>CM036260.1:2857500-4057500 GCA_020698575.1 Bostrychus sinensis
ACAACCATTAAAATATCATTTGATGGCATCTACACAGCCTGAGATCGCAACTGATAACTGTCTGCAGCGCTCAGTCTGCACAAGGCTATTTGAACAGTTAAAAGTTAGTTAGGAAACTCACACACAAAGGTCTGTACACATTCTGTATAAATATGAAATGTGACAAATGTGGACATGAATTTTCAGTAAGTTAATATTACAGCAGAGTAGACTATAGTGGATTGCTGAGTTAAATATGGATATCTTGTTTATGTTTAAATGAGATCATATTGTATTTCTCTATGATGCTCACATTAAAAAGACAGGGACTTAATACAATTCAAGAGAGACTTCAATGTACAAACATCTCCCAGTATAGTCTCAATTTTAAAACAATATACAGTATTTTTAATCAAAAATGTATTGACATGTTGGTTATGACTCTATGCTTCTTAAGAGGAGCTAACCCAGGTCTCTTCAATACAGTACAGTACAGTGGCTTATAAGACCAGTTTGAGTCTGAACTTGGAGCTGTCTCACAAACTCCTGGATAGAAACATGAAAAATGAAGTTCTTAAGCTGAGTGGCTGAAAGCATTAATTATACAAGAGAGTGTTAAATGAGAGAGGCTGCCCTCTGTGGAACCGTGGAGGATTCTGACAGAAATATGGCCCCAAAGCCTCTCCCCTGACAGCCCCGCTGCTCTGATATTATATTCATTTAAATACATTAAATCATCATAACAGCCATGGAAGTGCAAATCCATTCTATTTTCTGTTACACTTATTCCAGAGTCGGCTCTTAAATCAATAATCATTTAGATGAGAAATTAGTGACAGTAGCCTGGTTTTTCCACGTGGGCAGCCGAGCCAGAGACAGTTACAGCAAAAACATCTAACTTCTGCTTCCTCTGAGAGAGGGCTGAGATGAGAACACGGTTATAAGTCTGAGGTGATTTCACAGCAGAAGATTAACCTCAGGTCAGTGTTCTTTTATTAAAGCTCCTGCATTATGCATATTCACCTTTTCTCAGCTTTTATTAAGTTGTTTCCTTAACAATAAAAGATCTGCAAAGTTCTAAAGAACAAAGCCGTAGCCAGGTGGAGCATGTGTGATTCTGAAATGTTGAAATTACACAGAACAATTATGTCATCACTCCATGCTAATCACATGCTCCAATGGCAGGATCTACCACTGCACCAGTTACAGGCAATACTGATGTTTGGACTTGTCTTAAATTCATACATTTTTTTAATAATTCATTCCTAAAAGTACTTTAACAATAAAGAATGACTCAATGACAGCAGAAGGCTAGGTGAAAAGAGTGGTAGACCTACCAGTTGGTTCAATACAAGTACCGTATTTTTCGGACTATAAGTCGCTGTTTTTTTCATAGTTTGGCCATGGGTGCGACTTATAATCCGGAGCGACTTATGTGTGAAAAATTACATGCGAAATGATATTATTATATCATTTCACATGTAATTTTCACACTAAACCGCAAGATGGCGCCATAGGCCTGTGTTGATAATTATATCATTTGACGATGAGTCTGACGTAAGCGACGTAGAAGAGGAAGTGGCGCATCGTCTACCTCCCGAGTTCGGGGAGTTGTTTAAAAGTGACACCGAGGATGAAGATTTCATTGGATTTAGTGATTTGGAGTGAAACTGATAGTTTGGTAAACTTGTTAGCATGTTCTTTATGCTAGAGTTATCTGAATAACTCTTAATATGTTACGTCGTTACTGACATTACCAGGCATGTCTGTCATGTAACGTTAGTATTCCATACACTTATTCAGCCTGTTGTTCTCTATTTTTATTTTAAAATAAATAAATAAAGATGACATGTATGTTTTTGGTGTTGGATTTTATCAAATAAATTTCCCCCAAAATGCGACTTATACTCCAGTGCGACTTATATATGTTTTTTTCTTCTTAATTATGCATTTTTTGGCTGGTGCGACTTATACTCCGGAGCGACTTATAGTCCGAAAAATACGGTATGTTTTCTTTGTGTAACTTTCTAACAGAAGGTAAACGCTGCTGTCTGTTTACTATATGGTGAAACTGAAAAGTAGGCCTCCACAATATTAAAAACATGTAGATTTTTTGGGGTAACAATATGACTCGCAATTTTTGGGTACCCTTAATAATTTGGATGCCACTGGACTCACTTCGGCCTAAATCAGAACTTATTAAAGAATAAACCAGATAAATATAAATATATGATGATAAATTATTATTGCAATATGTTGTACAAGCCCTATTGAGAAGTGAAAGAAAAAAGACTATTTTTTTTTCTAATGAAGCATGACCTGTTATTGCAGTAACAACAACATTAGCATCTAATAGCCAAATCTGTTCCGGTTTTAAAGATGAAGACATGTGGCCTTCACACTACTTTTGTTGTGTGATGCCACAGGTTCACACATCTCTCTCCTCCACAGCTCAGAGAAACACAGTCTTTTCAGGAGTTACGGTGCCAAAATGGCCTGACCTTTACCGCTCAAAACAGAGCTAAAGCTCACCAGATGATTGAAGTGTAAGTATAGAGTATGAAGTACCTGGAATATGTTGGAGAGGTCACGCAGGTTGAAGATGTAGTGGAACTTGACAGCGGTGGGAAGGAACGTGGAGGAGACTTTCTGGTGCAGGGCCAGGGCTAGCTGCACCACTGTGGGACAGCTCTTGTGCAGGACAGAGCTGAAGCCCTCCCCTCTGAGGTGCTGGGACAGGATGGATGTGTAGATGGTGCTCAGGGCCTCGGCTCCGGGAAATGACAAGGCGAAGACTGAGAAGTGGCGCTGAAGGAGAAGAGACCAGTTGTTAAAAGCTTCATTTTCTCATTTCCTTTTTCTTTCTTTTTTTTTTTTAATCAAGTGACAGTACAGTATTTACAGGTGATCCCTAATGAATATAGAGTTATAATTACATCCAATATAATTGACACACCATACATAAAGACACAAGATGTGACCCAGAATACAAATGTAAGCGTGTGTGCCTGTGTGCATGTGTATTTGTTTGCAGAAGCACATGTAGGTCATATTACACAATAAAAAAACAAATAATAAAAAAAAACCAAATAAAAAAAACAAACCGTAAATGACGGAGGAACAAAGGAACAAAAAAAATAAATAAAAAAATAAAAATAAAAAATCGTATTTCCTAAGCATTCCCATAGACCTCAGCAGTGACCGCACAGCTACAAACCCATTTCTGTTCCAGAAATAAATTCCCATGTATTTTTCCATTGTACATTACGTTTAAAGTTTAAATGCTTGACGGAGGCCAATAAGCTATGGGGTGACCACAACACATCAAAATTATGTGAAATTTGAAAGAAAAGCAAGTGTTTTTCTGGATTTAAATTTGTTTCTTTTTACCACAACAGTTCAGTCATGTTGTCTTGTAATCACGATTCTCCACTCTTCTATTGTTCTTTGATAATAGCTTTTCATTATAACATTTTTAGCACTATGTGACTGTAACTTTGTAAAAAAAAAAAAGTATCACAATCAGATGACCTCATAGACTTATAAAAGCAGTTGTGTCTCAAATGCACATTTCATGTCTGATGAACAGCAGGCGCCCGAAACATCACTTATGGTGAAAAATTAAAGTTGGAGCTAAAAAGCATTGTTGTGCTAATCCTACTTTTTGTTACTTTAGGTTGAACCTTTTCTGGTTAAGCACACAATCGGAGGATTTTTTGTGGTTGTGTCTTTTTTTTTATCAATTCGCTAAACTTCGACATGAATATTAATAAATATTGTACTTCATTTTAAAGATCAAAGCAGGTGAATGAGAACATTATTCATTTGACTGTCAGTGCATGGGGTTGTGATGTTAGGTTGTAGTTTAAAGGGGATATATTCTGATTTCATTCATATTTTAAACCAATCTTGGTCACCTCTAGAACAGCATTGCATATTTTACAACCTTTAAAAACATTACGTGACTACAAGAGATTGTTTCCAATAAGTAAATTGAACAGAATCAGAGAAAAAAAGCTTTTTACTTCTTTAAACTTTTTATATGATGGCATTTTTCTTCAAAATGAAAAAATACTGAATCAGTGGAACAGAGCTGTACGCCGTTTCTTGTATAAATGAATGAGAGTAGACTGGATGTTGAGGGCTTGTTGATTGGTCAGTGCTTCAAGTGTTCTGAGGCCTTGGAAACTCAGCACCAGAGAATCCAAAATTACTCAAACAGGCATGAATAAAACAAAACACAACTACAGATATGTTGTTGATGAGGGAACAACATTATAACAAGTCAATTACTGAATAATATAGCCTCTTTAAGGTAAGGTAAGGTAGACTTTATTGTCACTGTAGAGAAATTTGTTCCAATCCTTCCAATATCACCAGGGCAACCTGTCAGGAGAAGTGAGCGACCTTTGAGAAGCGCCCAGGAGCCTTCTCCAGATATAGAGCTATGATCCTGCTCAGTTTTAGGTTGACAGGAGAAACCAGATCACCTGAAGGAAACACACCCAGACATGGAGAGAAGATGCAAACTTCAAACAGAAAGGCAGTCTGGGAATCAAACCCAGAACCTTCTTGCTGTGTGGTGACCACTCTGACCACTTTGCCACCGTGCCCCCTGTCCTGTTGCCTGTTCTGTTTTAGATTAGTGATTAGGAACTGCAGCGAATGGAAGGCATTCCAGATCCAATTTACTTTGTAAAACAAACGTTTCCTAATTTTAGCAGCTCACAAATCATTCTGAAGCCTGATTTTCTTCTTTTTATACTTAATACACTTTCCACGGAATCATTTTCCTATTTAAGTAAACACAACCTTCATTAATTCTTCCAACATGTATAAAGTAGGTCTACAACCTAAACGACTAAACACGTAAGAAAGCTAATTGATATTAGAAGACTACACATCACGCATTAACACATTAATAGAGCTGCTGCTGCCCCTACGGCAGAAGCTGTCATTCTTAAACGCTGGTGGTTTTCTTTACATTTTGTCCAAATCCAATTAACTGCACATGATTAGAAAAACAACATAAGTTAGTGTGCTATTAACGTTGTATAAAGGAAAACCATAAATGTAAACAAATGTTATTTTACATGATCTTGTCTGTGTCCTATTCTGTTTTTTTTTCCTTTGTGTTTTATTTTGAAGTTTTTGTATCATTTTTGGACTTGTTACATTGTTTTTCGTTAGGTTTTTTTTCTGTTTGTTTTCATCTTTTATTTTATTAAACTTCACTTCTGCAGTCGTGCATTTTGGGTCTTTTTTCCCCCTGTGCTTTACCATTCCTGACATTGTATTAGTTCTACATTAATTCAAGTTGTATTTCCAGGAGCAGATCAAACTACCCCTGAATGTAAAGGAAAAGACCAAAAACAAATTAGAATTCAGGGCACTAAAAGTGATTGGGACTGGCACACAAAGTACACTGGTGTGTGACCCTCCCTGGCTTGAATGTATTTAATATCTGGGCTGGCTCCAGTAATGGACAAAATTAGATTCTTGCCCACCCAATCACATGGCCTTGTAACTTCTATTTGGGTGGGCAGCATCTCCTTATACAAGTTCATACACGTCATTAGGTCAAGGCAAGGCAAGGCAAGTTTATTTGTATAGCACAATTCATACACAGAGCAATTCAAAGTGCTTTACAGAAAAGAAAAAAAAAAGGCAAATTTAAAAGTACAAAACACAATTAAAACAATAAAATCAAATTTAAAGAGTATAATAAAGAATAAATTTAAAATTAAATTAAAAGAGAAGAGTGCAGATAAAACACTTTCAGTTGTCATATGCACAGCTAAAAAGAACAGTTTTAAGACTTGAACATTGTCAGAGTAGAGGCCTGTCTAACATCGACAGGGAGACTGTTCCAGAGTTTAGCTGCAGAAAACTGAAACACTGCTTCACTGAGTTTAGTCCTGACTCTGGGCACCAGCAGAGACCTGTCCCTGAGGTTCTCAGAGTCTGAGATGGTTCATATGGGACCAACAGGTCAGAGATGTACTTTGGTGCTAAGCCATGAAGAGACTTGTACACAAGCAGAGCTGTTTTAAAGTCTATTCTCTGAGCAACAGGAAGCCAGTGCAGAGACCTGAGGACAGGACTAATATGGTCGTACTTCCTGGTTTTGGTCAGGACCCGAGCAGCAGCGTTCTGGATGTACTGCAGCTGTCTTATGGTACGTTCACACCAGACGCGAATCTGGTGTCAAATTCGCGTCATTCGCGTCTAGTTGGACGCACGACCATTTTGAATTCACGCGTGAACAGAGCGAATTCACTCGCGCGAATGAGGTGAATTGGTCGCTTCATTCGCGTCCAATGAGGGGCATGGCCGCTAGGGCTACTTCCAAATGAGCCTGTTTCGTTTTGATCACCTGTGTCCCGTGTGGCTGCGAGGACCTCTCCCGAGATCTGGGGTTATTTCTTGTACATTAGCTCTCTCTTGTAGTTTTGGGGTCTAGTCTAGTCCCAGGCTCTGTATTTTCTGTTGTTCTGTAGAGTGCAATAACTGCTAATATAACAAGCACATCTCAATAGGCTATTTTGGTAAAGTTAACCCCCCTTTATATTTAATTGTGTTTATTTGTGTGTTCTTGATGTCACAATGATCACATCGAGCCTCTGTCACAGGCTTCTATCACAGATAACAGCTATAACCACAGTCACACAGAGCTAAACAGCCATATTTATTTTATTTTTATAGTGTTTTCTATCAGGGCTGTTTTTGTTTCCTGTCTTCATAAAAGTAGAAGAGCTGCTGTAGGCTGCAGCTTTTATCTCCGGGTTCACTCTGAAGCCTCGATGATTGTTTTGCTGGATCTCCAAGGGAGGGATCCCCTCCTGTTACGTCGTACGTAACCACGTCATTGCTACAGCAGGTCCCTGATTGATTAATGCGCCGTGAATGTTCGCAGAAGTTCAAATTTTTCAACTTCCGCGACCAGAGTGTTGGACGTGAATCTGCGTTGTTCGTTTCATCCGCCGATTCGCGTCTTCGCCTATTCGCGGGACTCGCGCATCAAACGCTCAATTCGCGTCATTCGCGCCGTGCTATTCGCTTGATTCGCGTCTGAACGCGGCTTTCCATAGACTTTACATGATAATCACTCATGCCTGACGCTTGATTCACGTCCGGTGTGAATGTACCATTACAGCTCACTTAGTGAGTCCAGTGAGCAGACCGTTACAGTAGTCTAACCTGCTGGAGATGAACGCATGAATAAGTCTCTCTAAGTCTGGTTTAGACAGTATACCTTTGATTCTGGCAATGTTTTTGAGATGGTAAAATGCTGATGATGTTATAGATTTGATGTGACTGCTGAAGTTCAAGTCAGAGTCCATGATTACCCCGAGATTTCTAACCTGACTTGTAGGTTTTAGTGAAAGAGACTCTTTCTGTGGGCCAAAGATGATTATTATTATATGAACAAGACTTGGACTTTCCACTGGACTGAGAAAAAGCAGAATGAGAGAACGAGTGTCTTAAGCGGTGGGCCAAGCGGCTTTATTGTGCATTTGATAGATCCCTATCGAGGGAGGACCCAGTTTTTTTCTAACAACAGCTACAGTTTTCAAGGAATCAAAATAAAATTGTCGCCGGTCGTACTTCTTGCACATTTTTGTAAATCTGCATATTTTCTGTAACACTTTTGCAAGGCGAATACAGTGGGCAGCTCTCTGTTATCAGCCAGTCACACGCTGAGAAGCCACCTGCTGCTGGAGCACCGGCACTAAACCCCGCCCACCTGCGCTTTAATGAGAGAAGATGAGCGACTGTCACCAAACCTATGGTTTAGTTATAGAGTTTTGAGTTCATTCATTTTTAGCAAAATGTATCATCTAATTGTAATTTTAGGGCTATTCGTTAACTTTATAGCCATATGCTTTTGCGAGCTTTACACTTAAATAACATATCCTGTCTGTTGTATAACTTCACCCAGTGAAGGGTGAGAATTTCTCTCGATTAAGCTCGTAATCTATATTGACACTTCGGATGCAAACACACAGCCTAAATGAGTATAGTAGAGGTATACACTGCTACAAGACACTATAAGTGTGTTTAATCAAGATAAAAAAGAGCTCAGAAAAGTGGAGAATGTTGTTTTATTTTATAATTACATGGGAACTCCTGTTTAACTTCTGTATCTGTAAAGAAAGACAGAGAGAGATTATGACAAATTCTGATATTAAACGGTCTATACTGTATTATAAAGCTATTAGAGCATTGATAATTGTAACTTTTACAATCGCGTGTCACGTAAGGTGGCTCTTTATTTAGAAATTCAATTCAAAACCTATTCAACTGTTAGCATCCTGGTGCCCTGCTCTTTGGGTAAAGATATAGGCTTAATGACTTCTATTTCTTTACAGTCCTGTGGTAGCGACGTGCAAAGCAAAATCATTTAGGCAGCAATCACATGAGGAAAAAGAGGCGATCAGAAAGAAAAATGTCATACTATTATACAGCACAGAGATAGAGACCTGTCCCTGTAGTCACGTGATCCTGCTTCTGTCAGTCGAACGGCTGGGTTAGAGCGCATCAGATTGGTCAGTCGTCAAAATCTGAGCGTACTATTGGTTCATAAAGTGTAATCAGCCGCGGCGTTTGCCTGATAAAATAATGAAATAAATGTATGGCATTTGTAAAAATGTGCAAGATTTTCAAGTGGTGACAATCATAATATAAGCCCATGGATAATATACACTTTCTATATGTGAAATTCTGTGTCCTCCCTCGATGGAGATCTATATTTTCGATAACAAAAGCAGATAGACGGCTTCGGTCCACCGCCTATCTGACCTCTAATCAAATACACGCCTTCAATGTTTTGTTTGTTTTTTTTCTTCATTTTCCTCACTGTAGCTTTCTCACAGTCTGCGAGTAGCCATGTTTAAAAGTTGTCATTACTTAGGCTATTACTTGCCAACACAGAGGATATATCACTTCTTTAAGTCTATCAGCAAACCCAGTGCAGCAGTGCTGACTTAGATAAACAGATAAAACACCTAAGTCCAGGCTGTTTACATTAAGCCTACCCTAGTGCCGAGACGAGCTGTCACAGGTGTTAGTTGGTGCGTCACGGCACGAGCTGGGCTCTGCACCATCACTAGTCCCACTCACGCCACACCCCCAGTCACAAAGCAGGCCCATTTGTTGGATATTACAGCTCCACATCAGTGGGCTTGTGCTGGGCCTGTAGAATATACTGTTTATTTCATATACTGTATATATATATTTTTTTAGCTATATCATTTAGCTCTTGGCCCCAAGTCTTTGGGGTATATAACCACCAATAATTTACAGATGTACAAAGAATAAAATAAGTCATGAACATGTCTTTGCTTTTCTCGACACATACATACATTTCTGACATGATACTGACAAGACATTTTCACTAGATGCTAGGTAATCTACACACAAAAAAAACAGATACATTCGTAAATTCAGTTCTGTGGAATAAAGTGGACTGACACAGGGAAAAGGTTTTGAACACATGACGAAAGGGAGGTGCAAAAAGGCACCATTTGAAATCTATCAATGCCAAAATGCTGATTTTTGGTCAAGCACATGTCCAGACAACCATGTAACTGAAGGACCCCAGCATCCCCAAACATTTTGTAGCAGTTTGGACTCTGAAAAGCTCAAAAGAACAATAAAAAGATTTTGCTCATTTCTCTGGAACAGAATTTCATAGAACAAAGATTTTGAATGCTTTTTCTAGCTCTCTACCAGCTCTAACTGGACAGAGAGGCTTTGATTTTCTCAAAAAAAAAAAAAAAAATCTTTTACTGTTCTCTCTGTCAATTCATAAGAGGCCATTGTGGTGGCCTTGCAACAGATCTGTGAAAGTTGGCCATTAGATACTTTGGGAAGTCCTGAAAACCCAGCTCAGTGTCCACGACCATCTTTTAACAGTTTGAACATCTTTCATTGCAGTTCATAGGAGTCCAAAATCGCTTTATCTCAGCCTGAAAAGCTCAAAACGGCAATATAAAAATTTTTCTTTCTCTGGAATAGAACCTCATAGAACAAAAAATAATAATAAAAAATTCAAAAAACATTTTGTAGCTCTCCCTAAGCTATACCGGCACAGTAAGTTTGATTGAAATGACCTAATCTAGAAAAACTCACCTTTAACTGTTCTCACTGTCCAACTGTTAGACATTTGTTTGCATTTTAATAAGCAATACTAAAACTAATAGCCAGGGCTTAATTTGTAAATCAAACAATGCCGGAACAAAATTTGCGCTTTGACACTGGAGTCCACAAGGCCAACACTGATCCCGGAACTTACACACAACACAATGCTTAGGCGCACACACATCCCAAAATACCAAGCAACTGCTTTATACTCAATTTTAAATTATATTTTAACATATTTGTTAACATTATTATACATTATAGCATTTCACTTCAGTGTAATGTGTCAGTGTATGTTTGTGTGATTGATCAGTTGCTAAGCATAATTACTGCGCTTTTGTAAACTCTCTGTCATAGACCGACTGTGTGCGGCCACCAGTCTGAAGTAAGAACACAGACTCATGCAGCTGGGGTCTGTAGAAACAAAGTCTAGACTAAGAAAGGGAGCACACAGCAGCAGTAAGTTTCAGCCTATGTCTCTCCTTTTGCTTTTGCTTCTTTTTAGTGACTGCCGTGGAGCGCGCAGTCTTCTCTGCGTAATGGCGTTTCACAGCTCCAGGCTCTGTGAGCTTACAGATGCATTTGAACAAACAAAAAATAACAAACTGCTGTGGATCTATGTCCCTGGCACACAGAGGATATAATGGAGGAATAAAAAACGCACGTCAAGGGCACATGGCGAACAGTTTCCCTGCGTAACTATGGCTATGCAACAGTGACACTGGCGTTTAACTGGCCCTGGGTCTCATCCTGTGACCCACGATCAGCGTTAGCTCTAGCTTCCATATGCATTTGAGTAAAAGAACAAACTGACGTGACACTGATCAGGTCCCGTGCACTCTCGGGCGCAGGGGGGAAATAACCCGGCACATCCAAAGCACATCACGTAGGTCCCCTCCGCGTAACCAAAGTCAGGACAAACCTCAGCAGATTTACTGTCTTCTGGCTGTAAGCAAAGACATCACTTTTGAGCAGCAGTCAGCTGTAGCTCCACTCGCGTTTGTAAAAACACACAGCCTACTATGGCTCTGTGCAGCTCTGTGCAGCTCTGTGCATGCAGCAGGGATTGGGCGGGGTCGAGGGACATCTCAAGGTACACACAGCGCGTACTGCTGTACACCTGCAGACACCACTGGTGTTAACAGTGGTGAATAGATCTTTCAGTTTGACGTGAAGGTCTTTTCCACCGGATTCCACTCTATAGACATGAATTACAGCAAGGGGACAGTCTGTGTTGAAGCGCATTATTGAGAAGGGCTAAAGCGAAAATGAAGCATGGCTTTTATGTTTAAAACATATGCACTGAATTTTTTAAATCGGCATTGGCCATGGAAAAACCCAAATAAGTAGATCTCTAGTCACAAATATATTTGTTGAGAAAAATGTTGACGTGTTCAATACAAATTTTACCCATTGTATAGTTCTACATAATCTTGAAGACTACAATTCCCATTCTGTTTGTATGGGAAGGATTCCAGAGCAGAAGTAAAGAGTGGATTCATATGGCTGACCAGGCTCTGTGTTTTCTCCCAGTGTAATAAGAAAGAGATTCATATTATGAGAAAATGAAGGCATGTGTGACCTTTGTGGTGCGTTGCATACAAAGTGTAGTGTGTATACCTGCAGTCGAGGATTGATGGTGAAGCTGCCGGCTGTGGGGTTCATGCAGGACACATACTGCACGTTGTGGATTTCCTTAAGCAGCAGCTTATTACGGTCATACCTAGATACATATGCACACGCACAGAATAAATGATTACTTTACAGCGCTGCCCACTCTCTCCCCTCTCTGTGGCCCGATATGGATGCCTGAGCTCCCTCTTAAGCTGCTGCGGCTCGTAGCGTCCTTCTCCCTCTCAATTTCATACCTGGGATGCTCTGGGCCTATCTGTAAATGGGCCAAGCGTGTCTAAGCCAGTCGGCCCGTGTCTGACGCAGTGCGACCGTGTTCAGAATGGCCTCACTGTGTCAGAGAGCTGAGCTACAAAATCCTTTTAGGAGAAATCACATGCCGCACATTTGGCTTCTGACACTCAGAAAAGTCCTAGCATGCTGATAGTGGGTGAATACTAAAGGGCTGTATTTATGCGAACAATGGGACTACTTCACCTTTATCAGCTATAGGGATTCCATTACCTCAAAACTCCTTTTACACTACTAATACACGCACTAATGTTCTTAAATTATCTGTCATTAAAGTCAAAATAAGAGACGGAGAGAGAAGTGAATTCAGTCACAATAGCAGTCATTCTGAGCACAGTACAGACGCGAGGTTTACCAGTGGTTGTAGTCCATGTGCTGGCGGATGAGCGTGTGGGGTTGGACCGTTCCGTAGGTGTCCACCTCAGGCATGTTCATGTCATCTATGAAGTAGATGAGCCTCCTGCTGCCTGGGGGGCCGTAGTTACGCCCAGCCTTTTTCTCCAGGGGCTTTTCCAACACGGCTTTAGGAATTAAGAGACAGAGAAGAGATGGAGGGGAAAGAGTGAGACCTGTGACTGTTTTATAAAGCACGGTTTCAAAGTCATGACCCCTGCAGTTTTTTGAGCACAGGTGATGTTAATGTGAACACTGAGGAGGTTAATGCATTCACTGACAAGTTAGTGTTGTCTTGCAGTGTTGGGAGTAACGCGTTACAAAGTAACAAGTTACAGTAACGAGATTACAATTGTCAGTAACGCAGCGGGTAACTTACTTACGTTACTTTTGAACCCCCAGTAATAATATTACAGTTACTAACAAAATACCCCGTTAGTTACTCGCGTTACAGTCACTACAGTCAGCTTCATTCACCTGCAGTTTACCGCAAGGACACGGAATGAAAATGCCTTAAACGAACCGCTAATACGTTTCCGACTTTATTTTTTCATCCGTTCCCTTCTCTGCTCCTCTTTATGCGCGCAGCGGCCACTCGTCCTGTCCACGCGCAGATCCCCTCTCTGCGTGCGTCGGGGTGCATGCAGCTGCTGCTGCTGTCAGCGGGAAAGAAGAGACATACACCGCTTTGGCGCTAACAAGTGCATTTTAGCTTCAGTGTAGTGCAACTGTGTCCACAGGACTTGAACGCTGCACAGGAGCAGAGGCAGGTAAACTTAAAGAGCAGTATTTGCTGTGTCAGGCTGCCCTGCTGCTGAGATGAATGCAGCTAAAAAAACTGAACGCCTGTATAAAGAATGTAATACCAGTGCTGGTCAGGGCAACAGTGAGGCTATGGGCTTCATCTATTTAGAATGGGGTTCATTTAGGCCTTCCTGTTCGTAGGTAATCCAAATGTAAAGTAACTAAGTTACTTTCATGAGTCAGTAACTAAGTAAAGTAATATATTAATTTTTAAAAGAGTAACTTGTAATCTGTGACTAGTTACTTTTTTTGAGTAACTAACCCAACACTGTTGTCTTGTATCTGCCTGAATTCTCACACTGTAGCTTTCTTCACTATTAAAAAATTTGATTTGAAATAATATAAAAATGGCTGTTATACTATATGTAGAATCCATATTGTTGCATTGGTAAAAGGAGTCATTGCCTTTACATAACTTGAGCGTCCCGGTTGAGTTTCCAGATTTTGTCTTTTGTAAACATCATATCCTGATTTCAGAAACTCAGATAAGCCAGTAGGGTGCACGGTGGCAGAGCGGTTAGCGTTCTCGCCTCCCAGCAAGGAGGTCGTGGGTTCGAGCCCCGGGACCAATACACACCATCACACGAACTCTCTGGGTGGAGTCTGCATGTCCTCCCCGTGTTACCGTGGATTCTCTCCGGGTACTCTGGCTTCCTCCCACCGTCCAAAGTGTTAGGTGAATTGGTGACTCTAAATTGACCTTAGTGAATGAATGTGAGAGTGAATGGTTGTCTGTCTGTGTTCGTCTCTGTGTCAGCCCTGCGACAAGCTGGCCCCTGTCCAGGGTGTACCCCGCCACGGCCCAAAAGTTACTGGGATCCAGTCACCAAAAGTTACTGGGCTCCAGTCACCCGCGACCCCTAACAGGAATAAGCGGTAGAAAATGAATGAAGATAAGCCAGTATCCCAGTTATGAGAAACACTCTACCTGGAAAACTCAGATAGAAGGTTTCTGACTGCTCCCTTGGAACTATGCATGTGCAGCAACTTTCCCACAGCGACTTTAACTCATACCTCTGCTTTGAAAACTCCTAATCTAGTAATATTTAACAAAGCAATGCAGTCCACTCAACAATAAGGATGACTTTAGGCATAGCTAAACAGCTGCTGCGAGACACCACTGTAATCTTCACAATATAGGCCACTTCCTGCACTGCAGCAGCTCACTACAGAACATGCTTATTTGGAAATAAGGCACGGTAGCTTAGTGGTTAGCACTCTCGCTTCACAGCAAGAAGGTCCCAGGTTTGATTCCCGGACTGTGTGGGACCTTTCTGTGTGGAGTTTCCATGTTCTCCCTGTGTTTGGGTGGGTTTCCTCCTGGTGCTCCAGTGTCCCTCATCAACCAGCTAGGTATTCCTGACCAGGATCCTGGCTTAAGATCTGGAGAAGAGTCCCTGGGCGCTCACCCCAGCGGTATTGAAGGATGGGTTAAATGCAGAGATATCTTTCCTTAAATGAATTACCTCTGTCACAAGAAATGTGTTAAATAAGCAGCGTCTGTTTGCAACTTAGCCACAAGACCTAGCTTGCTCCTGAATGTGTTATAAGCACCCACACACCTGAATACATTTGGTTTACTATCATTTATCATGTATATACAGGGATAAGAGGAACCGGGTTTCTCTGAGCAATGTAGACGTCATATCCAGCATACTGTCATGTAAACATCAACATGGTCGTGACTGGGTATAGGCCATTGTGACTCCCAATAGATCTGAGCATCACACTGAATGAATTTTACTACTCATTACTTTTCCACAGTGCTATAAAAACTAAACTATGACAACACACAACAGTTTGAAGGCTTATGCTACTAATATCACCCAGAGTGGCCTGAGTAAAAACACATAGCAATTATAAGAGAAAAGTCATTTCACCTCTGTAATGGTTATGTGAAGTGGCTGCAAATGGACAACTAACATTGTGTAGCTGTTTAGTGGTGGATATATGCAAATTATGACTTTTAGTGCCTGTTAACAAGGACCTATATGGTGTGTACATTACACAATATACAGTGTTTGTAGACAAGACTCCAGTTTACTCCAGTTTTCTGTCACAGCACAAAATATTTACATGTACAATGACATGTTGCAAGTGCTGCAGTTTTGCTACTTTGATTTCTTTATTTTTTGAGATAATACATCAAAGACAAAAACTGTAAAGCTTTTGAGATATAAAGTGAGTTTGAACATTTTGAAGTCTGTAACTAATGAATTACAAATGCATGCTCCTGGCTCAAGGGACATTTCATTGTTAACCAGGGCAGAAGGCTCCAATGCACAAATGGATCAGAGTATGACTATTCAGCTAAATATTTTCAAAAGATGTTGGGTAACTTTGATTATTTAAGCAACTCTAGATTCTATCTCATATGTATTTCATACTTGCTTGTTGCATATATGACAACTTAAGGCAAGACACTACAGGTAAAACATAATTTTGACCCTGTTTACTCCCTTAACATTTATGTTTTCACACACACAAAAAAATTGAAAGTATTAAGGTGTTTGTTCCATTACATTTTGTCACCTTGTTCTTGTACCTGAAATATTAACTTCAAAACTTGTTTTCTCAAAATGAGTTTTTCTCCCACTTTTAGTCAGATATCTCCACTTAGGTAGCACCTACAAGCAACATCTCTTCCAGTCCAGTCTCTTCCAGTATAATATGTATAACCTTTACAGAGTGACTCATTGATATATTTAGTAGAAATTTTAATCCTAAAACACAGCAATAAAATTTAAGGCCATTTTATTTTACTGGAACACAAAAAAGATATCCATAATTGCCTCTCTAAAAATATTTAATCTAATATGTCAACAAAATAAGCCATGTTTTTTTTTTTTTTTTTGTTTTTTTTTACCTGGCTCTAACCATATTTTGGAATGTTTGCAAATTTGCTCATCTCTATGAAGATAATGCCTGATTTTTATTTTATATTAAATTACCCAAAGCTTGCATTTTTTTACAATGATGATAGTAATCTACAGGAGCAGTTTTGCTATATCTATATAAAAAATGTCCCTATCCATCTGTAATGTCTGGCCTCAAATGAATTATTAGGTACAAAATGTTGCGCACACGCACACACACACACACACACACACAGTAAATCCATTGTTTAGTGTTACCTTGTAGCATGGAGGAGGTGGTGTAATAGTTAAAAGGCACATTTTTGATCATGTATTTCTCGGTGTCCAGAGATCCCAGTTTGTCTCCGACCAGGACGGACTTCCCAGTCCCGGCGCTCCCCACCAGCATGATGGGTCGTCTGTTTTCCAGGAGGCGGTCCATGAAGTATCGGATCCGGATGGTCTCTGTGGTGTGGACCAAACAAGCCTGCACGAGGAGCACACTTCTGTATGAAATGCTGGACTAACTTATACTCATCAAAACTAGGTCTACAGTATATCCATATTACTAACTGAATTCCAGAAATATTTAAAAAATGTCCCAAAATTTCCGGAATTTGTGTCGTAAATATAGCTCAACTGGGACCAAATAAGGGTCAAATCAAGAACTACCATGGCTTAACAAGGTTTAAAGGAGTACTATGCCTTGATACTTATTTTGGCGTGAATTCAATGTGTGTATTTTGTACCACTACAGTTATCACATAAAGGTTTTCAGACAGTCCTTTTTACCTGTAGTGGCATGTCTGGGTCCATTTCGAACTTAGGCACCATTTTGGACCAGGGTTCGAACTTCTTGCTCTCGGGGTCGATGTAGTAATCGAAGACAGTGCCCTGGGACGAGAACTTGATGGTTTTGAACTCGGCCACCCACCACTTGCTGAACTCCACTCTGTAGTCGACCAGCTAGACTCCCACAGAGCACACACACACACACACACACAGAGGAAGGGCAGTGTTCAATACTCTAAAATGACTTCCTCTCCAGCCTTTCTCCTCCACACACCAGCTATGGATCTGTGCATTTGATTTACACTGGTGTGAATGTGAACCAGAAGACAAATAAATCGCAGTGCGCAGATGCGGAGGCAGCAGCTGAGGGGTGGAAAATGAGAGCTGGCAGGCCTATATCTTTCACACAGTCACAGCCCCATCACCTGCCTTCACCCGGCACTACCTGTCTTCTATATTCACTGCAGCTCTTCAGTCAATAAAAGCACTTAGCATTTAAATGCATCTGTGATGGGAAAATAAAGTGGGGAACATTTGTACCACAGGGAGAGCGGTTTTATCCCATAACTCCGATAGGCGCTTACAGTACAGAGCACACTAACTGGATTGCTTAGCAACTGCTGGCCACAGTCTCCCGCTGATTTAAATTCAGCGAGCTGTGTGTTGTTGAGCGGGAATGCAGTCCACTTCATTTTCAGATGGATATCTCTGTTTTCAGAAACCTGCCATTTCTTCAACCCAAAATAACTTTCATATTACTTTTTATAAATAGAGGCACATTATTTCTTAAGAGTCACCAGAGAATAAATAATACAGAGGAATACACAAGATGCAGCACTAAAACTCTTTTAGTGAGCAGATAAAGTATTTTGAAGAAAACCGTTTAATCAACAAATAGCCAACTGTAACTGAAAAAACTTAATCTTGTTATATATAGGCTTTGTCACCAAAGATTTAGCCAATACCAGAAGCTTTGGCCAATCTCATGTTTGCTTAGAGAGAAGTTCTTGTGTAAAAAGATGCTCCCATTGGCTGTTTGAGTTCACAGGCCAGTCAACAATTAAATAATGACTGCTGATAAAATGGAGACGATACAGTATATACTGTATTTGCCTACACAGGGAAAAGCCGCAAAAAAAAAAAAACACACACAAAAATAGAGAAGGAAAGTAAAGTGAAACCCATATTTCCTGAGGTCTGTACCTGATCCTGGAACATGGCTCCCCCAAAGGCCCAGACTGCAGCAAACACAAAGTAAAGCTCGTACAGTTCCTTGGGACAGTCTGGAGGGGTGTTCTCTGGAGTCAGCAGGCACTCCAGCAGGTGACACAGCATCTGCACCATGCTTTGCTCCGGGACGGGGATGATCTTCTTAAACCTGCACACACACAAGCATATGAGGCACTAGCTTCGACTATATATCTCCTAACAACTTCTATTTTCTCTATTTCAACTTATTCAAATTATTTAAACATTGATATATGTAATAAGGTGGCTCTTCTAAAGTGAGGTCAGGAAGGACAGGCGCCGTGTGTGGAAGTAAACACATCTAAATCAAAACACCTCCTAGACTTATTCGTACTGCTGTGCAGCTCTCATCATAATGGGTAATTAAAGTTAATTGGATCTGGAAAGCTGCTTCAGATGCTTTAGCACTTTGAGAAGACTTGTCAGCCCAGAGATTCTACAAAATCAAACTTTATAAACATAAAAATACATGTAAAATATAAATTAACATATACACTTTAAGACCACTATGAGACATCAATAAATAAATACTGACTATTAAGAATTTGGATCATACAATTCTTCCTGTTCACAAGTTCACGTATACTGAAACAGTAACCATGCTGTATAGACCCTGTGCCTGGGATACACTGGGCCAATAATCAACCATCGGGTGTGGTTGGACAGTCTGGTGCAGTCTGCGACATAAGTCAGCCTCAAAGAAGCGATCTGAATGTCACACAGCTCCAGACTGACATTAAATTACAAGGGACTCTAGGCTGAAGCACTGCAGCATGTTTTTACATCCATTTGGCTACAGTTAGCTTACCTCAGCTTGTAGCCTTGTACAGACAAATATATAATAGCCTACCTCTGCAAACTGCTGCAATAACCAAGTCTGTTTCATTGATTCATGTGGTACAATGTGTTTAATAATGTAGCACATATGATTATTATTCACTAATAAATACTTATAAACCCCTTAAGTGTTGCTGAGTTTATTTAAAGAAGCCCATTATCAGTGGAGTTTAGTGACTAGCACCGCCTGCCTTTGGGAAAAGTTACAACGTCTCGCAAGCTGAATCATCTGCCAATGGGGTAAGAAAAGTACACTTAACCCACTGGCAGATAATTTTGCTTGATTAAAATAAAAATGGCTTGAAACAAGACAGAAATAACTTGAAACAAGTCAAATCTCAAGCTTATTAAGTAAATAAATCCAATCTAGTAAAAGATTAGTCAAATCAAGATAAATAATTTGAATTCAAGTCATTTTAACTAATGCAGATAATGATAATAATTGATGATTTTTTTTGCAGTGCAGAATGTAAGTACTGCTCAGGAGTCACTCTAGGTCACCCCTGTGTATCTAGAGACATGTTTTGTGCCGACTAGGGGCATGACGTGAGGAGAAAGAACAGTCGGCCTGTCTTTTCTGACAGCGATCAGGCATTAGATTGGTGTGTCAAGGCCTTTACGAGACAGCAACCCAGATCTACATTAGCCACACTTCAGCCCACAATTAAACACACTCACAATTATTTGTTTCAGAGTTTAACACTAAGATAAGATCATGTGTTTTACAGTTTGATAAATGTTTTGCTTTATTTATTATTATTAACTATCACATACAAAGTAATATTGAACTTGCTGAACTATAAACTGGACTCAACACTAGACATCTATGAAATATAATCCAATCTACATGGATAGCTGACATGATGCCCACTTTTTCCGTAATCAATGGAAAATATTTGCTTATTGATGTTTTTCCCCCTCAACAATTCTATCAGCAGTGCAACATAGGGTCTATTATGCAATCTTTGAAATTTTAGAAACAAGTTGTGTGTTTTTATTTTTATTTTTTGTAGTTTAATGTTAAACTGCAAAATGTCCTGGGGTGTGACTGTAACATTTTCAAAATACAAAATACAAACATTTCCAAAATTAGTCACTTTAGTCTAGAACAGTTCACAAGGTTTTTGGCAAAATGTCAAATATTTGTACTTTACTAAAATAACACTTTTTACTGCACCTAAAAATGTCCTGCAGTGTGACAACAAAACCTACAGGACTAGGGATGTAACAATTATTTGTAAATTGACAAAAAATGTATGCTAAAGAGAGAAATTTTGAATCATTGCGGAAAAAAATGAATCGCGATGTCCCTTTAAAACAGTGTGCAGGCCACCAAAACTTAATGGTGCATAATCTGG
Source organism: Bostrychus sinensis (assembly GCA_020698575.1). Taxonomy (NCBI): domain Eukaryota; kingdom Metazoa; phylum Chordata; class Actinopteri; order Gobiiformes; family Eleotridae; genus Bostrychus; species Bostrychus sinensis. Next base: position 2,877,833 of record CM036260.1, read on the forward strand.
CTCACTTGTTTGGTGCTATACATCATCACCTGGCCATTTTACTGAAGACAAAACATTAATTTATATCAAGTTTTAGTTTACAGGATTCATAAAATAATTAGCCTGAAGTGCTAGGAACGTGAAAATCCTGTACAAGATTTATTCGGAGCGGACTTGGACGAGTGCTCCCTCACTTCTCTGTCTCTTATGGTACGTTCACACCGGACGCGAATCAGGCGTCAGGCGCGAGTGATTACCATGTTAAGTCTATGGAAAGCCGCGTTCAGCGCGAACAAGCGTCCTGCGGCGCGAATGACGCGAATGGAGCGACGCGAATCAAGCGAATCCCGCGAATAGCGCGGCGCGAATGACGCGAATTGAGCGTTTGACGCGCGAGTCCCGCGAATAGGCGGAGACGCGAATCGGCGAACAACACAGATTCGCGTCCAACACTCTGGTCGCGGAAGTTGAAAAATTTGAACTTCTGCGAACATTCGCGCCGCGTTAACCAATCAGGGACCTGCTGTAGCAATGACGTGGTTACGTACGACGTAACAGGAGGAGATCCCTGCCTCGGAGATCCAGCAAAACAATCATCGAGGCTTCAGAGTGAACTCGGAGATAAAAGCTGCAGCCTACAGCAGATCTTCTACTTTTATGAAGACAGGAAACAAAAACAACCCTGATATAAAACACTATAAATAAAATAAATATGGCTGTTTAGCTCTGTGTGACTGTGGTTATAGCTGTTATCTGTGATACAAGCCTGTGACAGAGGCTCACTCTGATCATTGTGACATCGAGAACACACAAATAAATACAAGTAAATATAAAGGGGGTTAACTTTACCAAAATAGCCTATTGAGATGTGCTCGTTATATTAGCAGTTATTGCACTCTCCAGAACAACAGAAAATACAGAGCCTGGGACTAGACCAGACCCCAAAACCACAAGAGAGAGCTAATGTACAAGAAATAACCCCAGGTTGTCTCAGCTCTGTCTCTGGGATTAATGCTGCTGTACAGCAGCAGTGTCCTGGGGAGAGGTCCCCGCAGCCTCACGGGACACAGGTGTCCAAACCCAGACAGGCTCATTTGGGAGTAGCCCTAGCGGCCATGCCCCTCATTTGACGCGAATGAAGCGTCCAATTCGCCTCATTCGCGCGAGTGAATTCGCGTCATAGAGCGAATTTCACGCGCGAATGACGCGAGTGAATTCAAACTGGTCACGCGTCCAACTAGACGCGAATGACGCGAATTTGACGCCTGATTCGCGTCCGATGTGAACGTACCATTACACAGACGGAGGAGCGCACACAGTTCCCTCATTAACAAAGGAACAACAATAAGCCCGGGGTGGACGGCACATCCGGGTATTATTTAGGCAGCACATACCTGTTCGCTCCATTTGCCATCATTCAGAAAGTAGCAACAAGCTAAAGGCAAGCTAAGTGGCTAACAACAGCCTAAAGTTTATCTGAAGTTTCAGTGACCCCTTCCCTGAAGTGTTTCCATAAAGAGCAGAGTCTTTACTGAGGATGTGTCTTTCCTCACTGATATTTTTATAAGACTTGACTTATATTAGACCCATTAAAAATTGCTGAGGTGTGGATTCATAATAAGCTGCTTCTCTATGCATTGCTTGCAACTATAGTGTATCTGTTTTTGGAGGAGAGTAGAAAGATGTTAATAGAAGTCACTAACAAAATATTTTATATATTTTTGTTATTTTGATCCTATGTCATTGTTTTAATTTCTACTTTTTTTATTCAATTTCTGTGAATAAGAAATGTACAATAATTTAAAGCTGAACTCAATAACTCTGCTCGTTTCTACGCTCATTTTGCCTTATTATCATCTAGAGCTGCCCCTACAGTTTGGAGTGAAGCACTATCATAAATACTCACAAGCCCAGTTGACTCCTGTGTGACCTCTCACTCATCTTTACTTTTGTTTTCCCCTCCGAGTATCTGTACAAAGTTTTTTTCTTCCATTTTGCCGCTCTGGAACGACGAAAATCGAGAAATAAAGCCACCACTAGCTTGTTGTTTTGCTAACTGCTATGTGCCGCTTTCTCATGAAACTTCTGTGACTCCGGGTTGACAGCACTCACTGTTTTAAGTGTCACCTGCAGCCGAGAGACACCAGGGGGATGTCGGACGCTTCATTTATCCCACAACAACCTGTGTGCGTCCATGCAGCAGTCAGCTGTGAGAACAATCAGAGAGACAACGAGCGGCGACTTGAAGCAGCGCATTTGAAAGTGAAAGAAAAATGACACTGGTTGCGTGGATGCTGCCGACCTCTTGCCTGGAAAATCCAGACTGATATGTCTCTGTGTTATTCTACAGAGAAATATCAGTCTGGTCACCATGCCGTCCGCAGTGGTTTACTCAAATCCAAACTGTACCATGCATTTTGATTGGTTTTTTTAAGTCACGTGTTCTTCGCGAGCAGCGTCACTCGTACGCGTCTCCTCACCGACAACAATCAAGATGGCGCACCGAGGAGCCGAGAGTTTGTTTCATTCAGCGGTATGGTACGGTAATGTTGAAATAACTCCCTCATTCCTCCCTCCTTTGTTTACTTTCTCACTTTCTTGTCGGTTTGTTAACGTCAAGTCCGCCATTTTCTGATTGGCTAACTCCGCTGTCCGTTAACTCGGGTTTGCTCCGCCCTAGAAGTCGAATTGATTCGAAATTTCCAGGCAAGCCGACCTCGACCCCACAGTTACCTGTCGTGCAGTCTGTAGGCACATTATCCAACTGTTCACAGCTGAAATCCACACAGATTTGTTGTTTTGGTCAGTGTCGATGTCCAGCCCTGGTTACTGTGCACCAGAAACTAGGTCACTGAGAAAAATTCCGTGTTGTCATAGACAAGTGCGATTAATTGCGTTATTTTTTTTTTATGCGTTAAAGTCCCAGCCCTAAATATAACAAAACTATACTGCAACTAAGTCTGCAAATAAAATCGTAAAAAATGGTAATCGTGACTTCAGTGTATCGTTACATCCCTATACAGGATCCGTCTGTCATGTATAGGCCAGACAGACCTCCAGACCTGGAGTTAAAGCTGTGAGCTAAAGGTCAAAAGAAACTGTTATTAGGGCCCGAACACGAATGTGTGAGAGGGGACGAGGCCAGGACTCGTCCGCCGCGCACTTGTGCAAGAGCCCTATTGTAACTGTATAGATTTGACAAATAAATGCAAATTTTCAGACATTAAACAAGCATGAAACCCCCCTGAGATTTTGCACAAAATTCAGGCCCTTCCAGGTGTAATTCACATAAGGTTTGCAAAAAACAGCATTGCAAAATGGCTCCATGGCGACCCCTGGAAAATCAAATAACATTGAGCCTATGGGAGTTGGCTGCCAATTTTTTTTATCACAGACAAATGAAATTTGGCAGAGTCATAGGACATGTCAGGACAAGCAAAAAATTATATTATGGCTCTGCCCTAAACCCAACAGGAAGGCGGCCATTTTGGTAGAAAGTTGAGATGCCAAAAAACCCATCCCTCGTATTTTAGTATACTCATCCTAGGGTTTTGATCCAACAACCTCCAAACTGAGGGAGGCTCATTAGGACAGATCTGGGATCAAAAGTTGTTAAAAGGTCTTCCAAAAGTCTTGGGGTGTGGTTGTGAAGAGCTTTTAACAAGGAGGCCATTTTAGAAAACATAAAAACTCCTGTAACTTTTGCAAACATTGTCAGATTTGAATCAACCCAATGAGGCGTTTGTGCTCCTTTATGACCTGGACATAATGATAAGCAAAATAAGCCTATGTGTTTAAAAATGGCTCTCCAGCGCCCCCTGCATAATTAAAATGGGACAATTTTTTTTTTAGTTTGTCCTAAACTGATGCAATTTGATATAGGCATTCTCTAAGACATGCTGAACAAAAAAGCCAATGGTAATCATGCAATATCTTTAAGCATATTAGCATAGCCACGCCCCAAAAAAGTCAATGGGAAGTACAAAATTTAGTTTGTCAAAGCCAAATAAAATTTTGTACACTCATCCAGAGTCTGACTCAGACTCAGACTCTGAGCAAAAAAGTCTATGGAGACCACGCCCCATCTCCAAAAAGAAGGCGGGCATTTTTAGTCAAACATGCCATGGTGGTCCATTATCTACATCCTATTTTAACAAATATGGAAACCATAAAAACCCCTGTAACTTTTGCAAACATTGTCACATTTGGATCGACCCAATGAGGCGTTTGTGCTCCTTTATGACCTGGACATAATGATATACAAATTAAGCCTCTGTCTCTAAAAATGGCTCTCCAGCGCCCCCTGCAAAATGAAAATGGGACAAAAACATTTTTGTTTGTCCTAAATGAATGCAATATGGTATACTCATTCTCTATGGGATGAGGAAAAAAAACAATAGTAAACACCCCATATCTATTAGCATATTAGCATAGCCACGCCCCAAAAAAGTCAGCGGGAAGTAAAAAATTTTGTTTGTCGAGGCCAGATGAAATTTGGTACACTCATCCAGCATGAGAACTAGAGCAAAAAATTCTATAGAGATGCCTCCTTATCTCCAAAAATAAGGTAAAGTAATCATTATCTACATCTTATTTTAACAAACTTGTCCTAAGGATTTGATCCGATCGGCTCCAAACTGAGTCCTCAGGACATGTCTGGGATCAAAAGTTGGAAAATGACTTTCCAAAAATTTGTGACGAGTTCTTAACAAGGAGGCCATTTTGTAAAACATATGAACCCCTGTAACTTTTGCAAACATTGTCAAATCCCCTGCCCTCCATCTGTGGTTTTGACTACATCAAATAATAGAATGTGAACACAACCACAACATTCTATAGGCCCATAGCATTACACTGAGATGGGGGGCAGGTGTGGTTGAACACATACAGCAAGGTCATGGACCTTGTCACTAATAAAAAATGATTAGGTTTCTTTTTGGGTATTTCTCATGAAAATAGCTTATAGCTTATACAGTTAAACTGGCTCCTGCCCCCATCTGAGAGAGTGAAATCCTCACATTCTAGAATATAAAACTCCTTATATTTTAGTAGTCTCTGAACTTACTGTGTCCAAACATTATACTTCAGCTTTAGAAATTGATTATGTAAAAGGGATACATATATGCTTCTAATCCAGCCAAATCTGGTGATGCAGCCCTCCCACTGAAGCTACTGTTACAACAATACAAATGGTGCGAGGGCCCTTTATCACTGCTTGCAGTTTTAATTTTATTTATTATTATTATTATTATTATTATTATTATTATTATTTATTTGTTTATTTATTTTATTAACGTGTGTCTCTTTGGTGTCCTGCGTTGTGACGACTGTATTTTTCACAAAATAATATTCCAAATGCTTTGTTTTTTGTTTTTTTTATGGGACGGGGATATATACTTATTTACTTAGCAGAACAGACATGTTGAATAATTTATGATAAGAATTCAAATGGCCAAATTGTGGTGAATGTCCTGTGGTGTGACAGAATAATAAACACACCGCAGGACATTATTAAAACATGTAGAAATAACAGAGTTAGGATGAAAAATATGAATTGCTTAAAAAGCTTTCTTTACACTTTTTATATTTGAAATTATTATTTAATATTCTTTGTATTCAACTTCAAAGTTGTGGACAAAAAACAAAAAAAAAAACAAAAAAAACAGATGTTACACCTCCAAACGTCAACTATTGTATATATAAGCACACAATCAGATTTAACAAGTACTGCATTTCTTAGGGTATTCTATATAGGTATTCTATTCTATTTTTAGGGTATTCTCTTCTTCTCAGACATACAATTCCTTCATAATATGCTTCATATATTGTAAGCTGGTTTTACATTTTGACTATATTCACACTAAAAATAAGTTATCCATAAAATAAAAAAAGTTGTATCTTTGTTGTGTCTCCATCCAAAGCAGCGGCTCATGTTAGTTACTCTGTGTTATTGCTTTGTGAATTGTGCTCATACCGCTCTACTGTTATATGTTCCAGCAGACATTTTGTTTGTGTTTTTATAGGATTTTGGAGGGCTCTGCTCCCCTTGTCTTCAGCAGTCACAGAGGTAACAGAGGTGGCAGGACAGGCAGGAAGGTTGCAGTCAGTTCCAGTGAGCTCCGGTGCCAGCCGCCCACAGCAGCGGAGCCGTCCCATGTTCTGTCACTGAGAACACCGAGCTGTGACAGGAAGTGTGGGATGGGGAGAGACCTACCTGGACCGGAGCGCGTCCAGACACGGGGGGAGGTACTTGTCGAACAGTATTGTCAGGTTGGCCTTCTCTGATTGGACCTCCCTCCTGTCAATCCAGCTGGCCACGGGCGGGTTCCAGCCCAGGTCTGCAGGGTTTATGTACAAGATACCTGCGAAGGAGGACATAGCAGACAACTTTTTACCCCTCTTGTCTTGGTTCAACAGTGACAGTTTCAATTCACTACTTTGTCAGCTTTTGGCAGAAACAAAAGAAACAGGACAATGGCCAGCTCTAAAATATACTAACTGGATATATACACTTTTTACATAACTGCTTGTACTTGCATCACAAGTTAGACAACCAGAAAGAGAACACAGACCTTTTATATCAGGTATGTTTTAGTTTTGTTTTATCCATTTCAATCAGTATTTCCTAATTCTATTTCTATTTACATTTTAGTGATTATTTTTGATGACAACAAATTATTTTCTTTGTCTAGTCTCGAGGTTCTCATACTTTTGACAGCAAGTGCCACCTCAGGAAATATTTGTCTCTTCAAGTACAAGGACTAAACAGACTTAACTGTGCCTAAACTGGAAGTAAACCAGGACTAAACCAAGACTTACTGCACCTAAACCGGAGGTAAACCAGGACTAAACCAGGTCTAAGCCAGTACTGAACCAAGACTGCACCTAAACCAGGACTAAACCGGGCTAAACCAGGTTCATACCAGTACTAAACCAGAACTAAAACAGGACTAAACCATTACTAAAGCAAAGTTTAATTGTGCCTAAACCAGTACTGAACTAGGACTAAACCAGCACTAAACCAAGACTTACAGTTGTGTACAAAATAATAGCAGTGTGTGTATCAAAGTTAGAAAATCTCAAAATCCTTATTCTATCTTTTATTTTCACACATGCAAAAGCATTGGAAACACTAATTCTATTCCAAATTAAAATATAAACAAAAAATAATCAAATTTGTTATTCCTTTACAGAAAGTGAAGAAAAAAGGAACATTAGGCTGTTCAAAGATTTTGGCTTCCTGTGGATCTCTGAACTAATATTTAGTTATATAACCATGTTTTTGAGAACTGCTCTTCAACTGTGATGCATGTCCACAAACCTGCAGGTATTGCACCCCAGAACGACTGAACTGCATTCCACAATTCCTCTGCATTTCTTGGTTTGGCCTCAGAAACAGTATTTTTAATGTCATTCCACAAGTTTTCTAAAGGGTTCAGGTCTGGGGACTGTGGGGCCCCTCCATAACGTTATTCTTTTTGTTCCAGAACTAAGATGCTCCTCTTTTACTGTGTGTTTTGGGTCATTGTCTTGTTGAAACACAGATTTCAATGGCATTTCCTCTTCAGCATAAGGTAACATGACCCCTTGAAGTATTTGGATAAATTTAAAATGATCTATGATCCCTGTGATGTGATAAATAGGCCCAACACCTTAGTATGAGAAACATCCCCATATTATGATGCTTGCTCCACCAGGCTTTGCTGTCTTAACAATGTCCTAGAGCTGGAACTCAGTGTTTGGGGGTCGTCTGACAAACTATCTGTGGCCCCTAGACCCAAAAAGAGCAATCTTACTTTAATCAGTCCACAAAATGTTGTCCCATTTCTCTTTAGGCCAGTCAGTGTGTTCCTGTAACCACTTCAGCTCTTTTTTTTTTACACTTTGCAGGGGGCTTCTTACTGAAAGCTAGGCTTCACAAAGGCGTCCTCTAATTGTTACAGTACTCACAGGTATTTTCAGATCTTCTTTAATCTGCCTGGAGCTGATCATTGGCTGAAGCTTTTCCATTGTGGCTATTCTTCAGCCCATTCAAATTATGATTTTTCTATTTCTTCCATGTCTTTCAGGTTTTGGTCGCTATTTTAGAGCGTTTGAGATCATTTGAGATAATTTTAGCTGAGCAGACTATAATTTTCTTTCCCCTCTCCAGTCAACTTTTTAATCAAAGTACGCTGTTCTTCTGAACAATGTCTCAAACGATTTTTTTTGGGAGAGAAATGTGATATAACCAGCTTGTACAACAGGTGCTGCTTTTGTCCTTTCATAAGGGACAGCTGTTTAACAATTGATTTCTCACAGCTGACTGAGGGCCCTGATAGCACACCACACTGCTATTATTTTGAACATGGACCTTTCAATTAATTATATTTAAAAAAACTAGTAACTTATTTGCCACGTAGAAATATGATTTCTTTTTAACCAAAAACAGTGATTGTTTTGGTTCATGATGTTGGACTGCTATTATTTTGAACACAACTGTAACTGTGTCTAAACTAGAACTAAACCAGGGCTGAACCAGAACTGAACCAAGACTGCACCTAAACCAGGACTAAACCAGGCTAAACCAAGATTTAACTGTGCCTAAACAGCGACTAAACCAGGCTACATCAGGAAATCACCTGGACTACATGTTACTACTGGATCAAACTAGAAATTAAACAAAATGGGGACTTGAACTGCAGAAGACTCCAGAATGCCACTGGAAGAGCCCACACATAACACCAGTGGTCCCCGTACCACAGTTTGAGAAATACTGGCCCATGGTTAGCTGGAACAATTGTTTTGAAGGTTTTCCAGTTCTTGGGAACAACTGGGCTCATCTGTAGTTTTAAGTCCATTTTAATGTAAGTTTATGGTCATTATACTCTATATTATGTCTTGGCACTCTCCATATGCCATACTTTAATATCATACACAGAAACCCTCCTGTGGTCAGTGCTCATTCAGCGTGTGGTTCAGAGGGAGAATCACTTTTCATGTTTGATGCGATGATGGGAATACTTCAGAATAATCAAGAGTCATAGAATAGAACAGCTTTTAAAGGGAACTGCATTTGTCTTTGATGATTATTAAAATGGTCTGGTATATTAGTCAGTGCAGTCTATTGAGTACAGAGATGTTAGACGGTTCCTTTTGTGCCTCCTGTGTTTTCATTCTGCCTGTTTAGATTAGCGCTAAGTAAATAAAGCCTCTGTCATTTGATATTCCATTAGGCAGACGAGGAGTAAATTGTAAATGGATGGCAAAGTTCTCAGAGTTATTGGTGCTAACAGGGAGGCCTTAGCACTTTAGTACCATTGCAAGTTTACAATTGTGTTTGCTTCGCCTTTGCCATCTTTAGTATAGTTTAAATTAGTGGCTCAAGTCCATGTTTTATTCCTGTTTTAGTTCTGGATGACCTTTATTCCTGGTTTATCCCTGGTTTAGTCCTATTGTTGCTGTGGTTTAGTCCTGGTTTGGTCCTATTTTAGTCCTGATTTAGACCTTGTTTAGTCCTGGTTTAGCCCTGGTTTAGTCCTATTTTAGTCCTGGTTTAGTTCTGGTCTAGACCTGGTTTAGTCCTGTTTTAGACCTGTTTTAGTCCTGTTTTACTCCTTGTTTAGTATAGATTTAGACAAATTTTAGTCCAGTAAAGATAGTACTTGGAAAGGCAAATGTTTTCTGAGATTGTACTTGATTTGAAAATGTAAAGCTTTTGGGAGGAAGGCCTGAAGTAACTAAAGACCACTTGATCCAATGACAGAGATGCTGTATGATAAGCCAAATACTCACATGAAGCCAACCTGCTGTCCTTTTTTGTACTACTACATTTTTGATCGCGTGGTTGGAGTTATTTTACAGTTGACAATAAAGCATGAAAGCAATCAAGGCTAAACACAAAATGGATAAACATGAATCCATAGAGCTGACAGGAATAGCATGTAAATGATAGTTCCATGTGGGTTTGTCGATGCATGTCACGTTTCATATTACATATCTGAGCTGCTGCTAATATGGAAATATTGACTGAGCAGAAGATTTATGGCATAAGACAGAAGACTGGATAACAGGGCAGGATCTGTCACAGCTAATATTATAGTTTGGGGGTCTGAATCTGATTGGAAATTAAACTGAGCGTATGGAATCTTTTTTTTTTTTTGTACTTGATGAAAATGTTATCAAGATGAGAATGTTTAGTCTGCACATTTTGGACAGTCACACGCCTGGAGACAATGTGCTTCTGAATAAAGACTTTACTTATTAGCTGTTGGTCAGTACATGGGTATGAGAATAGGACAGGGGAAGAGACAGTGTGTGTTACCTGCTCTGGACACTGTGGCAGGGGTGGCCGTCCGGAGGTGGCTGATCTCAAACACCAGCCTCATGGTGGGGTTGAGGGGGATGCGCTCGTTACTGGCCAGTGTCAGCACCTGACAGGAGGGAGGAAAAATGATGCACAATGATGCCTTGTTTGCACCGGTTGTTTTCAGGCCCAACACTAGCTTTTATGCAGAATGGAGAGTGTGGGCTAGTTAGCAGTGGCATAGTGTAGCAAGGACAAACTAAGAAGAATCAGTCATTGTGGGGTCACATGAGAATGGGACATTTAAATGACTGCATTCTAATTAGGATGGCAGGAAAGTGAACTTCTATTAATCTGAGTACACCTGGATGATGTAATCCCTTGTCAAACTATTGCTGTACTGTATACACCAGTGGTTCTCAAACTGTGAAAGAGGTACAACTGGTGGTACACAGGCTTCCTCTGGTGGATCCCAGGAGTCTTTTTGCAGTTTTGATTTGGACATAGTCCTGGTTACAGTATGTGCTGGTTTAGTCCTGGTTTACTCCTAGATTAGTTTTGGTTTAGCCCTGATTTACTCCTGGTTTAGTCCGACTCTAGTCCTGGTTTAGTCCTGGTTTAGCTGAGGTTTGGCAGAATAGAACAGAAGAATAAAATAGGCTTTATTTCATTGCATGTGGTACAATGAAATTACGGTGACCTGTAAGCTACTATAATTTCATGTGGTTTAGTCCAATTTTAGTCCTGGTTTAGCATAGGTTTAGTCTAGTTTTAGTTCTGGTTTAGCCTAGGTTTAGTCCTAGATTTGTCCTGGTTTAGTCCTAGATTAGTATTTTTTTGTCTAGGTTTAGTCCTAGATTTGTCCTGGTTTAGTCCTTGATTTGTCCTGGTTTAGCATAGGTTTAGTCCTAGATCAGTCCTGGTTTAGCCTAGGTTTAGTCCTAGATTAGTCTACGTTTAGGACAGTTAAAGTCCTGGTTTAGTCTAAGTTTACTCCTGACTTAGACCTGTTATAATCCACATTTAGCCTTTGTCAGGTCCATTAAAGATGGTACTTTGAAAGCCAAAGTCTGGAAATCACAGGTCTACACCTGCCTCTGACTAAAGCCATGCAAAGTGCTCTGAGCTGTTCATGTAAACTCATTGGAAGAATGATGTAGAAACACACTCAGTTTAAAGGCTGCCAAAGACATGGGACATTTTGTTACCGCTTAAACAAAATTTTCCTTCTTGAATGCAGCATTTGTATGAGCTCGTAATAGATTAATTTGTTTATTCCCACAACTGCAACATTGGTACAGAAGGTTGCAGTGTGTTATTTTATATATACTTTGACACAGACATGTTATGTAAATGAATAACCAACCTAACCGACCTGCACTAGCTGGAGACAATGACAGTTTACAAGTTTACAGTTGTGACACAGCTTTCACACAGCAGATTGTGTCACCTCCCTCCTCAGCACTATTCTCAGCACTGTCATTATCTGCCAATACAAATGTTGTCCTTTCTCTGGAGCAGTCATGAGTCAGACACATTTCCTGTCTATGCATGTTGTTGTGCTGCTGAATAATAGGCTCAGTTTTGGACCTTGTTGTCATCCATGACTGTGTTGAGTGACTCGATCCACATCGGGTCGATGTCTCCATCCAGAACGATCCACTTTGGCCCGCCATGGCTGATGTTGGCCAGGTCCCGCATGATGCTGGAGAACAGGCCTGTGGGGAACGAAAGACTCTGTGAGTAAAGTCATAGGATTAAAACATTATTACAAATTTACATATAAATATATGTAATATATAAATATACAATATAAATAGTGAAACGTCAGAGTGAATTCATATTTATTTGTATACTCATTCATTCATTTTCTACCGCTTATTCCCGTCAGGGGTCACGGGTGACTGGAGCCTATCCCAGTAACTTTGGGCCATAGGCGGGGTACACCCTAGACAGGGGCCAGCTTGTCGCTATATGTATACTGTAAAACAATAATTAGCATAGCACTGCACTGTAATTACTGTGTAAGAAGTAGAAGAACAGATTAGCAAAAGTAAAAGAAATAGAATAAGTAAATAGTCTGCAAGGTAATCACAATTGGAAATCAAAACAAAACTTTTATAAGGACGCAACATGGAGTTCCATATAACTTATACAACTATTTTGGATTTAGGTTTAATCTCTTTCATATGAAGTCTTGATATTTTGATTAGTGCACGGTGGCAGAGCAGTTAGTGCTTCCAGCAAGGAGATTGTGGGTTCAAGCCCCGGGCCGACCAACACACCATCACACAAACTCTGGGTGGAGTCTGCATGTCCTCCCCGTGTTACCGTGGGTTCTCTCTGGGTACTCCAGCTTGCTCCCACTGTCCAAACACATGCATGTGTTGGGTGAATTGGTGATTCTAACTTGCCCCTAGTGAATGAATGTGAGAGTGAATGGTTGTTCGTCTCTGTGTCAGCCCTGCGACAAGCTGGCCCCATCCAGGGTGTATCCTGCCTACAGCCCAAAGTTACTGGGATAGGCTCCAGTCACCCGCGACCCCTAAGCGGAAGAAAATGAATGATTACAGACAATGTACTGTACTTTGTCATACATTTGTATTCATTCATCTTCTTCCGCTTAACCCGTCAGGGGTCACGGGTCCTGGAGCCTATCCCTGTAACTATGGGCCTTGGGCAGTAGATCAGTAGGCAGACCTGTTAGCCCACTAACCAGAAGGTTGGCGGCTCAATCCACGCTGCCACTGTATACTGCCTTTGTGTCTTTGTGTCTTGGGCAAGACAACTCACCCACCTTGCCTGTATAAATGTGATTGTGTGTTTGGTTGTGGTCAGAGAGGCTGTAGGCATAGAACAGCTGCCACGTCTACATAAGTCTGCCACAGGGCCACAGTGCGTGACTGAGGAGTGACGAAATAATGTACCTAATTGTGAAGCACTTTAAGTGTCTAGAAAAACTACATAAGACTGATGCATTATTAAGGCCTAGATACACCAAGGCGACACCCAGACTGCCACAGATAAGACGGAGCGACAGTTCGTCTCTTCCCGTCTCCTCTCGTTCCCTCTCGTTTCCTCACGTCGCATGACCTTTTTCCCTCTTCATACACCGAAGCGACAGCCGACCTGAAGCCCATGTCTTGCGCATGGCCGTGATGTAATTACCCCCCCAAAGCGGCAGATGGCAGTAGCCAGTGAACAAAGATCAACGGAAGTGACACAATGTTTGTGGAGTACATATGCATCTAGCGCGCCTTGGTCTGCCACTGTTCTCAGCTTGTTTGAACATTTGAGAAGCGAGATAATGGCCGGTTTGGACATTGTTTTGTGTGGATTAGATGCTGCTGCTCTGTTACTTGAAGAAGATAAATTTACGCACGGAATTGCGAAGAATGCAAAAATGGTGACGGTACGCTGCCACAGCGTTTGTCACCTCTTGTCACTCCGTCACTTCTGCTAAAATTCCCGTGAGCTGATTGGCGCGGCAGCTGTAGTGCTAGGCCTATCAGAGCGCTTCATGCCAAAGACCAAAGACGCCGATTCAACAACAAGGCCAATCAGCAGAAAACTAGTCAGACGGCCTCCGTCCTGGAGCGATGGGGGCTGACGGCGCATACATATCAAAAGGACGGAAATGAGCGACGTGGAAGAACCGTTAAGACGGCTTCAGACGGGCGATCGTCGCCTTGGTGTATACCCCCCTTTAGGGTTATCATTAGGAGGGGTGCACCCAAGACAGTGGCGAGTTAGTCGTAGGGCTGACACAGAGACACACACAGAAAGACAGCCATTCACTCTCACATTCATTCATTAGGGGCAATTTAGAGTCACCAATTCACCTGAAACATGCATGTCTTTGGAGAAAACCCACGGAAATGTGAAGAAAACATCCAGACTTCACCCAGAGAGATCATATAAAGAACTAATACAGTATAACTGAAAACATCTACTTCTGTAATCTGTTTAGACATCACAAAAAGCTCAGCACAAATGGTCAGACAGAATGGTTCCTACATGATCAAATCTTATCCCTGATGCTTTCTTGACCTACGCTTGACCTGTTCCAGAGTAGGGATGGGTATCGTTAAGATTTTACCGATACTACTACTCTCAGTGATACTGCTTATCGAGCCGGTCTGATAACAGTGTTCTTATCTATAATTTTTTGGGCAAAAATCTAATAAAGAACATTAATTACTCTGTTTTTAAACCTTTTTGGACAGTTTTCATTCACAAAATAGGCTACTTAATGTTTGTAATATTTTGTTTTTAATTATAATTAATATAAATCTAAATAAAAATATGAAATGAGTATAATTTAAGAAAAAGCTGTAACCTATTCTTAAAAAGGCTAAATAAATGCATAAACTGTGTGGTCACAGCTGTGTTTCAGGGATATTTACAAGTTGACTCAGATAAACACTGGGTTTAATAGGTTCTTTTAAGCTAGTTGTTCCTTCTGTGGGCTGCTAGCATAGCATGGTCGCAGTGATCAACTGTGCAGCAGCCCTGCCCGCTCTGCTCCGCGCACACAGACACCAGCAGCTGAGGGATAGGCCCTTTTCACGATGACGTCAGACAACTTCCGTTTTGAGACGATGGAATGTATCTTCATTTCCGGGGCTGCTGCTCGCCAGTAAGGAATTTACTCGGAGTCTTAAAAATTGGCCAAATATAAGGCTACATGATGTACAGAAACTCGAAAAGGGATATACATTTTTCATTGAGGGTTACTTATTTGATTATGAAGGTAAGTGTTTTGTCTTGTAGCTAAAGCTAGTAGTTGTTAATGCTGTAGCGTTAGCAATAGGTCTAACGGGGTGTGCGATAAAACAATATTAGATTATGTTACGATCTAAATGAATGACAATCTGCTTGTCTGAAAGGCTCACTGCATAGTACTGCAATGAACTTCTAATTAGACCTGAAAAGTCTATTATTTTGTCACAGATTGATCACTACAGCAGAGTCAGTGTTCGAGCACAGAGCTTTACTAAATGAAAATATACTGTAGTACTATCCAGTGGTATTTCCTGATAAGCAGATTGTCAAATATTCAGATAAACTCAGATCATGACATGATCTAACACTGTTTTATAGCACAGCTCTATCACTTAGCCATGTTGCTAATGCTATCTAGCTACATAACAAAGCACTCACTTCATAATCCAAGTATCCTTGGTTGAAGAATTAATATCCTTTCGCAAGTTTTGAACATTTTGTGGGTAAATATTCATTTGAAAATTGCTGTATATTGTGTAAACTTGTAAACGGCAAATTTAAAAAAGTCTGGGTGAATTTCTTATGGGAGAAGCGCGGCACCGGAACTGAAGATACATTCCATCGTCTCAAAACGGAAGTTGTCTGATGTCACGTGAAAAGGGTCTATTACTCAGTACCGTTAAGAGCATCGTTAAGGTAGAACCTTATCAGTCCCCCTGGATCGTCATGACGTGGAACCGGTGCTGTTATAATCCCGGGTCTCAGTACCCATCCCTATTTCAGAGTGTGTACTGAAAGTGTAATCACCATCCTTCCACTCCCTGGTGGCTGGGTTGATGATGCCAAACAGCTCGTCGTTGGTCACAGCCTTGGGGTTGAGGTCGGCCCACACCGGCCTGCGCTTCATGTTCTGGTAGGTACGCTGGAGGGACCTCATCACCTGGCTCTTCCCCGTGCCCGCGTTTCCAATCACAAACACTGAGTGACGCACTGCCAGCAGCTCCTCCAGCTGCACCACCTGGAACACACAACAAGAGGAGTCTCACTCTCTTACTGAACAGCATTAAGGGTTACTGCTTTGTACAGCTACATGAGCATTTTTCATACTTCAATGTCACTACATCTGACATTATCCTTGTGTAGTGAGCGTTACATCTACAATAAGAGGAACAAGGTCAATATTTCTGTAGTAGGTTTACATCAATAACAGAGTCAGATTATTCTGCAGAAAGTAGGGCTACATATGAACGATTAAGGCGAGTAAGGAAAGTGGTAGATTACAGTACATGCTGCACAGATACAAGTTCTAACTGTCAGCTCTTTGCAGTAGTTTGTTAGTTCAGGCATCCAGGGTTTAAGAGGGTGCTCACACATGATGATTTCAGAAACTCAGATTTGGTTTGAGTCTAGGTCTGGCCACTATATCTTTACCATTGTAGATAAGGACAATTCTGCAAATTCTTGTACTTTGATGCTGATTTTTGTTCAGGCACATGTCTGGACAATTATGTAACTGAAGGACCCCAGCTTCCCCATCCATCCTGAAGCAGTTTGGGCATCTTACACTGAAGTGTATAGCAAACATCCAAAATTGCTTTATCTCAGTCTGAAAAGCTCAAAACGGCAATAAAACTATTTTGCTCATTTCTCTGGAACAGAACCAAACAAAAATTGAAGATGCATTTTGTAGATCTCCCCAAGCTCTACTTGCACAAGTATGATTGAGATTGCCTTATTGTTTTTCTCAAAAAGCTCATCTTTAAATGTTCTCACTGTCCAATTCTATCACATTTGTTTGCATTTTAATAAGCATTACTAAAACAAATGGCTATGTTATATTAATTTCTTTCATAAAATTTCAAGATCGGTCCAAAAAAACTGTCAGTGTTTATCGGCCACCTGCTGCTCTGAATTTTAAAAATCGGCATCAGCCATAGAAAAACCCATTTTAGTTGACCTCTATTAGGTACTATAAAAACACCATAAAAAACAGGTTAATCGGAATAAAAAAAAAAAAAACAGATATTGAGTTGTTTCTTATCACTGGTAAAAGAGGTTAGAAGCTACCTGCTGGTTATATATCACACTCCTGAACCCCTAAACCCAGTTCAAAGACCTTGCCCTGACTTTAAGGTGACACCACAGAGTGTAACACAGCCTGAAAGCCAGAGAAAGATATTTCCTCCCCCCTTGCACTCAAACACACAGTTGGCAGGCTCAATCAATGGCATCGACGGGACTCCTGGAGGCTGCCGCTCCCAGTCCATTGAGCCGGACTACACTCTCCAGAGGGCCAGGCTGATTACTGCTTTGATGTGCTGCGACTAATGCTAGCACGGGCTAACGCCAAAGGTACGCCCGCTCCCCCATCGCGCCATCTCAAATCTGAAAGGTTGGCCGTGTAAAACCAAGACAGTAAAAGTTCAGGCTCCGAGGGTGGGTGCTTGTTATTGAGTAGCTCCCACTCTCTCTCCTGCTTTTGTTTATGTGCGGCCTCTCTCCGTGTCAGGGTTAAGTGGCGTGCTGCAGTGCTGGCCTTGGCTGATAGACTGTTATTATGTGGTTGCCGTGTCTGTTTGACCTCAGGCAGATTGCACTTATTTCCCCTGGTGCTGGCGTTCATCCGTCTCTGACATAATGCCTTCTGCTGTGCGTGTGTGTGGCTCTGGAGGTAATAAGATGACCAGAATTAGGTCAGCAGCACCTGGACTTTCTCTGCACTAACCATCGCCTTTCTGCAATATTTGCCCAATTCATCCCGATCCTGCAGACGGCTCTGACAGTAATGTCCTCTTCCCTTCGGAACATTATGACGTGAGGTAAATAGCTTTTGTGGAGAAGTCCGATAAATCTAAATGAAAGCACTACAGCTGTAATATCAGTGGAAATTGTTAAAGATGAAACCCCATTTGGGGACTCAGCAGACAACTTCTGATTGTGTTTGGCTGAGCAGCCCACTCGCACTCTTCAGAGACTCTAAAATTCCTGTAATCACAACATAAATCCGATAAACGGCACCAGACGAGTATGGAAACTGTACGGGGGATGTGGGAAATTGGGTTTTGCTTATTGACAGCAGAGAGGAGTGAAATGAGTTTGCTGAGTTCAGTTTCAAAAAGTCCAGTTCTCACTTATGCCCATTCAATGAAATCACAAGCCAAAGTGTTATAATTAGACATATTTGTTGGTGATATTACCACTGTTAATAAGACATGATAACAATTTATGTGTCCTTGTAAAAGCTGTTTTCTGGATGTGGATTATTTCTCTGTTTATATAGGTTCATAACGCACACAAACAACAGCTTACCTTGAGGCTTGAAGATGTACTTTCTGAATAACTTAACTTTGATTCTACTGAAGATGACCTGTTCTTCTCAGACTACAGCCTGTGTTAACTAGAGCCTGGTGAGAAATACATTTTCGAAGGTGATGATTCTCAAATTTTAAACGTCAAGTGCCACCTCAGAAAACCCAAATTAACCCAGGACTAAACCAGATCTAACCCACAGACTGGTTTTCTGTGTGGAGTTTTCATGTTCTCCATGAGTTGCGTAGGTTTTCTCTGGTTTCCCCTACCACTGAGCAAAGCGCTCAGTCGTCGTGGCTCAGGACTAACCCTCCATCTACGCAATTTCAGTGTCCACTTTGTATGTATGACAACTAAAGGACTATACTTTTACTTTACTTTACACCAGGACATAACCAGGTCTAAAACAGGACTAACCTAGGTCTAAACCAGATTTAAAGAAGGACCAAACTAGAACAAATATAGGACTAAACCAGATCTAAACCAAGAGTAAACCAGGACTAAATCAGGTCTAAACTTCAAATTTCAAAAGTTTAAGCCCCACCCAGAGCAGGAATGAAATAAGACTAAAACTGGCTCTTAAATGAAACTACTCCCGAGTACCACCAGAAGAAAGCAGCGTATCACCAGTGGTACCTGTACCACAGTTTGCGAACCACTGTTTTAAGAATCTTTTATTTGCCTCATTAATTAGCAACTGCAAAATATTGTGAACAACAAACACCTAAATACATGTCTTGCACACTTCTTGTTCCATACAATTTGCATGGTAAAGGAACCTCAGAACAATCTGCTTCAAAAAGCTCACATTTTAACCTAAAGTAATACTTTGCTCGCCTAATCACCGAATAAAGGAATACCATAAGAGATGGCCGTACTGCATATTATGACTGCCCCATGGTACTAATGTTGACAGTGATAGACCTGTTCTAATTTACCATATAAACATGTATCAAGGTCAAACTGAGACTTACTGTGCAGGTGTTGAGCAGCTAACAGTGCTATCCACAGAGTAGGCTGTGAATGTGAAACATAACTCACTGTACCCAATGACACCTTTTTTGCTGTTTGTGCCTTTGCTTTACCTTGAGAACAAAATTATCCTCGGCTTGTAACTTCAGATCCAGGATGGACTGCTTCACGTGCTTCTCAAAGTCCATGTCCCTCTTCCTCGGGACGTCCAGAGCGGGGAATAGGTCTCCGATCAGGCCCATGAACACGGGCATGTCGTCAGTCACGATCTTGGGGATGTTGAAGTCCCTGAGGGCGCGCATCAGCACCTGGTCCTCTGCTCGCTCTGGGTCTCCCCTCTTCAGAGAACCAGCCACCACCAGGACGGACTTGATCGCTCTGAGGCCCCAGTCGTAGTGGTCCTGTCAAAAACAAAAAGTGTTCAACAAAGAAAATCTTTAGAACTACAAACATTACTTCTTTTTGAGACTTAGGCATTAAAACACATTCGTATTTTTGGTTTTTCACTCTCTTCACTGCAGCACAATGTTCTAATGGGAAAGCCACAAAAAAATAATTTAATCAAACAGGGATTTCCAAATTCTAATACAGTATTTGACAGTGCTATTAGTCCAAGAGTCCGACTCTAACACAGCAATAATCAACAGCACAGATGCCCCAGTGACAACTAGATCTTAGCTGGTCTCATCTGTGCTCTTATCAAGAACTGTGGACCCCTTTGTTAACCTTACCCTCGCTCACCTGTTTGGATGAAGCCTTCCTCACCTCCTGCATCCTTCTGTCTGTCTGTCCTGGGAGTGGAACCCTCCTTCGTGTGGTTCTCCCTGAGGTTTCTTTTTTTCCCACAGCTGTTTTTTTCTTTTTGTTATTCCTGTGACCGTCTTTTTGCCAGTTCGATTTTTTATGTTTATGTCTCTTATACTTTTATATTCCTGTAAAGCCCTGTGAGGCAGCTGTTGTGATACTGGGCTATATAAATCCATTACAAGTTACTATGTTTAATTACTTACCAAAAGCCAGCTCATCATTCAGTTTGATTTAGCATTAGTGTAAAGGAAGCACCAAGTTATCTATACATTATAAAGCTATGAGCCAGCATAATTTGTTAAAAGTGAGGGCTCCACTGTGCTTGATATTTACAAGTAATTTTTTTCTCTGGAAGTAATGATTCACCTGCAAGGCTATGAAATACATTAGGTGTTATGAAATTATGATTCTGCTGGTTTGGCCTTAATCTGCGAAAAGGCCCTAAAGCAAAATCTATTCCGCGAAAACATAACTCCATACACATTCATACATCTAAATGCAGTTAAAGCCTCTTGTGAATGTAACTTTTAAAGGGGCTGTATTCTACAAAATTGGCACAGCCTTTCTGAGGCCTCAAAGTCCTCCATTGCACAAACCTCCACCTCTTCCACAAACCCTCGCCCACTCCAGGAAGCACTGACCAAACAAGCCCTCTACATCCAGTCTGCTCTCAGTCATTTATCCAAAAAACAGTAAAGCTCTGTTTCCTCTGATTCCTTACAGACATTTTACATTTTGGAGTAAAATGACATCATACAAAAAGTTTAAGGAAGTGAAGTGCTCTTTTTCTTTGATTTTGTTCAAAAGACCTCAACATTGCACTCTCCTGAACTCTGCTGTCCTCTGCTGGTCTCTTCACCTGTTTCTTTATGACACCAGTTGAGTACTTATTAAAATGTGTGTAAAATGGGACTTCCGGTAGGGCGCTCATGGAGTAGAGACGTGTTGTCCTCGGGCTCCCACTATATACACTACTCCTTTACTCCTCACTATCTGTTACCAGCCTGTTTGCAAGCCACTTTTGTCCTTTAGACACTACTGTACATCTGTTCAAGACATTATGCCTCCAAAGCTGCCTAAGACCAGAGAAAAGTTGGAAAGCGATGCTGCTGTAAGCAAAGCAGATTTGGTAGCTATATTAGCCAACCACCGAGTGGCTCTTTTATTGGAGCTTAAAACCTCTTTTAAGGAAGTTAACAGAAAACTAGATGAACTCCAACAAACTGCGAACAGTCACAACAACCGTTTGGCTTCGTTAGAAGAAAATGCTAAGTCCGTATGTCTGCATCTGGACAGTTAGAGACTTCCTATGATAAGCTACAATTGGATAATCAGAAGCTATGTGCTAAGGTGACCAATTTGGAAGGGAGGAACAATGTCAGACTGGTGGGACTACAGGAGGGAATTGAGGGGCCACAGCCAAGCAAATTTTTCTCACGACTGTTACAAAAGGTATTTGGCCGTGACACATTCCCCTCTCCACCCGAGCTGGACCGGGCTCATAGGAGCCTTGCCCCCAAGCCGAAGCCTGGCACTAGGCCCCGACCCGTTTTGCTGTGCTTTCACTGCTTTCAGAACAAGGAGCTGCTTATACGTGAAGCCCGGAATAAGGAATCGTTGGTCTACCAGGGACACATTTTTAGAGACTATGAAGAATATTCGGGAGGGAATTTAAAGCGGTCATGTCATCCTTGTACAAACTAGGACTGAGACCAGCTTTACTGTACCCAGCTAGGCTTTGTATCACGCAGGCGGACGTGGTTTGGATCTGTGACCGAGGCGGAGAAATACATCCAGGGAGTCAATAACGCTTCCTGAATTGACTTTTCCTTGCCGTTGTAAAGGACAGCTTTGCTCCCTTTACGTGATCAGTATATAGGTCAGGTTTTGTTTTACACATTGCTGCTGGTCGGCTGTTGTAGTTATCCTTATGTACCTTACCTGGCCAGTACCTGTATTAAATTTGATTAATGCGTATTTGTATTATTTGATTTAAGGTTGTGAGGTCAATTATTTACTATTTAGCGGGGTAGGGGCTTTTTAGTTGGGTAATGTTAGGTTTTATTATGGAAGACGTTGAGTTAGATAGGTGAGGGTGGGGGCTGTGCGTTGTTGTGTGTATGTTTGTGTGTGTGTCTTGCTGTCACCATTGGTTGGCTTTCTGCTTTTGTTTTTTGTTATTGCACTTGCACTACTTATTTTGGTTTTAATTATGTTGCGCTGGTTATTATGTTACTATATTTTAGTCTGTTAAATGAACACTGATTTTAATGTTGTTAGTTGGAATATCAAGGACTTGAATCATTTGGTTAAGAGAAAGAAGGTCATGGCACATCTAAAACATTTAAAGGTTGGGATAGCATTTCTCCAAGAAACCCACCTCAAAAACTCAAGATTAAGACATGGATGGGTGGGCCAGCTCTTCCACTCTACTTTTCAGCCTAAAGCAAGGGGTGTTGCCATAGTGATAAGTAATAAAGTGTCCTTTATACACTCAAACTGCTTAGTGGATGTCAACAGACATTATGTTATAGTCACAGGCTTACTATATAATGTAAAAGTTTTGCTTATTTATATATTTGCACCTAATTTTGATGACCCCCTGATTTTTCAGCATGTTATTAAGCTTCTCCCTGACTTGAACTCAAACTTACTTATTATGGGAGGGGACTTTAACTTGTGTATGGATCTTGTAATGGACAAATCGTCAACTAGACCAGGTGGTGTGCTATCACAATCAGCTTCCTGTGTGCAGTCCTTCCTTACAGAATATGGCATCTCTGGCATATGGCGTTTTCTGCATCCCTATAATAAAGAGTACTCTTTTTATTCCCATGTTCATCATACATATGGTAGGATAGATTACTTTTTGTTGATAAAAACCTCACTCAATATGTTCACACCTGTGAATACCAAACTATAATAATTTCAGATCATGCTCCTCTGGTCTTGACTTTGAGCCTACCTGGAGTGAGAGGCACTAGGAGGCACTGGAGGTTCAATCCCCTGTTATTGTCTGATGACAGCTTTGTTAATTTTTTATCAGATGAAATTACTCTGTTTCTAGAGGTTAATATGACCCCAGGTATTTCTATCTCTATTGTCTGGGAAACTCTAAAGGCTTTCATGAGAGGATAAATTATATCCTATGTTGCTAACAAAAGAAAGACTGCTAAAGCAACACAAATGAAACTAGAAGAGCAAATATCACAACTGGATGCTAGGAATTCTCTGACCCCATCTCCTGATTTGGATAAAGAGCGCCTTAAACTAAAACCTGAGTATAATTTACTTACCTCACATTACATAGAAAATCTGTTGCTTAAAAACAGAAGTGCAGTGTATGAGCGTGGTGATAAAGCTGGGGAAATTTTGGCCAGACAGCTGAGGTGTGCGAGGGCAAAACAATTATTAATGGGGTCCTGAGTGTGGGGGAGTGGTCACTGATCAACAAGGGATAAACAATACATTTAGAGAATATTATGCCCAACTTTATATGGCATACAACCCAAGTACAAACCTCATCAGTAATTTTTTCCAGGATTTGGATTTACCAACTCTCTCTCTGGAACAGGTTTGTACTTTGGATGAACCAGTTACACAAGCAGAAGTGTGTGCTGCTATTAAATCATTGAAAACTACGAAATCTCCGGGCCCAGATGGCTTTCCTAATATATTTTATTTGGCTTTTTGTACACAATTATTCCCTATTTTAACAGCCATGTATGCAGACTCCTTCATATCAGGTCGTCTTCCCTGTACTTTAAATCAGGTGTGTATAACGCTTTTAACAAAGAAGAACAAAGGTCCATTTGACTGCAGATCCTATAGCCCAATTTCTTTGCTCAACTCAGATTATAAAATTTTAGCAAAAGTACTCTCTCGTCATCTTGAGGATGCACAGTATTATTTTGTCCGACCAAACAGACTTTGTTAAGCAAAGGCCGTTATTTTTTAATGTTCGGCATTTACTTAACATTGTGTACTCTCCCTGTCAGTCTGTTTCAGAATGCCTCCTCTCTATGGACGCGGAGAAGGCGTTCGTTAGAGCTGAATGGGATTTTCTTCTTGAGACTTTAGCTAGATTTGGGTTTTGCCCGTCTTTCATTTCATGGATTAGGCTGTTGTACTAGTGCCCCTCAGCTATGGTCCTGACCAATAATCTTTATTCCAACCCTTTTAATCTATATCGCAGAACCAGGCAGGGTTGCCCACTCAGCCCACTTCTTTTTGTTTAAGCAATTGAACCCCTAGCTATAGCTGTAAGGTGTGACAATTTGATAACAGATAATTACTAGAGGCAACGTGGAACACAAGTTGTCTTTATATGCGGATGACCTTCTTTTGTAAGTGTCTAAAGCTGAGTCTACAATTCCCCAAATTATTAAGTTATTGCATCAGTTTGGGGTTGTCTCTGGTTATAAGTTGAACCTGCAGAGAAGCGAATTGATGCCACTCAATATGTCCACCTCTGTGCTAAAAAATATTAGGATTCCTTTTAGAGTGGCTATGGATAAATTTACATATCTTGGCATTACAGTGACCAATGATTTTCCAGATCTATATGAACAGAACTTGGGGAAACTCCTGATTCAAACTAAACAGGATTTGACAATCTGGTCCTCACTTCCAATTTCTCTCATAGGCAGAGTCAATGCCATTGGCACGATGGTCCTTCCAAAGATGGTCCTTCCAAAGTGTTCATCCCTGGGAGTTACTTTAAGAAACTTGACAGCTATCTCTTGGTTTGTCTGTAATGGGAAGCAACCACGTCTATGTCAAGACTTTTTGCATAAATCAAAGCAGGATGGAGGCATGGCTCTCTCAAACTTTAAAATGTATTACTGGGCTGCTAATCTGTATTGTTTAATATTCTGGGTGCATTATCATTTGGCTGAGACTTGTCCCACATGGGTCAGTATGGAAAAGAATTCTTGTGGCTCTTTGTCCTTACCTGCTCTTCTGGCTTTATCCATGCCCATTGTTTTGGCATGGGCATGCCTAGTGCTAATCCCATGGTTATCCACTCACTGAAACTTTATGCACAATTTAGGAAGCAATACAAATTACAGGAAAGTTGTCTTTTTGGTCTGATTGCACACAATCATCTCTTTAAGCCTTCCTTACATGACAATATATTTGTTATATGGCATGGCAGAGGCATTAAATGTCTTGGTGACCTTTTCATACAGGTAAATTTGCTTCTTTTGAGCGGTTATGCCAGAAATTTAACCTTTCAGCGTCCAATTTTTTCAGGGACCTCCAGACTAGACATTATGTGAGAGATGCCATATCAGATTTTCCAAATAAGCCACATGGTAACCTGCTGGATGATATTTTCACGTGATTTAAAGAAAAAAGGTACAAATTCCTTCATAATCAAACATATGTCCAATTTAGCTCTCCTTCTTAACTCTAAAATACAACAAGCATGGAACCGAGACCTTCAGATCACAATTAGTGCCCCTGTGTGGGGTGATATTTTAAAACATGTTCACTCTTCTTCCATGTGCGCGTGTCATTCTTTGCTTCAGTTTAAGGTTGTGCATCGGGCACACATATCGAAATCCAAATTGGCTAAAATGTTCCCTCAGACTGATTCCACGTGTGATAGATGTAAGACTAGTGAGGCAACATTGCTGCACATGTTTTGGTCCTGCTCCAGCCTTGAGGGGTACTGGAGAAATATCTTTAAAGCACTCTCTATTGTACTAGGTTAAGATTGCCCCTAACCCTCTTATTTCATTGTTTGGGATTGTACCTGAAGGGTTACAGCTCCCGGCAGGTGGACGCATGGTAGTCGCTTTTAGTACTCTTTTGGCATGCCGCCTCATTCTTATTAGCTTGAAAGAGACTGCCCCACCCTCTGTGGCACATTGGGTAAGAGAGGTGCTCTCCTACATTAGGCTTGAAAAAATAAGATATACACTACGCGGATCTGACCATACATTTTTTGAGGTGTGGAAATCTTTTTTGACCTTTTTTGATAGGCCAACAATACAAGTACAGGACCCTTGATGTGTTCATAATGTTTCCTTTGGACTGATTGTATGAAGCTAAACTGGTGTTTTTGTACTACATTGTTATATGTGTTATATGTGTTCTATTGTTAAATCAGTACAGTGCAATTGGTGTGTGTACATATTGTTACTGTGGGGACAGCAAGGGGTTAGGGAGGGTTATGTCGGTTCTGTTCTTATATTTGTGTTGTTTTATAGTATTAAAATTTAATCTAAAAACAAAATGTGTGTAAAATGTATATGAATGTGACAGTTTAATTGTGTGTTTGTGGTGGTCGGAGGGGCCGAAGGCGCAAAATGGCAGCTACGCTTCCACTACCGATTGTGACTGAGGAGTGAATGAATAATGCACCAAATTGTAAAGCGACTTTAAGTGTCTAGAAAAGCGCTATATAAGACTAATGCATCATCATCATTATTATTATTATTATTATTATTATTATTAAAATGTTCTCTTTTAGTCATAATGTTTTTAAAGGTAAAACATTCAATGCTGCTCTAGGGGTGACCAAGATTGCTTTAAAAATATGAATACAAGCATAATATAAAGCTTTAAAGCTGTCTATTCATTATCCTATCAATATTAAGATTGTTAATCTTGTAAAATTTTCAATGAGATCCCGGCTTTGAAGAGGGCACCAAAGTGTAAGTGGAGTGGTGCTGAAGATGTCTGCAGAGCCTCCATAAAACAGCCATAAAGAGGAGGAACTGTGTTATGACACATAAATGGGCCTGCGGTCATGGGAAATTTATCCACAACTAAGGGCTCATAAAATCACCTACCTACCTCGCTGAGCCTGGCTGTAATTTTAGTCAGCACTAAAATTATGGCTGGTTTAAATAATTAAAGCCATGTAATGACATGTACAAGAGAAAAGGACTGCAAACAAATGAAAGAAAATTTCCAGTGGTCGATTATTTTAGTTCCCTGAAGCATCTGATTCATTTGCATGTAACACTTCACTCAGATGGTGAGTTCAAGAGTGTGAAGGCTCTGAGTCATTCTTCATCAAAAGCAGTCACCAGTAAAAGAACAGTCTCTCACCTTTAAAAAGCCTTCTACACTGTGTCTGATGTGTTACAGAAATAAACCAGAGCATACCTGCTTGGACAACAGCTCTTTGCACAGAGTGTAGAGGGTGATAAACTTCCGGGCGAGCACACGGGCGCTAAGGAAGCCCTCAGCCACCAGCATGATCTCACAGATGAGCTCAAAGTCTGGGACCACCATGGCACACGGTCTGTGGGAAAGAACAAAAAATGTGTCTTATACTCTACATTTTAAGAATAATTTTACTATCTCCTACAGTTTGACTTTTGACTCTGAAAGTCACTAATATCATTCTTCTGAACTGTTTGTTTGATTTTGAATGTTGATTGTTCCTAGACTGTAGTAGCAAAAGTAAGAATGTTTGAGGTAAAATGACTGTAGCATCCAGAGGTGTGCACTTGAAAGTCATTAATTTGATGGCTTTAGACTCGACTTGATTAAAAGTACTATGACTTTAGACGTGACTTGATTAAAAGTACTTTGACTTGTGACTCGACTTGACTTGAACCCCAATGACTCGTGAATTCACATGGACTTGAGCACATCAAGTCAAATCTGATATGCTTCAAAATGAAGATAAGAGTAATTGCACTGATTTACAAAAACTGAGGTTACTAACCACAAAAGAATCGTTATATGTGGAACTTGCAGATCCAAGATCAACAAGAAGAATCAAGAACATACAACTTTATCAAACATGTGAAGTTACACAAAGATAGCGAACATTAGCTTATCTGCTAAACTGTCTTGTTACCATCATAGCTTAAGGTCCTACATTATGTTTTTTTGTATTTGCATTAGCATTTTAGGTTTTCTACCTTAAAATAATGTATGTGAAAATCATCTTCTGTTGGGGGTGCTGTTACTTTTACTTTGCAGAGAATGACTGGATTAGATGTATGTTGCCCCCTGCTGGCAACATCGCGGAATGGACAAAGCATAAAATGGGTATTTAGCACTGCTATTAGCAACATGACACTAACAGATAAATTTGCTAGCAGACATTTTCCACTCATTTGATTTGAAACTGGCCTATCACAGCCATTCATCTGCAGCATTACCGAGTGTGACTGGAGGGAATGAATAATGCACCAGATTATAAAGTGACTTTGAGTGAGTGAAAAGGGCTATATAAGACTAATGCATTAATATTATTATTACTTTGGACTTGACTCAGACTTGCCTATCATTCACTTGGAATTGACTCTGTCTTGAGGCCAAAGACTTGAGACTTATTGTAACTAGCAGAATAATGACTTGTTCCAGACTTCTGGAATCATCCAGGCTTTCCATTTTTAAAATTTCTAAAGATACAGTAGACAAGGTTACTAAATAAGGTTACTATTGTCCAGACAGACTCATACACTTTGTGCATTTAATTTTCATTCAGTCTGCCCTGTTTTTGGGGCAGGCTTATAAAACTCAAACAAGCCGAGACCAGCATAATTCTTTTCATGGAACATAATAATAGAATATAAGTGCCTAGCAAGGCTCGTATTCTTGTGGACATTTTGAATTCTACATTCAACCTTAAGTAATCAAAATTCTGTTGAAAAATAAATATAGACATAACCAGAAACATGAATGCCTGAGGTTACATTATATAGGCCTCAGAACAGGAAAAGAGCAGTACAGTAAATAAGGCCACCCTTGCACCCCTCACTAAATAAGTCACCCATCTAAGAAACAGTGGTATAAACAGTACAAGAAATAGTTCTTGACAAAAACACACAGTTCAAGTGATTCTAGTTTCTCCATTTCTGAGATCCACAGGGATCAACAAAAGCCCGGGTTTTATAGCTCCAGTGAAAGTGCTGCAGTGGCTTTACACTTGTGTGATCCCTCTCCACTTAGAAGCGCAGTTGGCCCTGCACTCACCTGAACAGGGCTTTGAGGTTCTCAGGCAGCTCAGTCCTCCCGGCATAGCCTGGGTTCATGGTGATGAAGATGCCCACGGAGGGACAGAGATTCACCTCTTCTCCCATGAAGTTAAACCTCTGCTTCTTATCTCGGATGGCGTCCTGGATACTCTTCACCTGAATACGCAGCACATCGGAAACACACAATATAAGTTGTAAGGATGTCCCTGAATGGGATTTGCATTGGGGATTGTGGGAGGCACCTGTAAGCCTGAACAGATGCCTGCACCTCGCTAAAAACATGGCATTTAAACAGAGGCAGAAGTGACAGAAGCCCCGTAAGGCTGGATGAATTTCTATACAAGCACAAAGGGAACACATGGAAGCATAGTGAAAGAGCTCCAAAGAAAGGTAAGAACAATATGGCAGCATTCATTCCGTTCATTTAGCAAGTGGTGAGTTGAATTATGGCAGATGGTGGGTGATGGAAGAAACTCTGCTACAATGGACTATAAGCTCAGGGAACGAAGTATTGTTCAGGGTATTGTGTTTTTTTTATGTTAAAATGAACAATGCAGCAAACTGATATGTTGAAAAGGAGGGCTGAATGTGGTGCATATGGTTTAGTGATCCAGTGATTCCCATTTAAACTTTGGAGTAAGTAGCTGTAACTTGAAGTTAGAAAAATAACTTGGATTTAGAAAAATGGACTGAAATGAGCATTACTACAGCAAAACAGGGACTAAACTAGGACTAAAACAGGTCCAAACCAAGACTAATCTAGGATTAAAGTAGAACTCAGTAACTTTTTTACCTAAAAAAAACAGTTTCGGAGTCCGTGTGATGGTTAAATGAGTTGTTGTGGGGTTAATGCATCTCCCCCTGGTGTCTCTGGGCTGCAAGCGACACTTGCAATCTGAGTGTCGCCGACCCGGAGTCACAGAAGTCTCAGGTCTCGCGAGAAAGCGGCACATCCCAGTTAGCAAAACAACAAGCTAGCAGTGACTTTATTTCTCGATTTTCAGCGTGCCAGAGCTGCGAAATAGAAGAAAAAACTTTGTAGAGATGGGCGGAGGGGAAAACGAAAGTAAAGACAAGCGAGAGGTCACACAGGAGTCAACTGGGCTTGTGAGTATTTACAATAGTGCTTGTAGGGTGAGCTTTATAGAGGAAAATAAGGCAAAAAGAGCAAAGAAACAAGCAGAGTTACTGAGTTCCGCTTTAAACCAGGACTAAGCTGTGACTAAACCATGTCTAAACCAGGACTAAAACAGGTTTAAGGCAAGACAAAACCATGACTAATCTAGGACTACAGCAGGTCTAAGCCAGGACTAACCTAAGACTAAACCAGGAACAAACCATCTCATAATCAAGACTAAACCAGGACTAAACAAGGACATGACAGTGCTCTAAATTAAAATTAAATCTGAACAGACTCCTGATTACCCCCAGAAGAAGCCTGTGTACCACCAGTGGTATCCGTACCACAGTTTGAGAACCTCTGTAGAGGAATGTCAAAAATAGATCTAAACATGCTGCAGACAATTAGTAATTGTTGTCTAAACAGACCAAACTATTTTGTTTTCTCACCATTTGCACTGACAGTTATCAACAAAACCAGTTCATTTACCATAATCATGCAATATGATTGCAAGCTGTTCACCTGCATTTTAAATAAAAATATGCAACATGTCCTTACTACTTTGAAAATTATTATAATTATATAACTTGCAACATGTAAATGACTTCTTCGGACTAAGTTCAACACCTGCCTTGACTTTTTATTGAGTTTTGAGTTGATTTTTTTAAATAGTGTTGGGTGTTGGGCACTTTTGCAATAGTATTTCATGTCAAACTTAAAATAACGTAAAAATGTATGGAGAACTACTACCCATCCCTGTCTACTTTTGGGGAGCTGTTACTTTGACTTTGCAGAGAACGCTTGGATTAGGTGTCTGCCAGTCCCCTACTGACAACAGTGGGGATTGGACAGAGCATAAAATGTCTATTTAGCACAGCTACTGTATAGGCAACATGACACTCAATGAGTTAACTGCTTCTGAGTGACAGAAATTTAAAAATGAGTCCGATGACGGCGTATGGGCTTTAGAAATGTGCAGGAGCGCTTCCTGGTTTCATGTGTCTATGTAGAGCCGTGAGACCAAGTGTTTTCAGCAGCTGTTCAGCATACAGAATTACTCAAATTACTACTCCGGGTATGTTTTTGGGTGGAAACAACATCATAATATAGTTAAAAGCTCAAAAAAATCAATATAGCAGAATAGACCTATAAAAATGTAAAAGGTGGTTGCAATAATGATAAATTTGCTGCCCATTGTGCAGCTCTACATAATAAAATCTACTGTAATCATTTCTCAAAAGTTTAATTTAGACTAAACAGATAATTGAGATAATATTAAGATTAATGTATTGCTCAATTGTAGTTAAGAACTGGCATCTCAGTTATGAAAGAGCTTGCCTCCCAACTTGTATTTATTCTTATTCATTCACAATAAGAATGTTCTTACCAACACAAAGTCCCCCATCAGCACTGATAATCCAGAGGTGAAAGTTGGTCCAAGTTTTGTTTGAAAACACACAAAAAATACTTTTTTTTTTTTGTTTTGTTTCTCTATTGTAGACTGAACCAGTCACCAATTTATTATCTAGCTGGCGCAGAGACGGGATTGGCTATGCAACACTGGTGTCTCCGACTTCTGCAACAGTCGAAGTTTGGAATGACTCATTAGCATATCATTATTATCACTAAGCACATACCAAAGTCAATTTGTAACAGGCTGTCGAACCGCCACGCTGCATGCACGGTTTTCAGGAACACAATTTCATCAATAATATGAATATTATGAGCGCGCTATCAGCTGGAGTTTACTGGATGGATGAACTGCCAAGGCGCTGCTTGTCTACATTATGATTGAATGAGATATCAGAAATGAACTTTATACAGCGTGTGTGAATATGTGTGGGTCTAAACTGAATGCCAGCACGGGGATGGCTCTATGAATTTTACATGTGTGTGGTCGACATCTGGAAAGAG
Organism: Bostrychus sinensis; assembly: GCA_020698575.1. Classification (NCBI taxonomy): domain Eukaryota; kingdom Metazoa; phylum Chordata; class Actinopteri; order Gobiiformes; family Eleotridae; genus Bostrychus; species Bostrychus sinensis. The sequence goes on from CM036260.1 coordinate 2,909,895, forward strand.
AAGGGATGTTCATGGATGGGCACTCAGCGACAGATCACTCAGTTATACCAACAGAAAGGGGGGGGGGGGGTAAAGCACAAGACAAACTGTGCAACAGAGGCTTAAAAAGTTCTGAACATCAGTGAAGCTTGTTTTGTATGTGAAATGACAGTGGCCCACTACTGCTGCCCTCCTGGGACACACCGACAACACCAAAAATGCATTTTAAAAACACAATCCTATAAACAGAGAATCCAGAGGGGCGGAGCTGTACTTGTCTGTGCCTCTGAACAAACAGACTGGAGCTGCTGGTGTGTAGCTTCAATATATCCACAGTCCGGGCTTGTGTCGGCAGCCCATTTATCTCCATGTTGTTGAGCAGGGTGGCCTTCTGTTCCTCTCCGCTTTATTTAACACAGAATTGGAGGGGCCACATGTGGGAGCGGAGCCAGCGCACAGCGGGGTATGACGCCCAGCCGAGCTAACTGCTCCCACTTCAGAAGGATGGATTAGGTGCAAGGCGACGTACACACAGGACTGGCAATATGACGTCCAGAGAAGATAGTTACACATTCTTCTGCAGGTACATTATCTGAACAGCAGTGGTAAGAGTAAACAGTCCAGAGATAGACAGGCTTTGATAACAAAGTCACAACACAGCTTTGCTAACCGATATGCTGTAGTTGCAATTATTATTTATTCATTCATCTTCTTCATCTCATTCAAGGTCGCATGGTTCTACAGCCTACCCTTGTTACTTTGGGCATGTGGTGGTGTCCATCCTGGAACATGGACAGTTGAGAGGCTGGGACACACTGGGCCAATAATCATCTGGCTGGCATGGTGGGACAGTTTGACGTGGTTGATAATGAGTCTGTCTGTTTGGTGTTTTCAGCACTGTTGGTCGTAGTAGAAGACAGCTGGACCTAGTTTTCGCCAATTGGACATGCTGAATCGGCGTCAGGCATCGCCATCGAAGGAGCACTCTGATTGGCCCTGTATGCCATTCACAATCTGTCATACAGCTCACACTTAACATTAACCCTTATGGGACGTTTTGAGCCACTAGGGGTCATTTTTCTCTCTTTTTTAGGCCATACCGTCCACTGTATTTGAGAAAATGTAATGGATTTTGGCAACTAACCTTAATTTGACATACAATTTAGAAATATGATTTGAAAAGATTTTATAAATTTACTACCCTTATGTACTCTTGGGGATGAAAACATCCACTAATTTTAACTGCTGTAAAAATATAGCAGATAGATTTTTTTTGCAACTTTTTTGAATCTGATAATCCATCCCAGTTCTGCTCAAAACTACTAAATATGGGGAAAAAATAAAGAAAATAAATAAAAGATTTTATGTTTTTAATTTACTAGTTAAATATGCAAAGTCAGTGATATGGAAAAATCACACTCAAAATGACCTATTTTCCACATAAAAATGATTGTGAGCTGCATTTGTTTTCACAGTCTTGGGCATGTCAAACATTATTGCAGCATCTTAGGGTTTTCTGGAGCCATTCTCATTCTCAAGTCTCTCATAAAATTCAGTACTTATACAGATATTACTAACGGTTAATATGAATGTATGAGGCATAAAAAGGTAATAGTCTGCAATAGAGGGTCAGCTGACTTGCGCCTGGCAGTCACCCAATCACTGTTAAGATTGGGGCTGTTAGGTCATCGTTTTCAGTGAGTCGCTGCTTTCACAGTTGGCATGAGAGTGGAGTGGCTCTGAGCGGCTCTCTGCTGTGACCAAAACACCTCCTCCAGCATTTTCAAAGATTGTAGATTTGGGAAAACAGAAACCCCGTCTTTGTGTAAACAAAGGCCAAACTGCAATCAAACCATTGCAGATTCTGCAAAACGTGTTATTGTCTAAACAGCTCGAGTCACTCTGGTGTCTGTAGCCACCAGGGGAGATGTGAGGTGACAAAGCAGTCACCCTGCCTCTTCTGACAGCGGCTGGGGTTTGGGTTGGTGTGTCCCAGCCTTTACAGGCACACTAAAATGTCCAATCTGGGACATTTTAGTGTCAACAATTGACCTAAACATTTACGCGAGTCATTTAGTCTATCATCATTGGTGAATGGTCAATCAGAGGCTATGTTTCACCCAGGGTCATTAGCATTAGCAGTGAATGGTTTGTCTTCATATTAGTGAGGGAGTCGTTACCCACCTGTGGGTCGTTATCATAACCAGCCTCACTGATACTAATGGACTATTGTTCGGGTGAAACCTACAATACAACTCCTTGACTTTAAAACACACTTTGTAAAGAGACAAAAGAGGGTTGTTCTGGGCCTCTCTGTCCAATATTCAGACATCAGTGTCCTCAGTGGAGTGTCCTTTATCTTTCAGATGGAGGTGGACTGCAGACTCTGGTCCATTAGCTTTAGCCCTGTGATGCTGATAAAATCTCTGCTGGAGTGGTTGTTCCTCCATTTATAGATCAGAGCATCCCTCACTGTCCTGGACAGCACATATCACACACCGCTAACTCTGTGGATAAACTTTCATCTTGTCCATGTCAGAAGAGCCAAATTTCCAGGGTAAAAGTGTCTTTATCACAACAGTGCATGTCTGTCTGACATTAGGTCATTTGCTCACTGGCCATTGATACCAAAAAAAAACAACAATGGTTACAATTTTGTATGAAATGTGTATGTGTTATAAGTTTACAATAAACTGTAATGTGTTTGAATGTTGACCAATTTTACAATAATAATGCGATGAGAATATAGGCTGGACACAGCCCAACCTATAGAGAAAATGTCTTTAATTCCAGTATAAAAACTACACCATTAGAAAATCAGTGAAGACTCCAAAGTAGTAATAAATGAGACATATGCAGAAAGATTTCAAGGCTTCCCTTTAATGATGTGGTTACTCCACCCTCCTTTCACCAAGGAGATCAGTAGTTCAGGTACAAGGACCTAAAAGCATTCCTAAACATAGATCAATGAAGAGGGTCATACCACAGAAATAAATGGAGCAGCCAAAAGACTTTCTTTTGTTGAGCAATTTTTACATTTTGTGCACATATTCTAGAATGTGAAGTCAACCACTCAGATGGAAGACAGGAGCCAGTATTACTATACAGGTTAGATGCAAGTTATAAAAGAAATATCCAAACAGATATTAAAATATTAAACAAAAATTAAACATTATCATTCTTTGTAGGAACTACAGTCCATGGCCTCACTATATTTATCTTGCTTAAGCTATCTTTGGAGCCATGGTGCGAGGTGCTGCAGCAGCTCAGAGGAACAGAGAGAGAGAAGCAGTGTACTCTCAGACACAGACAAAGGGGACAGGTTTACTGTTGCTGGTTGCTCAGTCTGATCATTTGTAGGGCTTAATAGGCTTAACAGTTTGCGTTCACGTGATGTTGTAGAATTCTAAAGGCCCTATAGAGGGTATGCATTGACGTCACTTCCTAGGGACACGCCCCCCTCGTTCGGACTGAGTGGCAAAACAAGCGGCTGCGTTCAGTACAAAGAGTGTGAGAGCAGGAGTAAAACTGATGAGTATTTACTTAAAGAAGGCAATTGGATTCGACAGTGATCCACACAACCTCACTCACCAGTTTTCCAGACATTGATATGTAGCCAGGATTTCACTTTCTTACTACATTTTTATGTAACTAAGACAGCTAAGGACGTCATAGTTTATAATATTTTTATATATACTTTTATTAACATTATTTCACCTTGAGGGAAATGCCAAGCAGTGTAGTAGTAACATTAGATTAGGTTGTAGCACAAAGTACTTTCTACTTTTGTTAATACTTTTAATCAAGTAACAGTTTTCTTGAGTACCTACTGGGTAAACAAACTTCACAGGCATCAGACGTAAATTTGGCTTTATTGTGCAGCTAATGCAGGCCAGGGACCCGAAGCTCACTGACATACTGTTGTGTAGCTGTCAATATATTTAATAGAAAATGTTTAAAAGCGGAACGCTGTCTCATTTCATCACTGTTTTTGCTTCCTTTTACTCTATGGCGCGCCCCCTACATTTCAGAGTAAAACACTGTAACTTTACTCACGACAAGTCCAGGTGACTCCTGTGTGGTCCCTCACACGACTTTACTTTTGTTTTCCCATCGTTTCTGTAGAAAGTTTTCTGCAATTTGGCCGCTCTGTCATTATGAAGTAAAGCCAATGCTAGCTTGTTGTTATGCTAGCCATGATGCGTCGTGCTCTCACTGACTCCAGACTTCCCTGACTCCAGGTCGGCAGCGCTCACGTTGCAGTTGTAGTTTTCAGCCCGGAGAGATCAGGAGGAGATGCAGGATGCTTTATTTGCCACAAGCTGTTGGCTTGTTTAATCACCACCCGGCCTCCCAAACAGTTTATTTAAGATAAGGAGTTCCTCTGTGATATACCCAAAAGTCCATGGAAAACTACAGATTCACTTTTGGCCAGCAGGGTTGGTTACTGGTTCTGGATTTTCTATTTGGATATTTCTTTAAGAATTGCAACCAGACATTTATACAGGTCCCTGCCCTCCAGCTGAGTTTTTGACATCTTCAAATTCTAGAATGTGAATGCAAGCTACCTCACACTACAGGACAATAAAATGTAATGACATCACATGAACACAACTTATTGTCCCTCCTGCAGTTCAAGCAGTCTGTAATAAAAATATTACAACTGTTTATCTAGTGATACTTCTATGTTGTGCAGACTCACAACTGCATCACAATCCTTTCCCCTACTGTGCATTTTGATGTATGGGTGTTATGGTGCAGACTTTGTGAGCGCAGCAGCATGGCTCAGTGGCCTGCCAACTGTCACGGTAGGAGTTTGATGCCGTTCTGTTCTCAAGGTCTTTACTTCTCCGCCATGATTTATTATTTATTCAACCACACTACACCTATTCATTCTTGTGGCGCTTTAAAATTCTCTAAGTACTAGGAGCCCTCCACTGCTTAAGGCTTTCAGCGAGAGGAGGAAGGGTGTCTACCGCTAAATAATGATCCAATGTTTCATCTTGAATATCATCATCTCTACAATCAGCAGCGTCTTTATCTAATGTATACATTTTGCTGTGGAGTAAACAGATAGTTGTGGCAATCCTAACAAGCGAGGTGTTTGATGGAAGATAAGAGAATGCACACTAGCACAAAAGCAGCTGAATATGCTGGAGATACTGTAAAAACTGTACATCTTTTGTATTCCTGAGGGTCACTGGGTTATTTATCAAGCTGGAGCTGAAGAGAAGGAACTCTCTGACACTCCACACACTGTTACTACTTCTTACTGTCTGTGTTAGTCATACAGGACATTTACTAGATACCTGCTTTAGCTATTGATCAACTAAAACGTTAACTACTGTTAAACTACACACTAGAGCTGCACAATAAATCAAAATCAAATCGAAATTGTAATTTAAACGGTCGCAATTAGCAAATCGCAAAGGCTGCAAATATTTAAGTGATAAAACATCCTCTGCAGAGAACAAAATATCTTATCTCTACAGGGTCTAAATAAGTATAAATTGTGCTACTTCTGTAGTTACGACAAGATCTGCCAGGCCTGTGACATTAGTTTAGCAGTTAATATTCAGTGTACTCTGAAGTGTCACTGCCCCTTTAAATGCCTAAAATGTGAACTCAACATCGATTTTACAACATATATTGCAAATCTCATCGCAACAGCAATATCTGTCAGAAAAATTGTAATTAGATACTTTTTCTAAATTGTTTAGCCCTACTACAGACACAATTTTTATCAGCAATATTTTACATTGCACTGAATACTATACTGGATACGACACACTGACAACTGGGAAAGTAGTCACACTCGCACACTGTATTTAAGTAAATGTAATTGCCTTGCAAGTTCAAAGCAGCAAGCTCAAAAATGTTATTTTAAATGGCTCTTTACTAAAAGTATGTTTTAGAACATGTGTTCATAAAGGATATAAATTAAAGTAACCTAACACTTATTTACTGTATTTTAGGCTGTTGGAGTTAAGTTTTTAATACTATGTTGAGCTGAGGCTGACGGCTGTTCGGTCTCCCCCATAGGTCCCTTATTAGGACTTTATTAGAGGCCAGTTTGAGAGACAGCAGCTGAAAAAGGCAGCAGTTCAGCGGAATGAGTGGTGCTGCTCAAGTTGCCTTTATGTTAAAATAAACACATTATTGTTCTGTGTTTCCAAATGAGCCCTTTTAAAGCATTATCTCTTGTTTTCAACACTTCATCAGTGCTCAAGCAGCAGCACTCTTTCCTCCACAAAATGTTTGCACCAAATTCTAATTTTACACTCAGAATTAGCTTCTGTAATGTGATAAATCAAATAGCAACCACAAACCATTTCATTTGCATTTCCTCTGCCTTGTATTTTGCACCTCATTTTACATATTTATTGAGTCACAGGAGCAAAACCTGTGCTGTGTTCATTTAGCACCTGTGAGAGATGCTAGGTCACTCAGGTGCACCAGGGCTTCCCTCCACTTTTAGCAGATCTCATTCATTTAGTGTGCACGCAAAATCTTTGTGTATACAGTATTAGTCAATCGAAGAGGTCTTAGTCGACAAAAATTTTAATGGTCGATTAGTTGCATGAACTCTTGGCATCAATAAAGATGATTTTGTTTACTATTTCATTTTATTTAAGATGGCATAGATGATTTTTAGGGAATATATTTTATAGCCATCTTTTCTACATGTTTAATCACCTACTAATTAATGTAAACTCATTTCTCAGTGTGAGACTCTGGCAAGACCCCTCCCATATCCTTTGGTCGATTTCGGTTGATTAATCGCTGTATGGGGCATAACTTCAGTTGGCAATTTCTTTGGTCGACTCAATCTAAATCTAAAACTGTACATGACTGAAGCTTGAAGCATGATCTGCATTACTATGACCTACATATATTACTGAATATAAAAGCCTTCAATTTCACACATCTAAGAAATATCTCAGTTTAATGGACTACTATTTCTTTTTGGAAGCATTTATATAAAAGGTATGGCTTGACACAAGAAATTGGCAAAAAATTAATACCCACAATTGCTCCTGAACTTCATACTTTGGCTGTATACTCAGGATCACCACTAGTCCACTCTGCCTTCTAAAATACCTTTTGTAAAAGCAAATATTATGCACTCCATTTTGCAATCATACCCAGGGGTTTGTAGAATTAAACTGCACTGTTGTTTGAAAATGTTTGCAAGCACTCTTTGGACAAACAAATATATTTACAACCAATGCCTCATTACAAGCCTCAACATTATGAAAATACTAGTGCATTTAGATGATAAAGTCTCCATCATGAGCTTCCTCTGAGAATGCCTTATTTGTCCATCCGGGTTCCTGAATAATGTTTATGTCCTGACCGGCTACAGCGCAGACGCTAAAGTCCAATCAGATCAGAGGGAGCACCAATTATCTGCAGGCTCCGAGGACCAGAGGTGTCAGCCATGTTGGATGAGGCTCATAGCTGCACAATTTAAAAATGTGCTTAATAGAGAGGCTGTCATGCCATTTTAAGGTCTTAATTTTAAGCTGTTTTCTAGAAAAAGACAAAACCTGAGCTATTGAAAGTAACATACCTGCACAGCCACCACCGAGAGCACCTCCACTGAGATACGGTTGAATTCGTCAAAGCAGCCCCACGCACCTGTCTGGGCCAGGCCTTTGTAGATGTTTCCACAGGACTGTTGGGCACAAAGAGAAGAATGACAGGACAATTATTTACATTAATAACAACAAAAGTAATAACTACTCACACTTATTACAACAAAATGACACAAAATATCACTTTTGTCTTCACTACTGCTGCAGGAAAATGCTCATTTAGGGACTGGTGCATGGTGTGCAGCATTTAAATTCATTGAATTAAATGTATCTCCCTCAGGAATGTCACCAGAGTGGTTAATGTGCTTAGCTTGAGTAGAATTAGCCTGTCTTACTGTACAGTTGAAAGAAAAAGTAAGTGCACCCTTTGGAAATACTTGGATTTCTGCATGATTTGGTCATAAAATGTGATCTGATCTTCATCTAAGTCACAACAATAGACAGTCTGCTTAAACTAATGCTGCCCAAAAAAATTATATGTTTCCATGTGTTTATTGAATATTCTTTTAAACAGTCACAGTACAGGGTGGAAAAAGTAAGTGCACCCCTAGGCTAATGACCTCTTAAAGAGCTAATTGGAGTCAGGTGTCAGCCAACCTGGACTCCAATCAAGGTGAGAAAATTGGGGGTGTGGGTTAAAAAACACACCCCAGCTTTGAATTTGCCATTCTGAAGTAGCATTGCTTGATGTGAACCATGCCTCGCACAAAAGAGCTCTCAGAAGACCTACGAGTAAGAATTGTTGACTTGTATAAAGCTGGAAAGGGTTACAAAAGTATCTCTAAGAGCCTTGATGTTCCTAAGTCCACAGTATGACAGATTATCTATAAATGGAGAAGGTTCAGCCCTGTTGCTATGCTTCCTAGGAGTGGTTGTCCTTTGAAAATGACTGCAAGAGCACAGTGTAGAATGCTCAATGAGTCGAAGAAGAATCCTAGAGTGTTAGCTAAAGACTTACAAAAATCTCTGGCACATTCTAACATCTTTGTTGACAAATCGACAATGAGTAAAACATTAAACAATAATGGACTTCATAAGAGGACAACAGGGAGAAAACCATTACTGTCCAAAAAAAAAAAACTAACTGCTGCACGTTTGAAGTTTGCAAAAGGGCGCCTAGATGTTCCACAGCACTACTGGCAAAATATTCTGTGGACAGATGAAACCAAAGTTAAGTTATTTGCAAGGAACACATAACACTATGTGTGGAGAAAAAAAGGCACAGCACACCAACATCAAAACCTCATCCCCACTGTGAAGTCTGGTGGAGGGGGCATCATGGTTTAATTCCCAGAGCAGGTGGGGCCTTTCAGTGTGTTTGCATGTTCTCCCCGTGTCTGTGTAGGTTTCTTCCGGGTGCTCCAGATTCCCCTACCTCTAAAAACATGTACAATAGGTCCCCCATGGGGCCAGGACTCCCCTGTAAATTAGATTCTGAATCTCAGTGGGACATCCCTGGTTAAATAAAGGTCAAATAAATAAATAAATAAATAAATAAATAAATAAATAAATAAATAAATAAATAAAAATGGTTTGGGGCTGCTTTGCTGCCTCAGGGCCTGGGCAACTTGCTATCATCAACAGTAAAATTAATTCCCAAGTGTATTAAAATATTTTGCAGGAAAACTTAAGACCATCTGTCCACCAACTGAAGCTCAACAGAGGTTGGGTGATGCAACAGGACACTGACCCAAAACATAGAAGCAAATCAACAACAGAATGGCTTCAACAGAAGAAAATACACCTTCTGGAGTGGCCCAGTCAGAGTCCTGACCTCAATCCTATTGAGATGCTGTGGCATAACCTCAAAAGAGTGATTCACACCAGACCTTTCAAGAATAATGCTGAAATTAACCAGTTTTGTAAAGAGAAATTCCTCCAAAATTCCTCCTGAGTGCTGTGCAGATCTGATCTGCAACTACAGAAAATGTTTGGTTGAGGTTATTGCTGCCAAAGGTGGGTCAATTTGTTATTAAATCCAAAGGTGCACTTACTTTTTCCACCCTGTACTGTGAATGTTAATATTAATACATATTATAATAATAAATATTCAATAAACACATGAAAACATGCTTTTTTTTTGCAGAATTTGTTTAAGCAGACTTTGTTGTTTAATGTTGTGACTTAGATGAAGAGCAGATCACATTTTATGACCAAATCATGCAAAAATCCAAGTATTTCCAAAGGGTGCACTTACTTTTTCTTTCAACTGTATATCTACAACAGGGCACATTATTCATAAAGGTTTGTTTCAAGTCTGAAAAGTAAAGTAAAGTTTGTTTTCAGACCAACACTAAACTTGGTAAGAACCACGTTGTTTCACAGAAAATATCAGCACCACAGTCTTTGGTGGTTAAACGACAAATACGCAGTATACTGTAAGAGGGGCGACAACAGTGCAGGAAGTTAAGCAGGTTGCCTTCTGACTGGATGGTTGGTGGATTGCTTTCCGCTCAGCCCAGAGCATACTGTTGTGTCGTTGGGCTAGACACTTCACCCAAATTGCATACTCTAGTGACCACATGTGGCTGGTTGCGACAGAAAGGGCACACAGAGTAAAAACTTGCCAAATCACCATGCGACTAGTTCGCTGTGGCGACCCTGGAAGGGAGCAGCCGAAAGACAAAAAAACAAAGAATGTAGTATATTGTAATAGGAGTGAGAGGTGAACAAACATATGTTAACCGGGGGCGTTGCAACAGCGACGTTGTTTTATGCACGTCTGTTTAAAAGAGTCAATTCACACCAAGGATGACAGAGCTGCTGCTGCTCCGCTGCTTGTGTGGATCTCCCTTCTCTGTTTTACAGACTATTCACTGTCAAAACTAGAGATGTCTCAATTCTGACCATAAGATCAGGCGCCACTCAAAATTTTTTTAAATGATTAGATTGGATCAGATTAAGACACATGATCGGGCCTTGGATATCGTGTTTTATATATGCCACAAACTAAAACACAAACCACCGCACATGTCGTAGTAGTGGGATATCGCTTTCCCAGAGTGCTGCAGGTGTTAGGGTGTTGTGACCAATGTTACTGCTAGTGCCCAGAGCAGCTTAACTGACTGTGGAACGTCTACAAACGCTAAAAACACTAATAATCACAGAGAACAGAGTCTGTTTACTTTAGTAATGCCTTTGTTTAGATGTGGCAGCGGTTTGGCAAAGACGAACAACGTAGTGTGATGTGCTGCCTTTAGCGCCAACTTTATATACTTTGTTTATATATGTTAATTAGCTACATGTTCTGGAGCTTAGCGTCTTTTATCAGGCTTCATACGGTGTGTAAAATTATAATAGACCTGGCCTTAAACTAATAGACATTTATGTCTTCACTAATGTCACTGTATGAGTAATGCACACTGCTGTTTTTGCTGCTGTTTTGTACAGACATTTAGCATAAAAACATAGCTATGCAATATGTTAGGTGTTATTACAAAATGCAAAAAATAAAAATGAAAAAGATCAGTATCAGGACTCGGATTAGCCAAAACTAAACATGCAATAATCAGTATCGGATCGAGAGCCAAAAAAAGTTGATCGGGACATCCCTAGTCTAAACATAAAGCTGTGGCTATTGAACCGCAAGCATTCTTCTTCATGTTGTAAAATGGCAGTTTGGTGTCATAATAAACTATATTTCTCCCCTTCAAGAATTAACCTCTTGATGCGTGATGTTTACATTACTGCCATGTTTCAGTGAGTTTTATTCTGAAGGTGCAGTGAGAGTTTATTTTGACAGTGCTGCTGCTGACCTAATTTTTGCTCTGTTAGATAAACATTTGGATATGGACAGCATGCTCTGTCCTCCATTCTGTCGTATGTTGGTCTGTTTCACCAGATCTTGTTGATGCGGATGAACGGAGCAGTACTTATGGAACTGCAGGGTGGGTGGTCACTGTTGAGCTTCATTATCAAGTATTTTAATACATAAGTCTGGGCCAGTCAAATGCTTGACGATAATGCACTCACTCACAATTAGCAGGCATTTCAAATGGCTGTTGGTCTACACATCTTGTAAACACTAAATCAGGAAGATTATTGGCGGCTACTGATGACAACGTAGGCTCACACAGCAAACAGCACAAAAAGAGATGATAAATGGCTGAAAAGACATGCATGGTGGAAAAAGAGGGAAAGTGAAAAGCATATTAAGAAAGGCATGCCTGGGTTGTTAGTTTAGACCAGATTTACTGTCACCTTCAGTGTTTGAGGAGAACAAAATGAACAGAACAAAATAGTGGAGTCTAATCTATTAGACTAAGGAATTACTGTGGGATTAATCGCCCCGCACAAGCCAAAAGCTAGAGCATTATTTATTTAGATGTATGAGGCAGATATGCAGAGGTTAATTTGGGAAAAACTTGTAATTAAACCAGTGTAGCCTCATTACAGATTTCAGCACTGTATAAAAAGGCATATGAATTAACATAATTTGGGTTTAAAACACTTAAGTGGCCCTAAGCTGAAGTCCATCATTCAGTGCGGTTCTCAGGTGGAGGCCAGGTGCTGACATATCGCCAATTAGTAAGATATATGTAAAAGTGAGTGCTTGAGTGGAGTGATCCCAGCACAGCAGCAGCCCGAGAGTAGGCGAATATTAACAGAATGATGCATAAACTTCATGCTTCTGATGGTAAAGCGTCCTCCGCCCACACCAGGGTTTAGAGTGAAGGCGCTGCTTGCAGAGCAGGTGTGTGGCTCTCCGGAGAACAGCTGGACAGGATGAAGCAGCCAGATGACTTTTCCTCCCAATCACAGGCCAGAGGAAACCTTCTCTGACGCAAACCTAAGCTTGACTCAACATGAGAGTGCACTACTGAAAATGAGTAACACTACAGAGCTTTGAAACCACTCTTCTTTCTGGAGGATATTGTCACGACTGCCACAAGTGCTCCACATGATTCTATGATACTGTATGATCTCAGTCTATTGTCATTGCTATTTAGATATTGTGCCATTTGAGGGTAAGCTTTTTTCTTGTATTTCATAAAAACAGTTTAGTGACCATATATATTTTGATATTAGGGCATCTATTGTTGTAAAAAGTGAGGCTGGGCACTTAACTGGGAGAGTCTGAAAAAGAAAAAGAAACTTTGGAAGAACACACATCTTAATTAGATTTACTCTACCAGTAAGGGAAATTGGCAGGTCTTTCCATTTATATATAGCCACCATAGCCACCTTATTGAAAGGCATAATTTAGCTTTTTCCATAATTAATTTTATACCCTGATAATTTACTATATTCTTCTAAAAGCAATCAGGTGAGGTATTGAATTTTTTGGATTGGACATGTATATCAATAGATCATCAGCATACAACAATATTTTAAATTCTTGTTTGTCAATTTGAATTCCCTTAATATCTTGGTTATGGCGTAGGGCAGCTGCCAAGGGTTCAATAGCTATGGCAAACAAGAGTGGCGATAAGGGGCAGCCTTGTCTGCATCCTCTTTCCAAAATAAGGGGTTTTGATCCCATGCCATTTGTTACTACTGTTGCTACTGGTGCTCTATATAATATATAATATTTTTACCCACCTTAAAAAAGCATCTCCAAAATTCATTACTTGTAAGGTTTTAGAAACAAATTCCCATTCGATACGATCAAATGCTTTTTCAGCATCCATCGCAATCACAACTCTCAGTTCAACAGCATCCTTTGATAATTCTAAAACATGAAGCAATTTACTTTTATTGTCTGTGCCTTGACGGCCTTTAATGAAACTTCTCTGATCGATATGAATCAGTCATCCTATTATTTTGTCTAGTCTATTGGCTAGAATTTTAGTTAACACTTTAAACGAGACATTTAACAGAGAGATTGGCCTATAGGAATTGCATAATTGTTCATTCTTTCCAGGTTTTAAGAAAACATTAATGGATGCTTCTTCTAATGTTTTCAGAGGTTTTCCATTTTTAAAGGATTCGCTAAGCATATTTGTTAAAGGAGGTGCCAGAGAGTTAGTAAATTTCTTTAAAAATTCTGCAGGATAACCATCTGGTCCTGTAGTTTATTTGTTTTTAACATCGAGATAGCAGTGATTACTTCCTTTTCTGTAATATCTATATCTAAGCTATTTTTCATCTCTTCTGAGAGCTTATTCAGTTTTATTTTATTGAAGAAGTTCACACTCAACTTATTGTTTGGTTCTATCTCTGTTTAATACAAATCTCTATAATAATTTTGAAAACATTTATTTATTTCAGAAATATCACTAACTACTTTACCCTCTTGATTTTTAATCATCCTAATAGTTTAATCTTGTTCTTGTTTTCTTATAAGCCAACTCACTATTTTTCCTGTCTTTTCACCTTTCTCATAATAGTGGTATTTTGTTCTAGCCACCTGAGCTTCTGCTTTAGCAGTTATTAGATTATTATATTCCAACCTTTTTTGAGTTAGTTTGAGCAAGTTTTTTTTTTTCAGATTTGCAATTTTTTCCTCTAATTTAGTAGATGTTTTTTGTTGTTCTTTTCTTTGATTGGCTGTATACAAAATTATCTGTCCTCTAATATAAGCAAGCACAGACTCCCAGATGATTACAGGAGATGCTGTCTTGTCATTAATTTTTTAAAATTCTATGATTTATTTCTGTACAAAAGCACAAAAGTGTGAATCATTTAATAAAAGTGGTTTTAGAGCCCATCTTTTACAGAATAATTTGCCATTTTTACTATTTATACTTAATTTAATTTTTAAAGGACTATGGTCAGAGAGTATTCTAGGTAAATATGTACACTCCGACACTTTAGATTCAAGTGAGTTCATAGTTAAAAATAAATCAATCCGTGTATGTATTTTATGGATATGTGAATAATATGAATATTCTCTTTCAACAGGATTTTTAACTCTCCATATATCTAAATATCCCAGATCTTCCATACCATCTTTTAAAACAATAGTGGCCCTTGAGGGAGGTAAATGATTTTTATTTGATTTATCTAAACATGGATTCAATATTAGATTAAAATCTCCCCCTATAATACAGTGACCATATGTCTGAGTTGAGTCTAAAAGAAGATTTCTGAAGAATTGAGGGTCATCAGTATTCGGTGCATATATATTAAGAATTATATGAGTTATAATATACAGTCTCTTTTTAGTTTATCGTGTTCTTTATCTATTAAGTGAGTTTCTTGTAAAATTACTGTATCACTTTTTTGTTTTTTTTAAATATTCCAGTACTTTTTTCTTTTAATTGGGTTATTTATTCCATTCACATTCAGTGAGAATATAATAATTTTACAGGACATCATCTACTATTTAAATTCATAATACTGAAAAAATATTTGGCCAGTTGCATCTTAACTCTTAAAGTCCTTTATGAAAATATGGGAAATATGAGGTGAGATGTTCTCATTTGTCTAGCCCTTCACTGACAGCAGTTAAAATATACAGATGACAGGGACACAGAATTGTTAAACATTCAAATAAAAAAAAAGAATTTCATAGGGTTCTGCATGTACAAGCTCTTGTACAAGCTCTTATCAGGATCAGACAGTTCTGTTTACGCCTTCCTTTAACCACTCTTTATGCAGCAAGTGTTAAGAATACATAAACATGAGTGTGTGTGCATGACAGAGAACGGCGGAGCCAGGGGGCATTTTCACACGCTTTAGTTAGTGAATACCAATCAGGCTTTAACTCATCTCAGCTGTTTTCTCAAGGTGGGAGCCAGAGCACGGAGGATGAAAGAGGGAGAGATGAAAAGAAAATGGCAGACTGACAACTTTAATGACAATTGTGAAGCATAGCGCTGACAAAGGCAGAAGTGAGAGAGACGTGCAGGACGTGCGCTGCCGTGAATGCATATGAAGCACAGTGGGTTCACCTTGTAGTCCATTTGCTCGGAGCAGTTGAATACATAGACCATAATGCCCAGGGCTCGTCCCAGGTCCTTGGTGGTCTCGGTTTTGCCTGTGCCCGCGGGTCCGGCCGGCGCTCCGCTCATGGTCAGGTGGAGCGACTGGGTCAGGGTGATGTAACATCTGTTCATGCAGCAGATAAACAATAAACAGTAAGTGATGACAGCTGGTTAGAGAGCGCACACTCATATCCTTGTACCCATGGTACAATGTGTCACACTTCATAAATCATATCAGATTTTTAAAGCATTTTTATGCTAGGATTGCACTGGTCTTGAGATAAATAGATGTCAATAAGCACTGCCAGTTTATTTGAGGCCAATGCAGTGTTGATTTTTCTTAATTTTAACGCTAATTATATGATAAAATATAACATATAATAAGGAAAGAAATAGCTGTAGCAATGATAAAGTGTCTGTTATATCCTCATAAGACAATATTATAACCACAGCCTGATTCATTTTAAATTGTACAGCACCTTCCTACTCGTTCACTGAAGCTGATGCAGCAGACTTGCAAACCAAAGTGTTCACTTATCCAGTCCTTTAGTCATGTGACTAAAAATGTGCATTAAAGCTCAAGCGTCAGCCGATGGGCGATTGTTTTTAATTCTGCCGATTTTCTCCGTTTACATGCACAGACAGTATGTTGTTTATGTTGTATTGATAATAATATGCGGTTTTAAGAGGTTCATTGTGTTCTGATTTTTATTTACATTTTACAGTGCCCTTTTTTTTTTTTTTTTTTTTCAAATTGGGGTTGTACTTTTGCAGTATTATTGCGCCTCATACTGTCTAGTCACTTTTCAGGTGTGGCACGGGTCGGGCCAGAGGGATACATTTCCATTAGCAGTAATGTGTGAGTGTGACTCTTTAACATTTATAATAATAATACCAATCCATCAGACAATGATTAGCACTCTAGGATTAACCTAAACTGCTTCTGTGTCCTTGCTTGCAACTGTTTGTCCTACCTCTTTGTTGTCCTCTTCATCCCATTATAATCCTGCCTCATCATAAATCCTTTCAACTAGTTCAAATTAGCTCTATTATTGGACTTTTCTGTGATTGGTCTTTTCTCTTGTTGGACTTTCCCATTGTTGGACTTTTCTATTGTTGGGCTTTTCTGTTATGGGTTTTTTCTATTATTGGACTTTTCTATTGTTGGACTTTGAGTATTGAATATTTGAGTATTGTTTCCTACATTCCTGTCTGGCACCATGTCCCACTCTGTTGGTCCTTAAAGGGGCCCTATTATGCAAAATCAACTTTTCTGAGCTTTCTACCATGTTTTAATGTTGTTCCTGGAGTTGTGATTTTGTTTCATTCATGCATGTTTGAGTAATTGTCTATTTATTTACGCTGACTTCCTGAAAGGACAGAAACGTCTTGTTTCACCAATGTCTGCCATTTCCACCTGACCACGCCTCTCCTCCCTCATGGCCCAGTCCTGTTCAGCTTAGGGATACCGATATCAGTATTGGGTATCGGTACCGATACCATGTCCAAGTACTCGTATTCATAAAAGTGGCCCGATAGCAACAACCGATACCACTTTACAGTGCTGTCACGTGACATTCCTCTCTCAGCTGAGCAGTGAGAGACGAATGGAAGGATTGCAAAGTGAACAGTGAAGAGATAAAAGCAAAGCTGACTCTACATTCTGTTTAACCAGACATCCCAAATCATATGTGATAAGCAGTTGTCCATCTGTTGTCCTACTTGTCCCAAAAATGATATAAGCGCGAAGTCTGAAGCAATTGTTGTCTGATAAAACATAAGAAGTACTGTTGCTAATTGTATTAGCTGTTGTATGTCTTGGCGAATCTCTGCTGGTTATGCGCAGATGCTCAGTCTGTCTTTAAAATGACTTTACCGACTGGATAGAGGAAAAGCTAAGCTTTAAAATGAGGTATAACATGTTTATGTTGAGCAAAGTTTAGCCATGGTTAGTTGTGTTCAAACCACTCTGTTGTAAAAATAACTTAGCATCGCAAAGCCGGGATAGACGGCAAAAAGATGACACGGTATGGGATGAATGAGATATAGTAGTGTAACTGTATAAACTATAAAGTAACCCCTGTATAGTATAGGTACTCGTATCAGTGAGGAAAAAAAAGTGGCATCGGTGCATCCCTAGTTCAGCTCAGACCTCCCCCGCAGCAAAAAAAGAAAACCCACCATGGACTGCACCGTTACCGCAGCTGGGCCGAGGGCTCTTAAAAGGACAGGGACCTAATCTGAGCGTTTCTCACAGTCAAGTGATGAGTTTCTTCAAATAGAGTTTTTTCAATAATTATTGTGTTTTCTGACCAACAAAACATAAGATGCCAATCTAGAGGTGTCCAAAATTAATTTAAAGACACAAAAAACAGCATAATATGGGCCCTTTAAATTGAATTCCTGCATGAGATTTGTCTTTTTACCCCATGACTGGGTTTTTCCTTACCCTGAGTGTATTGTCTTGCAACTGTTGAAATATTGAGTTTACTAATCTCGAATCATCTGAGTCATGACACATAGGAATCCTTATTTATATGTATTTTGTGGTAAAGAAAACCAACGTACAAAAACAGTAACATAAAAAATGGCCTTGTATAGTTTGAATAATGATGATTTCAGTGACTTTTAGCATCTAGGGAAACTCAAGCACTCAAAAGTTCAGTGCCCATTCTCTGGCTTTTAGTGCATTTATGAATAGTGCCAAATTATCCGAATAGACTGCAGTTAACTTGAATATGATCTTCATTCTAAATTATGAGCCTTTTCAAGTATTATAATATCTTATTACTGAATCCTCTCTCAGGCTTATTGTGAATTTGTGTTTTTTTCCTCAGTCCACTATTCCATTAAAGAACATTGGTTATTCACAGTGTAAGTACTCGAGACAGGAAAAATACCATTTTATAGTATATAAGGCAGTGTTTTTTGGGTTAGGGTGGGTATATTGTGTATAGTGGTTGGGATTGCAATGAAAAATGACTCCATTTTCTGGAGGACAATCCCCAGGCTCTCTTATAAATTTATGTCCCCCAAACTTTTTTAAATCCCGCCCACAGCCTGAAAGCACTGAAGCACTACTGAAATGCTGCAGGCTTCACTTCTGCACCGCTGAGCAGGAAACACAGATAATACTGCTGGCTGGAACCAACAGTGATTAAAGAAAAATTATGCATTTTTTTTCTTTTATTTGAAGAAACTAACAGTATTTTGTTACAGTAATCTTTTGTGAAAAAAAAAAAAAAAAAAGATCTAAATCCTAGGGCTGCGCAATATGGCAAATGATAGTTATTGCGATATCAGTAAATGCAAGATCCATATTACAGGAAATTTAATCTATAGCAGTAATGTGGTGGTCTTTCATCTGTCAGAATCCGAGAACTGCTCAAACCACTCTTGTCTCGATCAATATGCAAAGCACTGAGCTGAATTACTGTAACCACTGCGATGTGAGGTGTTTAAGTGGTCTGGGGTTTTACCAGCAGCACTAAATTTGTAGCCTGGCTTGCCATAACCACTTCTTAGGGAAGGAAGTGGGTATGGTAACGCTCCATAAGCCAATGATTTCTCCGGCTTCCTTGGAGCCGAACCAATCAGAGCGGGGCATTAGGAGCTGCGTCACACTCTGCGCTTGAAATGTTTTTTTGGTGGAGGCTTTGCAGAGGCTAATGGAGGGCTAGCTTCGTAACTTATTTTGCTTCTGTGGCCAAGACAGACATGACATGTTGCGACATTAATCACAGAAAAGTCCCGATAAACACCTTCACACAAACCTTACGCAACGACTGTTCGAGCTGCTGCTGCCGTCGTTTAAAAATAAATAGAAAAACGCTGATAGCGCTGAATATTCGAGTTTTGATTCTAAAACCTGCAAAATCCTCCAAACGAGTCTCTTGCACTGTGGCGGCCATGTTTGTTAGGAAAAGCTGCCGTTGCTCTACTTGCGTCACGTCCTCTGATTGGTTAACTCTGCATCCCTTAGTCCCGCCTCTCTGAAATCTCTTTAAATGGGAAGCTAAATTTGCAACAAAAAAGTAATCTCTAAACCTAAAGGTTGAAGAAATAATATTTTGTTTGTTTAATGGCCCATTTTTACTTAAAAATGTAGCAAGATAGCTTAATAAAACAAAATCCGATATGTACAGAACCTTTTAAGAAAATTTATTATGAGCTTAAGGGTGCACGGTGGCAGAGCAGTTGGTGCACTTACTTCCCAGAAAGGAGGTTGTGAGATTGATTCTCAGGTCAGCCTCCCTGTGTTACTGTGGGTTCTCTCTGGGTACTCTTCATGTCCTCCCTGTGTTACTCTGGGTACTCTGGATACTCCAGGTTCCTCCCACCGTCCAAAGACTTGCATGTTTATATGTGACTCCAAATTGAAAGAATGTAAGAAAGAATGGCTGTGCAACTTAACAAGCCACTGTCCAGGGCAGGGGTCAGCAACTAAAATTGCTCCACAGAACAAATGTTCTAGCCCGCTGGGGTCTGAACATAAAATATATAATAAATAGGCTATATTACAATGTTATTTATGTATTTAATCTGGGCTACTAAAACATGTACGATTATTTCTGTCAGACAAACATTTATCATTTGCACTTTAACAACAGCTGATGTTTGAACTTGTGACAGACTCAGATAATATTGGAGGCAGATGGATTCAGGGTTCCCGCCAAAGAAAAAGAAAAATGTCCGTATTGGAGATGTTAATAAACATTGCGCGTGTAGCGCCCAATCCAAGGGCGTGAAGCCTCCTCGGCATCACCTCGGCATCACTGGGGGTATCCCCCTACACAACGTGGCGGGGGATATCTGAGAGGGATAGAAAATTTTTGTATTTCCCTACCTGAAAATGGCCTTTCTGAGCATATCTGGGCGATATTTTGATGTATAAAACACCGTGCTGTTGAGATACCTTAATCCCGTTATTCTCCGTAGTTTTTCATTATCCGTGGCCCCATGCATTTGTGACAAAATTATTTATTTACAACTCTCCAGCAAACACATGTAACAATCTGAATCGCGACGGATGCCCAGATGTTTTTACCATTGCCCAACATCGGAAGGCGAGGGCTTGTTGTGGTCGCCATTGTGATCACATGTCACTGCACAGAGAACTCTGTCTAATATAGTCACCTACTGCGCATAACGTCACGGAGGTTTACCTCTTTCGGGGGGCGGACTCTGGTATATGACTTGCTAGATGTAATTTTACTAAACTTTACACATTCCATGCAACTGTAATTGTAAAATAACCTTTGATTAGCTGGGGGAAAATGTCCGTTTACCGGTCGAAAAAAGGGGGTCGCGAGAACCCTGGGATTTATAAAGACTGACACTGTCCTTCAGGCTACAGTATTAGGATAACATTATTTTAAATATATTAATTATGAATGTGAACGATGCATTCATAATTAATATATTTAATTATGAATAATACTGGATAAATGTGCATATTAGCGGCTAATTAATATGCACAAAAACACAGTCAATTCACGCCTCATTGGTGCTTTGTTCATCTGTGTAAGTGACACCAAAAATTGTGACATTACAGACTTCTGCTATGTAAAGTCCATATTAATTCAGAGAACAGTGTTTGTGGGCTGTAGCCTAACAGGACATAAAAGAAATAGTCCATATTTGATAGCTGTTTTAGTCCATAGTCCTGGCTGGTTGATAACTTCAGCCCAGTGCGAAGAGGCTCTAAAGTCGGGACAGAGCTGTTCAGATAAAAGCAGCTGCCTCTCTGTACTCTTGCGGTGTAAATTTGCGTTGGAGTTCGCTTTTATTTTAGGAGTTTTCAGCTCTTTCTAGCTCATTTAAATCTGCCGCTGTCTCAGTCAGATCACTGTACTCTGTAACTGTAGTAACCCACAAGGACCCCTCGTGTCTTAGTCGCGCCTGTTCAAAAACAAATTGAGGCAATATTTAGCTATTTTTAAAATATGTGAGCATTATGAAAATTGCTTTGGGGTCCGGATCAAAACCTCTGGAGGTGCGGGGTCCTGGTCCAGGGTGTACCCCACCTAAAGCCCTGGGACAGGCTCCAGTACTCACGACCCATAACAGGAATAAGTGGAAAAAGATGAATGAATTAATTATAAGCTAAATCAATCCATTGCTTTTAATACATTTATTTTGGTTAATGAAAATCACAAGTCAGTGTACTGTGTAGCCAGTGTGCCAGTCCCAAGCCTGGATAAATTGAAAGGGTTGTGTCAGGACGTTTAACACCTATGCCAAAGCCGTATGCAAATGACTGCACACTAGGAGGCAGAGGATTTGCTGTGGTGACCCTGAAAGAAAAAAGCCAAAAGGAAAGAAGAAGAAAACATAACAAAACACTGAGCTAATGAAGAGTGTTTGTCCCAGTTGATAAATGATGCAATCTGACTCATTGGTGATGCTGTTCAAAAGCTCACAGTGGCACAAGCACTGCTGACAGTGTGCTGGTGTCGCCTCTGCTCATACAACACCTCCTCATTATATGATAAAATAATGCACCGCTGTGTTTTGATTAGCAGGCGCGCTGATTAGCCACACTGGTGATTGCGTCTGCTCTGAACCTGTCAGGACTGACAAACAGCCTGTCCATCTCACTACAATAAAAACACTGCACTGTCATTGACGCCAGCTGATGGACATAATCAGGAGCTTATCGATCAGGACAATGGCACAACGGTTTGCCTTTCATATCAATACAGAAATAGTTTTAATGAGCTGTGGTTAATGGATGATGTATGGGTAGGAGGGATATTGGAAAGCAGAATATGAGGCAGAAGCTCGGAGAAGACAAATGATCCCATCTGTATACAGTGTGTCATTCTGGTAGCACTGCCAACAGGCTGTGAAGACACATGGCAGAACCTTACAGTGGATCAGCATGGAGTTACTAAATTTAAGACCAAAATACGGCACTTAAAGGGACACTACCCCAAAATGTCTTTGTCCATGTTCTCCAACTGCAGCACAGTTATATTCCGTGTTGTTATTAAAAAAGTACACATTGAGCAATTTGAAACTGCAAAAAATACAAGTGAAAAAAGGGATTTATCAATTAAAGAGGCTATATTATGCTTTAATTCATACTTTTAAACCAGTCTTAGTCACCTCTAAATATTAAAGCCTAGTCTTATTTTTTCTCAGATGATTACTATCGCAATATACTGTTTTTCCTCAAATAAAACTGAATACTTCTCTTTTAACCGTGCTGCTGTCAGAGGTGACTTGTTCCATTATTGTTTTGGAAAAGGCACACTGTATTTTTCATTGGCTGCTCCTCTGACTCACTCCGCTTCTCCCTCGCTCTGTATGTGCAGCCCTGATAAAATATTCCTGACATTTTGCATAATGGCACGACTTCAGAGATGCTGCTGCGCGTATTGAGCGAGTGCTAACATTGTGCCGATAACATTCCTGCTGCTATAGATTAGTGCATGTGATTTCTTTAGCCTAATTATACACGGCTGCAGAGGGTGAGCGGCATGCACTAATTAACGTCTGCTTGTGGTGAACTCGCACGTATTCCGCAGCCGTACGTTCAGTACAACATATCGTTTGCCTTGCCACAGTTTAAATAAGCATGCACATATCCGTTTCTAGGTTTGTCATTTGTTTCCGCAGATAATGGTGTGAAGAAAGTGGCCTCGACAGTGAGTCGGAATCATATGGAGATTATGATCATTATGCTGATATGTTTATATGGTTTTATATGAATGTGCTGGTGCGGGGCAGATCTGTTTACTGCCCACAAAGTCAATTATCCTCATCTTATCTGCCGAGTTGTGCACTAATACAAGACGTGGGGGATTTGTATCTACTGATTAAAAACAATGCATTATCCAAACTTAAGATTGCGCCAGCAAATGTTTCTTATAATAGAATTTAAAAGCTTATTCATGTAAGTACATTCATGCAGAATGGAGGATTTTGGGCAATGTTGTATAAGTAGTACAGTGTTTCACAGGGACTTGCAGTCAGTCTTTGAGAGGAGAGGGGAGGTGGTGGTGGGGTAGGGCTGCACAATATATTGCACATTAGAAGTGTTGGTGGTTAATCGATTAATCAGCATTATGGTTATAATCGATTGAAAGAAATACTAACAATTAACGGTTATGCTGTACAGTAGAGTAAAGGTACAGTATATATATATATATATATATATAGCCTATAATTTGTCTTTAGTTTAAAAAAGCCACTTTTTTTATTATGGTTCATGACCATAAATTTATTAAAGAGCTGTTTTTTTATTAAACGTAATGTGATGTCAAGCTGATGATTAATGGTTAATCAATTATTTTTAAGTTTGTTAAGACTACCAATTCATCAATTAAAGAAAATTAAATGAACGTACATCCCAACTGCAAATGTATTGCTATCACAACAACAGCAGTGTTCATACTGCAACAAACTAAACAAAAATCATCAGTCATTTTGTTGCCTTCCCTCTGGCAGTGATTCACACATGTGCCCCTCAAAATAAATGGTTTAGTCCTGTTTTCTTCTGGTTATCTTCTGGTTTAATCTTGGTTTAGACTTGGTTTAGTCCTGGTCTGTTCCTGGCTTAGTCCTGGGCTATATTTGATTGAGTCCTGGTTTTGCTCTCATTTAGTCCTGGTGTAGTCCTGGTCTGGTGTAGTCCCGATTTAGTGTTGGTCTAGTCTTAATTAAGTCTTGGTTTAGTCCTGCTTTACTGGACTAACCCAACTTATGCTATCAAGAAAGGTGCCCAAATATTGCTGTTATCGCAATATTCTACCTAGTTACCACATATTGTTTAATTTTCTAGTATCATGCAGCTCTCAGCAGAAGAAGTCAATTAGAGTTCCAAAGTTTACTGTTATCATGAACAAGAATAGTTTTAATTATAATTTACCACTTCCAAGTTCACTGCCTTATCTGACTGTTTGTATCACTAATTACTGCAGACATCTCTAAATGATGAGCTTTTCCTGGCATTAAAATAACTTCACGTTGTGTGTGTGTCAGCCACAGTCAACAAACAAACCAGACTATTACGAGTATCAGTTTATAAAATCTTGAGTCAGATCAGCTATAAGTTGTTGGCTGTTGCAGTGAAAAAAACATTTTGCTAATTCACGCTTACCCACTGAGCTATACACTTAGAAAACATATGCAATAGACACAGGCCTGACATAAAAACATTGCAACAGTCTAATCTATTTTGGATTATCTAGAAACTACGGTGGAGCAGATTAGATTATGGAGGGCTGCCAAGGTCTCTTTAATGTGTAGCAAACAATGGATGCCTGCATTTGATTATTACTGAATGGTCATTTTTGCTACAATTTTGCCACTGCTTCTGACAGGTTGTCCCAGTGGCATTAAAGGATAGATCCAAATTTCCCTATGGAGGTATACCTTAACCTTAACTAAACTAATGAGTCTGAATTACATATTATTATTGAATTGTCCTTCCTTCGTACTTCCCTTTATACATTTATTCTACACATGTGAAAAGAGGTAAAATTATATAAAGCTTATTGCCATATCATTTAAGGAACATGCTTGTTTTGCTTACGTCATATTTTACAGAGAGCTGTGTAACAATACCATGGTGCAAACCTGCTTTTTCTCAAGTCATAGAAGGATTAAAGGATTTGACACCCAACTGACTGGGCCTCGCTCTGTTGTTGAAATGAAAGCTGATGGCAAACGTCTGACTCGGCGCCGAGGCCAGGCAGCATATGGCGAAGTCTTGCTCAGCGGCCGCTCATCCACCCATCAAAGCTCATTGTTTGTGCTTTGTACCGGCTTCAAAGGGGAATGTTGGTCAGCGTGTACAAGCCGCAGCCGGAGAGGCCTACAGGACAAGGCGGTTTGTCTGTGTGTTTGGATGGGTTTATCGGGAGTTCTGCACTAACATATGCATGAGAACAAACGAGAGCCTGGCAGAGCGCCCAGTTAGGGTCTTTGAGTGGGGTTTGGATGTCTCTGGTGGACAGGGGTAAATACTGTATGTTTAAACGCTTACAGACAGCAAGGTTATTGTTATTGAATATGTAATGTTTTAATGTTTTTTACTATTAGGTCTCCATTTTTCTTAACCCTCCATTTTTTGATATTTTGCAACAGTTTTTTGTAGGGATGCACAATAATATCGGACCCAAAAATTGTCGGGCCGAAAATTGGCAATTATGATGTCATACAGATAATTCGGATAATTGAAAATTCAACCAATAATGAGCCTGATAATAATACGCTCGAACTGCTTTAACTGTGCCGTGTTTGCCTTGTGGTTTTCTCATTTATGGCTCTGTGATTGTTCCTCAGCCCCGCCCCTACTGCAGACTGCTGTCCCCCAGAGCAGGCTTTCTATACAGTGTCCACCGATGAAAGACAGTTTCTGCATGTTCTGTTGCAGTTCTAGTAGAAGCAAAGGGAGCTACTAGCTCTTTACATAAAATATTAGAAGTCTCTTAAAACTTTATCATGACAAAGATGTGATGAATACAGAGGAGTCCGCCCCGCTGTCCTCAGTCAAACACACAGACAGCGCTGAGTGATGTATGTCGCCACTGCAAAAAGATTAACACGTAAACAATGTCCGGTCCTAAAAGGGCATGTTTCTGATAATATCCGACAAAATGAAAAACCGATAGCCCCGGACTGAGTGTGGAGTGAGAGGAATTTTCCAGCACTTTTCTCATCGAGTGACAGAAGGACTGGATGGTACAAGCCCCACTGCTGCTCATTTGGGCTTCCTCTCACACAGAGAAAAGGACAGCCTCGTATCAGCCCTTTGTAGAAGTAAGAGGCTTTATGCGGGACAGGACAGTCTCTTTCCTGTGCAAACTTTTTATTAATACACAGATTAAATCGCCTCGTTCACAGCCTGCGTCTTCTTCGTTCTTCGTCTGCATTCTACCATAATGCCCACCTCTTTCCCCCTGTTAGATTCAAGATCACATGGGGTAAAAAATGACTGATCTGCAATTAAGTTGTTAGAAAATGTCTTCATCTGTATATTAATGTAAAAAATCTATTTACAACAAAAATAATAGTAGCAAAAAAGGCATTGGACACAGAGATGAGTAATGTGTGACTTCTGACACATTCCCAGGTCAAAGTGGGATACAGTCAACAGTGTAAGTGTGTGTTACTGTGCTTATGAGGAGGCTGGATATCCATACTGAGTCAGATCAGATAATTTTACTCTATATTCATAAATTTGTCAAATGTATTTCAGGTTTTATAAGTAAGATCAGGGTTAATGAAGTTTAAGAGCTATACTGTTAAATTAAACTGTACTTCTCTCAAAATCAGGTTGAGTAAGGTAAAAATTAAATATAAATATCTTATTTAAGAATTATTGGGTTTATTATCGTATTGGTTGCAAGAAGTTTCAAATTAGCGTTTATTGGATATCAGTTCAAAAATGCATTATCATGCATCCCTAGTTTTTTGTGGATAACTTTTGCTGTATTGATTCAAATGGCATAGATTTTGCCTCAGGTGTGTATTTTTTAGAGGAATTTTCAGATTTCAGGATTTTTTTTTTTTTTTAAATCCTCTTAAAATGCTGTTTAAAAAATTATTCACACATTTACCCCTAAGACATTTTTTTTTTCCCTTGACTTCCATTTAAATGATATTTTTTATAATACACATTGCAATATAATTTCACATTTTTATCAAGTATTTCATGGATTCATGATAGTGAGGCATTGGAAATGGTGCCATTTCCCCATATATGGTAGATAAATAAATTATCATACCAGCAATGCAATAAGTAAAAAAAAAAAAAAAAACTGAACTAAAATGATTTAGGTGTGTTTTAGGGTTGTCATAAACTGGTGTGAAAGTGTGTGTTGAAAAATGAGTTTATTTGTGTATGTGTGAGCACACATCCAAAATGAGATCTGCATCAGTGCACTGTTAAAAACTGTGCCCAGAGTGTGCACATGCATCTATGTGTGTTGGATGTGTATGGGCACTACAAAAACTGCAATTTAAGGGGTCAAAAACCCCTTAAATTCCAGTTTTTGTGATTAAAAGATGATTTCAAATTATGGCAAAAATAAAAAAATAAAATATTTTTTTCATTTCTGTAAATTCTGTAAATTGGCATCATGATTAATTTTATTAGATTTTTAATTTTTGTGTAGTCGCAGACAAAACATTTTTAGTCACACCTTTTGTCCTAAGGCGCAAAAACTGCACTGCCAAAAAAAAATTATCTATGAAATTTAAATTTCATAAACAGAATGAATGTTTGCTGTGTATGGTATGGGACTGAAGTTAATCACTGTAACCAAGACAAAAAAATCTAATTATCAAATAGTAGGTAATTTTTCAATGGCAGTCTTCATTGGTGCATTTTTTTGTGCCTTAAGGCAAAAGGTTAGGGGTTAAAAAGGGGGCTAAAAAGTTAGGGGTTAAGGCTGGGTTGCACCTAGCCGATTATTAACCGTCGGGCATGGTTGGACAGACTGGTGAGGTCGGTGATGTGAGTCTGTCACATCAACCGTAATGGGAGACGTTTAGGGCATTGGCCTCAATGGAGCGTTCTGATTGGATGTGCTCCATTCACAAGCTGTCATACAGCTCTCAGTTAATCTGAAATTACAAGGGTCTTTTGGTCGAAAAACTACTCAGCATGTTTCCTACATCTGTGACACTAATATGCTACAGTTATCTACTATTTAGCTTGAAGCCAAAAATGTAATAGCCTCCCTCTTAAGGCAAACAGCTGCAATAATGCAGTTCATTTAATTTATTTGGCAGTCAGGTTTTGGATTGGTGTGTCACTGCCTTTAGTTTTTTTAGTGTTGTGGTTACAACAGACTTAACACAATTAATATATTACAACACAAAATTTAACTGTGCAACAATACTGTACTGAGTCATTTTTGACTGCCTGTTGATGCGCACACAGCTAGACATTTCTGCAGATTTATTTGTCAATTTGTTCTATATTAGTTAGGCTTTTACTAAATAAGATGCAGTTTATGAAGCAGTCTTGTGTAGAAAACAATAATATGACATTGTCACTTTATAAATAACTCATATAGTTTTGAGTTTGTAAATAGGTTTGTTGGTTTTGTAAAACTGCTTCCCATTATGGTTGGATTTCTTACAATGGCACAGCTGCAGAAAGGGCCTATCTCAAATAAATTACCTCCACATTTTGTATTTCAAGGCTCAGAAAAACCACTGTGATTTCATCTTTCACCCCGAACATTCTGACAGGCATAACCATTATAAGTAAGGCTGTGTCTGTGGGAAGGAAGTTAACTAGACTTGCACCGACATATGAGTCAGTTCCAGAGCAATCATACCTGTCAGTGAGCGGAGTGATGACTAATCGCGGCGTGTTGCCCAGATATTCATATGAATAAAGGAACTGTGCGTCGCAGATGTTGGCAAAACAGTGCTTGTCCTTGTCATCCCAGCGGTGTCTGAGCTGAGAGAGCCACACAAACGCCTGGGAATTCTCCACCTGAAAAACCAAAACAGGCTGCCACCGCTTCTCATACAGCCAGGCATAATCTTTGCCTTTTTCACCCTCTAATTATGCTAATGAAATACATGCTTGAATATCTTGAGTGCATTACTCATTGGTAATAGGTTCTCATAACATAGCACAGCAATCACGAAGTCTGCATAAGAATTTGGCCCGAGCAGGTTTCTGGTTGCTCGTTTGCAGCTCACCTTCTGAGCAATCATCTTGGCCACGACGTCTCTAGCATGGACATCGATGGTGCAGATGGTCATGACCTTCTGTCGATCACCTGGGGAGAGCTGGCCAATCAGCATGGAGATGAGCGTGTTGAGCTGCGACACCTGCTTCTTATAATAGTCCTTCATGGCATTGTCGTAGCCCTCCTCCAAGCGAGCAAAGGCCATGCCCACATCAGACGTCCACCAGATCTGAGTGCAAGTCAGGGCCACCTGGGATTCAAGCAAAGACTTGGTTCAGTTAACATTTTAGTATCGGTGGAAAGATTGTGACATTTGCACACTTACAAATAGTGAGCACTCTCCTAATACTAACATTACAACCGTTTCAATGCTATTTTTAAGAGAAAATAAATGTTCGAAAATGCACATGGCTCATTCTATAATTTAGGGTACATTTGACTTCAATCATAAATGAGAAAATCAATATAATTTTTTTATTAATTAATCACTTTTAAACAATTAATCATGTTTAAAAAATATACCTATTTGCCAGGCTTAAACTCAAAAGACCTTTAAATTATTTTATTAATAAAAAGTATTTGACTCATCATTTTGTCAGCTGTGGTACGGACAAATGCTGTTTCATATAAAATTTTAAACACATTTTAAAACACACTACATATTTGCTAACACACCTGTTTGGAAGGTTTTTAGTACATTTACCATGGGTCTTGTGTTTTTTTTTGTTTTTTACAACTGGTTTAAAATAGGGAATTCTGAACTTTTGTCTTGTCTTTTGTCTTACAGTTTAACCAACATTTTGAGGAATTATGACAAAAAAATTACAAATTACAAAAAGATGTAGGTAACACAGTTGACAGACAAAATAACACAGTTGACAAGAGTGACACAGTTGACGGACATATTAGTAGAACAGGTGAAACCCTTTTGAAGCATTACAAAACAAAATGTGCAGTTAAGCTGATAACTTGAAAGTAAAGGAAACACTCCCAACAACAGTCAAAAGTTTGTTGAAACTGAATCATGAAGCAAACTCAGAGAATTTACTCAGAGAAGTTATCTTGGCTGCACGCACGATTGAGGTCTCAGAGGTCCTGACTTGAATATTTTTTTAATGTGCAATAGCTGTATCCTAAGGACCATTAATCAAAAATAGGCTAAAACACTTGAGACACATCAATGAATAATCTATGTATTCAGTTAAAAAAGCCTAAACAAACCCTGTAACATCTGCTAATGTAATAATCCCCACAAATGTAATAAACCGCAAATGTAATAAAAAAGATTGTATGATTTAAATGTAATAAACCCACAAATGTATGGGGGGTGGAAGTAACAAATATTATTTGATAAAAGTGGATGTGATAAAAGTACATTTGAATTAAATACTGACCAGTGTAAAATTAGTCAAATTGATAAAAATGAGTGATTTAAATATGAGTGATAAAACGTCATGTGATTTAATAAAAGTGTAAGTTAATTTTTTTTTTTTAAATCACAAGCACATTTATTAAGTCACTACCGCTTTAATCAGATCATGTCAACTTAATAAGGTCGCAGCCGTTTTTATTAAATTGCGTTGTCGCTGAATTTTTGTTACTTCCAGCTAGATCCACGCAGTCTAGAGGCGACTTCCGCTCACAGTTTGTAAGCTAGCGGCAGGACAAGGATAGCAGCAAATAACACATTTAAATGTTCTACACTGTAACAAATGATCAAAATACCTGTAATAGAAAACGGGTTTTAGCATTCATGTGTTTTTAGCCTCGAGGCGGGACAATGACACCCCGTCACCAGACCTGACGCACTTTATTTCAGTAAAGTAAATATAAAGTACGCAGAAAGTTATTCAGCTAGAGAGACCCAAACACAAACAAGACATTAGTGTCCATTTGTTTATTTTTATAAGGCACTTTTGGATAGGTTATCTTATTCATTATTTATTTGTTTTATTTTAGCTATTACAATTTTAGCCTTCACTCCAGTTTAACAGCAGTCTAAAGTCAGTTTTAAAGCCACTTACACAGCTGTGCTGTCAGGTTTTCAGATGTGTTATGCACATTATAATGTGTTTGGTCGCCTGCTTTTTGGTAAATTATCTTTATTATGAACACTGGGCTTCGGGGATACTGTGGTGCATATCAATAATCAAATACTGTGGAAAAATGAAACAGTTCTTAAGTCTAAAACAAAATTAAACACATTATAGTTATATTTAAGATCACTTTTACAGATCATAATTGATGTCATTAGTTATTTTTCTGGTTTTGCACAATATTTAAATTTATTGACATAGACCTGGAGCATATATGCATTGCATTTACAAAATGCTAAATTCTCAACAAATATTGCAAGTACTGTGAAAGTGCAATTATTATGATAGGTGCTTAATTTACGTTTGATACAGCTTTTTTATGGTCATTATAAATGTCAAAATGTACAGTAATATTCAGACTGTATTTTTTATCCAGTTAAGGTTAATAAAAATTTAATTGAAATAAGAATACTGACTTTTTGTGTTCATATTACTCAAACTGTTTTGTGTAATCAGTTTCCCCAATTGAATTGAGTAATCCCACCAGAGTTTTAAGTTGTGAAAGTAAGATCAATTAAAGTTAAATGAACCTAAATGGAATATGAACAAGTGACACTTTTAAATGAGTTTGAGTAAATGCAGCATTTTAGTGCAAAATATTTAATGGTTTAAGTTAAAATACATCAAACAGAATTTGTAAATAAACCTGATTCATTTCATAGACCTCATCAGAAAGTTGCTCAGACTCTTTTAAAGTAAATTTTTAAAATTAAATAAATTAATTTCATAAACTTAAATCAATTGGTGCACTTGGTTTCCCCAATTTATTTGAGTTAACTTAACTTTTTAACTTAACGTTTTACAGTGCATGTGACACAGCTGATAGAGCCCTAGAGCCTCAGAAAGGTTAGGTTAGGTCTGGCTCTGGTCAAGCTGCAAATCTGCTGCTGTCTTTTTAGGCACTATAACATAGGATCATCTAGGCCTACAAAATAAATAAATAAATGCATTGTAAGAAAATATATAAATTATATATAAGACAAGCCCAGCTGAAAATGTTTTGGAACCATTGCACCAATGATAATTTTCTTATTACATTTGCCGATATGGCATGAAAAAAAAAAGGGTTCTATATGTTTCAAAAGGTTCTATTACTGCAGCCATAGAACCCTTTCTGAAAAATGGTTCTAAAAATGAGAGATTTAGAACCATTTTTCCAAAGAGTTCTTTATTAACAACAACTCCTCTCCACAGTTCAAGAGTCAACAGTGTCCAACTGCAGCTCAGATTAACTGTAGCCAACAGTTACTGTTACAGCAAAAGGTCTTTTAAACTTATTCTATTTTTTAAATCTTTTATTTATTTTAGTCAAATATTTTATTATTGTTAATGACAAATGACTAAAAGTATAATATGATGTATCCCTTGTAAGTATACAAATATAAAAAAAAAATGTTTTTTCAACATTACTATCCAACTGCTAGCTTAACTGTTAGTATTTCTGTTAGCGAGCTGCTAAAGGTCTGTTAGCTATGTAACTAGCTTATATGATTCTACAAATAGTATTTACTACTTCAAATGACAGTGCAGTATAAACACTAAATAACATACAGTATGTATCTCTTTTACAGATAATATTTAATATTGAGCTACTTCAAACTCAAGGTAAGGTAACAGTATCTGTGCAGTGATACAGATGTGCATCATGCTACAGTGTTAGCCTACAACGTTAACGTTTGTTTCTCTTTTATTCCAGATGATGGGCTGCTAAACTTATGAAGCTTTGGACCCCACTGAAGACTCCAGAGGACAGCTGTCCTCATGTCCTCAGACATCATGTGTGGACATCAAAAGAGGCTCCTGTCACTAACATGGTACATGTTTATATTCTACAGGAATTTACTCTGTTGCTGTTGTAGTTATATTTAACTATGCTCTATTGTTTTGTAGATTTTAGGCCTGGAAATGAACCCTTTTTAAATGGTTCCATATAGAACCATGCCCCTCTGAAAAGGGTTCCAAATACGTGACAAAATACAGAACTCTAAAAGGTTCCATTAGTTTTAACAGTGTAGAATAATTTATCACATCCACACAAAAAAAAAAAAAAAAAAACTCTTTTTGGACCTCAGTTTTTCTTGTCTGAAACCTCAGATCCGGTCTATCTCCACTTTTGTGTGAAGTCACAGGAGTGGGATGAGAAATTATTTATTTTCTTGCATTATGCTTTCTATGGCTCTGGTCACTTAGGTGATTAATCGGTCAATGAGGTCTTGGGTGACTAAAATTTCATTTGTCGATTAATTGCATCAGCTCTTTGCATCAACAAAGCTGATCTCATTTACTACTTGATAACATTTATTTTACATTTTATTTAAGCTAGCATAGATGATTTTTAGATAACAGTATATTTTACAGCCATCTTTTCCCAATATTAATTAATTAATATTAACTAATTAAATTAAAGGCACTTATTTGAATAAGACTCCTTTGGTCGATTTCAGTCGAGTAATCGCTGGGCTGGGCATAACTTTGGTCGACTACAGCTCTAATGCTTTCATGCCACCTCATTGTCCTTTCTGTAAATATGCAGCCCTTTTGTGAGGATTAGGATCACGTCTAGCCCTGTACTCCTGCCCAGCAGCCAATCATTCAGTTTTCTCCAACTCCACCATCACTACTCCTCACAATCATTGATAAATAATGTACAGCTGAGTTTATCGCTTGTACTACAAAACACATTTAGGCACTTACTTTGTCATTTCTTTGAAGAAAGAATTGCTCTGTTTTAATTTCCCCCACTAAATATGACCATAAATGAATGGAAACTGCCATCATTGTCAACTACGTTACCGTGTGTTATAGTTGTTGAGGTAACACAGTTGACATTTCGGCCATTTTAGGACGATATGGTTATTGCAGACCTCAGACTACTCTTCACATTACCTTTAACGATTCATTTTTAATGCACTTTCCATTCTTGTTGGAAAATCTAAAATCTAAAGTAAGTTCATGTAAATATGTTGGTAACTCCGTTGACATTTAATAAAACCGCCCGATAGGGTTCACAACAAAATTCAAGAAATATTTCAAGAACAAAGGTAAACCCTTAGAACACTGTCTTGAAATCTACTTCCAAAAAGGATGTGACATCAGAAGAAGTTAGATATGTGACTGTGGAGCAAACTATTTCTACTTTATGGGGGACTTTCAAAGGGGGTTAACACAGTTGACAGTAAGTTCTCGGACTCACACAAAATGAAATATTTAATCTAAAAATAATGAGCACAATAGTTTTGCAACACTTAAGTCATGCTCTAGTTATTACTTAAAACATAATTAACAAATATTTTCACAAAAACTTGTTTTTTAGAGTTTATCTATGAAGCCAAACTTGAAATTTTGGACAGCACAAAAATGCATACTACACCACATAAATAGATTTATTTTTCTAAAAAAAAAAAAAAAACTGTAATCAAAGCACTTTTTGCAGTATATAAAAGGTGATTAGGAGACAATTTAAATATATTTGCTTTCAGTATAGTAAAGAAATACAATTTTACAATTTACAAATGCAACCTATGGACCCGAAATGTACCCCCAACTATAGAATGAACCACATGCAGTTATGATATACTAGACTGGCCAGACAGATCTGTTCATTTTCTTTGCAAAATGAAAAGGGTCTGGAGTCCCTCCCATTCAAATTCCACCCTCATAAATGTGTTTTTTTTTTTTTTTTTACATTACAGGGACTTTATTCTGGGTGAAGAATTCTGATTTGTATGTCCAGGGTAGGGCTGCACAGTATATGGCAAAATTATCGTTATTGCAGTATCAGCAAGCACAAGATCAAGAATCTAAATATATTGTAATAATGCTGTGGTCTTCTATCTGACAGCGAGAATAATTTTCCACCAGAGCCTTAATAGAAAATGTGCTTTGACAAAATACAAATATTTAAAAAGTCCAGTTTTAGTGGTAATTTCTTTAATTTAATCACAATTTAGCCTTGCTTTATTTATGGTTTACTCTATGTTAAGTTCTGATTTTGATGGACTTACTTTTTTTGTTTTAAGTGAATTTATCTTACTGCATATGTCCAAAAAGCAGACCTTAGTTCAAAAGATCACAATAATATCGTTATCACAATTTTCAGTATACTTATGGAATATTGCATGTTTTTTCCATTTCGTGCACCCCTTGTCCAGAGCCATTTCTGGCTTTGTGGGGGCCCAATGCAAGATACTGTCTGGGGCCCCAAGTTTAGATTAGACTCCTGATCCCTAGATCAGCCTTTCCCAAAGTAAAGAGCATTGTGGCCCCTTTAAAAAGTAAGACAATCTCGCACTGACCCCCAATAATGAAACTTCACTATATTCAAAAGCCTATGTCACGTTTTTCCAAATAGATTCTTATAAAACATTACAAAAACACAGAACGTTCACTAAAAATGCGTAATTAATTGATATTTTTAAATAAATACTTCATTGTAATTAATTTAAAACTCAATTTCTTTTTTATATACTTAATATAGACAACCTACAGGTGGGGGCAGATACCATAAGTTTATACTTTTCTGCTCCTTTTCATTTATGATATTTAATTTAAATGTTAAATTGTTATGCTTGGTTTTAAATGAATGAAATGAAAAATTAAATGAAATGAACCTCTGGCAATACCTTCATGGCCCACCAGGGGTCCCCGGACCCCAATTTAGGAACCACTGCCCTAGATGATCCACAAACATGCCACAATTACACTTTATGTGCAAAACAGGCCATACTCAAGCAAGATAACTAATAGAAGGTGGAAATACAAATAAAAAAAATGTGTGCAAACAGTAAAAAATTAGTATAATAGCACGTAATTAAGTCAATGCCTTTGATTTAATTATGCTACAAAACACTTATCACACAGCTTATCGTTGCATCTTATTTTAATATTTTATCCTTTACCTCGTTTTAAGCATATAAGGTCATTTTAATTCTCTTCAGATGAGGCTGCAAGTTCAGCTCTGGGCCTCCTAGTGGCTTGTGGGGCCCTATGCATGTGCATAGTCTGCATATCGTAAGAAATGGCCCTGGCTGTGTCTATAAAACACCGCTGGAGGTAGATAATCTGGAAATGTGATTCATGTTGGCTGACCAGACTTATATATGCAGCATACAACCATCCTTTACACTCTCAAAAGCCTCCAGTCTAAGTGTGATCATGATTCAGCAAAGTAATTTTAGAGGATGAGAAAAAGACAGTAAAACAGACATAAAATTGCCACCTGCCTAATAAAACAGGATGTAACAGGATTACCAGAACAAACAAAACATGGTGGTGAAAATGTATTTTGGTGCTACAACAACAGAATAACAACTAATGACTAATTGTCACTAATTAGTGACTAAAATCATATTGTGATGTAACCAAAAAACTGGAATATGCCAGGACATCAGCAGAGAGCTCAGTGGGATACCAGGCAGCATTATGTAACTGAACTGGAAAAAATTTAGAGCTTGACATTATCACTAGCCAACCCGCCAAATGCATGCAGATTTCCATTTTGGCTATTAACACATTTAGTCTCACTAGCCACTTTGACTGGTTAGATTTTATGAATGTATCTTAACAATAGATGTCCTCAGTTCCTGTTGTGAGTGTACACCTAATTTAGTATATATTCATTCATCATGAGCAGAGAAAAAATAAATAAATAAATAAACACATTAAAATAAACCACATGGAACAAGATACAATTTATTCTCCTTAGGTGAACCTGTGTAGATGAAACCAAATTCTGCATTCTTTAAGCCTTATGTATCCTATTGAAAAGTACTTGCCACAGTGGCCAGTGAGTAAAAAAAATAATATCAAGCCCTGCAAGGGTGCCAATACTGGTGGAGGGCACTGTATTATAAGACTTAAATACGTCAATCTTTACAAGTTTAAAGACTTATTCTCATATAGTAATGATAATAAATCTGCTTTCTGTTTTGATGAGGTGTACTGACTGTCTGAAGCATTAGTGAGAGTGTGTGTTTTAGTGGAGGAGGTGCAGCCTGAGGTGACTAATGGACAGCAGCTCTGTGAATGAAATGTATAGTGTTTTTACCTGAGCTGGGTAGTCAAACAGCCACTGTTCCCTGGGTTTGTCCTCATAGGCCATCACTGCCTCTGTCATCTCGTGACGCACAGTGGACCGCATATTGTCCAGCACACGGTTCAGCCACGCTTCCACCTCACAAAATGAAAAGATAAAAATAACACAAATGTGCCAGCGCAGCAGGAGAAAACATTTAGATGTCTCTCACATGAGCACCGGCGGCACGCTTATCAATAGCCCCTAATGAGGTCATTAATAAGCATTAGAGTGGAGTGGAATCAGGCAAATACTATGGAATGTGATGGAAAATTAATGGGTTTTGAGCTTTGATATGCAAAATCCCAGGGGCGAGAGCAGAGTCAGTTCCATTTGTCAGGCTATTGTAACTTGTGATATCTGCATTTGATATATCCATTTTCTTTCTGTGTCTGTGCTTCAAAGACACAGCAGGTGGGCTTTCTCATCTCCACTCAGATGTGATCTAGTTGAATATTATAAATGTTCAAAATGTTTTATAAGGTGCAGTTTGTGACATCTGGTACCTGTCCAGTGCAGTCACAGGGCTGGTTGAAGGGGACATACTCGTCCTCTTTGCTGTACATGCCCAGTCCGGTCTTTGAAGGTTTTCCCTCCTCATCCACTTCAAACTCCATCCTCGCCATGTTGTCAAACAGCTTGGACAGATGCTTCTGGACCTGAGCAGACAGACAGCAGGACAAACACTCACTGTTTTTTGTCCAGGTGACTCCACATCATTTTGTTTTAGCTATTCTCTGGACTTGTTAATAGAAGGCAAGACCCTGTTCTGCAGTAGCTACTTCTTCTTACAAAGATTTAGTGGCAAGTTTTGCTTAACTGTGATTTATTTCTGCAAGGTGAAAATGTATTAGAGACACTGTTGCTGACAGAGGTGGGAGTGAAACGGTAAAACAATGAGCAACAGTGCCTCTGTGTGGCTACTGGAGGTACTACATTGAGCTGAATGCTGCAGTGACTGAAAGGTCTCCTCAGAGCAGCTCACATTAAGTGCTACAAATACATAAGCAGTGCATTAGTGTCATCAATCTCCTGCTACACTTGCCCCAGGCAAAAAGAGTGAGTGAAGCCACCTGCTGTGGGTTGGTCCCATTGGACAGGATGTCCAACAGATCAGCCGAGGAGATGAAGTAAAATCTGGGAAAGGCCAGGCGCTTGGTGTCCAGATACTCTGCCAGAGCCTTCTCACACAGGGACAGCCTGGAGACAGACACACTGTGAGTCCACTTCATCATGAGCCGCACCGCCAGGAGGAGGAAGACTCTCACCTGCTCTGGATGTCCTCCAGTTTACCAAACAGACCCGCTTTATTGGTGGCCTCCACTACGTTGGGCGTTTGATGCATGGCGTTTGCCAACTCTTTGAAATCCGCATCAATCCCCTCGAAGCGCCTGGAGTCCTGTGGAAAGGTTTCACAGGGGATCTTAGCCAGGGAATTTATGTTACCACAGAGAGAGCAAGAATCACAGCTTTAATATCCAACATCTGGGTTTAAGCACAGCCCTACGTCATGGGAGCAATTAAAAAGCTGTCGAAACTCAGAGTGTGAGCCAGTTAATAAATTCTTAATTAACAGCTATGACAGTAATGCTATGTGGGTTCATATTGGTACCACTGGGGGCACAGGAGAAGGCCTGCATGCATATGAGCTGATGCTAGAGGGTATAAAGTGATTTGAGACTCACTACTGCAGAGGTTTGACCATCGTAACATAGGACACAGACTTCTGCTAGCTGACATGTTTGAAGGTTAAAGATAATGTATGCATGCATGATGCATACAGCAAAATCAATAAAAACATCACATTGCAGGTGTTTGCATTAATGAAGCATATTAATAATCTAACGTTTATGGTGCACATAAAGCTCAGGCAGCCTGACCCTCCACTGTATGGCCCATAGCCAGGATGTTAAGCTAAGAGTAGTGAACCCAGAGATCATCTTAAACAGCCCCTTCTCTAGTCTGTGCCACCCCTACTGCTCTCCTCCTCTTCCTGTCTCTACCTTAAACACTATTTTTTGGTCACCGGAGAAAGATCTGCTGCCTACTGTGCAATGATTCACATATTTGCATGACATAGGTTTTACGCTGGATAACTTTCTTGACACAACCCTGTCTATTTATCCAGGCTTTGGACTGGATTTTTCATGTGGCTCAAGTTGTGAATTGTGTTGGACCTCTGGCAGCTGGGCGCGGATGTCCTCTGAGCCTATGAAGATGCTCTCCAGGTGCGTCCATGTCCGCTGCACCTCAAACCAGATGGAGATGACCGAATCAGCCACAGACAGCTTGTTCTGCCATGATGACACCTGGTCCAGGAAGTGCGCGATGTACTTGGACGACATGAGGTTCTGCAGCTGGACCTGGTTGTCCTCCAGCGTCTCAATCAGCTCCTCATTGGTGCGCAGCAGAGGCACCTGGGTCCTGTGGTGAGGCTCGTACTGGAACTGCATGCCTACAGCGCATCGATAACATGGCGTAAAGGTCAGAGACACTGCAGGGTGAGACTGACGGTGTTTGAGTGTGTTTTACCTGTCCACGTTGAGTCCAGCTCCGAAAGGACCTTCTCCATGGCCATCTCTTTGACAGCTTTATCCACGATGCCTCTCACCTCGTCCTCAAAGCAGTGCAGGTTCAGCTGCAGCAGATCGGCCAGGGTGGTCTCCTACTCACAGCAAGATAGACGTTTACATCCAAAGAGAATAATAAAATGTTTTGACAAAGCTTTGTTGTCCTACTTCCCATGTATTGCAAGTTTTGAGTCATTTAATGTTTTCATATGAAAATTAGTCCTTATGTAAGCAAAAATGTGCAAACTTGCATACATTTCTAAAAACGATCTCTGTCTATTGGACAGGGCCAGGTTTAAAATTCTTGATCCAATTTGTTGACATGGTACATAAAAAATGACATTTTCTATACATATACTGTACATAAAACACTGTACACTTAAGTTATAAAATGTGAAATACTAATGCAAAACTATTTCAAAAACCCTGAAAAAAGCATAATATGGGACCTTTAAATGTCTTTGTTTATGACTTTGCCACATCTCCATGTTACTCTGTGTAGATGTAGCTACAATAGACACTTTCTTTTACTTGGCAGCCATCAATGGTAGCGCCCTTTATTAGACTGAGGCAGCAGATTAAATATTAAAGCCTAAAAGATCTCCTAATGTACAGTCGCAATCAGAAATGTTCAGCCCCCTCACCTCAAAAGACATTATAATGATGGGAATGAGAGATAATAAGAATAAATGACAAAAAACTCATTAAACAGTAACTATTACACATTGTGTCTGCTCTCTCCTCTGAGTCACTGTAGACTCACAGTTTAATCATACGTTGAAAGTTTGTTTATGTGCAAATACATTTGAGTGCCCCACCATTACACAGATTTATTTTTAAGTTTTTAATGCAAATGCTGCACAAACACGATTTTCAATGTTGATGAGAAGAAAAGTGTAAACATCTCATATTCTCTCCCACAATGCCTGGAGCTGCCTCCGTGTGTAGTACAGCACTTTGTCTGGCTGCTGCTGCTGTTTCATATTTATGACAACGTGTCCTTGTTTCCCTCAAATCCACAGTCATTATCATTACCAGCCAAATTAACATGTTCATTATATTGATTCATACTAAATCCATTTAACACCGTTTATCTCAGTAACTGGCTGTACTAAGACCAACTGCTTCCAAGTAGTTTGGGGAAAAAAAAACATTTTGTACTCTGCAAAGCCTGTCCTCATTTATTCTGTCATATTTACTGAATGGAGCTTGAAGAAAAGTGATGGTAACACTGTAATTTTGTGATATGTTTTAAAAAATGTTGAGTTTGATTGATACACTCC
The DNA here is from genome assembly GCA_020698575.1 of Bostrychus sinensis. NCBI lineage: Eukaryota > Metazoa > Chordata > Actinopteri > Gobiiformes > Eleotridae > Bostrychus > Bostrychus sinensis. The sequence continues at coordinate 2,951,026 of CM036260.1, forward strand.
CCTTTCCTAATTCCTCTCCTTCGCGATGCTCTATCACAGTCTCACACAAACCTGGAAGTCTGTACACAGCCAGGAGCTACCGCAATAACACAGCACAGATCTGGAGTTTGAGTTTAATTCTTTAAAATAAAAAATAAAAATACTGTGAATAAGCTATACATTTTGAAATAAGACAATAGCTCCTTCATATTATTCCTGATTGATTCTAGTTCTGAATAGATAAAGGATGTATTGGCCAATCAGAGTGCTCCTGTCCTATGAGAGTGTGTGATTGGTTAAACTGTTCCTTCCCTCGCTCTAAAACAAAAACCCTTATAACACAGCTCACAGGCGACTTCAAAGTCTCATTTTTTTCTCAGATGACTTCTGTTATGCTGCACTAATAACTAAATAATTATCTTTACCAAAATACAAGGAAAAAGAAATCAGGTCGTGCAGCTTTAACTTGAAAATGTGCTCTAAGAAACATCTAAATAGTGATGTACACTTGATAATCTCTGTTGTGTTGGCTAAATGGTATACTGAATCATACATTAATAATCATCTAACCATCAATGTTAAACAATGGTGGAAAGTAACTAGATACTTCTACTCAAGTTTTTTTTTTTTTTACGTTGGCGCATTTAGTACCTAGTGACACTTTATTGATGCAGAGAATTGTGAGATAACTAGAGACCACTAAATACCCTTGTCGTGACTGAGAATAAACCTTTCTTAGTGTTGACTGAAAGTGCACTGGGTTAGTTCTGCCTTTACCTACTTTTAAGGCTGTGATTTAGACCACCATATTTTGACTTAAACAGCATCAGCGCTAAAGCCAGTGGTAAAATGAGAATATTGATCAGAGAAGCTTTAACCAGGCCACAGCAGACGCTCTGTGCAGTAAATGGCTCCCTGTTGTGGAGAATTTGCAGCCTCGAACAAAACAAGTGGGTTTGTAAGTTAATTACAGCCCTTGCTCTATGATATAGCATATTTCCAGAAAATGATATAAAAGTGGGGCAATTTGGCCTGTATAATACATTTTGTACAAACTAAGCTGCTGGTAAGTACAAACAAGTCTCATTTGATCTTCTTACTGCAGAACAAACAAGCCCAGAGAGGCTGCACCAGAGCCGGGGAACAAATAAGGAAATAATTGGACAAAACTTTTCTTTTGTGTGTGTATGGCTTCACATTTCACTTGTCTCATAAATTCAGAGCTGCAATATGGAATACATTAAAGCAGCAACAGCGTCTAATTTGCAGAAATAGATTGTAAACCTGGTCCATCGTGAAGCGGACTCCGGTGGCAGACATGAGCTGGTGCCAGTGTCGGGCGCGAATGGCTGGGTTCTGCAGTTCTGCCACAGCCCGCAGAGAGGTCAGCAGGTTCTTCACATCACTGTCCAGTCCAGTGAAGGCGTCCCAGGCTCGGACCTACAACACATACAACACTATCAAAAGGGAGGTTCTGGTATTCTTTATCATATTAGTTGGCATATGAGTTGGCAATATTTCTGTAAACATTGATGTACTACTTGAAAAGAATAATAACCTAGCTTTATTCCAAAATTGTAACCTGTTTTTGACAAGAGTACGATAGTTCAGTGTCTTCTGTATCTTCATAAATGTTAATATATCTTTTCCAGTGCCAAAAGGTGGAAATAGGGCTGTGCTAAAAATCAAATTTTAAGTTGAATTTCTATAAAGTATATGGTCAATCATGATGATAAGCCAAGAGCCCCTTTATTCCATATTAAACAGGTCTAATTTTAGGCAGTCCAGACGCACAAAACGGAGCAGCTGAAGAGCACACTTGTGTTTACAGTTAGCGGCCACCTGTTACAGTTTAGAGTAATAATCACCTAAAAGGAACTATGCTTTTTAATACAAAAAAGCATTAAAAACAAGCAAATGACACTAACAACTGCAACAACAGCAGTTCAGACAGTTGTAGGAGTACTGGACTTTTGCTGCTGATATCTGTTTCTAACCCAAAAAGGACATTCCTTTTAGGAGCCACAGTGTCTGGCCTATAGTGACCCAAGGACAATGAATAAGAACAGTGTCTGCTTTCTGGTACCCCTCATGACAACTTAAAAGTCATAAATCCGCCATAAACTTCACTTTTAACAGATGTGCGATAAGAGCACTGTCACTACAGCTAACCTCAAACTGATCTTTTACGAATTCCAGGAGGACTCCAAACGTGGCGCAATACTGCTACGTAGTAGCCAGGACATACTGTGGTCAGTATGGTCTATAATAATAAAGGTATATGTATCAAAGACTTTATCACTCATCTGTTCAAGAGACTGATTTCATGCATATACATGTTACTTTACAGGAAAATGTCCTAACTGTATTTTGTGCAAACTGTTGAAATCATTATGTTTAATATTGGATGGATATATGCTTATTCAGTATCATTGTTCACCAGTGTTGTTTATGTTGGTTGCTACAAAACGTTCCACTCAGTTTAAATGTAACATGCCTTAAAATCTAGCCATTTCGACCAGCCCTAGGTGGAAACAGTCCATTTTAAATCAGCCTTCTGGACCATGTTCATGTATGGCTTCCTTTTTGCATGTGTCAGAAATTCCCACACTAAAAAAATTAGTCAAGGCAGCATTTCTGAAGGTGGGTGAAAGAAACACATCTTCATTTCCCCACACCGCCCCTCTACACCTGGATTCTATTGGTGATCAAGGCACCTATATAAGCCACGCTCAGCTCATTGTTCTCCCCTTTTCTGCCACAGCATGTAAAAATAAAAATGGTCACATTTATATAGCACTTTTCTACCTTCATGGGTACTCAAAGCGCTTTACATCAAGGAACCGTTCACCCATTCACACTCACATTCATACACCAGTGTGCGCAGACACCGGAGGCAAGGTGTCTTGCCCAAGGACACAATGACAGTATGCAACAGTGGGAGGGGGGTTTGAACCGCCAACCTTCTGGTTAGTGGACAAGCAGCTCTACCAACTGAGCTACTGCCACCCCCATGTGCATGCATGATGTAAGTTTGTCCTTATTGTGAAAGTATTTTCTGTTAATTAGTACAACTTGATATTATTTGATAGTTACCCAATCTGCTCTGAATTATATTATGATCTACATATTGACTATCTTCATTGTGAATGTTAATTTACTTTTCTGAATGTTAAATTACCTGATGTTTGTTGCTTTAATTATAATCTATCTCTCCTGTGTGTAAACCATGCCACATGCTCCATACAAAGAGCGAGAAAAGAAAAAAGAGCAGAGAAAAAAACATAAAAGACAAAATACAATAAACAATTGAAACCCAACACCTGTCTGTCTGCTGCCATCTTTTATTCATTTATGGTTTCTCTATAGTTACCAGACACTTCAACCATTGACATTTTACAGCATGATAGAGCTTTAGTTGGACTCTGCAGATGGCACGGTGGATTGTGTTTACCCACAGTGGTTTCTGAAAGTATTCCTGGGTCCATTTAGTAATGTCACTGACACAATCATGAAGAGTGATGCAAGGCATGAGGGCACCAAGACCACAGGCTCTAAAAAAGGTCTTCGGCCTTGTCCCCCACACAGAGGTTTCTATGGTTTCTTTGGCAGTGTTATGCTCTGTAGATGAGATTTGCAAAGCCTTTGCAATTCGATGTTGAGCAACATTGTTTTTCAAGTATTCCATAATCTTTTTGCACTCTTTCAAAGATTGGAGAGCCTCTGCCCATCTTTACTTCTGAGAGACTCTGCCTCTCTAAAACATCCCTTTTATAGCTAATCATGTTACAGACCTGATATCAATGAACTTCATTAGTTGCTAGATGTTCTTCCAGCTGAATCTTTTAAAAATGTCTTGCATTTTTAGCCATTTGTTTCCCCTGTCCCAACTATTTTGAGACCTGTGGCAGGCATAAAATTTTAAATGAGCTTTTTGTGCATAATAGTGTAAAATTTCTCAGTGCAAACATTTGTTATGTTATCTATGTTCTATTGTGAATAAAATATTGGCTCATGTGATTTGAAAGTTTTTTAGTTTTCATTTTATTCAAATTTTAAAAGTCCCATCATTCGGGTTATAGTTCTCTACACTGTCACAAATCACGGATAATAGTGTAGCATTCCAGATCCCCAATGCCGGATTCTGTGTCAGTAGATTGGGTCGCCTAGGCACCTGCCTTTGACCACCCCCTGGGTCACACAGCGTGTGTGGTGGGCCGACGGGAAGGTCGCCTTTTCGGGCTGGTCCCATGCGAAAAGAGCCAGCCACGAGCTGCTCACCTGTGAACCCCAACCTCAGGCCTAAGGGTGGGGCCCTGACCAATGTCAAGTGGGGTCCAATTAACAACTGTCCACTGGGTGCTGTACTATGGAGTTGGCAAAGTGTGTAACAACCGATAATGAAATAATGGCCAATATCATAATTTTGGCAATTTTAAATGTAATATATTCAATAACATAATTTAACAAACTTACCAGTAATGTAATAAAGTTTTTGAGCCAATAATGTAATATTTTTCTGTTACTGTAATCAGTTATGTTATTGGCTGGTTATTACATCATTGGCCTAGCAATAAAAAATTTAGAAAATGTAAAAACTGCAGCCTATAATGTAGTAACACATCAATAAAACAGCATATTTGTAAAAATAAGGATTTTTTTTTTTCAGTTTAGTGCAGTTTGCTCCAATTTGACCATTAATCCATTTTTTTTATATGCGTGATAGCTATGTTTTTCATATGAGTAAACCACACAAAATTGGACAAAAGTGTTTTGTGTGCAAGACCTGCTTGAATCCTAGGCTTTCAAGAAAAGCAGTCTTACTGATGTATTATTAAATTATAGGCTGCAGTTATTACATTTTCAAATGATTTCTTAAAGCTAGCTCATAAATGTAATAACCCGCCAAGGTAATAACTTATTACAATATTGGCAAGTTATTACGTTATTGGCTTTATTACATTTCCAATTGCCAAAATTATTACATTATTGGCCATTATTACTTTATCAGTTGCTACAGGGTGTTTTGGTAGTGTTTGTGACTTCTTACAGTTGTTCAATAAAAGCAACATAAATTCATCAGCTTTATCATCAGTCTATTTTTTCAAAGCCGATATCCACCCACTGTGCCCTCCTTGTGTCTGTCCTCACCTCTTTATCCAGGCCTCGGATCTCCTTGGAGAAGCGTTTGCACTCCAGCTCCATGTCCTCCACTTGGATGTCTCTCCAGGGAGTGGTCTTCCACGCTGCCATGCTGGAGTCCACCACGCTGATCATGTCCCACAGCTCTTTGAGTAAGCCCACCTCTCGCCTCGGGTACAGAGAGGAAGAGAAAAGTGAATTAGATGGCAGCCGTTCAAGTCCTTACTGTGAATGTAAAAGAGCTATAACGGCTCATTAGTTTTGTATTTGGCACGGGGCTTGCCACATTTCCCATCTCTAGGCTTTACCTGCACTGCCGGAGCTGTTTGTAGTCAGGGACAGTGACCTCAAACAGGCTGGCAGACTGCACCAGCGAGGCCATCACTGCCTCCCGTTCATGAATCTGCTCATGGAAGGAGTCCAGCAGCTGGTACGGAGTCTTACAGTCAAACCTGGAAAGATACATGATGATGATGAATCCAAATCTAACACACACACACACACAAGTATCAGGCTGTGCTCAGAGAATCAACCACCTCAGTCCTGCCAAGCTCGACTTGGCTGCAGCACAACCACAGCTTCCAGAGCTAACGGCACACAGTGACAATTAACAATGACTTCCATGACATTAATGGGAAAATAATCACCAGGTTATTAAGAGACCAATTACACACATAACTAATCTGACAATTACACATTATGACAGAGCATCTCTACCTATGAATTCATTATCATTATGTTAAGATTCAATTAGCCTTGTCGGATGTGAGAGCCCCCAGATAACGCTTCTCTATTATCAGGTGAGACGGCAGAGAAAGGTGACATTCTTATCTTTCCAGAGCACTCTCTGAACTTTTGAAACAGGGAGGAATCCGTGTGCAGCATTTTCTCACCGTGACTAAAATACACATTAACCTCTGAGAAGTGCATAAAGATAATATTTATTATACCTGAAGGGCCCATTGTTGCGGAAATGCTCCCTGAAAGAATGCTGTTTAACGTCAAAGGAGGCACACTTGCGACGCAGACTAGCCACTTCGATGGCCTGCAGCGGCGCCACCTGCTGTTTGACTAACACAGCCTGTTTCTTCAGATTGTTCCACTTCTCTGGCAGCTCCTAGAGGCAGGCAGACAGACAGATAAACACATACATCCAGATCTGTGGAGATGATTAGGCAGGAGCATGAGACAGACATGGAACAGCAAGAGGGAGGGGGGCAGTGAGGGGTAATGGAGGGAGAAAAATGAGTGCTTACCTCTAGCTGTTTGTAGACCACATCAGGGAGCTCCTGGTCGTAGTCTTTGAGCAGAGCGATTGTGTGCTGGAGGGGCTCAAACATGGCATCGGTGGTGTTCTGTCTGTCTTTGACGGCCAGCAGGTGACCCATGACCCCCACCAGGCCACCGTAGTCACCCTCGTCCACATGCTGTCCAAGGCCACGTACCGCTACATTGACAAACTGCTCCAAGTCTGACAGACTGCAGATGCACAACCATGAGAAAAAAAACTTTTATTATGTTTATTACAGAATATTCCATATTAAAAATGACTTTGCCCTGTGCCACCTCGAGCGAGCGCAGAGCCAGAGTTGCGAGCAGAAATGAGTTGTCGTGCGAGCAAAGATGTTGTGCGAGCGGGCATCCACGTACTCGCGCACCTAGGTAGACTTTGAGCGAGCATGTAGGCAGAGTTGAGCGCGCACGGAACAAAGGTTTGTGTGCTCAAATTATTATTCTCTTTTCAAATGGTAAAGTATGTGCTTGCAACAGTCACACTGCGTGCGCTCGACACTCACTCTGTTCACACACGAAGGTGGCACAAATATCACACCATACTCCATCAGTCTGCCCCAGGGCAGATGTGACAACAGAGGTAGCCTCCCATCAGCAGGGTGTGGGGAGTGAATGAATACTGGACTAATTTTAAGTGTCTTGGAAGGAGATTTACAAATCCAATCTTTCATCTTTATTATTTTTAAAACATTTTCCTCAAATGAAAGAAAGCAAAATTATAAACAATATAATAAAAAAAAAAAAAAAAAAAAATGTAATTTATATTGGTATGGTACTGGTATAGGGTTTAAAGGATGAGTATTAATATTGGCTCCCTGTGGTAAAATGTATATGTACAACATTCTCACCTGTTGGTAACATGAGCCATGAGGTGCTGTTTAAACATGAAGCTCCACTTCTTGACAATGTTCAGCAGAGCACTCTTCATGGTACGACTGTCTATCCTCATCCATCCGTGAAACACGTGTATGGGCTGCAAACCCTGCACTTCTTCATAGATCCTTTCATATCTAAAAATAAGAAAAAGCTATTTGATTATCGAGCCTGCACAATATCTGTTTTATTAACCTGCTACATCTTTTACTTACCCATCCACCTGTTCTCGGAAGTTCTCCAGTGTGGGGGGATTCTCCGGGATGCCACTGTCAGCGTACATCTCCATCTCCTGGCTGGTCAGCGTGTGGCCGTACAAAAGGAACTGGCGCATGAACTCCTTCCTGTCGTCCACATACAGGTAGCTGTAGGGCTCCAGCGAGTTTCTGAACTCACAACAGGCAGCCATGACACTGTGCACGCGGCTCATAAGCTGGTTACGCATGTCTGCCAGATCAACCATGTCCTCCATGTCAGCCTAGAGAAAAGAAAATGGCACAAGCATGGAAAGAATTGAGCACCTTCTGCATGCTGATAATTAAAAGCTAGCATATTGCTGTATGGAGGCTGTGAGAAAATCTCTCTGGTGGAGTCTGTACCAGCCTCCTCCGACCATGTGTTAGGTGAGTTGGTGACTCTAAATTGCCTCTCATGAATGAATGTGAGAGTGAATGTTGGTCTGTGTGTGCATCTCTGTATCAGTTTTTCCTAGCCAATTCAATCCACTATTTATTTCTGTAGCACATTTTACAAACAAAGACAGTTTCCAAAGTGCTGCACATGATTATAAAACAATAAATAAATACATAAATATATGCTCCATTTAGCATTTTCAGCTCTAATTTCCTCACGTCTCATGTCAGTCAGGCCGTCAAGAATTTAGGAGTGATTTTTGACAGCAAATTGAAGTTTGATAAACAGATTAGTGGTGTTGTTAAAGCAAGCTTTTTCCAGCTGTGTCTTCTAGCCAAAGTCAAGCCCTTTCTGCCTCGCAGCGATCTGGAAAAAGCTATTCATGCTTTTATCAGTTTCACGTATTGACTATTGTAATGCACTATATATCTGTATCACACAGTCATCACTCCACTGTTTGCAACTGGTACAAAATGCAGCCGCCCGACTTTTAACAAACTCATCCAGACACAGCCACATCACTCCGGTTCTCTCTTCTCCCCATTGGCTCCCGGTCCGCTATCGCATTGATTTTAAAATTTTAATGGTCTTGCCCCTCCCTGTTTATCAGAGATTTTAACCCTCCACCGCCCCAGCAGAGCCCTCCGGTCGTCTGCTCAGATGGTTCCGGATGTCCCCAGGTCCCGGTACAAACAGTGGGGTGATCGTTCATTTGCAGTTGCTGCTCCTAAACTCTGGAACACACTGCCTCTGGATCTGCGGGTGATCACTGAGTTGTCTCTGTTTAAGTCCAGGTTAAAGACTCACTTGTTTAGACTGGCTTTTAACACTTAGGCTTCAAGTCTTTGGTTCACTCTGTTACTGTGTGTTGTGTCTTATTGTTTTATGCATTTTATAGTTTTGATTAAACGTTTGTAATTTTATTATGTTTTTTATGTAAAGCACTTTGGTCTTCCTTGTGTTGTTGTAAAGTGCTATAGAAATAAACTTTGATTTGATTTAACTTTACTAGTTTCCAATAAAACAATAAAAACTAGTAAAATAAAATAAGAGGAATAAATTAAAAATGCAATAAATAAGTAAAAAACAATCAAATAAATAAAACAAAACAATAAAAGATCCAGAGGATCACACAACTCATGCCGAGTTAAAAGCCAGAGAATAAAAGTGGGTCTTAAGATGAGAGTTAAAACAGTCCACTGTGGGGGCCGTTCTGACATAGGGGGGCAGAGCGTTCCACAGTCTGGGGTTGACCACAGAGAGGGGCCGGTCTCCCCTGGTTCTAAGCCTCGTCTTAGGAACCACGAGCTGGAACTGGCCCTCGAACCTCAGTGAACGCGCTGGAGTGTACATTTGTATGAGGTCCCTAATGTACAGTGGGGCCAGTCCATTCAAAGCTTTAAAAACAAACAATAAAATCTTAAAATCAATTCTAAAACAAAGAGGGAGCCAGTGCAGGGAGGTGAGGATGGGGTGATATGTTTTCCGCTTTTTGGTTCCTGTTAAAAGTCATGCTGCAGAGTTCTGGACTAACAGTAAGCAAGAAAGTGCATTTTCAGAAATTCCAGTGTAAAGTGCATTACAGTAGTCCAGACATGACAAAATATAAGCGTGCATGAATTGCTCAAACTGTTTAAAAGATAAAAAAGGTCTGATTTTAGATGAAAGCCGAAGATGAAAAAAATTGTCCAGTTTAAAATCACTGTCTATAGTGACGCCAAGGCTGGTAGCTGTGGGACGCAAGTGGTTTTTGAGGGAGCTCAAGTCCATTTGAGTGTTAATGAGGCCAAACAGCATTACTTCAGTCTTCCCCTCATTTAGATTTTAAAAAAATTGAGCCAGCCAAGCCTTAATGTCACATAAGCACTCGAGTAGTTTGTGTACCTGGTAATGAGGGAAAGAGCAGTGCTGGTCAAGACGTGGAACCAGTGAAGACATGATGAACACATCATTGATTAGCGTCTCCACCAGCTCAAAGAAGCTGTCTTCTGCTCCGTAGTCCAGTGAAGGCGTGAACACCATTTCAGGAACTTTTAAGGCCAGCTGAACTTCAAAAAGAGGCGCCATAACATGATGCTGGTCTGTACAGAGGGGACACAAAAATATTATTTACTGACAATAATTAAATAACTGGAATACCACAACATAGACGTAGAAAGACTTGAGAGAATTTTGTAGAAAGTTCAAAAATAGCGTTGCTACTACAGAGCCCTCTGCGAGCTTGTTTACAAAGCTTCTCCTTTTAGCAGTTGTAGAACCATAGCTTTATTCTTATCTTTTAGTGAATGCTCTTACTCTTATCACAGCTGCCACAAACTGCCACCCGTCTTAATCACCAAAGGCTGGGAGGAAAAGGAAGCAGAGGATGTTGAGGAAAAAACTGTCTGGCAGCACTCCAGTCTAACTTGAATCTTTTCCCAGTCCATCTAAACTGGTTGACAAATCTCGTGCCAGTAAGCAAGTCCACAACTATTTGATGCCCACAGCCAATATAGGCAGACGCCCAACTGACATCCAAACCTCCAAGGACATGCTGTAAAGATGCAGTCCAAGTTCTTCTGGCTGAGGAGGCTGATTCTGGTTAGAGAAGCTAAATATTTTCATAGTCTACAGCAGTGGCAATTTCCCATTGACAACAAGGGAAGTTGAGCTTTCCCTAAAATTTCATTAAATAATTGGTCAAATATGCACTGTTGAATTTCATAAAGTTAGATAATAAGTGACATTAAAAGTGTGCTAGAATGTGTTTAATTTTCTTAGTATGTTGTTCATTTATCGGCTGTTTAGTCTGGTTCTCCATGCGATATTCAGAGCAGATCAGATGCTGTGTAAATCTCTGTTGACACTGAGCGTCAATGGATCCCTATAAGAAAATAACAAGCCGTTTTTTTCACTGTGACAAAGCAAGATGGTGATTGGATAAAAGCTCCAAAATTGTCCCGCCCATGGACGCTCAGCGTCTCTGGGAGTCAGTGGAGCAGTGCTGTGACGCTGGCTGATCGATGATGATTGAAAGAACTGGCTGAAGCTTTTGACTGACAGTCAGAGCGGTGTTTGCCGTTTGGCTTCAGAGAATGCCACGCTATGAATTTGAAAACGAGGGACTGACAGTTCACAGCAGAGGAGACAGTCGTTTGCTGAACGAGCCGTTCAGTGTGTAAAGCAAAGTGATTTACCTAATTTTCACTGTTTGTACATGTTACAGTCTAAATAAATAAGGCTAATCAGCACTGTTGAGTTTGAATCTTGTTTAAGTTTGGTTTGTTTGTTTGTTTATTCAGTATCAACGTTGTAAGGAAACTAGCTGCTAGTTAGCCCATGCTTAAACATTAAATGAGCTTCCCCTGTTTGACAGACCAGCAGCACTGGTCTACAGTACTACAAATTCCTGCTCTTATGTGATTTAACTGTACCTGTGTTGTCCAGGAAGAACTTGAGTGAACACTGGATGCTGTTGAAGAATCCCTCAATGACCATGTCATCAATGTACTCCACATAGGCCTTCCACTCATCAGAGGACACATCTGCTTTGAGGAGCTGCAGGTTGCTCTAAAAGAATAATTATGTTTTAAAGCTGAGGACAACTTTCATAACTACAGTAATGTAGTAATGTAGGAGTTTTATTGCAACATACTTTTTACTTCTACTTGAGTAATATTATTTTGAAAGTAACTTTAGAACGTGCCTTGACAATTTACAAAAAGATGTAATTTATTTAAATGTAATTTTTTTTTTTTAATATATAATTTTTACAGTTTTTTTGTGTTCATTGTTTGGAAATACCTGGATTTGCACATTATGTTTTGGCTGATTACATCAATACTAAAACATAAATCAGACCTTACCTTCAAACATCTACTCAGCAGTTGAGTAGTTTTTTTCACCAAATACTTTTTAATTTTTACTTACATATTTGTACAAATACTTTTTACTTCCATTTGAGTAATATTATTTTGAAGTACTCTTAATACTCAACAACACCCTTATTTGAGTACAATTTTGGGCTCCTCTACCCACCTCTGCAAAAATGATGGCATAGAATGGTGCGACCAAATTAATAAGCTTTCATTAAGGTGCTGAGTAAAAACAACAAACAACACAAAAAACAAAAAACAAACTTAAAGCAACTACTAAAATATATTATGTTCATGATGCATTACATAACGTGAATACTCTTCTTTCATTTAATGTGTCACAATGTGATGAGCGAAAGGAAGTGAAAGTGAACCTTGAGGAGGAAGTGTATCTTGTCCCCAGAGGAGCGGATCATGCAGTAGAACCTCTCCAGCCTCTCCGCTCTGTCGTCCAGGCTCAGCAGCCACTCCTTCTTGCCCTCTTTCCGGTCAAACACAGGAGTGGCCCACGTCCTGGTGCAGTTCTGGATCTCCTCCACATTATCTTTGCTCCTCTGCAGCCGGCTCTCCAGGTCACAGACAGAGTCCCTCACCTCCTGAATGTAGGGCCAGATACCTACAGGTGGATCCATCGTAGACAGGTGGGACTTACAGGCATACATATACAGTGTAGAATAGACTCTTCGTTTGTAATAAACATTGTCTGTGTGTGCATTGTGGTGCCAAATGTGCTCAGACAGCAATACATTTTCACAGGGCAAATTAAAAATAGCAACCAGATGTTTAAAATTATAAACCAACAAAAAGGTTTAGGCAAGAGGAAACCAATGTACAAAGTGTGTAATGTCAGTGAATGGTTAGAGAACATTAGGAATTAGCAATAATCCAGTATGGATTGATAGTTTTTTTATTCATTCAAGCTAAAAGCGACATTGAAGAAAAAATCCATTGATGGAGTAACCTGGTCATTCACTATATTCAGGTGGTCAGCTGACCTCATTCTTTGGGCACATAACATTGCTGAACCCAAACATGACCAGCTGCAGGGAGCCTCTTACCTATTTGCTTAGTTAAATCCACGGCAAGTTTTTTTTTTTTTTTTTTTTTTGGCCAGGCAGTGTATTTAACAGTTTTTAGTTTGCTCCCTTTTAAAAGTGAATAATCCAATTGTTTAGAGAGATGGCAGCTAACTGACAAAACCGAACAGCATAGTGTGCAGTCATACGTACTTTATGTATGCAGATAAGCCATGTGCTTGAGCATCTTTGAAGAGTGTATAAAATGGTCTTTAGAAGCAGAGGGGGTAACACTAAAACACATTTATTTTTTCCATGAGGGTAATGACCCTAATTGCTAGCTGCTTTGCTGTTGTTTTGTGTAGGCATTTAATATTCAAATATATCTATGCAATGTTCTCATGAAAAAATGCATTTAAATTGTTTTAGGTCATACAGCGAGAGAAAAAAAAAAGATAAAAGTAAAAAAAATAAAAAAATGAGTGGAAAAAAAATCACTTTATTTTGGAGCCATATTACGCAGCCCAAAGAAACAGTGATGTAAATTGTATGTAAAACCAGTTTTAATTTATTGTAGAGCCAGATAGTAGGCCTATACAGGCAGTTCAGGGTAATATATGAAATGTTTGAATGTTTTAACTGAACTGAGAAATTTCTTGCTGTAGACACTGTAAACAATCACATCTGACACCTCAGAGATGTTTTGTAGATATTAAACATGAAACATTTTAATGCCTTGCACCTTAATATTTCGGTGATAGTTTGATGCATAATCTCCTGAGATGGAGTGAGAAACCTTTTATCTTTTCAACTTGTTCTATGGACATCAAGGCTTTAAAGCACATCAGTAAAGCTACTGTACAGGGCTCAGAGGGACTGTGAGCATGTCCCCAAAGACAGCCGAGTGCACTGGCGTGTACCGTAAACACTCTTCTCATTTCAGCCCAGGTCTTGAGGGAATTCTTGAGTCGAAGAAACTAAAAACATGGCTGCCAGCCGTGTGTCAATCAAACCTTATCAATGATTGAACACCACTCCTATTCTTATTTTATGTGTTCTTCAAAATGCAAAGGCTCCCGTTCATGTTTCATGTCACGGCTGCCTGCACTGCTCCAGAAATGACAAGTATGGGAGGCAACACAAGGCAGTAATACAGAGTATTTTCAAAGCACACAGTATAGCAACATACAGTATGTTATTAATATGAATGAAGTTTTATATATATATATATATATATATATATATATATATATATATCTCCAGTGTCTTCGGAGGTGACATAGTTTTTATAAATTTTGCCTGCTGAAGCTTCAGATGTGTCATTATATCATGCATGAGGCTGTCTGTGTGCTGACCTTCAGTGTTCCAGTTCAAGCTCTCCTCTGCCTTTGTGAGCTGAGAGTCAATGTCTCGGAGCTGGCCTTGAATCAGAGGGAGCTCCACATCCAGCACAGACTGCAGCACCTGCACAAACACATACACCAAAACTAGATTCAATTATTGCTCCTATTCTGAGTGTTTTGGAAGAATGCAAAATTAATTTTTGATAACTTTAAACCCAGCAATATTTAAAATCACCCTTTTTGATTTGTTTATGATGACTACAAGACAAGAACAAGTATATAATGAGTTTTACTGAATTAAAAAATACAAATCATAGCAGGGATCTGGACTACCTTCCACTTGGGCTGTCGCAGTGACCGCATTATTGCCATACTGCGCTGTTATCAATCCAACCGCATGGGGGGACAAGCGACCGCAATAACCACAGTTTTGCATTTTAGTTAAGAAGTGTTACGGCCTTTGTGCCGTAGTGTTTTGTGTTTTTTTTCCTTGTCTCCACCCACCAGTCCTGCCAGCTGATCAGCCACACCTGGGTCTGTCAGCTGGATATAAAAGGCCAGCACGGCCTCCTTTCTGTGGCCAGTGGGTCCTTGGTGCTGCAGCCGCAACCATTGCTTTAATTTAGTTATTCTTTTGTACATATTTTTATTTTTAGTATTCTTTGTATACTTTCTTGATATATTTTTTTGTAAATAAACCTCAGTTCTTTTGGTTATTCTGCAACACATCTCCATTCTCCTGTTTTCTCTACCCCAGGTAAAATCTGCTTCAGTTACTGTGCCAGCGCAGCCATCCCTGGCATGTAACAAGAAGTAATGAGATACCCAGTGTAATTTTACTGTAAACTATGAAGCGTTTAATGTTTACGCATGTATACACACTCAGAGATGCTGGGAGTGGAGAACAAAGGGATAATGGTTGCCTCACACAGCCAAAACCTGGAGCCTCCCAACCGGAGAGAGCCTGAGCAGACACGGAGGTTACACGTTCTTAAAGGAGGAGGCCGTAGACTCAAATGACGATCCACTCACCTGGTGACGTGACAACTACGTGAGGTTTTTCTCTTACCTCTCAACTCGCCTGCTGCAGGTACATGTGTGTGACAGAGGTGCTCCATTACAGAGAGAGTCTGTGCTGAGCGGAGAACTGTTAGCCTCCTTAGCCCATCTCTAAAGCCACATAAAGTGAACATGTGTGTTTTTCTAACGCACTACAAGGACATTATCACTTGTGCCTCATTATCAAGTTTTTGTTAGAGCATAGGCCTAACTATATTTCAATTTATTTTTCATAATTTTAGACATGTCCTTTATATCTGGTGTTTTTATAAGCTTATTCTATACTGCTTATACAGTGTTAAGTCACATATGACTCAACACTGTGGTGGGCAGTAGAAAACAGCCCAACCTTCCACTCATCAGAGCTATTTCTAAATCGATATTAAAACAAGATTGAAGTGGAAGAATTAAAACAAGAACTAAAATAGGACTAACTTTAGGAGTAAACAGGACTAAGCCAAGAACTAAACCAAAATGATCTGTAGGATTAAGTCAGAGCTAAAACTAAAGGACTAAATCCTGGCTTAAGGCTTGCGGCACACTAGAGAAATTTAAGCTAGGGATGCACCGATACCACTTTTTTTTCAAACCGATACGAGTACGAGTACTTCCATTTGAGTACTCGCCGATACCGAGTACCGATACGAGTACTTATATAGGGGTAACTTTATAGTTTATAAAGTCACACTACTGTATCTCATTCATCCCATACCGTGTCGTCTTTTTGCCGTCTATCCCCGCTCTGCGATGCTAAGTTATTTTTACAACAGAGTGGTTTGAACACAACTAACCACGGCTAAACTTTGCTCAATATGGACATGTTATACCTCATTTTAAAGCTTAGATTCTCCTCTATTCAGTCGCTAAAATGATTTTAAAGACAGGCTGAGCATCTGCGCATAACCAGCGGAGATTCGCCAAGACATACAGCAGCTAACACAATTAGCAACGGTACTTCTTAAGCTTTATCAGAAAACAACTGCTTCGCGCTTATATAATTTTCGGGACAACTAGGACAACAAAAGGACAACAGCTTAAGTTTTAAAACTCACGTATGATTTGGGATAAGTCTGGTTGAGGAGAATGTAAGCTCAGCTTTGCTTTTATCTCCAAACAGTTCACTTTGAAATCCAACCACAGGTTTCTCACTCCTCAGCTGAGAGGTGAAGGTCACGTGCCAGAGCTGTACAGTGGTATCGGTTGTTGGTATCGGGCCACTTTTATGAATACGAGTACGAGTACTTGGACATGGTATCGGTACCGATACCCGATACTGGTATCGGTATCGGTGCATCCCTAATTTAAGCCCAATTTATGGCCTCATTTCGCTCTCCCAGTGTTCAGAGGGGTAAGGTCTGATCATGGGCTTCTCGTTACCAATCATGTGTGGTAACTGTCTTCATGGGAGTTGAGTCAGTACAATTGCTTTACTGCTCTTGGTTGAGTCAGAGCCTCCCAAATCTAAAATTGCAAATCTATGTTTCATCTTTAGAATTTCTGCTCCTGACAGAACAATGGCCATTGACAGTGACAGCGGGAGGTCCCCCATGTTTATTTAGTCACGTTTGATCACCCAAGTTTGTACAAGATCTCATGTCTAAATTTGCACTGTAAAATCATTTCCAAATGGGTGATGCATTCAGAAGATTTAAGCGTTCAAAAGATCTTAAAACTATGCTTATGTGTGTCAGTTTTAAAATCTGTTAAAATTTCAAAATCTTCTAGTGTGTCCCGAGCCTAACAAGATCAAAACTGGGTCTACACCAGGACCAAAGTAGGATTAAATGTAGGAATCGATTTAGTCTAAACCAGGACTTTTTGTGGATGCACTTCAGTTTGGCTCTGATAACTGTGAAGTAAATGTCTGTCCCAGTCAAGACCATAATATTTTGATAGCACTGTAGTACTGTAGTTCTATTGCAATACAAAATCTACTATAACTTCTACAAAGAAGGCACCCAAACATGGGCCAGAGAACTTTCCTCATTACATTCACCATTGTGCATTATTCTCTGTGACATGACTTAATTAGACGTGATCCTTGCTCCACCTGAATGAAAGCTGTTTTAGTCTTATCTGATGGGAGAAGCTGGGCGCTGGCCTCTGTGCGGCTCAGGTAATTACATCACTGACTTTCTATTGTTTTATCCCACACTCTTTTTTTTGCCACTTGGCCCCAGTTTGCAGTGAAAGCCTTTGCAGAAAAGTGTGTGGGATGATAACCTCTGCTCATGTACAAAGTCCCACTGGCTAATTACACATACAATATATACAATTTCATTTCAACTATTTTATGATCAAAGTGGTATATGCTTTTAAATAGCTTCAGAGAGAGTCCAAAGCCTAAAGGAAAGCCTTCAGAGAGTGTGGCTCTATGTATAAACATCTTGAGGGAATATATCTTTTTAGAACAAAGCTGGTTAAACATGGCTTCAGCTGTATGATGGCATTAATTTAGCCAATTTCTAAAGTAGCACCTGTGTCTCAGTATTTGCATCCCAGATAAATGTTTCAGCAGCTGTGCTTTTGCTTATTCCTACTATGGTGACAAGAGAGCTAGGTGAAAGACTACAGAACAGAGCACTAATGCTGTGTTCATATGGTCCTTGGTCACTCGGATGTTTTTTCAACTTGGTTATGTTCATGTGCTTTCATCTCAGAAAGTCAGGATATCGATGTCACTATTCAAGGTTATCGCAACCCCCTTTTTTTCACCATTAAACAGACATTTTCCCCCAGCTAGTACCTCGTACTGTGCAGTTACTGGTAAGGATACCAGCCAGTCAGGTCTGATATGCGGCAGTGCTATTAAATGCAAATCTTATCTATCATCTAGCAAGTCATATACCAGAGTCCGCCCCCCGAAAAAGATAAACTTCCGTGACGTTATGCGCAGTAGGTCACTATATTAGACAGAGTTCTCTGTGCAGTGACATGTGATCACAATGGCGGCCACAACAAGCCCTCGCCTTCCAATGTTGGGCAATGGTAAAAACAGCTGGGCATCCGTCATGATTCAGATTGTTACATGTGTTTGCTGGAGAGTTGTAGAATAATCGGATTAAGGTATCTCAACAGCAGGTGTTTTATACATCAAAATATCGCCC
Source organism: Bostrychus sinensis (assembly GCA_020698575.1). Classification (NCBI taxonomy): domain Eukaryota; kingdom Metazoa; phylum Chordata; class Actinopteri; order Gobiiformes; family Eleotridae; genus Bostrychus; species Bostrychus sinensis. The sequence continues at coordinate 2,969,325 of CM036260.1, forward strand.
AGATATGCTCAGAAAGGCCGTTTTCAGGTAGGGAAATACAAACATTTTCCACACCATGGGTGATGCCGAGGGGGCTTTGCGCCCTTTATACACTAACCAAGTTATTGGTCAGTAATGTTATTAATGAGCGTTTAACACAGCTAACTATTCAGATTTAATGTTAGCCTTCTCATGACTGAAAAGCTGAACTTTATAGGGGCTATCTTATGCTTTTTAAACAAATCTTCTTCACCTCTAAAACAGTGATTCATGTTTTACAACCTTTAAAAACATTATGTGGCTAAAAGAGCACGTTTTTAATAAGTACTCTATTGGTGTCATAAAGAAACAGGTTATGAGACCAGCAGAGTGCAGCTCTGTTATGCTCTTTTAAACAGAAACAGTAAAAAAAAAAAAAAAACATTTGGAAGATGCCCTTTTACTTCAAAATGAAAAATGTCTGTGGGGAATCAGTGGAAATAGCGCTGTATGCTGTTTATTTGGATAAATGAATGCAAGCCGACTGTATGTAGCGGGCTTGCTGATTGGTCAGTGCTTCCTGGAGTGGGTTCATGGGAGAGGTGGGGATTACTCAAACAGGCGTGAATGAAAAAAACACAACTCCAGGTATGTTTTTGATGAAGGGGCAACATTATAACATTGGAGAAAGCTCAAAAAGTCAAATTTGCATAATACACTGTATCCCCTTTAATAAATATAAATAAAGTAATTATAACTTAAGCTTTAGGAACAGCTTAACTTGTATTGTTAGAAATGTTTAGTCACAGAGCTGATGTATTAAAGGCAAATTAATAAAAAAGCTACTTTTCTGCTCTGTCCAAGAAGCATATGATGTATGAAGAGGGGAAAGTTGTGCAGCAGGTTTTGATCCGAGTACCTGAGTTCTTTTGCCAACTTGAGCCGGCGTATGTGTTTTGTCAATGTTTTCAAGTTTCTGAGGACCACATGATTGCTGTATTATACTACCTGTCAAATGTTTGGATACAACTTCTTATAACCATTGGGTCAGAAGAGTGTACAAAGTTTTGAGAGGTGGTGTAAATGGTTTGCAAGATGTGTACAATGACTAGGAGTATCAGATTACCGGTCTGGTTTTTGGTGGCTTAGTATGATCAACTACTTTATGATGTGTGATTGTGTTATTAATAGATACAGTACTAGTACCTTGTTGTAGTGGCTGGTGGTGAGCTCCAGGTTGGACACATACTTCCGCAGCTGCTCCCTGCTGGTGTAGAGCTGCACAGCAGCTTCAGGGATGGCCTCAGTTTGTCTGGCCTCTAAATACCTCACCTCCCTCAGCAGAGACACCAGCTGGAAACGGAGATGGGATAAACAAAAAGGACTAGGAAACACATCAAATATTCAAGACAATGACAAATGCTAAATTATTTTGACTTTTTGTAGTTAATAATCTTGCTGTTTTCTGTATTTAGACCAGGATTAATCCAGCCACAGGGGGTCACAGACCAGTGTGCACTGTGCCGGTCCCATGCCTGGATAAATGGAGAGGGTTTCTCAGGCGACCACAGAAGGATACGCTACTTCCATTATTCCAGCTTTAAAAGACAAAACCAGCTCATGACCCATCCATTTTTATTACTCATCATGGAGTAAGGGTCAAATAAACTTTGATAACCTGTTATTTATTTGGCTGGATTCTTCTGTGAGCTATGATTGACTCAGAGACACGATCTCCTCCGCAATGTTTTAGAGCAGTGGTTCTCAAACTGTCGTAGCCATGTACTGTGTACCACCAGAGGTAACTAGCCTCTGGTGGCTAGTCCTTTTTTTTGTTTTAACCTGGTTTAGTCTTGGTTTATGACAGGTTTTGATTTGTTCTGGTGCATACACCTGATTTATTCCTGGTTTTGTTTTTGTGTAGACCTGGTTTTGTCCTGGTTTAGACTTTGTTTAGTTCTGTTTTTATCTTGTGTGATCCCTAGTTTAGTCCTGGTTTAGTCCTGGTTTAGACCTGCTTTAGTCCTGGTTTAGTCCTAGTGTAGACCTGCTTTAGTCCTAGTTTACTCTTGGTTTAGACCAGGTTTAGACCTGGTTAAGTTCTGATTTAGTCCTGGTTTAGACCTGGTTTATTCCTGGATTTGTCCTGGTGTAGAGCTGGTTTAGTCCTTATTTAGTCTTTCTTTAGTTCTGATTTTGTCCTGTATTAGTTAAGTCCAGGTTTAGACCTGGTTTATTCCTGGATTTGTCCTGATGTAGACGTGGTTTTGTCCCACTTTTGTCTTTCTTTAATTCTGATTTTGTCCTATGTTACTGTGTTATTCCTGGTGTAGTCTTGGTTTTGTCAAGATTTAGTTTTTTTTAGTCCATTAAAGTTGGTTCTCGTAAAGCCAAATATTTTCTGTGGTGGTACTTGGTGTGAAAAGTTTGAGAATCCCTGTTACAGAGGACAACAGGTATAAAATAAAGACATTTTTATTGTGTCAAAATCTACCCAATTATTTTTCACAAATATCCTGCAGATTAAACCAGACACATAAGACACTTAGACAGTGAATGGCTTTTTAAATGCTGAGAGTTGGCTCATTTGTTTCCATATCACTCAAAGCAAAAGCATTTTAAGCAGAGACGATGTCTGTCTGGTATGTTGTGTTATGTAAAAACCTGTGGGTTGAAGTTGACTGATACGAGGCGGCTGGTGCGGTCTCGGCTGATGAGCGGAAGCCCAAGGTTGTACTGGGAGCTCTCCGCCACTGTCTCTGTCCATGTGTCATACAGGCTGCTCGCGTATCTGCAACGGCACGGCACAATTCAACTTAAGTCATTATCGCTGAAAAACAATTTAGACCTTTAGCGCCTGAGTATCGCATTGTTCCATTTTCCCATTTAAAAAAAAAAAAAAAGATGCCGGCTTTGATTTCACGAGGCCACGGGCATGAAATGGCTTACAGCATGCAAATTAACCTGAGCAATAAAACGCCGCTGCTAAAAGCCGTAAGATTGAGCCATTTTCCCCGAGCTCTCTGGCTGTAAACAGAGTGGCTGCGGCTCTGGGTTTGAAGAGACAATGAGAGGTGGGGAAGTGGGGACCAAGGGCTGGATGCGGGAGTGTGTGCGTGTGTGTGGGGGGGGGGGTAAATGCTGATTCATCTACACAGGCCCAGGAACAGACAGTATGTCAGGCCTCCATACAGCTATATCAATCTGTAAATAGCCACGATTATGATGAGAACTTTCAGCGCACACTGTGTGCTCCTTATTGGATTTTGGCTGCGAGCTTCATTTCCTGATAGCGACGCGGCAGACGCAGAGGCAATCAAACAGCTCAGTCACGGCCATAAATCACAGCGTATTTTGTCTGCGGGGGTAATGAGTAAGGATGCCCGTCCTGCTCCTGACTGGAATAAGGATAATGATGGGAGCAGCGTCGCTGATTATTACAAGGACTCTAATTTCTGATGGGACTAAATCAAGGCCAAAGAACTGTCATCGTTCATCTTTCTACCGCTCCTGATGTTGGGAAATGGAGGAAACGAGTGTCTGTGTTGTGTCTTGGAAGCATTCACATCATCTATGCTAATAACTCATAAAAGGGCCTTAGTGGCAACCATCTTTATCTCAGAACTTGTTAATACTTATTGCTTGGCTTTTACTATCTAGGTACATACCTACACTAATGATTAGACATATGCCCTGGTTTAGTCTTGGTTTTGTCCTGGTTTAGTCAAGATTTAGGCTTTTTTAGTCCATTAAAGTTGGTTCTAGTAAAGCCAAACATTTTCACTGTTACAGAGGACAACAGGTGTAAAAAAAAAACACAAAAAAAAACAAAAACGACATTTTCATTGTGTCAAAATCAACCCCATTAATATTTTTTTAAAATATCCTGCATATTAAACCAGACACGTAGACACTTAGTAGTAGACAGTTAAGTAATGTGCTTAGTACATTAGAAATGAAGATTTATACTGGAGTCTAATTTTAAACTTGTGGCCTGCAAACCTTCCTCCAGTCTACAACTCTGTGTTAAAACAAAGGCAATTTTCAAGTTTCACTCCAACGATAGAGTACTTAACAACAGAGAGGGCAGCAAATGACTCACAAGTGGGGAATTACTCTCCCTCTGACTCCAGCCCAGGCCATTCAACCGCTACATGCCCTGTGTTTCATCTAGTTTAACCTATCTCTATCTTCTATCTGTGAGGTAGACTCTACTCACACACCAGTCTCCTCAGAACTGATAAAATCCCATGTTTTTTTTTTTTTTGCCAAACCTTTGTACTTTTATTGTGACCCTCAGTTATTTGTCTTTTGCAAATAAGCATAAAGGCTTCTAGCCTGGTCAGTAATCCAAAGTCTTTTCTGTATAAAAATGGTCTGCTCCTTGATGATTTGAGAGAAGGATTTTCATTCTACCTCAGCAATGCAATTGGAAAAACACACTGTACAATGTATTAGAATTCAGAGGGCAGTACCAAAGCACAAAACTGCTCCAGCATAAGAAGATGGTATGGTCAGTAGTTAAAGGGTTAAAGGGTTTTTCAGTAAGCAAGCTGTCTCTGGTTGGGAAGGTAGTTGTTAGCTGCTGGCTACAATTTTAGCCAAGAGTTTTCTTGTTAGCTAGTGGAGGCAGCAGCGAATCACGCAGTTGCCTTTTTCTTTCTCACCACCAAACCACTGACAACTCTCTCTGTCCTCTACTCGCAGCATCTCCAAGTGCTTATACGTGCATACATTCATAGTTCATCATTTAATTACACTGTGCATCTCATTAGGGTCTCACTAAAATGCAAAACTGCGATTGTCGTGGTTGAATTGATAACAGCGACAGCCCCAATGGTCAGACGATAATTAAAACTATACAAAACATACAGTATATCAAAATCTCTTTTTTTCAACTCTTGTGAGCACAAAACATGTCCTCTGCTGACGCTTAAAGGAGAGTGCCCTCTTGAGATTGTCTTTGATTTGTGAACTGTAGAAATAAGCATTTACCAGCTCAAGCATATCACTCTCAATGCAAAATGCCATTTTAAAGGAACAAGAACCAATGCTAAACTGATTCTTCTGACCTTGCTTTATGTGCTGTCATCTCTGGTGTATAACTTTAAATTCACACTAATTCTTCAATGGCTCAACTGGAATTACTGTGATCGTATCTTTATCCTTTGATTACGTTTGTTCTTTTGGCAGCAGCAGATCAAAGGTATAGATTTGTCTCACTTTGATTCCAGTGGCTTTGTAGCATTTCCATCCCCCGACGGGATGCTTTATCGTGCATTTTATGATGTTAAATGTGGTCTAAAAGGCCGCCATTTCTCACTTGGCATGAGTGAGCTGAACATGTGGGGAATATGGGAGGTCTGTGAAATAATCTTTGGAGAAGCGGCACAGTAATGAGGACATAAATCATGCCTGGAGCTCTGTGTCTACATGCAATCCCATTGGGGAAGCTTCATAAATGTTATACACTCAACTAACAAAATCGCAAGTGCTCCATCAGAAAAACATCGTCGAATTACACAGAGAAGACTTCAGAGGCACGGCGTTATTGGCTTTCATAAAATTACAGTACAATAAAGTGGCACTGTGTTCTGTTGCGGCTAGTTTAGTTGAATTTCCCTCTGTTCTTTTTTGAACTCAGAGAATGAGCAGAAAAACCTGCTGTTAGATGGTCACACACCTGTCCAACTGTTGCATCATGTCCTCATACTTCTGGATGACCCGGACTCCCGCTGCACACTCCAGGCACCTACAGGAAAAAAGACTTTATAATCATTCAACGGACACAAGAAGTGTCCATATGATTAATTTTGAAAGAAGACATAAAAGAGCTCCACAGGTTTTACTAGTTTAGCTGTGGTAAAACTCACGGGTAGGAGATCTGTCTGAATTTGGAGAAGGGGGTCTGTATCCGCTGCCTCAGCTCCTGGACCCACCTCAGTCCACCTGCTACTGCTGGCATGTTCTTATTCACTGGAGACCAAGCTGCACACATAAGGCATCATGCTTCATGCTTATACACCCAGAGTGGGGATTTAAATATGCATGTAACATACTGTACCTATATGCAACAGGACTGCAGCAACTAATTAGATCAATTACTAAAGTAATGGTCAGCTAATTTAAATCAATTAAATGCTGTCTTGACTAACTGGACTAAGCAGTGGTCTACACCTCAAATTTATTTTGCAATCAGGGCAGGACTAAAGCAGGAATAAAACTTGCTTTATAAATTAAGCAAAAGACTCCTGAGTAGCACCAGAAGAAGTCCACATACCACAGTTTGGAACCACTGGTCTAGTCTATACACAAACTCTGGAACACGCTATGTGCTCAGAGAGGAGGTTCTTTTACCAGGAGAGAGGAGTAAAGCCACAGAAACAGTAAAAGAGAATGTACCTTTTGTGTTTTTGATGAAAAACATTTCCTAAAAGTCGAATACTCGTAGCTTCTTTTGGTGATTCATGTGATAGCATTATTTCTAATTTTGAAGGGAAACAATTAAACAACGCATGTTTTTGAAGAGGCTATATTATGCTTTTTTGTGTTTTTTAAATTAATTTAGGACACATCTAGATCAGCATCTTGTGTTTTGTTGATCTGAAAACGCAATAATTATTGAAAAAACTTTATTTGAAAAAACTCATCATTTGACTTTGTGAGAAAAGCTCAGATTAGGTCCCTGTCACTTTAAGAGCCCTCCCCGCTGCCCATCTGCCGTTCAGCGCTCCTCACAACAACACGTGCTGGTGCAGTCAGTGTTTAAGTGGTGTCCACTGCAGTTCGGGGGTGGGTTTGTTTGATTGCAGCTGGGTAGGCGTGAGCTGTAGCAGTGCTTCCTGAACAAGACAGGACCGTGAGGGGGGAGGGGCGTGGTCAGGTGGAAAAGGCAGACACTGGTGAAACAAGTCGTTTTGGCCTCTCACAAATTCAATGTAAAAGAACAGAGGATTACTCAAACATGTGTGAATGAAACAAATTGTCTTTGATAGTCATAGCATTTACACCTGTTTGAATATCCTATTTATTGATTAATCAGGAAAATGTTCACAGATAAATCAATTATCTACATAATTGTTACTTGCAGCCCAAATAATATACATGCACAAATAATTCTTAACTTGATAAAAAGCTAGCTCATCCAAAATAATAAGAAAGGTATACTGTGTCATGTTCAATTTTTTGCTGATATGTGATTTTTGCATAACAGCTAGTAGGTATATGTTTCATAAAAACAATGCTTAAGGGCAGACACAGTTGAGATAATTTTATGCAGTACTTTGCTTCATTAAAAATAATAGTCTTTATGTATTCTGACACTGCTTTGCTGATGTTGTAATGTTTTTTAATCATATTTTTTAGAGTAATATTTTATTGAGGTTTCATAATTATTTTTCTCATATGACAACAGCTCAGCCTTTTTTAAATATATATAATACCCCATCATCCAACCAAACCTAATACATTTTACAGTGAATGTCAAGGAAACAGGGTTAGGTAAGCTACTTACATTATTATATTACATTATTATAGGAATTAGGCCAACCAAAGGAAAAACATCCAAGATCTACAATGCTCTTCAACATACTACATGTTCCATACATGATCTACATCACAGCATCCATCATGTTGTCCTAGTTAACTTTGTGTTCAGACAAAGCCAACTTCAAAATCAAAAGTGAACTAGTAAATTATTCTGCCATAGTTTCAGGACTGATCCAAATCGGGCCGTGACAACCGGCTTTTGCCATCCAACATGGCGGCTCCGTGCTTTTCCGCGGAAATCACGTGATCAGATGACGCTGGCTGAGAAGGGTCTATAGAATGGACCTTAGTCATAAATTTGTCATTCTTGTACAGTATAAAACCTGCTTGAGGACCTTGAGCTGGAGCACTTGGTGTCACCCCAAGACCGGAGGAGCTCTCTCTGTGAGATGCTTAGACCGGTGGCGGAGCTACGGCAACAAGTGCTCCCCTCTAAACATTGAATTCTGTTCTTTTGATTTACCACTATATTTTACTCGATGCATCATATTTGAATCCTGTCAATCTGTATTTTTGATCCTGTTGATCTTCAATAAATCTGGGCGGCATTTGAAAGACATCTTCTGATTTTCAGAGTCACTTTTTTTTTTGACAAAGACCACATCAGGTACCTTCTGATTTACGAGGTCTAATTTGCTAAAAGTTAACCCAAAAAAGTCCTGAATTTCAACCCTCAGCTCTACTAGCAGGGCTCAAAATTTACTTTTTCATATGGTAGCAGTGATGCTCCTAGCTTTGGAAGGTTATGAGCACCATCAAACATTTAGGAGCACCAACCAAGATGTATGAAAACACACACATACAAATATACTGTATATTTAACTGTTCTTTTTTCACTGTGACTTTATACACTAGGTTGAAATTCACTTTCCATCGTGGATAGGCACTTCAGATTTTTGTAGCCTGGAATGATAATAGCAAGTCCAGTTCTACCCAATGTTTTCATGTAATTTATCACACCAGACTCTGCACTACTGGCTGCCACATAAAAGTAGGTCTATCATTCATAAAGTTAAGAGTGCCCCTGAAAACCTACAGTCCAGCTAAAGCCTGGTTCACACGGCAAGATAATTATACCAATTTTTGACGCGATTCTCCCCATCCAACAATCTTAAGAAAGGCTGCTCACAAACTGTTTTAAACCTCCTGGTGATAATTCCTCACAGTTCACTGTGTGGGGCAGAGGGAGCTCTTTGTGCACAGGTGAAGATCACCTGTCTGTGAATGTGCATTGCATGATTCATGTTATGCACTCAAAGACTAATTGGAGAAGAAATCCGCCTTCAGACCAGTCTATGGCACGTAGTTCTTTATTTATTTAGAATATTCATTTGACTAAAAGTTAAATTTTCCTGAACAGCTATCTCCCCCACTCTCCTCTCATCCTTGTGACTATTAAAACTAAGTTCTGAGAAGTAAATAGGGTTGGGCAATATAACAATATTACCGTATACAGGGGTATGTAAAAATCTCGACGGTATCACTTTCAATACCGTGGTTTAAATCCCTGGAGAATTGTACAATAGTTTTATTTTTTAATACCTAAAATCTGTATCAAGGTTCATGCCAATAGAATAGGGATAAGTGTAAATCTTTATATGTAATATAAGCATATATTTTCAAATTAACAGCAACAGCATAATATTATACTTTAATTAATTAGCTCTCTCAGTCAACGTCATGGCGGCCTGACGCACCATGCCCAGGCAGCGCCTCGTTAGAGCACCCAACCTGTCTGAGTCTGTACCCAAAAAACACATCCTCTGATCTTTGTTCCACTGCTGTGTTGTCTAAAGCATCGGCCTTAAAGCTGAATAAATAAGTGTGCCATAAAAGCTTACGAATGTCTTTTGCCGTCACATTAAAACAATTACGCAGCGCACCTAAACACGTCATGACGCAGTTACTACACAGCACTCTCTCTCCCCGATCTGTCAAATTACTCAAGCAGGACACACACAGAGGATATCTTTAGCAAAAAGAAGGCCACCCTCTCTCAAGAAAAGAGGATTATAGTGCTGTGTGTTAACATGAAGCACTATGCGCTGTGAGGACGTGGAAAGATCCTCCAACTATGCGCCATGACCCACACCTCACCCCTGGACAGGCCTACTTCTGCTACTTTTTTTACACGCATCCTGAACAGAACTGATTCAGGTGAACCAAGTAGAATAACATTAATAAACTGCCTAAATAAGTGGGGATTATGAACAAAATTGTTTGAAGGTCTCCCTCAGGGTTATGTTACAGTTAAAAAATGCAAAGGCAGAGGGCAGAAAGCCACATTATTCTGACTAAGTAGCAACAAATTATTTTAACAAGTGTTCAGGTGCATTAAGTAAGTCCTCAAACAGTGATTTACAGCATCCACAGTAGTTTTCTGCTGTGACTGTCACTGTTGTAGTCAGCGCGGCCACAGAAGCAGAGCATGGTGCTGAAGCCCCGCCACGCCCCGCCCCGCAAAATGGAAAATAAATAAACTTCCTCGGACAATTATTTGATCAATGACGTCCACATCCCTCCAGCGCATTGTGCGGCCACATTTTAACACATTATCGTGTGCTCCCAGATGTTTAAAGGGGTAAATAAAGCAGAGAAGAAAGAGCAAGACCTGGAGGGGTACAGGAGAAGCGGATGTGTTGGAGGATAAACTAACGCGCTGGGTTGTAACCAGTTTCAAAATAACTTCTTATATGTTGTGTTTTTACAAATAACTTAATAACTCTAGAAGTAAATATCTTTTTTCTGTCCGTTTTGGAGTAACATACTGTTGCGCACTCCGCATGTGTTGCCAATGGAGTAATTTTTATTTGTCCAGCTGTTTTAACTTCTCTCTGCTGTCAGTCATATTAGTAACTCAATCATATTGTTTATTTATGTGTTATGTGTTAAACAAATTGCATACATGGATATTTAAAGCAAAATGAATGAAAGTGTATTCCACTCATTTTCAGACTTTAAACTGGGAGGTAAAATTTTAGTGTTGCTTTAACATTTATTCAAAACATCCACTCCAAATATTGTCATATCTCACCCAGTTGGTCAGCAGCTTGCAAGTGCCTTGTGTAAAGGAGTCTGGTGTTGTCCAGTTCTTTGTCAAACATGGATACAAGGACAGGGTATCTATCTACAGCATCTGCAGCCACTAGGGGGCGCTCCAACAAGCTCCCAAACATGTCCAAGACCTGCCAATGTGATAGAATACAAGGGCATTTCAGTCAGTGCGGAGACAACATGTTTGAGAAAGAGAGAGTGACTAGGCTGGTGTGGGACCTTAAAAGCGTGCTCTAGTCCGGAGGCTTCGTCAAAGGCCTGACAGAAGATGGCTCCTAGTCGGCGATCAGTGTCATCCACCTTCAATTTGAACTCTCTCACATCTCCATCAAACTCCTGCAGGGCACAAGGAGTCAGACACAACAGCACAATACAGCACAGAGAAAGCACATTCACTTTCACATCCCACTGACTCAGAGACATTCAGCAGGGAGTGGCTTGTACAACAAAGTAAATTGCTTTTCTTGCTATAAGTCAAAAATATCTCGCTTTAGCAACAAGATGGCAATGAAGTTGGTGTATTTTGGCAGAAAAACAATTCCAGAGGTACTGCTGGAGTAACCCCAGAAGAAATGAAAAGACTACATGGTAATTTTAATCATTCAAGGATAGAAGAAAATAATAATAATAATACAGGGTAAATTATCAGAAATGCCTCAGAAACAAGGTTAGCAAAAATAATCTAAATCTTAAAATAGTCTTTTAATTGAACAGCCTGTATACTTTGAATCAATGAAGCAAAATATGGATATTTCAGTCTGTGGAGGCAGAGATTAGTGCAAGATTGCTGAACTCACAGTAAAAGCTCTATACTGTTTTTAGAAAATGTTTAGCTCTGTTGTATAGAGCAATCAAGAAGTGACATAAAATAATGGGGGGGGACATTCAGCAAAGTGTCGGAGTCCGGCCTCAAATCCACAACCCCAAGGCAGGCTGTAGTTGCCATGTATATGCACCGCAGCTTTACCAACTGAGCTATACTGTGGCACTGTGCTATACTTTTATCATCAGTTTTCTAAATACAATCCAGGCTGAAGGGTAGTCACTGCTGTTATTGCAGGTTAGGGGTTATGAGAGTTTTGGGGTAATGTGGTTTTCTATAATAATCTTTTAAGACTAATCATAAAAAAGATAGATTTGCTCTACTGTTTTTTAAGTGACATTAAAATGCAGCTGATTCACTTTGACATTTCATAGCTGCATTTTAGTACAGAAAAAAAGACTTGGACAGTCAAAGGAAAAGATGCTAATATACTGTATACTGTATAAAATTCAAACTCCTTTAATATTATCCTATGTTCTACAACAGTGGTTCTCAAACTTTTCACACCAAATACCACCTCAAATAAAATTTATTTGAAGGAACAAAGTGAGCCTAAGGGGTCGTTTACACAACAACGCTGCCAGGAAAACTTTATGCTGCCTCCAATTTGCATTTTCACAAAACGCTAAGGTGTGAATAAAATAAGAGTGGGTGTAAATAAACTGTAGTACCTGTATTTGTCCAGCAAACAGCGCTGTGGGCCCTGCAAATGTAGAGCATTTGCACCACACAGTGAGTAAACAGCACAGGAAATCATAGTTCCAGTGGCAACTTCCCAACAATCTTATGGTTTTCTGGAGTCACTCTGATAAAATCTTAAGTATAAGTACTTATACATTATATTACTGACAGTTACTGGACTAAAAATGAACGTGTGAGGCATAAAAGCCTCATAGTTTGTCAATCACTGATAAGGGCTGTTATGTTAGCGTTTTCAGTGAGTATGCTGTTTTCACAGTTTACATGACTGCAGATTGGCTCCAAGCGGCTCACCCACAGTAAAACCAAAACATCTCCTCAAGCGTTTTCAAATGTTGCAGATTATCAAAACAGAAACCCTACCCCTGACCAAAACGCAATCAAACCTTTGCGGATTCAGCAAAACACGCTGTTGTCTAAACTGCCACTTAATCTTTACTGATCCAGGTCTACTGTAAACAGCCAGACAGATTAGAAACTAAATTAAGACTACACCGAGCACTAAACCAGGACAAAACCAATGACTAAACTAGAACTAAACCATTACTAATCCAGATCTAAATTAAGACAAGTTCAAGATAGAACCAGGACTTAACTAGGACTAATCCAGGTCTAAACCAGGACAAAAACAAGGTCTAAACCAGGACTAAGTAGTGGTCTACACCTCTTAAAATTAACAAGGGACTAAACTGCAAAAGACACCTGAGTACCACTAGAAGACATACACATACCACCAGTACCCGTAATGCAGACATAGAACCACTTCAGTCTGTTATCAGCCTACCGTATTATTTAGGTCCAAGCAATCGTAAGGCTTCTCTGTGAAATGTTTGAATATTTCCCCAAAGTTCTGATGAAGAATCTGAACATGCTGGCTCAGGATGCGACCTTTAACCCCTCCGATCTCCAGCTTCTCCAGTTTGAACATATCCACTGCTGTCAGCAACACATCCTGAATGCAAAATATCAACATTAGTCACTCCCCAGATTACGGTTTATCAGAGTGAAAGGCTTGTGGTTACCTTGATGGTGCTGAGTCTGCTGATGAAGAGATCCAGTCTGGAAAAGACCAGATGAGGAGAGAAGTCCCAGGGTTTAATCAAGCTCCCGTTCTTCTGGTACTGGCTCAGATTGGCCCTGCGGTCTTCGTAGGTGGTCCGGAAGTGCTGCAGTATGTCCAGGCTGGTCTGCACCTTGAGGAGACTCTCGGAGACCTCACCTCGCAAAATCTCCTCTGGGACTAAATAAGCTCGGGCCTAGAGTGGGAGAGAAAAACAAATTAAGATAAGAAGCCGTTTCCAGACTTAAAACACAATCATGTTAAGGGGCAGAGACTAGTACAGGTTAAAAAGGTGAGGTTTAAAACTCAACATAACTTTAATCTAAAATGCTTGATTCTACGAACCGCCGCCTTTTCCACAAACCCCTGCCCACTCCAGGAAGGGCTGACCAATCAACCAGCCCTCTACATCCAGACCTTGTCCACATGGAGAAGGGATGAGGCGTATCCGCAAAGGTTTTTTATCGTATAGGTGTTTCGTCCACACAGATCCAGCATTTTGGGAGGCTGAAAACGATCATTTTTTAAAACAGGTTCCAGCAGGGAAAGATTTGAAAGTGCTGTATTCATGTTTCCGTGATTATTAAGTATACGCATCTTTTCTGAAACAATGACGCCGTAGCCCCACCTCTCCCTTAAACCACGTGCTGAACTCCAACAACAACAGCAATGGTATCTCACAGTATTGTGTTCGAGCTGCAGATGCTATGAAATTTTTTTTTTTTTTTTAATATTCTGCTCCTCTCACTACAAAATAAGGTCCCCTTTGTAGCTCACACATTCATATTCACTGCCATGTTTTTATGTTTACATTGCAACAGTTTTCTGCACATGCCCTGTGTTCTCTTGTCTGTTTTTGGTGTGTATCTGTGGCAGCATTACAGCGCCACAAAAAATGCACCAATGAAGACTGCCATAAATAAAAATATCCAGTAGTTAATAATAAACTTTTTTTTTTTCATGGTTACAATGATTAACTGCACTCCTCACCATACATAGCAAAACATCATTCTGTTAGTAAATGCAAATTACATTTTTTTGGTGGATTATCAGAGCTTGGGAGTGTCAAAAATTGGCATCATGATCGATTTGATTAGATTTAAAATTTTTGTGTAGTGGCAGATAAAACTTTTTTAGTCACACCTTTAGTCCAAAGGCACAAACAATGCACTGCCATAGAAAAATGATCTAATAATGGATAATTCAAATATTTTTTTCATGGTTACAATGATTAACTTCAATCCTCATCATACATAGCAAAAATTCATTCTGTTGAATTATGTATGTGAATTATGTGAATTATGTATGAAATTTAACCCCTTAAATTCCAGTTTTTGTAGTGCATACGTACATCCAACACACACTGATGTATCTGCTCAGTCTGGGCACAGTTTCTACAGTGCACTGATGCAGATCTCAGTAAAGACTACATTTTGGATGTGTGCTCATGCTTACACAAATAAACACTTTCACACCAATTTATGACAACCCTAAAACACACCCCAATCATTTTAGTTCCTCTTTTTTTTTTTTTTTTTTTTGCCTTGCAAGCGTGATAATTTATACAAACGCTAATGGGGCCAGTTCCCCATTTATACCTGTATTTACCATATATGTGGAGATGGCGCCACCTAATAAAAAAACAATAAAAACTAATACTCCAATCCCTCACTATCATGAATCCATGAAAATACTCATAAAAATGTGAAATTATTTTGCAGTGACAGTGTATTATAAAAATGTCGTTTTAATGGGAGTCAATGGTACAAAAAAGTCTTAGGGGTAAAGGTGTGACTATTTTTTCTAGACACCTTTTTGAGAGGATTTTTCACACAAAAAATCGTGAAATCTGAAAATTCATCCAAAAATACACCTGAGGCAAAATCTGTCCCATTTGAATCACAGCAAAAGTTATCCACAAAAAAAACTGTTGTAAAACATCAAAAAATGTCTTAGGGGTGTAGCAGGGTTAAGACCCTGAAATGACAGTCATAGGTTAAATTCAATACTTTCTAAGCTTATATTGCAAAAAAAAAAAAAAAAAAAAACTGCACGTAACAGTTGTGTCAACATGTCAAGATTTGTCTTATATTGCACATATTGATTTTCATCTTCCACCTGTGCCCTCTGTGATCATGTGTAATAAAAATAAGCATGCAAGTCTATAAATATCTATAAGTCAAATAAAAGCAAGACAGCTTATGTATATTTGACGAGATCTTTAGAAACAAATCTTTTTCTCCTGATGCAGGCAGACAGACTTTCACTGGCAGAGAACCGCCCTTCAGTGGCTGGTAATTTATTGTGGCCTGGAGCATTTTGTCCCACACTGCTCAAAGAACTCAAGCCCAGAGGCAGTAGACCAACTCTGAATGTGACTAGACATCTGAAGTGTTTTAAATTGGGTACATTACCCTGAGCATATGCTTAGTATTAATAGATATACTATTTACATATGATTCCCTCATTGACAAGTGAGCAAAGTAGCTAATGCAGCTGTCATTGCTAATCCTTAAGAGGTAGAGATTAACCTATTGAACTACATAATATTAAAGAAAGATGAGAGCTCTTCTGTCTGAGATCGATGGGCTGGCAGAAGGAACAGTGTGTGAAGTACAGCTGGGCATCTTTTAATATATGCATATACTTTTATACAAAATGTGGGATGAGGCTATGTTGTTAATACAATATCAGTATATAGTTTATGCTGCATTAATTGCAAAGCTTATGGAGCAGTCTATTTCTTGATGTGTATTGTAGCATAACAGTCTGCATAACCAGCTGCTTACTCCACAAAGATGCAATTATAAAGTCACTTGAGATTAAGAAAAATGATTCAGTGGCTAAATGTTTTTTTGTTTTTTTTCTTCTATTTATGCATATGTCTTAAAATGTGGTGGAGTTCATAAGGAACAGGAACTGAATTCTCCCTCTAAAACGTATTCCCCATGCAGTGTCTACATAGCTGAATTCTCTTATTTTTTCTGTGTCTTGTTAGAAACATGTAGAAAGTCATAACAAGGAGTCCCTCAGTCTCTCATACTGTATGTAAAAACCTCTAGGGTGTTAGCCATGTTGACAAACTGCTTTCACATTGATAATGCAAGCAGCTCTACTGCTACAGAAGTATATGAAATGTGTTTTATATCCATTTGTTTTTATTTGTAATTCATTTATTTTTTTATATATTATAGGTTGTTATGTTTATATGCTGATCATTATTGAGCTCGACATTAGGCCAACTGTATCAAGATAGAATTTGTAGTCTTTGTCACCCAGCTCTAGTGTGTAGAGATGTGGCTTGCAGATTCTTAAACAAGTTTCACAGTTCATCTTTGTCTTAATCAACCAGCTTGGAGTCAGTGTGATGACTAAGGCCATATCCATACAGAGACAAAAACATTATTGTTTCAAATAGTTTTTCATAAACACAGCACTGTCTCAGAAAGTGTGTGTACACAAGGTTCCACACAAACACTGAAAACGATGTTATATAGCCAGACCTGTAAGTGGCGCTGGAACACTATCACAGATACACACCAAAAGCAGACAAGAACACACAGGGCATGCGCAGAAAACTGGTTCAATGTAACATAAGAACATGGCAGTGAATATGAATGTGCAAGCTGCAAAGGGCACCTTATTCTGTAGTAAGAGGAGCAGAATATTCTGCTATAAAATACATAAAAAGTTCAGTAGCGTCTGCAGCTCGAACACCACACTGTAAGACGCAGTTGTTGTTGATGTTGTCAGAGTTTATACAGACAGGTTATTGTACAGGTGTGGCTACAGCCTCATTGTTTCAGAATGCGTACAGGTTGTAAACACGCACGGAAACATGTATACGCCGATTTCAAAAATGGATAGTATTCAGACTCCCAAAATGCTGGATCTGTGTAGATAAAATGCCTATACGCTTGAGCCTGTCCTCATGTGGACAAGGTTTTAATGACTTGTTGCAGGGTTAATAAAGCCTCCTGCACCTCTCACCTGCGTATGTTGGTGAAAAAACAGCCTTCCAAGATTGGGGTCACTGACCCAAGTGAGTTTTTATGGTTGTGCATTACTCTGAAATATAGAGTTAGCTTCGTTGAGTAGCATACAACCAAAACAACAAAGAAACAAACAAAGTTGCATGGTTCTTCTTTAACTTCCACCAAATGAAGTGAATGTGGAGTACTGTTGCTTTTGGGAGAAAAATGTTTTTGATATTAAATAGTGAGTTTCACCTTCTCCCTTGAACGCATAGACTACATGTTTGCTGAAACCACTTTAACCTTCTCTTAATGATAGGGGATTTTCTATAAACAATAAAAGCCTTCAGCCTCAAATAACCTTCCAACAATGAATCCTGCCTCCACCTACAGACATCAGAAAAGAATAAAGATCATATTGCCTCCCACTCTGCTCTCTGAAACCCCGCAGTAATGGCTACTTAGCAACGCAGACAAAACTCTAGTGCTCTGATACTTGAACTGGAGGAGGTGCTGCTGACCTGCTGGACCAGGAGGTTACATGTCTCCTGCAGCAGGACGATGATTCGCGCCGGGCGGCTGTAGAATCTGGAGTGAGCCCACACCAGACACACCGTGTGCATCAGAGGGGTGATCTGACCCCTGACCTCGGGGAACTCCACATTCTCCATATCCTCAAACAGGCGCTGCAGTGGTTTCAGGTACGCACAGATGTCCTTCGCCTCCTCTAAAGCTGGAGAGAGCATCAAAGTCAACAAGACAAAAGGAGAATAACAAGAGAAGCTGTCAGACATCAAGGAGCGGCCCATTACCTGCAAGGACATCCTGAAGCATGTTGGTGAACGAGGGGGAATAGCTGCTCTCCACTGCCTCCAACAACATTGCCATTTTCTTCACCTTAAAGGACGTCAGCTGGGAGTAGATGCACTCCAGGTCCGCACATCTTCAAGGGAAAGAAATTGCATAAACAAAAGAAAAATGAAAGTAAACAGGTTTATTCAAAAGAGATGCACGCTGCAAAAGAGTGGTGCAAATTGACATGTACAAAATGTAGATAATTCAGATTAAAGTAAATGATTATAAGATTGTTGCTTAAACAGTCCCACATGTTTTTATTGAGCTTAAATTGCTGCTAAGTGCAATTCTACAGACATACAAAGATTTTTCTTTCAACAGACTTTTCAGGCGTCACGACAAATTATCTAGTGGTTCAGGATGTATGGAGCAGCCGGAAAGATGGCGGCATGCAGTAGGGCAGGTGCTGCAGTGCTGCCAGGTATAACTCTGTTTATTCGATTTAAACAAAGGTACTACTCCCCAAACAATAATGGAGCCAGAATTAACTGGTGTAACAACTTGACTGCTATCAGGATCAAAATTTGTACCGTCTGGATTGCTGTTTCATCAGTACAGCCCTGTCTGTTATGGCAGGGATCTCCTCCTGTTACGTCGTACGTAACCACGTCATTGCTACAGCAGGTCCCTGATTGGTTAACGCGCCGCGAATGTTTGCAGAAGTTAAAATTTTTCAACTTCCGTGACCAGAGCGTTGAACGCGAATCTGCGTTGTTCGCTTCATCTGCCGATTCGCGTCTTCGCCTATTCGCGGGACTCGCGCGTCAAACGCTCAATTCGCGCCATTCGCGCCATTCGCGTCATTCGCGTCACGCCATTCGCGTCATTCGCGCCGCAGGACGCTTGTTTGCGCCTGAACGCGGCTTTCCATAGACTTAACATGGTAATCACTCGCGCCTGACGCCTGATTCGCGTCCGGTGTGAACGTACCATAATGCTGCACTCATGATATCTCGGACACTAGTCCCACCCTAAAAAAAAAAAAAAAAAAAAAAAAAACTGTTCATGTCTGTTCATGAGATCAGTTCAGAGTAGGTCACATGGTTTACACTTCAACACAGTAGGTGGCAGTAATGAACCTGTGTGGCAGAGTGCAACCCGCCATATACTACATTACATTATCTAAAGCATTTTTTAGCTGTGTGAGGATGGTAAATTAATTAATTACAAATAGATAGCAAATGCTACATGTGAGTTATATTGAATAAAGTTGTAGCGAGGAGCTGGACCAGGTTTCTACCCTTTTGCTGACCTAATTGATAAAACCCCACAAACTTTCCAGGAAGTCATTCTACAGCCAGAGTGACCTTTCTCATAATCCTGAGCCACAAGCAAAGGTCCCTATCTGTTCCATAGGCACCTCATGAAGCTCAGGGTTGACCTAAAGCTAAACATTACCAAACCCAGCTAAACATTACCAAAATGTGACAACACTACGTCGTTTTGAAACTAACCAAGTACTGAACTCTGGTTTTATGACTGGACTTCCCAAAGATGACCCAAAGCATGGACAACACTGTCATCTTTGTGGTTGATGACACAGTTAGTCTCACGGGGAGACAATTAAATTTCTCTACTTATCTGCTCAACAAGGTGACTTTGTTTGCATTCACATGTGTTGCTTTCATAGGACAATAGCACAACTGTTTTATGAAGACTTACAATCATTGTTTTTAACAACTGTTGGGTATTTGTTTGATCCACTGTTATTCACCAGTGATATTTGTATTATGTTATCATGAAGCCTTTTTCTCAGTAGGAGTGTAAAATGTCTTAAAACCTAGCTAATGGAAGTGGAGTATTTGAATGTATGTCCTTGGGGATGACACTGAGTAAAGGTCATCTGATGTCCATACACCTTGCTGCAAGCAAGTGACCGCCCTTTTGGCCCTCATTTAAATATGCCCGCTCGTCCACATTCTCGCTACTTCCTTTTTTTCACTTTTAACCATCCTTCTTCTTCTTAGTTCCGTTTCGTTTCGTGCTTCTTTGTTTTGTCGCTCTTTGTTTTGTCTTCTTGTTATTTTCCCGGTGGTAGTTTAGTTTAACACCTCTTGCCTCGTCGACGACTTCTATACTTTCAAACCTCAGTATTTATTTTGCTCTAACAAAATTTGTATTCATTTTTTATAAATATAATTTTTTGTAGTTTATTTTGGAGCCCCGTCCCAGCATCCGCCAAGCGTTCGGCACAGCGGCTGTCTTGACAAGAGCTGTCTAATAAGTTTTCCTTTTTAAAGTTCAAGCCGCTGTGAAAAGCGTCCTAACTTTCATCTTGGCATTAAAAGGACCTTGCCACCGCTCCAAGACTTTGACGCTGCCTCACGCTGTACAACAGCAACTCCTTCCCATAGCGACGCTTACGATCGCTGTTCAGGGAAGTATAACCACTGGCACTGGCGCTGTAGAGCTTCTGGAGGACCTGAGATCCCAGGACCGCGGCTTGTGGCTGGAGAACCAACCTGCACCACCCCATGGCTCGGAGAGAGACCGACACCGTGAGACTCCGCCAGCAAACGGAGCCCACTCATCTGTCACCACCCCTCCTCCTCCTGCTCCAGATCACCGCCAAGTAAGCAGTGCGTTTATGACAACTCAGAGTTTGCGTCAAATCTTAGGAGTTTATTTTTCACCTTTTAATCCCTTATAATCGCTCATAAAATTATAAACCATGCAGATGCTCCACTACAATTAGCGTCATTAATACTGCATAGCTGTTTTATTCAAAGCCCATCCACTTGATGTTACCTGTGCCTTTCAGTACACTGTTTTTCCTAAATCATGTTAATAAACTTTATGCTTAATGCAAGTTAAGTGCTCTCCATCTCTATTTACGGAGTCCTTGCTGGTAACCCTCCCTAGACACGGGTTTTGACTGTTTAACTGAAATTATTCAGTGTAAGACTGAACATTGAGCTAAACACCTAACCCTTGTCTCTATCTTAGCATAATAAAATAAATATATGCTATATCATGAATGATGCAAAATAAACTCATGAGCAGCTCTAAAGAAAATAATGTAAGAAACTTTATCATAATATAATTTTTAATTATAGTATAGCACATGTAGCTAGGAATGAAATGTCACCTGGTTGTAGAAAGCCAAAAACTAGCTCTCAGGCCCAGACCCAGGCAAGATATTTAGTTGGCATGTGAGAAAATACTGAAATATAGTAACTGCAATATTTTATTTGTCTATACTGTATCAATATTTTAAAAAAAAATTGAATTAAAGCAAAGGCTGCAAGCCAGGCAAACCCAGCAATAGCTGTGTTTCGCGCAGAAAATTTGTCAGTTATGGTGGTAACCAACTCATACACTCACCGGCCACTTTATTAGGTACACCTTGCTAGTACCGGGTTGGACCCCCTTTTGCCTTCAGAACTGCCTTAATCCTTCGTGGCATAGATTCAACAAGGTACTGGAAACATTCCTCAGAGAGTTTTGTCCATATTGACATGATAGCATCATGCAGTTGCTGCAGATTTGTCGGCTGCACATCCATGATGCAAATCTCTCGTTCCACCACATCCCAAAGGTGCTCTATTGGATTGAGATCTGGTGACTGTGGAGGCCATTTGAGTACAGTGAACTCATTGTCATGTTCAAGAAACCAGTCTGAGATGATTCGAGCTTTGTGACATGGCGCGTTATCCTGCTGGAAGTAGCCATCAGAAGATGGATACACTGTGGTCATAAAGGGATGGACATGGTTAGCAACAATACTCAGGTAGACTGTGGTGTTGCAACAATGCTCAATTGGTACTAAGGGGCCCAAAGTATGCCAAGAAAATATCCCCCACACCATTACACCACCACCACCAGCCTGAACCGTTGATACAAGGCAGGATGGTTCCATGCTTTCATGTTGTTGATGCCAAATTCTGACCCTACCATCTGAATGTCGCAGCAGAAATCGAGACTCATCAGACCAGGCAACTTCTTTCCAATCTTCTATCGTTCAATTTTGGTGAGCCTGTGCGAATTGTAGCCTCAGTTTCCTGTTCTTAGCTGACAGGAGTGGCACCCGGTGTGGTCTTCTGCTGCTGTGGCCCATCTTCCTCAAGGTTGGATGTGTTGTGCGTTCAGAGATGCTCTTCTGCAGACCTCGGTTGTAACAAGTGGTTATTTGAGTTACTGTTGCCTTTCTATCAGCTCGAACCAGTCTGGCCATTCTCCTCTGACCTCTGGCATCAACAAGGCATTTTCGCCCACAGAACTGCCGCTCACTGGATATTTTCTCTTTTTCGGACCATTCTCTGTAAACCCTAGAGATGGTTGTGCGTGAAAATTCCAGTAGATCAGCAGTTTCTGAAATACTCAGACCAGCCCGTCTGGGACCAACAACCATGCCACGTTCAAAGTCACTTAAATCACCTTTCTTCCCCTGATGCTGGGTTTGATCTGCAGCAGATCGTCCTGACCATGTCTACAGCCTAAATGCATTGAGTTGCTGCCATGTGATTGGCTGATTAGAAATTTGCGTTAACGAGCAGTTGGACAGGTGTGCCTAATAAAGTGGCCGGTGAGTGTAGTGCCTCCAAATAGTGAACCCACAAATTTATGTAAATTATACACCCCAATTAAAACTCCAAAATGCCACAATTTTAACATAATATGAAACATAAAAGCATTAAAATTAGGTTTTGGTGGAATACAATACATTTATATTATACTTTATGTAGCCTACTGAATGGTAGTCAAGGTGGTAGGTGCTTATAGTCAAGGTAGCCACCTTAACTATCAAGTGTTGGGGGAAACACTGTATAGTGTAGGCTAGGTCCCCACAATCCGCGGACTGCGGTCCAGGTCCAGACCTCCAGAGGTTTTGAACCGGACCCCAAAGCAATTTTCATAAGGCTCACATGTTTTAAAAATAGCTAAATATTACTGCATTTTGTTTTTGAACAGGCGCGACTAAGACACGAGGGGTCCCTGTGAGTCACTAAACTTACAGAGTACAGTGATCTGACTGAGACAGCGGCAGATTTAAATGAGCTAGAAAGAGCTGAAAACTGCTAAATTAAAAGCAAATTCCAGCAAAAATGTACACCGCAAGAGTACAGAGAGGCAGCTCTGTCAATGTCCTGACTTTAGAGCCTCTTCGCACTGGGCTGAAGTTATCAACCAGCCAGGACTATGGACTATAACAGCTATCAAATATGGACGATTCCTTTTATGTCAGGATTAAAAGAATCTGTGTGAAGACGTCTGTGTGGTGAGTTTTGGAAACGTTTATCTGTCCTGTCGCTACTTCTCTAGCTTTGGCTTTCTGCATCTAATATGTCAGCTTCAGCAAGCTACAGCCCACAAACACTGTTCTCTGAATTAATTTGGACCCTAAATACCAGAAGTCTCTAATGTCACGATTTCTGGTCTTACTTTACACCAATGAAGCACGAAATGACTGTGTTTTCATGCATATTAATTAGCCGCTAATATGCGCATTTATCCAGTATTATTGCTGCACTCCCCTGCTTCATTTGCATTCATAATAAACATATTTAAAATATTGTTATCCAAATACTGCAGCCTGGAGGAGAGTGTCAGTCTTTATAAATCCATCTGTCGCCAATAAGATCTGAGTCTGACACAAGTTCAAACATCAGCTGCTGTTAAAGTGGAAATGATAAATGTTTGTCTGACAGAAATAATCATTGTACATGTTTTTGTAGCCCAGATTAAATACATAAATAACATTGTAATATAGCCTATTTATTATTATTTTTTATATATGTTATGTTCGGACCCCAGCAGGGTAGAACGTTAATACTGTGGACCCCAAGCAATTATAGTTGCTGACCCCTGGTGTAGGCTTACTGTATAAAGTAATCCCTTAATAAGCACTCATACTCGGTATGAAATTGAATTGAGTTGAATTAAAAAATAGATTACAGCAGCGTGCAAAAATCTTGTCCGTGCCCCTTCAAGGTCCCTTTACTGAAAGATTAATATTGATTGACAGTTATAGTTGCATGTATAGTAGTCACTCATGATCTCATGTTACTTCTACTATACACAAAAAGCTGACTGACTCAGTAACAGCCCAGCAATTTTTGAGAAAGTAATGCAAACCAAGAATGAATTTTTTTGACATTAAACCAGAGATTTATATTGGACAGGGAAATGATTAGAGTGACTCACTACTGCTTTAGAGATAGAAAATGCCATAATAAACATGTTATCTTGACAACAGTGTTCATTAACTTGAGAAATCTGAATTTATATTGATACTAGTAGCCATTAAGGAATCTCTAGCTGCTCACTGTCGTAGTTTGGACTATGTGTTTTCCTTGGAGGAATTAGATAATGCTTATTTGGAGCTATCTCATAATGGTGCAATGGAGCAAGGGGAGGCATTATAAGATATCAGAAGACATAGGCAGATAACATTATATCTATTTGACGTAAATCTACAGGAGGCTGTTTAAAGTAACCTAGAACATTCAGGTTTATCTTTGCACATCATTACAGGCAATCAGAAGTGGTTTTAAAGTTGCACAGATACAGTAAAACAAAAAAGTATCTGAGCTCCAAATCACATTTCTCACTTGACAGAGCAGCTGAAATGCACATAATTAGTAGCACCAGCAAAAAGTTGTCTAAGAAGTGAACTTTGAGATACTATGGGGATGTGTTATTTCCAGACGATCGCAGCAGTGGAACAAGTGCCTCAGAGAAGCAGCCAGGAGTGTAATAGCAGAGCGGCTGACCTGTTCCTCCAGAAGAGCAGCTCAGTGAGGGGTGTGGGGTTTTTGCCTTGGAGGAGAGGCTCTGACGAATCTTTCCTGAGGACCGCGTGGATCTGATGGCTCCACTCAATCACCGCCGACTCCAAGGAGTGGATGATGCTCTTATCCACTGCTTCCCCGCTGTGAAGATTCACCAGTAAACCTTGTATTTGAACAACCAGGAGGGAACTGCCATGACCTGCCTATATGTTTACTCACCTGTGGTCGGTCTCCAGGGCGGCCTGCTCCATTCTCTCTGAACCAGCGGGAGGGGGCAGCAGGGTCTTGCCCTGGACGCGGCCCGACACTACATACACATTGGTCTTCAGGGAGTGGACGTGGCGCCTCACGTCCTGGGACACCACCTGGGGCCAGGCGCTGTGGTTCCTGCTGTTGGAAAGCAGCGGAACAACCACCTACGGGACAAGAAAAATCTTCCTTAGCATAGAAGTAATAAAGTTTGTTAGATAAAGAAATGCTCTGGACTAAGGCTACACAATATGAGAAAAACTTGCAAAAAAAATGATAACTATGTTGTTGAATATAGTGATTACGACATGAGTGGTGTTATTTTGATTCATTTTGACAGAGTAAGTTTCAATTAAACTTAACTTGTCAAAAGTGTGTCAAAATCTAAACCAGGACTAAAACAAGACCAAATGACCAAAGACTAATCTAAGTTAAGGAAATTATGACTAAATCTGCACTTTTAAAATCATTTTAACTTGGTCACAACACAAGGCTCTGATAGATAAATGATTCCGATGGAGGAAGAAACATTATGGCAATACATTTAGTTTCTTGTGGTATGGATATTTATGGGCGTGTAACAATAACGATTTACTACATAACTGTAACAATTTTTTTTTTTCCTACGATACCACTATATCGATAAGCATCACCTTGTATTGAAACATAGTTTTATAAAAAGTGTATATAGATAACAAAAAAATATACAGTACGTCTTTTTGGATGCAATTTTTGTGCTTTGGATGAAAAAAGAAGCAATATTCAACTTTGCTTTGCTCTCTGTCTGCTGGACATAATCAACCCAGTTAATCAAACTTAGAGTTAACTTTAGTAAACCACAAATAAAGGTGTTGAATAGTATCAAATCGTATAGTTCTAAAAAAAAAAAAAAAGACAATATTGTTCTTGAATTGGATCAAAACAATGACAATCGATACGTATTGTATTGTTACACCCCTCGATATTACGTTTGCTGATACTGTGATAATAATATATTTGTGATATAGTCAGAACTGTTTCTAGACACTATAGAGGCCCCGGGCAAGAGGGACAACTGGGACCCGATATAGGCTCCTGTTTTTTGTAAATCCCACCACAAACCAAACATGGCAACATGGCATTTGATACCACTTTACTAAGCATTGATATAAGCTCTCTTTCTGTCTCATACTGTGAACTGTGGCCTTGTCTGCATAACAGACAGGTGAATAAGTGGGGAAATACAAGGCAGCGGGTCTGGGAGGTCCTCCCCCATGAAAATCTGAACAAAACGTGTTTTCTTGTATTCTGATGCATTTTAGATCATAAATAATACTTTAAGCTTGCTACAAGTTATGGTTTTAGAAGAACTGTGAGGCAGTGTCACTTCAGAGGTTTGTTTTCTGTCACTGGAACAGCTTTCTTACTATTACTACTATTACTACTATAGAGCTAACTTCTGCTCTGGGCCATAGGCAATTGCCTGCCCTGCCACTCTATTGTGAGGGCTCTGGATATATCACCACACACTGTCTGATTTAAAGTTGTGACTGGCTAATTAGCTTGACATGCAAAGTGTTTGAGCAGTACTGGGATATCTCAAATCCAGATATTGCAATACAAATAAAATTACAATATAATGTGCGGCATTACCCTTTTTTAAAAAAGTTAATTGATGATCTCCTGGAAGACTGAGGACATATTAGTTTGACCTGAAGATGTACATAGACAGGATTCACCAGGCACTCCCATAAGAGTGTAGTAATAATACAAGAAAATCATTTCAGGGCCTATATTATTAGTTTATAATAGTACAACGACTATGGTATCAATTATAAAGTAATGGTCTTTGTGTAAGTAATACTTTGCATAGGGTGACCAGAGCCAGGACAATCCCAGTTTTAGGCTCCTTTTCCCAGTTTCCCAGTTTTTGTTGCTTTCTAAGTTCAAGTGCACTGTGATTTCTAATAAATATATGTCCCAGTTTTTGGGTCTAAAATATGGTCACCCTAACTTAACATACATATTTTGCACTAACTGTTTTGCTTTTGCTCCCTCGTGAAACAGGCCCCTTTGCAGCCATAGACAGACCAATACTGTCATATTTGTAAGGCTGGCTGTTGTATCAGAAACCTTCAAAGCACCATGCCACAGACCGTTCGAAGAGAAGCGTCCTGACCCATGATTAACGTGTTACCTCTTCCACCAGGGCAGAGAAGTGGTCCAGCGGAGCGTACGACAGGTCCCCGTACACCAGCCTCTCCTTCATGGACTCCGCTTTGAGCGCGCCTCTGTTTCGCTTCACGAAGTAGACCGCTTTGTTTTTGGACGTGGGCGTGAAGGTGGCGCACGGCTGCAGCGCCCCGGCCGCGGTCAGGGTCACCACCAGGGTCCTGTGCTCGGCTTGATCCAGGAAGTCCTGCAACACCCGCTTGTTGTCCTCCACGGACACGCACTTGCTCCAGCGGTCCGCTTTGAGCTTCAGAGTACGCAGAACATAATCCTGGATGAAGAGAAGGCGCTGGTCCTCTCCCGGTGTCTCCATGTCGTCCATGTCCGCGCAGAGCAGTGCACTCACTCGGATGTCCCGGAGGCCGCGCACAGATTGAGGGACACTGATTGTGTTGGGTTTCCGTGGTAACGCAGTGTTTGCATTAATGAAGCTGTTACTGAGCGACACAGATCTGTCCCGGGACCAGCCTTCACCTGACTGACACCTATTGTTCCTTCAGTTTAAGTTTCAGCAGGATGTTTGTTTGTTGTTAAAGAGAAACTATTGGGACAGCTCAAGGCCTGATGCCAGATTATCAGTGGTCTTTACTTAAGTAAAAGTACAGATAAAGGAGCAAAACTTTACTCAAGTAAAAGTATCACAGTACAATGTCTTAATAAAGCAGATTTGTGGGAAATGTATAGTTCTGGAACAACAACACCTCATGTTTGGTACAAAACCATATAACTTAAAAAAAAGAACATTATTACATTTTCTGGGTACTAATTACTGCACTTAAACAAATTACTCAAAATTGGGGAAAAAAGAAGCCCCCACTTTAAATAAATGGGTTGATTCAGTGCAATATTTATGTAATAGGCCTATGGAAGAAATACCATATAACATAAATGGTAAAACAGAATTATTTAGGACAAGATGGTTTGCTTATAATGACCAAATGATTTGAAAAAAAAAAAAAAGTTAATTGTTGTCTATTAAACTGTTGCTCTAGAGTTATTGTTATAGGGTTAAATATAATAACAATAAAGACAAAGTAATAACTTTCCTAAACAAGCCAATTATTCTGGATCTCTAAAGAAAAATGAATTTATATAATGTAGCATACGTCAGTGTTCTTTAAAAATTTCAATAGGACGATCCATAAATCTAATATCAATAGTTTTGTTGTGCCAGTTAACGAAACAGTTTTCCACAAATTCCATAAGATGGCAATTTCTGAATAATTGCTGGGTGGGGTACAGAGTCAAATGCAGCAGCCAAGTCCAAAAATACTGTACAACATGAAAATCTTTGCTCCAGTAATGATAAATATTTGTGGTAAAGAAAACTTAACTGGTCTGTGGTAGAATGACAAGATAAGAATTGTGACACAGAGATTAGATTATTTGCACATAAAAAGTCCAGCAGCTTTTTGTTGATTATTTGTTCTAGCAGTTTTCCCCACATTGTGATATGATATGAACTGTATGCCCTTATGGTCTTAGAATGCATATAATCCTTCCAGGCCTTTGCTTTATCAGATTTAAGTTTGCCATAAGTCTTATCAGAGCGTAAATTATTATTAGAAGTCTTCTGTGATGGAATTTTCTTAGCAAACAAATCTAGACCCAGGAAGTATGTTTTGGTGAATCTTTCCTAGTCTATTTCGATAGTGTCATTATTTAATAAAGAGTCACAATTTATATTAAAGAAAAAATCATTAATATCAGTTATTTACATGACAGGTAGATTTGGTGTTATTCATTGTATTACTGGAATGCATGTGTTTGTCTAAAATTCTGAACAAGACGACAGAATGATCAGATGTACCAATAAGTGTTAGAATATATTCAAATTTGAATAATGAAGGGCTGTCAACAAATGCAAAATCTAAACAAGATTCAGAACCAGAAGTGACTCTAGTAGGAGCGTCAACTATTTGATCCAGATCGAAATCTGCCAGAAAATCATTGAGAAGACCTCCAGCACGATTAGTATAAGTGCAAAATGGCCAAGAGTTGTGATGAGCACTGAAATCGCCCAATACAACTGGTACAGTATGAAAATCAAATTTATATTTGGAGAGTTTGTCTGCAAGAAGAAAAGTGATATCATCTGAGTTATTGGGTGGCCAGTACACTGTACAGAATAGTGCGCTGGTATTGCTATCTTTTAGAGTAAACCAGATTGTTTTGTACATTGGATCCTCAAGGTCCTCTTGTCTCTTAATAGAAAGATTTGATTTATAATAGATTATGATCTCTCCACCACTTCAGGCTCTATCTTTACGAATGAAGTTGTAATATGGTATACTAATTGCAAAATCTGGAACATTAGGAATGTTTCTGTAATGCAAAAAACAAATATTTCTGGATGAGATAAAAGGAAAGTTATGGTCTCGTCAAAGTTACTAATGAGACCTCTAATGTCAGTACTAGCGACTAGCACGGGCGGGTTGTCAGTCTAATATTAATGATTGACGAATAATACAACCTTTGAAATTTGCTCTGTGAGCTTCTCCACAGTTAACACATTTAGTAGGTTTCTGGCAGTTTTTATCTGGAACATGGCTGTCCCCACAATTGGTGCAACAAAAGTGTGATTTGCAGGTGGCAGATACAGTACATGGTTAAATCTCTGACATTTGTAACACTGGAGTGGAGGGTTCGTCCAAGGCTCAGCACGAAATAGACTTAGCCCAATATGCACACAGGAGCCTGTTGAGATCACTTTTATCAGACAGAGTAACTTAAGTAAAGTAACTGAATACTTTTACTTTGTTACATTCTGCAGACTATTCTAATGGGAGGTTGCAGTGAAGGCAGTAGCCCCCTCACTCAAACTATATTACTGCATAACAACAATAACAACATTTGTAAAATCTTTCTATTTTTTTAAACTGCTGAATAAGCTGTAATATTATTTGTGTGTGTGCTACATGAAATCAATCTTTGCAGCTCCAAAATTAATACACATAGGCCTCAGTTTTGCTGTGTGCATTATCATTTACAAATAATTATTTGAATACACATAGAGATATATTTATCAATGTAATCTTTACCTTGAACAGCAGTAAGTTAGCCAGCATTGCTAACACTGGGACAATGATAAGTCAGCAGGAGTGTCCAACAACAGATCTTTGTATCTAGGCTTGATTATGTCTCTTCCAGAGACCTGGATGTGCTGGATGCAGAAAACTGAATTTTAGAGATGAAATTGAAGTGTAGCGGTGAAAATGAATGGAGGTGAATTGAAACAGTCAACTTAGGAAAACTGAATATTGAATTCAAATTAACTACAGCTCCAAATGAATGATTTCAGTTTTATTATTAAATTCATTTTCAATTTGTGAAATTCAGTTTCAGTTTAAGCACTTTCAATTCAAATATAGGCTATTTAGTTTCAGTTTTTACTGGCACAAATATCTGCCCATACACACCCGTTTTTTTCATTCCTGCCAAAATGAACCAGCCCCAATTTAAATAAAGACATGGATTACAACAAACTCTGATGCCTTACTACATCAATGACATGTGGCTCTACTATTGGGCACATTTGCCTAAAAAAAAAAAAAACACAACATGCTTGGCTCTTGAGTGTTGTGTTGGTCTGACTTTAGCAGTAAATTGTACATTTGAAAAGTCTCTTTTTTGTGTATGTATGTATGTTTGTTCTGATGAGTGGATTCTGCAGCAGCACATTTATATTCATGGCTCCCACACAGAGAAAAGAGGAAGTTTGTCTATTAAAACCATTATCATTAACACTGTCATTAGGCATGTACTGATTACTGATGAGACAAACATCTTTTCCTCTTTTCATACGGGCCTCTTGGGACCGCGCCAGATCTGCTTCTGACTGATGTGAATTTTAAAAACTCTTGACTAATTGTAGTTGCATTTACTAATATATGATACTCTGGGTTGTTCTCAATGGTGGGAGTAGCCACAAATTGTACTCAAATGAGACTGTAAGAGTATTTCAAAATAATTTCATTTGAATGTACTGTAAGCAGCATGCGCTCATACTGGTTTGAAACAACAAAAAACACAAAAAATGTAAACAAAAACAATTTGGCCATTATGTAAAATATATTTTTAATTGTTAATAAATCATCTGTACCATTGTTATCAGTAAAACTAATATTTGATTTGTTTACCTCATATCTGGGGACACATCTGAGTCATTTTTATGAAATATAAAAAAAGATATACTGCTCATAGCACCTTTTAGTAGAAAAATAGTTTTCAAAATAAATAGAATAAAGAGTATAAAAGTACTGAGTAAGTGTGAATGGAACATTTGATCGTTTCATTTTTTTATATTGATGCAATCACAGAGGCAAAATATAAAATAATGTGACAAACAATAAACCAAAAAAAAGTGATTTTGGTTTGCAATTGGTGTCAACAGTAGGTAGCAGTATGGGACATAAGTTGTATAAAAGAAACCCAACAAAAGCCAAAAAATCCAGTTGTCACTGTTACACTGTAGGTATGAAGAAGGGAATTCAATTTTGTAAACTTCATTTTGAATTGCACTTTTTATTGGAATTTGCACTTTACCAGTTGTATTTCATTTCATGTATTTTGCATGAAGAAACAAACTGAAAAAATTCTAATACTCAGACAGGGACGTAACATCAGGCAGTGCAGCCAGTGCAACTGCACTGGGGCCCAGGAGGTTTAGGGGCCCATTAGATTAGGCCCTTGTTCAGAAGTTTAATTTATTCAAAAACTGACTTGAATTAATATAACTCAGTACTATGCACCTCTGGTAGACTATTGCCCATCATACAGGAAGTCTCCTCGGAATGGCACAAAATGATAGAAAAGTAAATGTTGTCATTCCATTTCTGTTGGCTGGGGGACTGGATTTATTGGAGACGACAATGATTGGAACAGTCTACAATGATTTTGTTGGAAAAATATGCTCTGTGCCTTTTGACTAGAGACATTTTGAGCAAAGGAGTATACTAGTGTGTGGCACTCAAGAACAACTGCTGCCCAACTAAGATTCTGCTGCTTTGATGAACAGAAAAGGGGAGGAAAAAGACACATTTTATAGAATAGAAAACTATTTAAAACTCTGAGAACTTTAAAATAGGCATGGCAGGTTGAGGACTGGGTACTGAGGTCTCAGAGAAGCACAAAGAGCAGGCTCTGGTCCAGACGCTCTCAAATGCTAAAAAAAATCTTAAACTCTTAAACTATTGGTCTAAACTGAAACCAATTCAGTCCCAACCATTATATGAAAGGTGTGAGAGTGCCTCTGCTTCATACATTTGGAGGTTTTCATTAGTCCTTCATATCCTGTCCTTTTTTTTAAATCAAATCTATGCCTTTAAACCATTTTATTGCTATATTTTAGATTTCATGTTTCATTTCTCAGAGCATCAAATAATATCCCTTAGATCCCTTTCACAGATGCACCACCTCTAGATTTGATTGTATCTACACATACAGTATGTGAAGACAATCCACTCCATACAAGATGAGTTGTTTAGGTCTGGTTACTTACATGTTCAAATATACATACATGATGCAGCCGTCCTCCAGACCTACATGTGGAGGCTACTACACACATTCTTCAAAGATGTGTGTGGAAAAGACTTTCTGTTCCTGTACTCTCTACTCCCTTCTGCTGTTAGGGCAAGAGGACAAGTTTAAACCAAGTTTGTATAAGAAACAGAGCTCACATTTTCACATTTTGGTTATATACTGGTGCATTTGTTACTGTTCATTTCTCCTCAAACAGATTATGTGTAGTATATAGAATACTATGAATAATGAATAATCATATTGAGTCACAGTGTACTCTTTGTGCCAGCCCAGGCCCAGATAAATGGGGAGGGTTGCATCAAAGGAGCATCCAGCATCCTATATTGCACTTTCAAGGCCTAAGCTTCTCAAAGAGCTTTTAGATCAGTTCTCAGTCACAGTGGAGGTGGTGGTAATAATAATAATAAGTTTACTTATGGCACATTTCATATGACACACAGACTGAATGTGCTTATGTGCAAAAATAAAATATATAAAAACAACACAGCAGCAACACATTTGTAAAAGCATAACACACAAGTTAAAATAAGTCAAAATAAAATACTACAAAGTACGGAAGCGTATTGCGTTCACCTGAAAAAAAAAAGTTTTGTTTTAATGAGCAAAGTTAGTTCTGTTTTTATGAAAAAGTTCTGTTTTAATGAGAAAAGTTTTGATTTTATGAGTAAAGTTAATTCTGTTTTTATGAGAGAAAAAATCCTGTTTTTACGAGTAAAATGATTTTATGTTTTTATGTGGATAATGGTCCTTATTATCTTGTTCCACTTTTGGGGGGAGAGGAATTCAAAGTCAATGGCAAAGACCTGAGATGTCTGCGCAGAGTCGACAAACTAATGATTATACGTCAATATTACTTAACGAAAGCAGAATCTCCAGTGGCTCAAGCCTAGAGTAAAATAAAACCGTATTAAACGAAGTAGTTGGGACATTTACGCCCTTTCTTTAGCTTTAGCAACTCTTCAATACGAGCTAAACGTTTGCTGGTTGTGATAGACATGAATTTACTTTTGTCATAAAAAAACAAGTTATTTATACTCATAAAAACAGAACTTTTTTGATAAAAACAGAACAAACTTTACTCATAAAAACAGAACTTTTCTCATAAAACAGAACAAATTTTACTCATAAAAACAGAACTTTTCTCATAAAAACAGAACTTTTCTCATAAAAACAGAACTTTTTTCGTAAAAACAGAAAAAACTTTACTCATAAAAACAGAACATTTCTCATAAAAACAGAACTTTTCTCATAAAACAGAACAAATTTTACTCATAAAAACAGAACTTTTCTCATAAAAACAGAACAAACTTTACTCATAAAAACAGAACTTTTCTCATAAAAACAGAACAAACTTTACTCATAAAAACAGAACTTTTCTCATAAAAACAGAACAAACTTTACTCATAAAAACAGAACTTTTCTCATAAAAACAGAACAAACTTTACTCATAAAAACAGAACTTTTCTCATAAAAACAGAACAAACTTTTCTCATAAAAACAGAACTTTTTTCGTAAAAACAGAACAAATTTTACTCATAAAAACAGAACTTTTCTCATAAAACAGAACAAATTTTACTCATAAAAACAGAACTTTTCTCATAAAAACAGAACAAATTTTACTCATAAAAACAGAACTTTTCTCATAAAAACAGAACAAACTTTACTCATAAAAACAGAACTTTTCTCATAAAAACAGAACAAACTTTTCTCATAAAAACAGAACTTTTTTCGTAAAAACAGAACAAATTTTACTCATAAAAACAGAACTTTTCTCATAAAAACAGAACTTTTCTCATAAAAACAGAACTTTTTTCGTAAAAACAGAAAAAACTTTACTCATAAAAACAGAACTTTTCTCATAAAACAGAACAAATTTTACTCATAAAAACAGAACTTTTCTCATAAAAACAGAACAAATTTTACTCATAAAAACAGAACTTTTCTCATAAAAACAGAACAAACTTTACTCATAAAAACAGAACTTTTCTCATAAAAACAGAACAAACTTTTCTCATAAAAACAGAACTTTTTTCGTAAAAACAGAACAAATTTTACTCATAAAAACAGAACTTTTCTCATAAAAACAGAACTTTTCTCATAAAAACAGAACTTTTTTCGTAAAAACAGAAAAAACTTTACTCATAAAAACAGAACTTTTCTCATAAAACAGAACAAATTTTACTCATAAAAACAGAACTTTTCTCATAAAACAGAACAAATTTTACTCATAAAAACAGAACTTTTCTCATAAAAACAGAACAAATTTTACTCATAAAAACAGAACTTTTCTCATAAAAACAGAACAAACTTTTCTCATAAAAACAGAACTTTTTTCGTAAAAACAGAACAAATTTTACTCATAAAAACAGAACTTTTCTCATAAAAACAGAACTTTTTTCGTAAAAACAGAAAAAACTTTACTCATAAAAACAGAACTTTTTTCATAAATCAGAACAAATTTTACTCATAAAAACAGAACTTTTCTCATAAAAACAGAACAAACTTTACTCATAAAAACAGAACTTTTCTCATAAAAACAGAACAAACTTTACTCATAAAAACAGAACTTTTCTCATAAAAACAGAACTTTTTTCGTAAAAACAGAACAAATTTTACTCATAAAAACAGAACTTTTCTCATAAAAACAGAACAAATTTTACTCATAAAAACAGAACTTTTCTCATAAAAACAGAACTTTTCTCATAAAAACAGAACTTTTTTCGTAAAAACAGAAAAAACTTTACTCATAAAAACAGAACTTTTCTCATAAAACAGAACAAATTTTACTCATAAAAACAGAAAAAACTTTACTCATAAAAACAGAACTTTTCTCATAAAACAGAACCAACTTTACTCATAAAAACAGAACTTTTCTTATAAAAACAGAACAAACTTTACTCATAAAAACAGAACTTTTCTCATAAAAACAGAACAAACTTTACTCATAAAAACAGAACTTTTCTCATAAAAACAGAACAAACTTTACTCATAAAAACAGAACTTTTCTCATAAAAACAGAACTTTTTTCATAAAAACAGAACAAATTTTACTCATAAAAACAGAACTTTTCTCATAAAAACAGAACAAATTTTACTCATAAAAACAGAACTTTTCTCATAAAAACAGAACAAATTTTACTCATAAAAACAGAACTTTTCTCATAAAAACAGAACAAATTTTACTCATAAAAACAGAACTTTTCTCATAAAAACAGAACAAATTTTACTCATAAAAACAGAACTTTTCTCATAAAAACAGTAAAATTTTTACTCATAAAAACAGATCTTTTCTCATAAAAACAGAACTAACTTAGCTCATTAAAACAAACTTTTTTTTTTTTCAGGTGAACACAATACGCTTCCGTAACAAAGAGCTAAAAATTAATAAAAACAAGATGAAAATAATATTAAAATCAAACAAAAGTGTGTCAGAATAAGAATGTCATCGTCATTATCAATATCATTTTTTATATTGGGGGCAAAGGTTCCAAAGTACTGGGGTGTAGTAAGTAAAAGCTCGCTTGCCAGATTTGGACAGAATCTATGGAACTGATAAAAGTTGTCGACTGGATGAGCAAATGGGTCACACAGGGGCCAAGCCATTTAGAGATTAAAAAAACAATGATAAAACTTCAATCAAAATCAATTCGAAGCCAGGGAAGTGAAGATATAATTGGTTAAATGTGTTCAAACCATTGTGTTTTTGTTTAGCTGGAGCTTTTAGTGACTTTTTAATGAGTCCAGCATATAGTGCACTGCAGTAATTCAGTCTGGACAGGAACCATCTGATCTGAGCAAAGAAAAACATTAATAAAAGCAGTTTTTAAGATATTTAAAATATGTTTTTGAGAAATTGGACTCAGCGCCGAAATGACAGGAGTCCTCCATATTGAAAAACTGAGATATGAAGTGTCCAACAGAAAATAAAACATCTAAGTAAAGTTGTTTTAGTGTTGTATTTGTCAAAAACATATTTTAGATCAATACTTTGTAACAACACAGAAGTCTGTATTTTCTGTGAGTTGGATGTGAATTTGGCAACAAATTCTGTCAATAGTGGTTTCACAAATATCAGTCACCCACTCAAATGTGCCAAAGTTTTTGAAAGCTAAGTCTAGTGTTTATAAGGTGTAATGTTGCAAAAAACATCCCCACAACACAGCAAATGCTGTTACCATTGAAATTTATGATTCAATTTTGAGATTCTTAATGCAGAGCTGGAGTTATTTCACCTGTGTTAGACTTTTAAAATAAAACCATTAAGTTTCAGAGAGTAAAACTGATTTTATAAGTGTAAAATTTATATAGATTATTGTTCTTTTGCTGGCAATGTTGGCATAAAATTGGCACACACACAAAAAAAAAAAAAAAAAAAAAAAAAACTGGAGCTACCGTGATATAGAATGTTATAGATGGTTTTTATGCAATTAAAAATTTAAACATTAACTATGAATATTGGTAAAAACATGTGTCATTATGAAAAGTGGCTATGTGGGCTGCAAAATCTGGACAAACTGTTCTCCTTTTGGGCACATTCTCTTAGAACAAACTTGAACAAAGCCCACAGACTTTGCACATTTTTTTCCATCGAGAATGTTTAGAATATATTTTTGAATTTCTTGCGATCCCCAGAACACCACGATCCATCCTCCAGACGTCCTGTGAATTAAAATTCTGGACTATGTTCCAGGGGTGGCCTTGTGTCTGAGTGCACTTTCCATACCGCTGCAAAACAAAACACTCGAGCTTCTCTGACTGAGCCGAGTACTTTGTGGAGTGGAACTTCTTCTCACATACTTCTGACATCTTTCTGATTTGTACACAGAAAGTTAATCAGGCCTGTATGTGTCCTCAGAAGTGTTGATGTGTAGACAGTTAGGACAGGACCCTCCGCTGACCAGCCCTGTCCTCTTTCATTCACGCCTCTTCCTCCTGGAGACAAGTGATCAAAGCTTACAGCAGTGGTTCTCAAACTGTGGTACGGGTCCCACTGGTGGACTTCTTCTGGTGGCACTAAGGAGTCATCTGCAGTTCAAGTCGTGGTTTAGTTTAATTTACTCCTTTCATAACCCTGCTCTGGGTGGGGCTTGAATGGTTGGTTTACTGCTGGTTTAGTGCTGGATTTAGCCTTGGTTTAGCCCTGGTAAAGTCTTTATTTAGTCCTGGTTTTACTTCGTATTTAGTCCTGGTTAAATTCTGGTTCAGCCCTGGTTTAATTCTGGTTTAGTGATGTTTAGTCTTTCTTTAGGTCTTGTTTTGTCCTCGTTTATCCCTGGTTAAGTCCTGGTTTAGCCCTGGTTTAGTTCTGGTTTAGCCCTAGTTTGGTCCAGGTTAAGTCCTGGTTCAGCCCTGGTTTAGTACTGGTTTGATTTTGGAGTTAGGCCTTTTTAAATCCTGGTTTCACCTTGTATGTAGTCTCGGTTTAGCTCTGGTTAAGTCCCAGTTTAGTGCTTGTTTAGACCTTGTTAAGTCCTGGTTTAGCCCTGGTTTAGTTCTGGTTTAGCCCTAGTTTGGTCCAGATTAAATCCTGGTTTAGCCCTGGTTTAGTACTGGTTTAGCCCTAGTTTAGTACTAGTTTAGTACTGGTTTGATTTTGGATTTAGGCCTTTTTAAATCCTGGTTTCACCTTGTATGTAGTCTCGGTTTAGCTCTGGTTAAGTCCCAGTTTAGTGCTTGTTTAGACCTTGTTAAGTCCTGGTTTAGCCCTGGTTTAGTTCTGGTTTAGCCC
Source organism: Bostrychus sinensis (assembly GCA_020698575.1). NCBI lineage: Eukaryota > Metazoa > Chordata > Actinopteri > Gobiiformes > Eleotridae > Bostrychus > Bostrychus sinensis. The sequence goes on from CM036260.1 coordinate 3,007,755, forward strand.
TAGTTTGGTCCAGATTAAATCCTGGTTTAGCCCTGGTTTAGTACTGGTTTAGCCCTAGTTTAGTACTAGTTTAGTACTGGTTTGATTTTGGAGTTAGGCCTTTTTAAATCCTGGTTTCACCTTGTATGTAGTCTCGGTTTAGCTCTGGTTAAGTCCCAGTTTAGTGCTTGTTTAGACCTTGTTAAGTCCTGGTTTAGCCCTGGTTTAGTTCTGGTTTAGCCCTAGTTTGGTCCAGATTAAATCCTGGTTTAGCCCTGGTTTAGTACTGGTTTAGCCCTAGTTTAGTACTAGTTTAGTACTGGTTTGATTTTGGATTTAGGCCTTTTTAAATCCTGGTTTCACCTTGTATGTAGTCTCGGTTTAGCTCTGGTTAAGTCCCAGTTTAGTGCTTGTTTAGACCTTGTTAAGTCCTGGTTTAGCCCTGGTTTAGTTCTGGTTTAGCCCTAGTTTGGTCCAGATTAAATCCTGGTTTAGCCCTGGTTTAGTACTGGTTTAGCCCTAGTTTAGTACTAGTTTAGTACTGGTTTGATTTTGGATTTAGGCCTTTTTAAATCCTGGTTTCACCTTGTATGTAGTCTCGGTTTAGCTCTGGTTAAGTCCCAGTTTAGTGCTTGTTTAGACCTTGTTAAGTCCTGGTTTAGCCCTGGTTTAGTTCTGGTTTAGCCCTAGTTTGGTCCAGATTAAATCCTGGTTTAGCCCTGGTTTAGTACTGGTTTAGCCCTAGTTTAGTACTAGTTTAGTACTGGTTTGATTTTGGAGTTAGGCCTTTTTAAATCCTGGTTTCACCTTGTATGTAGTCTCGGTTTAGCTCTGGTTAAGTCCCAGTTTAGTGCTTGTTTAGACCTTGTTAAGTCCTGGTTTAGCCCTGGTTTAGTTCTGGTTTAGCCCTAGTTTGGTCCAGATTAAATCCTGGTTTAGCCCTGGTTTAGTACTGGTTTAGCCCTAGTTTAGTACTAGTTTAGTACTGGTTTGATTTTGGATTTAGGCCTTTTTAAATCCTGGTTTCACCTTGTATGTAGTCTCGGTTTAGCTCTGGTTAAGTCCCAGTTTAGTGCTTGTTTAGACCTTGTTAAGTCCTGGTTTAGCCCTGGTTTAGTTCTGGTTTAGCCCTAGTTTGGTCCAGATTAAATCCTGGTTTAGCCCTGGTTTAGTACTGGTTTAGCCCTAGTTTAGTACTAGTTTAGTACTGGTTTGATTTTGGAGTTAGGCCTTTTTAAATCCTGGTTTCACCTTGTATGTAGTCTCGGTTTAGCTCTGGTTAAGTCCCAGTTTAGTGCTTGTTTAGACCTTGTTAAGTCCTGGTTTAGTCCCGATTCAGCCCCTTTTAAATCCTGGTTTTGTTCTGGTTTCGTCCTTGTTTAGCTCTGGTTTAGCACTTGTTTATTCTTGGTTTAATTCTAGATTTAGTCCTGGGTTTAATCCTGATTTAGTCTTGGTTTTGTCCTGGTTTCATCCTGTATTTAGACTCATATTTAGAGCTGGTTTAGCCCTGGTTAAGTCCTTGCTTAGACCTGGTTTTGCTCCATATTTAGTCCTGGTTTAATTCTGGTTTAGTCCCAGTTTCACCCTGTATACTCAAATTTAGCCCTGGTTCAGTCATTCTTTTGTTCTTGTTCAGGTCCTGTTTTAGTCCTGATCTTAGTCCAGTGATTTACACCTGGTTTAGTCCAGATTTAGGCTCATTTTACTTCATTAAAGACAGGGAGACAAATATTATCTGAGGTGGTACTGAGGTGGTGAAAAGTTTGAGGTTCACAGGTCTACAACAAAGGTAAAAATCTGTTTGTGTGAAGCCAGAATTCTGATGTGGAGCAGCACTTTTGTCTGTGTGAACGTGTGTGAGGTGTGGCTGCTGCAGACTGTCCAGCAGAAGAAACTGTGATACTTTTTAGATTTTATTTTTTTTTCTAGATAAAAATGACAGAGGCTTCAGAGGCAGACGCTGTAGTTCAGATTCTGAGAGCTGTGTTTCTGTCACTGACACCACTCAAACACAGAGCCAGGACCTCAGCTGTGAGAGTGAATACTAATCACTCAAACCATTGTACTACAAGCCCTGTTGTTTTTCAGGGAGAAGAACAAAGGTGAACTGTGGTCTTGTGGGGACCTCTAGTGGTCATGTGGAGATGTAGTGGAAAATGGGAACAAAGCAGCACAGATTTGGTGAGGTTACAGAAAATTAGACTTTATACAAATGAGGGACAGATGGTATTTCATTTGATTATGATTGCATGTTAAATGCCACTTTTCATATGTTTTTCATCATTAAAAGCAGGGAGTTAATGGACAGAGCGGTTTCAAGCTGACAAAGATGTGAAAACCAGAACATGACACATCAAAAGAAATAGCATTAAAAAAAAAGTAAGTAAATTAATGGTATGACTATAGTTTTGATCATGTTCAGAATATTATAAAAATAGTGAAAAAAGTGACAACATAGAAAGATTCTAACCTTGAGGTCACTCACTGGCCACTGAGATGCCATATGGTGTATGGTGATGTGACCTTTAGGATATAAACCTTTAACAGCAAACAAAAAGATGGCAATTACATTTTACTTTTTATTATTGTATTGTATTTTACTTTTTTATTATCATATTATTGTATTTTACTTTTTATTATTGTATTGTATTTTACTTTTTATTATTGTATTGTATTTTACTTTTTATTATTGTATTCTACTTTTTATTATTGTAATCAAACATGGGGCATGGTGGCAGAGTGGTGCTCTTGTATTCCAGCAAGGAGGTTTAATCCTCAGCTGGGTTGACTAACTGGCCTGTGTCCAGGGCATACCCCGCCTAATATGGCCCACAGTTACTGGGATTGGCTCCCATAGCCACGACTTCTAACAGGAATAGGCAGAAGAAGAATGAATGAATGAATGAATGAATACTGTAATCAAAGTCCTGAATTAAACCAGTCAGCTTCTGTCAGCCATTCTGTGAATGTCTTTCCAAATACTTTTGACATCTTTGTGATTAGTACACAAAATAATAATGAGGACTCTAAATACCTGCAGATGTTGATGTGACTACAGTTAGGACAGGACCTTCCACTGACAACATGAAGCAAAACTGGCCCTGCCATCTCAGAGTTGCCTCTCATTTATGCCCCTTCCTTCAGGAGAGAAGTGATCAAAGTCAGCTCAGGTAAAAACTTTTTAGTGGAGAAAAGAATTCTGATGTGGAGCAGCACTTCAAATGGTCTGGGGCTTCATTTATAAAACTGTGCGTGGAATCCTTACTAAAATTTCACGTACGCCAGAAAACCAAAAGTAGAGTAGGCAAGGCATTCATATTTTTACACGCTGTACGTGCACCGCGGTGTTGTTGTGCGTAATGACAGCAGAATTTATTGGGTCTCGTTTAACACAACGCTTCATGAAAACCACACAGTCCTGTGTGAGCCGTCTGTAGGAGTTGGTCAGATTTATGTCCAGCGATTATTTCATTTAAGCACCCAGTTATTCTTCAGGGATCATCCCTGCTTTCCGTTCACAAGGCTCCAACCGGACTTTATCAACGGAGCCAGCGCTGCTGCGCTACGGTGCACGTGCACGAGAGCGCAGGTCTTTCAAACTCCCTAATGACACAAACACTTAATAAAATTAATAAAAAGTAAACGCCTTCCATGTGTTTTAAACACCGCTCGTGATTAAATGCTTCCACCTTTGTGTGATTCTTTGATTTTCTTGGGGATATAAAGTGAAAGTGAACTGTATCAAATGCACCAAACATAAGACTTCCTTCACTTCTATCCTCTCCTGCCTCTGTGCCGTGTCTCTGAAAGGTGCGTACCAAGGATGAAAGCTTGGATGGAACTACGCAAGGTTTCACGTCTAGATTGATTTTTATAAATACCAACGTTTGCGCAGAGAATGGCGTACGCAAGTTTCAGCCCTCATTTGGGGAGTACACAAGCTTTATAAATGAGGCCCCAGATCTGTGTACAGCAGCTCCAGAGACGTGTGTGAGGTGTGGCTGTGCAGACTCTTCCAGCAGAAGAAACTGAAACTTTGTAGATGAAGATGACGGAGGCTTCACTGTGGTTCAGATTCTGAGAGCTGTGTTTGTTTCACTGACACCACTCAAACACAGAGCCAGGACCTCAGCTGTGAGAGTGAATACTAAGCATGAACAGTTAACTTCTGTCATTTTTAAAGAGGACTGAAGGTGAACTGTGGGCTTGTGGGGACCTCTAGTGGAGATGTGGAAAAAGGAAACAAAGCAGAAGATTAAACTTTATTATAATGAGGGGCAGATGGTAATTATTTTGATTGAATGTAAAATGCCACTTTTCATATGTTTTCTGTCACTAAAAGCAGTGAGTTAATAGACAGTGGGTCTCACTCTGTCAATCCCCAAGCTACCAAAGGTGAAAGAACAAAATACATTAACACATGATTCAAACTACCAAGTAACACTGTAATGTTTATAGTAAGGAACAGGAACAGAAAGGTCACTGAACTTTCACTGGGTCTACATTCACACTGCAGGTCTTAATGCTCAACTCAGATTTTTAGCTGAAATTTGAAATTAGCTTAAGTTTATCTATAATCTGAAGATATTTGAATATGTCTATCAGTGACTCCACTGTATTTCACATCCTTATGTCTCTTCTAATATCTCTTCAGTACAGTTAGGATACAGCCCCTTGAGTTTAGCTTCAACATTATTGTCTCCTTAAATATTAATTAAGTTAAAATCTCACTTTTTTCAGTCAGTTAATCTGATCAGTTCCCTCCTCCTCCAGCACAGAATTGGACTATCTGTTGTATTTAGGGACGTAGATGAAATGTGACTTGTCCATTCAGACTGATTTAGGAGCCCATGTGACTGTGGTCTTGGTCTGAATAAAAAAAAAAATCAGATTTGTACTGTTCATACTATGGGTCACTTATGGAAGGTCAGATTTAGGCCACTGCAGTCTGAACATAGCCTGGTTTAACTTTGACTATATTAAGTAAGCAACTGCATAGGGCCCCACAGGCATTAGAGGGCCCCCATATTTTTAGCACTGTCTACATATTTGACTGATTCTGCAACTATGTTTGATGATATTTATTTATGTATATATATTTTGTGTTGCATATGTATGTAATCCTTTATCTTGCTACTTCCTGTTATTTGTCAAAGAGTTAAACTGAAACTGGGGCCCAATGCCAATAAGGTGTTTTACTGTTTACCTGGGGCCCTCTTGTTGAGTTAGTAATGTTTAAAACCAAAATAATTCATAAATAAAAAATAAAGGTATACTGTTAATTTTTACTTAGTGCACAAAATGTTTGAGAGCCTTGGCCCCCCAAACCTATCTTGCTTAGGGCCCCTAAATATATATAGCCCTGGACATCGGCTAGTCACAGGGATGATACTGAGTGACATACTGACCATTCACTGTCATATACATGAACTATGGGACATTTAGATTCTGTAGTTCGCGTTGTCTTCTCCTGTACTACCTCCCTGTCTCCAGCAGAGGTCAGTGTAGTTTTAATATTTCCCCATACCTCTCCTCAACTCTGTAAATGTTTTATTGCGCAGTAAAAGCCCCAGTATGAGTTTATAAGTTAGAGTGAAGTGGACTGGACATTACACAGCTCAGTCTGACCACCACATCAAACAGGTTTATGAGAGCAGGACAGATGGAGGTGTCCCGGGGTCGTCTGGCACGGCACACCCCCACACCTGCACCACAGACACATGCATGAGGTCATCTGAGATCAGGGGGAAAGAGTCCGATAGGTCCAGTGAAGTACTTATATCTGTATACAAGTACTGTTACTGTTACTTTATAATAACGTTATTGAGTGAGAAGAGTAAGTGTGTATCAAAGGCTAAAGAAGAGTACTATAAAATAAAAGCTTAAGTAAAAGTACTGTTACTTCAAAATAATGTGAACCTAATAAAAGTACTAAACTAAATTATTTTGCTACTGCAATGGCCGCTAGTTCCAGTATTACAACTTAAGGTAGTTACTAAAGACTACTAGTACTTCTAAAACTACTGCTAGTAGCCTACACTACTACCACTGCAATTGCTGCTAGTGCTAGTACTACAACAAAAGCAACTATGACAACTAATACTTCAAAAACTACTGTAACCACTACTACTAACACTACAAATACTATAACTACTGTTGCTGATGCTAGTACTAATAGTGATACAACTACTGTAACTACTACTACTGTCACTGCTGTTAGTATTACTAATGCTGAAACTACTGTATGCACATATTCTACCACTACACTGTATCAAAGCTCAAAACAAACATCTTCTGGTTCTGGAGGGGACAGTGCTGCCCATTTTTCCACTGAGGAAAAAAAGCTACTTTAGAGACTTTAAGATGTAGTTGATCCTCTGATTTCCACAAAATAAAAAAGTATCTTTTAGAAAATATACTTCAGTTTTTAGGTTATTTTCTTAAAGGTCTCCTATTCTGTTAAATCAACTTTTAACCATGTTATAATAATGTTTCCACCTCAAAAACAGACCAGGAGTAGTATTCTGTTTTATTTACATGTTTGAGTAATCCTGTATGCTGAGGTGCTGCCCTTCTTAAGAGCTGAAAATGATCGGTCTCATGGCTCTACGTAAACACGTGAAATCAGGAAGTGCTTCTGCTCATTTCTAAAGCCCATGCTTTGTCACTGGACTCATTCTGATCATTTCAGCACTTAAACCGCCGTCACTACGACTATCACACTACATTTATCTATCTGTTAGTGTCATGTTGCTAATAGCTGTGCTAAATAGCCATTTTATGCTCTGTACAGTCCCTACCGTTGCCAGCAGAGGGTGACACACACCTAATCCAAGCATTCTCTGCAAAGCCAAAGTATCAGCTCCCCAAAAGAAGATGTTTGTCATACATATACAGTATATGATTTTAAGTTATAAAACATGAAACACTAATGCAAAGGAGTCCAAAAGCATTTCAGAAAAGACCCCAAAAAGCAGAATATTGTACCTTTAACTTTATGTCTCCACCTCTGATGTGCTTCAGTGTATTATTTAGCCTGCTCTGGCTCACAGTGATCCTTATAAACAGGTTCAGTACAGAGGTATTTATGAACTTGTAAAGATTCTGGTGAAATGTGCTGGTTCCTCTGTGGGTTTACAGCTCTCTCAGGTTGTGAGCTTTCATCTAGCTGACGTCAAAATGTACACTGATCTACAGATGTGAGCAAAGATAGAATCCTGACAGAACCTGAGTCACAAACATGTCCAAGTGTGTAACATAAACAGTGCTGATTCTGGAGGTATTCCTCTGAGTCGAAAAGTGACTCATTCTTGAGCCACATCCAGTGAGTTCAGCTCAGACTCCACTCAGAGCATTTATCAAACACAGAACATGCACAGGAATATGTTCAAGACTGAAATATGCAGGAGTAATAACATTAGGAGTTCTTTTTCTTTTTGATTTTCCAGTTTTGAGGTTGTTTTTTTGTTTGTTTGTTTGTTTGTTTTTTTGAGAATACATCTGCTAATGTTTTATTTGCATAATAATTTGTATAGGTAAGAATTTTTGTACATGAGTCACCAGACTCAGAATGGTGTTTATGCCATTGTAAGTGAAAAGCTTTCACATCACTAGGAATTTGTTTGGTCATTGTTCCAAACTTAAAACATTACGCAAGTGACATAAAAATTATTGCTGGGCAACGATTAAGATTTTTAATCCCGATAATCATGCACTTAATTGTGCTTAATCAGGCTCAGCATACAGCATTACTTAAATGTGTCAATGAAACTAATTACTACTCTAGGTCTGTTTTAGAGGTGAAAACAACCTTGTAACATGGTTAAAAGCTCAAAATGTTGATTTAGCAGAATAAGGGACATTTAAGTTAACTCTTTATAAACATAAACTATCTAGATGAATATTGAGTAGCAAGCAAAACAAAAATCAACAGGTGCTTTATAAAGTGAAGAGTAGTAAAATGACAATAACAGAGGAGGGTTATCAAGTGTTCATGAGTCCAACAGCAGAGGGGAAGAAACAGTTCTTGTGGCCAGAGGGGAGTGGCTCAAAAAGTCCATGTCCAGAGTGAGAAGGGTCAGCTGTGATCTGACGCGCGCACCCCTGGAGATGTACAGGTCCTGCTGTTTCTTCTCATCACATAGACTTTTGGAATTTGTATATGGTTGAGTAGGCTAATTGCAAAATTATTTCAGTCATCTTTGAGCTTAGTTGGGTAACCTTATGTGCAGTGTGTGTTTGCTGTTTAGAGCAGTGCTTCTCAACCTTTTTTGTCTTGCATATCCCCTCACTCACAGATGTTAATAAAAAAAAAAGGTCTTTGTAATCATCTTCATGTATTAGTACATTATTAGGCCCGAGCCGGCAGGCATCGCCGGCGAACGGACTATTAAGATTGATGCATTCCGTTATTATTATTATTATTATTATTATTATTATTATTATTATTAGGCCCCAGCGGCAGGAGTGGCGAGGGCCTATAGATCCTTCTCACACAGCGTCATCTGATCACGTGATTTCCACGGAGCCGCCATGTTGGATGGCAAAAGCCGGTTGTCACGGCCCGATTTGGATCAGTCCTGCTGTCTGTTAGCCTAACAAATTAAATTCGTTTTACTCATCAAAAATAATTTATTGTGTCCTATATCTGTGATAGCATCTGCCAGCTGTCTTTTGAAGTAAAAAAGTTAATGTTGCACTGTTTGACAAAGTTTATTCTTTAAAAAAGTCACATAAAAGATTGTTCCTGCTGTAATCATCAAATAAAGTAAAAACTGATCTGAAGTCAGTTCTTACTGTCTGCTCAGGTTTATTAGCAGGGTAAACACGTTTTCATGGACATTTAGCAAACTGGAGAGAAAAAGAAAATACAATGTTCAGGACAGCTTGGTATTTGTTCATTTCTGCGTGAGGATATGGCGATTACAGGATTATTTTCACAACATAGAATACTTTGATGGAAATACATCTCGATATTTACTTGTGGATTTATACGAACTGATTGAGGGTTACTAATCCTGGATTGGACTGGTTTTGGACAGAACCAGTGTTGAAAGGTAAAAAGTCTGTTTTTTCGGTTTAGGCATACTGAGGAATCGTTATTAATTACACATATGTCCTATTTTAAGCATAAAGTTAACTTAATTCCCATTTTGTACAGAACATAAGCTTTCTAACGATGTATATCATGCCTGTATTGACAAAATAATAACCGTGCAAATTATGTTTTCGCGGAGTTTCTTTCTGTATCTGGTCGCCGCTAGCTTGAATGAGGTTAAACAAATGTAAACCTTAATACTTCGTATCTCAGCAAATTTGTGACTTTTTAAGGCCTTACATTTTGATTTATAATTTTAGACTTGATTTTCCGCCGTGGAAAGCCTACTTTATTGAAGTATTTATATTGCCTTTTCACTAATCTGCGTCTCTCATCTGCCTACTCACATGGACAACAGTTATTTTAAGGCACTTTCCACTTTCCAGACCATACTAAAGGTCTGTCACCCATCCTGCCACTAAATATTGTTATGCCTCTAAGGAGCTCTCTGCCTCTTGTAAGCTTTTAATTGTGCCCCTATAAAGTGAGATTGTCGATTGATTGACTAAATAATTGTAAACGTTGTGGTATTCCAAAGCCGATTGTGTGTTGAAGGCTGGTAACCTGTAATTTTGACATCATATGGGTCTTAAGCATCGACAAGTGAACATTTCTCTAAATATCGCTGTCTGACCTGACCACTTAACGTTAAGTATTGAACTGGTGTAGAAAGTGGTAAATATGAACTCAATTTCTATGCATGATTGCTAATCGCTAGCCAGCTACACCGGCTTTTTGCCATCAAAAATGGCAGCGCCAACAAACCAAGTCACGTGGCTGAGAACGGTCTATAGTGACTGTTCAGCAGTGCGCGAAGCGCTCATCCTTCACCAAATACTCATAAACACACTCATGGCATCAAGTACTATCCGGTGATATAGGTATGTGCCGCGAATGCGACATATTTGTAATTGGCTCGTTGCACCAACTGGCGGAATTCTATTTCCGCTTTACTCCGTGTTAGCGCCGCAACTTCCGGTTCCGGTGTCCCTGGTAGAAAAACGATGGCACTTTTTTTTACACGCGTTGTTTTCAGGAGTTACCCAAAGTCACCATCAGCGATGTACATCGCATAATACAAGCTTCAACCTCAGCCCACAGAAGCAAAAAGGAGAAAGGATTCAAGTTTTATGTGTCAAATTACATCGACAACTACGAGGGTAAGTAAAAGCAGTCACGGTCAGGCTAACTAGCTTGAGTTGTTATCGGACTTTCACAATTTATCAGATTTCTTAAACAAATGTTAACAGTTTAATCTATTTACTGTTCATGTCAGTATACATTGAAAATGCTAATGTATTAACTTGATTCCCAACAGTTTCTAACAAAGACTCGTCAGGCAGAGTGAGCGTCAGGGCGGTCTGTTACAGGTCCATGCGAAAGCATGAAAAGCCACACGACCTCAGATTAGGGAGAAAAACAAAACCAACGTGTTCATCTGTTCAGTGCTGCTAGGACCATATTCTGGGGTGCTTATGTCGCTAGTGGAAGTGAAATACAAAAAGTAGACACTGCTAGCTGTTGGTTTCTTAACACATAGAATGGATGGACAATCGGCTTTGCTTACTTGCAAGTTAGCTTTTATGAGAACCCCAGACGTTAGTCCTCACGGCTGCAGTTCTTTGTTTATATTTACTATGATCTTAACCCTGTTTTACATGGGTAATGCAAAGGCCAGTTAATTCAAGTTTAGCTTACCCTTTCTGCTTTTTTATGTTAAGTGTGTTCAGTTTTTGTACTGTAGCTATGTGAAAGTGAGTGATTTGAGACAGGCTGAAATATGTCTGTATGTGTGCATTTTCCTAGCAGAAATTCAGTGCAGCTGCTTGTGGCTGTATTAGTAAAAACATGACTCTATTTTCCTAAAAACAATTATATAATAAATATTTTATTGTATATAAAGTACCATACCTGCCTGCTCTCTATTCTCTCGTTTTCAGTAAGCTATTAAATTAAGAAACAATAATTACACAGTATATGCTGACAGTTTGTTTTATGTTTAGATTTTGTTTGAAGACTGCTCCCCTGTGGAAATTGCAGAAGCCACATGTTCTTGTGTGGCTGGAACAGTGCTTTGCAACCATAATGTTGCACTGCTCTATCAAACTGCACACTACTCCACTCTAAACCTGGCAGCTGTACCACCAGTTCTTAGCTGCACCGAAACAGAGCAGAGCTGGCACAAACCAAGGACCATGGTAAGTGTTCATTCATAACCAAACCTTACTTAGCTGACCACAGTTTTCTTTTTCTTCTGCATGTGGTGACAGTGATGCATTATTTTTGTGTACTTACAGGGTGTGAAACCTGGCCGTGTACGAGACATGGTCTTTATTTCCAGCAAGCCAAAGCAGCGTACTGTTGCAGATGGTGTAAGGTAATAGTTGTTGTAAATGTATAGTGTAATATGTACTTTTGTTGTCGTTTCAAGTGTACAATTCTTATTTGGGATTTCCAAGGAGTAAACGTTATAAGGCAGTGTGGGGAGAGACTCCTGATCCTGATGTCCTTAAAGTGGATGAGGTCTACAAGGACTTTCCATCAGACCTTGCCCCTCTGATTACTACTATGGCCATCAGCGCAGATGTCTCATTGGTGGAGTCAGCTTATGGTAAAGTTCAGGAAGGCAGTCTCATCTCTTACCAGCATCCACTGCCAGTAAGCCGGGTTGTAATTCGCCAGCCAGATGCCCCTTCACCACCACTGCTGCCATTAGATGGCTATAAGCTTGAGCCCACCAGTTGTCAGTTTGTGTGCAGTCACCAACAGCAACTGCATTTACAGTCTCTGGCGATAACGCTTGACATGGCTCGAGAAATAGAACTTGCCACCAGGGAGCAGAGCACCACTGTCGAATGGCACCGTGTCCGGAGACCGCGAATAACATCTTTGAGGTTTAGGGAAGTGTGCCATGTCAGAGGCTGCAGTGCTGCTCTTAACCTGGCCCAAAGAATCAGAAGGGGAACAGCAGCCACTGCAGCAATGAAGTGGGGCCTAGCACAGGAACCAGTTGCTGTCCAAGAATATTGCCGGATCAAAAACACAAACTATTGGCCTTGTGGGTTTGTCATCCATGCTGATGCTCCTTGGTTAGGTTCTTCTCCAGATGGCCTGGTATTTGACCCATCAGAGAGACCACCTTTTGGTCTTCTGGAAATCAAGTGCCCTAGCGCAAAAAGCTATGTTGACTGTAGCTATTTAAAAATGCAGAGTGGCACAATGAATCTCAAGCCAAGTCACAGTTACTACTGGCAAGTGCAGGGGCAGCTCCTGATTACAGGTATGGTGTGGTGTGACTTTGTGGTCTTTGCAGAAGATGATATTCTCATCCAACGCATTTACAGAGACCCTGAGGTGACTCAAACCATCAGAGAAAGGGGTGATCACTTTTATTTTTACTTTTACCTGTCCAGTGAAGAAACAATGTTTTAAACTGCACAGCAATTGGGTTTGTTTATATTATTTTTTTGAAATTATTGTAGGGAGTATTTTTTTCACAGGCAAAATGTTGTATTAACATTGGAGAATTTGATGTAAAAACTTATGCCATGTCTGTTATAGCACTTCTTAAAGCTATAGTGAAAAACAATGTATTTAATGTATCAAATGTGTATAAAGAGTTGCTGTGTGCTACATTTTATATAGCTGTTATAGTTATTGCCTTAATGTAGAAATGTGTATGTTGTGAAATTTATACTTCTTTAATGTGTGTAGTTGTTTAAATTAAAACATGTTTTATCCAGCTAGTTATTTTTATTTCATTGAACACATGAATTTAACACAGTAGTACAAAGTGATCCTCCTGGACAAATAAAACCCCAAGAAAAGTCAGTCAGATTATTTCTATTGCATTTTAAGACAAAAGCAGGTCTAACCCAGGTCTAAATCAGGTCTAAACTGAGATAAATCCATGTTTTAAATCAGGACTATACAAACAAAACCTGAAGGGAGCAACAGTAAACCAGCCCTGAACCAGGTTTGCCTTAAAGTATTCATAAAAATGTGTGAGTGATTATTATCAGGGTGTGTAAAATGTTGTAGATATAACAAAGATGCTAATCAAGTACATTTTCAATTCTCAAAAACTACTTAAGTACAGTGCAGATCCTTGCTTACTGTCCACCGCTGGTAAACACTTAAGAGTTCATTCAACTATATACAATATTATTTAAAATGTCCACAGAAACATTAACAATAAACAAGGGGATTAAAATGGCTTTCATCACATCATGTTGCCCATGCCTTTACAAGTGGTCCATTCTGATAGTTGACCAGGTAACAGGCCACATTGAACAACTCATCAATGCTTCCAGACAATGACACTGGGATTACTTTGTCAAACAGTTTATTTTCTTTCACCCTCCTAATGCATCGCTCTACATGGACCCTCAGACGTGCAATACCTTGAGTCTGTAGGACATCCTGTCGGCTCATCTGGGTTTTTCCAGAGAGAAAGGCAGGCCTGTAAACTTGACAGGGAGGCAGATTGTCAACCAGGAAGCCTTTGTCGACCATTATTGCCATGTCTGGCTTGAGTAGATTTGTGATGCCCGACAACTTAAAGATCTCCCGGTCACTCGTGGATCCAGCATACAAGGCAGAAACGAATGTAATAGCACCGTGGGGTGCAATGCCAATCATCGCCTTGAATGTAGAGTGTGACTTGTAAGTAGAGAACACTTCGCTCTGCAGCAGGAGATCTGATGGTGTCTGGCAATATATTTCTGTGCAATCAAGCACCACTTGTGTATCAGGGAATGCAGCAAACTCGCGTGGAAGTTTAGCTCTTACAACCTCACGTGGCAACCAGAGACGCTTGCTTCCTAGCAGTTGATACAGGAAGTTGGTCCAGGTGGTAATAATCCTGCTAACAGTTGACCGATGAATGCCAAACCTTTCAGCTAGATCCCGTGGCTGCAGGCCCACAGAAAGGTACATGAGGAACAGCAGCAGTTCATCAATAGGTGGAAGTTTCTGGGAAAAAAAATGTGTTGGTCATAGGACAAGGTCAAAACAGTGAGAAAGTGAGAACTTTGATGATTATGTAAAAAGCTGTAAATGTATAATGTAAAATTGGTAGAAACTGTAGGCCTGCATGTTGTAGATCTATCTATAAAAACATGATTATTCATATTGTGTGTCACACTGCAGATTTATTGTTGTTAATGAGTTCTCTAAAACTAAAATCTGGAGAAATGGTTTGAGACGGTTTGCCAGCACAGCAAATAATATTTACCGTGGATGTGTGAGAGCTGTCTGAGCCTGATGCACATGTTTTGGTGTTGGTGACCCATATCATCTTGGTCTTGACTGCTGGTTCGATCAATTTCCAAAAATACTGGAAATGTTTGTATGAGGCAAATCTGGGAATATAATAACACACATATATATATATATATCATTAAGAACAAGATTATGTTAACATTTATCAGATACATTAATACCTTGTCAGTAGGTCCACTGATATTCAGCAGTAGTGGAAGAAGAAAAATCCACAATATGTGTGGGTAGGGCTCAGCACAAAAACCAAAATGATGACTAGTGTTTACGTATGCAAATTAGCCACATGTTTTAAGTAGCGCTCATCGGGGCTTCACCTCTTTTGACTTGGCTCATAGCATGATGGGCAAGTTTAATGAGTTGTTAAACCATTATAGCCTATTCCTAAACAAATATAACTCATTTACAAAAATATTACAAACTTACCTGGTGTAAAAGCGGACATCATCGTCGGAGCCCGCAAAGCGCTGCAAACAAAAACGGCTTCGCAGCTGTAGCTGCTCTACTTGGCTTCGAAGCTGCTCAACTTGCCTCCGCAGAGCCTCGTTTTGGCTTTGCAACTCATTGGCGATTAGTCCTGTCACTGGAGTGACACAATAGTCGTGATCAAGAGCCACGACCTCCATTTCAGATCCCGAGGAGTCCTCAGTCGGGTCCGCGGGAGGGCTGTCCACCGGGGGGCGACGTTCCCACACACTGAGCCTCGGACTGGGCACTGAAAAATTGTTCCACTCAAAAAGGACGGGTATAGCTCCTTTATTTACCCTCTTCAGCCCGCCCGCAGTTTCCACAATATCTCCCGGTAGGAAATGCCGACTGCATACTCGCGTCCCTTTTGTAGGAGTGAAGTTGTCGCGCCGGATTTTAGTTAGCCACTGTAGACGCACAGCATTATCAACAGGGAATGAGTGGAAACTAAGATTCAGATTGTAGCGTGAGGAATTGCTACACAGAGGTACGCAACAGTGTAGCGCTGACACTCCTACCCTCTGAAAAGTTAAACGCCTCTTTTTAACTTTAAACATGCTCATCTTCACTTGCTAAGATCACAATCTGATTGGGACGTTCAAACCGGAAGTGCCCGCCCTTATACAATTTAACCGGAAGTTGATAGACGCCATATTGTGCACGAAGCCAATTGTTCCGACTAAAACAAAGACAAAAAAAAAAAAACCAAAAACAGGTCAATTTGAATGGAGGCAAAAAAAATTGTTTGTTGTAGACACAAGAAATTTGGCACACACAACCTTCATGCCCTACTGAACATAAAAGCCAACAAGGACATACCCCTATCTACAACCGTGTTACCATGGTAATGCCAGAAATGTGTCATTGAAATGAATGGGTTTTAGAAAGCTGCACACTGTTGCAGACTAACAACATTTGTTACACTAATCCAACTTTAATGAAAAATTCAAGAATGAAAAAGTGAAATGTGATCAGAGAAAAAAATGAAAAAATATTGAAATATGGCTCAGTAGCGGCCCCTGGAAAAGTCAAAATACATTGCGCCTATGGGAGGGGACTGCAAACTTTTTTCAAGGTAGAGAAATGAAACTTGGCAGGATCATAGAACATGTCAGGACAAGTAAAAAATTATATCATGGCTCCACCCTAAACCCAACAGAAAGTCGGCCATATTGGGTGGAACCCAAGATCTGCAAAATTGTGCCTTTCGGACAAAAAGTATATAAGTTTACAGTTTTCATCCAAAAGACTCCAAACTCAGTCAAAATCACCTAGACACCTGTGCAGGTCAAAAGTTATCAAATGAGTTTTTGGATACAATGTTGGGTGTGGCTGTGGCGAGCCCGCAACGAAGCGGCCATTTTGAGAACTAAAAAAACTTGAGTATCTCTCACAGACAATGTCAGATTGAGTCAGACCCCATGGAACATTTGTGCACAATGACGACCTGAACACAATGATATGTCAATATTATGGCTATGTCATAAAATAGCTCTCCAGCGCCACCTACAAAATTTGAATGGAGGCAAAAAATTTAGTTTGTTGTAGACACATGAAATTTGGCACACACATCCTCCATGCCATCCTGAACATAAAAGCCAATGAGGACATACCCCTAGCTACAACCGTGTTACCATGGTAGTGCCAGAAATGTGTCATTGAAATGAATGGGTTTTAGAAAGCTGTACACTGTTGCAGACTAACAACATTTGTTACAGTAATCCAACTTTAATGTAAAAATCAAGATGGATGAAGAAAATTGTTATCAGATGAAAAACCAAAAAAATTTTGCAAAACAGCTCAGTGGCGACCCCTGTAATTTGGGAATTACATTGCGTCTATGGGAGCCCATCACAAACTTTTTTCAAGGTAGAAAACTGAAACTTGGCAGGATCATAGAAAATGTTAGGACAAGTAAAAAATCATATTATGGCTCCACCCTTAACCCAACAGGAAGTTGGCCATATTCCCCATTCTTGCTGCTGGGTCTGTGTAGTAGTGGTGGCTGTCAGCACAGTATAATGCCTGGAAGAAGAACAATCACAACAGACATCAGCATTTTTCTGCGTTTAAAAGAGTGTTTATAAATATAACAGTAGTGATTGAGATTGAAAGTTAAACACACCATAATACAATTTCTATGGAGGATTTAGCATTCCACCAAACATTGTAAATTATGACTAATCACAATGATTTTGACTAATGACAACATCAGCCACATGTAAAAATGAATGCATATCTTGTAACCTATCCAAATACATCACTCATGGAAGGGTCTATTGACCCCAGTTGCAACTTAAATTTAAACTCATTAACATCAAGTAACAGAGGTAATTTTACTATAAAAAATTACAAATGAGTTTTGTTTTTTTTACCCTAAAGGCAAGGTGAGTGAAATAAAAACAGTGGTAGTTGTAGTAATAATATTAGTGATATGACATGGCGATTCAAAAATATATGGGGCCCGGGGTCATGTGACTTGCTGACAAGATGGCTGCCTAAAAATTTCGCTCCGCTCTCCTCAGTTCCTAAATCTGATATAAGTCAGCCTTGAGGAAAAGCTAAATTCTTTAAACGTCAACACCACCTCCGTTGAGACATTTAAAACAACTCCAGATTGGCGGAGGGCACCAGAAAACAATTAAAGGCGAGTACAAAGACACTCGACGTCGACGCCGACAAACAACCACTGACTAGCATGATTCAAAATGCGCTGCAAGAGCAACGTGATTTCATCGAATCACAGTTTCTCAAGTTCGAAGGACGCTTGGAGAAACTCCAGACGCAGCTCTCAAATAATACTAAAGACATTAAAAAACTGAAAACAGACCACAAAGATCTTTCCATCCAAGTTGAGAAATTGTCAAAAATGTTACAAGACAAATACAGTGCCCTGGAAGAAGCTGTAGCGCTTCAAGAAGATAGAAATAGGAGAGACAATTTACGGATCATAAATTTACCTGAATCACACGAAGGAAGCAATCTGCTGTCCTTCATTGGCACCGCTATTATCAAGTGGTTTCCTTCGCTCTCCAGTGGGAACATTGAGATAATGCGGGCTCACAGAATTGGTGCCGAACGTGCCCCGGGTGCTCCACCGCGCACCATTATCATCAAAGTACTTCGTTTCACCGATCGGGACAGGAATTCTTAAGGCAGCGCGAGAATCCCCAGTCATAATCAACGAAAGAAATATCCGTTTTTCAGCGGACTACAGTAACTTCACGGCGAAACGACTGCCGCGCGTATTCTGGAGTCATGGAGGAGGCCAGGAAACAAGGATACAACACGTTTCTTCTTTATCCTGCTAAACTCAAACTTACAAGAGGATCGGAGTCTCATATTTTCACCAATAATAAGGACGTGGAGGAGTTTTTGTCTACTATATGACTGTACTTCAGGTAACACTTATTGAAAGTCCATTCGGAGCTGAATGTCATTTGGAAATGGATGATAATTTAAAGAGAAGCAAGTAATGTTTTTCTACACGAAAGATGTGGGAAGTAACATCCTAATTAATTTTCATGTCTACTTTTGCTTGGATTTAAATGCATTTATATTATACGCAGATTTCACGTTTCCTTAATTGGTTTTTGTAGTAAAGTTACTTTAATTCAGATTTGATGAATGGGGAATTGGGCGGAGCTAACTTGTAGTAGCCACCTTCTCACATAGTCAGGTGTAAAATTGTTCAAAGGAGGGCGGGTAGGAGGGTTTTGTTTTGTTCTGAAATGGGAATTTTTTTTATTTTATTTTATTTTTTTATTTTTTTTATTTATTTTTTTTTTTATTAGAGCTCATGGTGACAGGGGTGGGAAGATTCTGGATTCTTCTTTTCTTTTTCTTGTATTGTTATTGGATTATAATACTCACTTCTGGGGAAAACTGAGTTAATATGACAAGTTTTTCTGTTAATATCTGTACATGGAATACTAATGGTTTAAACCAACCTATCAAATGTGCAGCTTGCTTAGATCACCTTCTTCGACATAAAGTGGACATTGCTTTTATACAAGAATCGCACTTGAAGAAAGCAGATGTTCACAGATTCTCAAATCAACACTATTATGTTGCTGCATCTTCATCCCTGGACTCAAAAACCTGTGGAAGTTTAGTAATGATTAAACGTAATTTTAATTTAACAGTGATAGAACATTATGGCAGCTCTGATGGTCGCATAGCATATATAAAATGTAACTTTTCTGGACGTAACTATGCTCTTATTTCTGCGTATGCACCAAATCGTTATGATACAAAATTTTACAAGAATTTTTCTGAAATTCTTTCAGGGATGCAAGATCACGCAATTATCATAGGGGCTGATATGAATGCTATTTTGAGTTTAACCCTTGATAGCTCTTCATTACGTAATCAATACTCTCAAAAGATGTCAAGTGAGGCATTTAAAAATTTGGTTAATGACTTTACTCTGCAGGACTTACATCGTCTATTGTACCCAAACTTAAGAATATATACCTTTTTTTCAGACAGACATAAAACCTACTCAAGGATAGACTATTTGTTGGCCACTCCTTCTGCTTTTTCGCAATTGTATAAAGTTGAAATTATCCCAAATTCATTATCGGATCATTCAATGGTCCTTGCTAATTTAACCCTCAATGACATTTCTAATAGAGCCACTAGATGGCGCTTTAATGGCACTTTACTAAAAAATATCGAATATTGTGATTATATTAGAAGTCAAATAAAACACTTCTTAGATATAAATTTCAATACTGTGACTGATCCACGTATATTATGGTATGCTATCAAGGGTTGTATTCGAAATGCTACAATTTCCTTTTCATCATACAGTAATAAGGGTAAATTAGCCAAAATAAAACAATATGAGTCTATTTTACAGACATTAGAACAAAAACAACATCGGTTTGGCTATTCTGAAAATAGAGCAAATATTATAGAGGCTGTTAAGTCAAAGTTATATACTCTTCTTCGAGCAAGAGCTGAATTTGATATTCACAGATCTAGACAAAAGTATTACTTTAGTGGTACCAGAACCAGTCCACTTCTCTCCATGAAATTACACAAAAGCTCAAAGTACTCTAATATTACAACCATAAGAACTTCTGATAAAATTTTAACAAATCCTCACGATATTAATAGGGAATTTTGTTCCTATTATCAGTCATTGTATTCATCAGCAATTGAATTGGACAAGGTGAGATGCAATGAATTTTTAAGCGTCTTATCATTAGCCTCGTTGTCTCAAGATGAAAATGAAATTATTAATAGCCCAATCACTTTGGATGAGCTTTATAAAGCTTTATGTGGAATGAAACAAGGTAAATCTCCAGGTTGGGATGGAATCCCTCCGGAGTTTTACCTTAGTTTCTGGAGTGACTTGGGCAATTTGATGTTAAAAATGATCCTGTCCTCAATCGAAAAGGGCTCTTTTATTAACGATGCAAATCAAGCAATAATTACTATTTTACCCAAACCAAACAAAGATCATACCTTATGTAGTAATTATAGGCCATTATCACTTTTAAACACTGATATTAAAGTGTATGCACGTGTTCTAGCTCACCGTATTGATCCTTATATATCTAAACTAGTTCATTATGACCAAACTGGTTTTATTAAAACCCGACTGGCTTCTGATAATATAAGACGCTTACTTCATGTAATTCACGCAGCTATTAATATTCCATCACCTTGTGCAATTTTATCTCTTGACGCTGAAAAAGCTTTTGATCAGTTAGAATGGGAGTATTTGTGGATGGTTCTGGATCACCTTTGTTTTGGACAAAACTTTATAAAAATGGTTAAAACGTTATATAAGGACCCTACAGCTGTTGTAATAAGTGGTAGTGTTATTTCTTCCCAGTTTTCTATATCACGTTCTTTTCGCCAAGGTTGTCCCTTAAGTCCTTTATTATTTGCACTGTCTCTTGAGCCTTTAGCTCAAAAAATTAGACAGCATGCTCATATACATCCAATAGTTTTCAGTGACACTAAGCATCACATTTCTTTGTATTGTGATGATATATTATTATATATTGATAAGGTACCAACCTCTATTATACATGTTTTGGAGACATTCAGAGAATTCGTGTCATTTTCAGGTTATAAGATTAATTGGTTAAAATCTGCATTATTGCCTTTAAACTCGCATGTTAATTTATCATCACTTCCTCCTTCAATACCAAGTGTGGAACATTTCAAATATTTAGGAGTGGAAATTTATGCATCATTGAACGAAATTGTTTCTAAAAATTATACAGAAATACTCAATTGTGTGGCATCTGACTTAGAAAGATGGGTTAATTTCCCTGCTACTCTACAATCTCGTGTTTTTATGATCAAAACGGATATATTACCACGTATTAATTTTTTTTCCTCAATGTTGCCCCTTCCTCCACCATCTAAGTATTGGGAAAAGTTACACTCTCTTATTTCAAAATTTATATGGAAAGGTAAACGACCTCGAATCTCTGCGGCTACTTTACAACGCCATAAATCTTCAGGTGGACTTTCTGTTCCTAATTTTAAATATTATTATTGGTCCTTTGTATTACGTCCACTTTCTACATGGTTTTGTCCTACAAGAGAATCTTCATGGAAATGTATAGAGGAAAATTTAGTTCGGCCCTACAGATTAATGGACCTAATTTATTCTGCTATACTGCTTAAACAAGCAAAAGTTCGTTTTGGTCCAATTATCACTACTCTTTTGTCTGTCTGGCGTAAGGTTGAAAAAGAAACAAAAACTACACAAAAATGGCATAAACATAGTCCTCTTTTTGGTAATTATTCCCTTCTTTCCAGTACTAAGCCTTTCTCTTTTTCACAGTGGGAAGGTAGGGAAATTTATATACTTGGAGACATTTTTAGTAATTCGGGTCTTCGTTCATCTAATGATCTGCTGGTTTCCTTTAATTTGCCAGCCTCCTCTTTTTTTCTGTATCTCCAGCTGAGATCCTCCATGAAGGCCTATGGTGTTCCATGGAACGAACCACTCACCACACATAAGTTACATAGCGTTCTAAATAAGAACTCTAAAAAGAGTATAGTTTCACAGATGTATATGATGTTATTAACTGTAAATTATAAACCACTATACATTGAGAAAGTGTGGTGTAAAGACTTAGGAGTGCAAGTGGAGGATGACAGCTGGAAAAAAATATGGAATACCATTGTTTTTTCATCAAAAAATCCCAATCATCAGATAATTCATTTAAATGTTTTGCATAGAACCTATCTTACCCCTCAAAAAAGGTACCTGATGAAACTTCAGTCCACTCCAATCTGTGATAAATGTTCTGATAATGCCATAGGTACTTTCATACATATGTTTTGGGATTGCAAAGGTGTCGTTATATTTTGGAAAATTGTTTTTTCTTATTTAACACAACTACTGGACCAAGTCTTTTATTTTTCCCCACTTGTTTTGTTACTTAATGATTTTTCGCATTTACCTCACTGGACTTGTTCACAGAAAAAGGTCCTATTGGCTGGTCTAACTGCTGCAAAGAAAATGCTTGCTCTTCGCTGGCAGTCTCCAGACAAACTGTCTTTTGTACATTGGATCAACACCTTTCATGATATCATTAACATGGAATTATCAGTGGCAAAAATGCATGGAGCCAAGGAGAAAAACATTACATTTTGGACAAATACTTTATCTAAAATAGACAAACTTAAAGAGAACTAAATATGTATGATCATTTAAGCTTTAAAGTCTAACTTAATCATCTATATCCTAAACTGTTCTGCTGTTCTGCTGTTCTGCTGTTGAGGGTGGCTTGTGTGATATTTGATATGACACTATAATTTCTTTTGGGGATTGTATCCCTAGTTTGTTTTGCTTAGAGGAAATAGAAATCCAGAAAGGGTGGGGGAGTGGGTGGGTTGCCGCCATGAGCTTTTTTTTTTTTTTTTTTTTTTTTGGGTGGGTGGAAGTGTATATGTATGTGTATATATGTATGTATGTATGTATATATATATATATATATATATATATATATATATATATATATATATATATATATATATTAGTATTTTGTTTATTGTCTTCCGAGTTTGAAAATCAAATAAAAATTTGATCGCAAAAAAAAAAAATATATGGGGCCCCAAACAAGGGTCCTCACTGACATTTTAATGCTCATACATACATGCTCCTAAAACTTTAATCTTGTTATAAGTTAGACTCAAGATTTGGAATTGTCATTTTACGAACCACTAGGGGGCCGCACTTTCCTAAGCTTTTCTCTGGGGCCCCAAAGACTTGCTTAGTTTGACGGTCCTGTTGCAGCACCTCTGAGTAGTACTTTATACTTTTCTTCTTTCTTTATCTTCACCCAAGTCACAAGTTTGCCCTGTACTTTTACTTGTACCTCATTAACAGTATCTTGAAGTAACAGTACTTCTAGCACATACACATAATCTTCAACAAAGGTTTCAAATAGTTTCCTCCAGCTGGTCTCTTTTCATATATCGCTCTGGTGATGCCACGCCCTGCAAATCAAACACAGACAACATGAACTGGTGAAATCTTGTTCTGAGGTAGTTATTGCTAGTCGATCGATAGTAAAAATATCTGTAGGTACCCACCACACTTGATCTCATCTCTCATGACGGTCAGAGTGGAAGCAGTGGTATTGTAGGCTGAGTTCTGGTGTGGGTATGTGCGGGTGATGATGGGCATGTGGTGGATGCCGTCCCCGGGGTTCACCTGAGAATAAATAAAAACATTGTAGGCTACTGTTAGGTCGAGGGGGACACCTTTATCTGGAGTTTTAGGAGATTTAAAAAATATTTGGCTTTCCAAGTAGCATCTCTAACTCACAAAAATTAGCATCACTGAATAAGAACAAGACAAAGGCTAAGCCAGGGCTAAACCAGGACTAAACCAGAACAAGACTAGGGCTAAGTCAAGACTTAACCAGGACAAATCCAAGACTATATCCAGGAGTAATCTAAGACGAAACCAAAGCTAAACCAGGACTAAACCTGGATGAAGCTACTGGAGCTCTCAATTTAACCGGGACTAAACCGGGTCGAAATCAAGACTAAACCACAATGAATCCTAGAATAAACCAGGACTAAACCAAGTCTAAACCAGGTTTAACCCAGGACTGAAATAGGATGAAGCTACTATAGCTCTAAAACATGCACAACAGGCTAATCTTCCAGCTAGGTTCTCCTGACCAGGATCCTGCCCCAAGATCTGGAGAAGGGTCTCCGAACACTGCACTGCGGTCGCCCACTGCTCCTGACAGGTTTCCCCAACAACACTGAAGGATGGGTCAAATGCTGAGGACAAATTTCCCCACAGGGACAATAAAGTCTACCTACCTAAACTAAACCAGGTTGAGGTTACTGTAGCTCTAAACTAAACCTGGACTAAACCAGGTCTAAACCACCAGTGGTCCCCTAACCAGACTTTGAGAACCACTTCCATAAAGCGGAATTCTTCTGACCGTGCCCATCTTCACAGCAGTTTATGAATGCATTTATATTGACAGGATATTGGTCCACTTACCCTCGGATCCCAAACGGGGAGGTTGTAGGGGTACTCCTCAGCATGATTGGGAGTGGCCACCCCCTGTTTTATAAACACACACAATCACAATTGCAATTTAGCAAAGTCTTGGTCTTGTGCAAGTTAAAGTACTATTAAAATATTCTGTGGGATTAATGCAAGTCGTGTGGTACTTACCACGTGGAGAAGACCCAGAAGAATTTGGCCACCAGGGTTGCAGCTGAGGCGTGTGGGTAGAGCTGGCATGTTCTGGCCACCAAAATGCACCAGGCCACTCCACCCAGGAAGCCCAGCTTGTTGGAATTAAAGTTTCAACCTAAAACATAAGAAAAACATAATTACTTATAAAAACATATTGCTAAACTACAACAAACTCAGACAGAAGTACTCCTAATCTGTATGCATGTATAAGTACTTTTACCAAACTAGTGTCACTTACATTTAGCCCAATGCTTGATGGTCCTCAGAGCCAGTCTGAAGTTATAGACATTGGGCACCAGACTCAGGATCTTCTCGTTGACTCTGTATCCTGCAAAAATGACACAACAACACTAATCTTAATTTTTTGCCTCTTAAAATAGGCTACAGTAAAAAATGCTTTACTTGGATGGCTGCGCACCTTGGAGACTCCTCACACTCTGAAGATCCATCCCCTGTAGCAGCTTAGTGTCTGGAGGTCCAGTCTGTCAGAAATGCTGTTTCTCAGGATTTGGGTACAAATCAAGTCAATCACAAGAAAAGTATGAGCAATGTTTTTTCAATGGCACTGATAGAGAACTGATTTTTTTTTTTTTTTTACCTGTATCCCATAAAAAGTTAACTTGATGATCGGCACAAACGCATCCTCAATGACCTTAAAGACAAGAGAATTTGTAATAAACTTGTACTAAGAAGAACTAAATGTGTGGAAGCTGTATAAGGGACTTATATGTCCTCAGGCTCTTCATCTTCTCACAGAAAGACGAGAAGAAGTCGTGTCTCTGGATGAAACCAGGTCCCACACACAGGACGTCAGTGTTTTGTTGTACACCCAGGACAAAAGAGCCAAACGGGACCACCCTGCCGCCCACTTGGTCCGTGACAGACTCAGGCATGTTCTGTGATGGACACATGAAAATGTATTTAAACATAAATTAAGCTCACTACGATCATACAGTAAATAACACTGCCACTTCACCTGCATACTTCTTTTTACACAACCACATAACTTTTAAACACTTTAAATATGGCTGCATGATATGGAAAAAACATGCAATATTTGATAACTCTGTTGAAAATGAGCATAACAATATTATTGTGATATTTAAAAATAAGGCACTTTTCTCACACAGTAAGTTAAATTAACTTAAAACAAAAATGTAAGTCCCTGTATTAATGAGTCAGAACAGTGTCAAAATCAAACCTAACACAGACTAAACCAAGAATAAAACAAGGCTAAATTGTGACTAAATGAATAAGCTATGGCATTTGGGTTCATATTACTATTGTGCATGAGCCAAAATGAGCTGGATGTTAACAGGTTAAGCAAATTATCACTAAAACTGGACTTTTTTAAACATTTTTATTTAGTCACACTTAGTCAACTTTAGTCAACACTTTTAGAGAAAAATGATTCTTCAGTGTAAATCTCTGCCAGATATAAGACCTTAGCATTATTGTGATATATTTAGATTCTTGCAATAATGGATATTGCTGATATTGTGATAACAATAATTTTTTTGAAATATTGTGTAGCCCTAATTTTAATTCAACCTTTATGGTGCATGTACTTTAAAATCAGCTTCACCATTTTATGTCCTACATACAATATTTAGGCTTAAAATAACCTTAACATTAAAACTATAGTAAACCTTCCACAACCCACTTTTGGGTCCCAGCCCACAAGGTGACAATCCTGTCCTCAACCAGTGGTGGTTAGTTTTCACACCAAGTACCACCTCAGAAAATATTTTTTTAATGTACCATCTTATGCAGACTAAATTAAGCGTGACTAAATAAGGACAAAGGAGGGACTAAACAGGGCTAAACACACTGGCTCTCATTTATAAAAGTTGCGTAGAAACAGGTGCAGATTCTTCCACAAAAATGTGCTGGAGGGTGTGTGGGACTCATGAGGGCTGCTGATGAATGTGGCTATCACTGGGAAAACACATAAAAGCTTGTGCTACTTGATTTACAGCCCTAACTAAAATATTTTAAAATGCAATTTTTGGACTGTACTATTAAATAGATTTAAAGTGGCAATGTCTTTATGTTCTCATTAATTGTTTTTCTCCATAGTATGATGCTGACTGAAACTGGCGTGTACATGTATGTATATGTACACCACATCCTGACCTGGTGTAGGATTTGAGCGTTCTATACTCCAGCGTCCATGTTGATAAATACTAAAACTTGCGTGGCTTTGGGCGTACACCAGGCATACGCTCATTTTTTGGAGTCCCTAATTTGATAAATGAGGGACATTATGTCCAAGTCAGGACTAAACCAGAACTAATCTTGGTCTTAACCAAAGCAACAGGTACATAAAGCAGGTACGTAAAGCCATCATTTCTTACCATTCACTGGCAGGTGTCCCTGAGCCACTCTTTGTATAGAGATCTAGATTTTTAATCTTTGCAAAAGAACAAATATTTACAAACCATATTAAGCCTGTTCTTTTTAATTTGTTGCATTTAATATTGTTTTAATGTACAGGTCTAGTCTGTCTCACCGGTGCTGAAGCTCTGGAGGACATGAGTGAGGTTTGTGGTCTGCCTCAGGTTGGCCTCTGATGGACAGGCCATGCTGATTGGGTGTGACCCCGTACCTCTTGGGCCTGTGAGCCACAGATGTGTTCTCTAACAAGCTGAAAGAAGAAAAACACAACCATTACTTGTGCACAAATATCATACAACACATGAGCTCCTATATAACTAAAACGTTTGATTACTGCATGAGTAAAAGTATTTCTCTGTCAGTCTGAAGTACTCTTATCTTACAGCCACATTCAAACCAGCAGCAGTAAGAGATGTAGTAGTATTACAAGTAGCAGTATTAGTATTAGTAAAATCAATATATTCTGTATTGTAAGAAGTACTTTCTACCTATGTAAACCTCAATTTTAATACTTTTTCACATTCATTCAAGTGACAGTGATTTTGTTGAGTACTTTCGTGCTTGAGAAATATTATATCAAAGTAATGCTTTTAAAATGTAAGTACTTCTTCTACCTTAGTTATAAATGGTAGATTGCTTAGACCTTGCCTCTGCAAGCATGTCTTCAAAAGGAAAGTATTTAATTAAGAATTAGTATTACTTTATGCCTTTCTCTCTCAACATTCAATTTAAAAAATATCATTACTTAGTTATTATTAAATGGCACAATTTATTATAGGTTGTGTGTAGCCTAATTCACTCTCCCAAAAATACAAACTTAAAAAAATAAAAATAAACTGCAGGCATTATTGAAACTGATAACCACTTAAATTAAGACTGTATACAACAGTTATGCCGAAGATAGTTTAGATCAGTGGTCCTCAACCCGTCGATCGCGATCTACCAGTCGATCATAAAAACAGTGTGGGTTGATCACGGGGCCATGTCTTTCCAAATAAAGTCATATGTCTATGGCATTTGATTGACGCAGATGGATCAGTCTGAGATTCTTTCTAACACACGGGACACTGTGGAAGCGCAAGGAAACCGCGCGAGCTACAAACTAAACAGAATACACGCAACTTAATAACAGTTTTAGTTAATAACAGTTAATCAGTTTTGGCCCCTGGTAGTGGTGCCAGTTGAATGAATAAATGAATGAATAAATGAATGAATGCCCTTTTTTGTACACAGCTGTACAGTTATGTGCACATACAGATATAACAAACCTACTAATTACAGAGCCACTGGGAGAGCAGAGCCACTGTGCGCTAGTCCCCAGATCACAGATTAGTGGCTTTTTATGCACAACATCCTCTGACATGTTTATCTCAGTACCTTTCAGGCACTAATGAGAAATCTGATAACAGCCTTGTCCTGATACTGTGTTACCAGTCATCTCAGTGGCGACACTGGGATAAGTGTCTTTTATAGCTGTTCTTTTCTTTCTCTTTACACTGTATGGTACTGGATGTAAGTGCTTTGTATGGAGCTCAAAAGTGGCCTCCCCCCTCTGGTTTCCTATTCATTTTTCCCATAGACTTTTAAAAAAATCTGTATATTAAGAGTTTTAAAGCTCATCGGAGGCTAATCAGCTCTGTGGAAGCTCATGATGATAACACCATTAATTTCCATCAAAAAGATAATCTAAAATTTAAAAAATCAGCAAAATTCGTTTGTAAATTTGCCTTTTGACAAGTTTCATATCAGTGGTGGAATGTAACAAAATAAATATACTTAGTTACTTTAATTAAGTAAAATTTTAATGTATCTGTACTTCTTCTGTACTATCTGTACTGAGTAAATTTTACAAGGGGTATTTTTACTTTTACTTCACTACATTCTACAGCAAGTATCTGTACTTTTTACTTCTCTAAATTTCTGAGATGGTTTAAAGTACTAAAACTAAACTAAAGTAGTTTGTTTTTGTTTTTTGTTTGTTTTTTGTTGTACTACTCATTGTAAACATTCATTCATTTTCTTCCGCTTATTCCCATTAGGGGTCCTAGGTGACTGGAGCCTATCCCAGGATCTTTGGGCCTTTGGGTAGACCCTGGACAGGGGCCAGCTTTTCGCAGGGTCATTGTAGACAGTGACACACAGTACTTAAATATAAAAGATGCAGTAAAGTAGTACTGCTTAGAAACATCAGAATAATAAAGACAGAAGAGCTCACTGACAGATTCAGTCTCTTAGGTACAGCTAGCGAGGTACTTTTCCTTTGTGGCTACAACCATTTGAACATTTAGGGTACGTGTCTCTTTTCCTTGCTTCCAGTGTTGTGGTGAATGTGACACTGGAGAAGGAGGCAGGAGGCTCAGGCAGCTTCAGCGCTGTAGACCTGAACTCCAGATTATCGCCAACTTTGAGGATGATATGGGACTACAGCAGGCCTACCTGGACTGGGTGGAGGAGCTCCGGGCCGACCGGGACCAGAGGGAGTCTGTGGAGAATGCAGATGCCCTGCGGTCAGTGCTCAAAAGGCTGCAGGTGGCTGAAGAGGTGCACAGGGCAGAGAATACACAGAAGGCCAAAGAACTTCAAATGAAGATTAAAGAGCTGCTGGAGTCTGCTGCAACTCTAGTTGTGAAATAAAAATAAACAACTGGGTACAATAATAATAAATTAGCCTATGGGCATAACAGAATATAGTCATACTGTGACAATTAAAACGTTAACCCACTAATACAGGCTTTGGTCATAAGAAATGAATATATAAAAATTGTGCTGATCAGATATTTACACAAAAATCTAAACTGAATGACCAAATGTACAATCAAAGAGTCAAGGAGAAGCTTATGCTAAGTTTATGTAAGGCCTAGACTAGAGCATAACCTACAAAACAACATTTAAAAGCCTAGTTTAATTTTTAATTAAACTGAAATATTTCATTTATAAGGTGCCATGAGCAGCATATATCAAGACTTCTTAAAATAAACTATGTTTTGCATGAATTTTAAAGGGCAATAACATCATAAGTTGGCGTGCACCCCATGCCTCAGATCATGCCTGCTCACCCTATGGGAGAGACTGGATTGAGGAGGAGTATCCCTCTCTCACTGTGCCTCCTTTTCATTTTCAGACACTTTAAATGTTTAACTAAGCCTTTAGTCCACTTTTCAGTGTGTGGCAGTGTTTCTGCAGGCACAGCTTGTCCTGTTTTCATTCTGACCCAACACCCAACTAACCATACACTGGGAGGCATCTGTTTTCTAACTTGATGTAAACAGTTTCAGAGCCAGTGTATTAAAAATTACAAAAATAATATGAAACAAGATGAAGTTATTATTATTATTATTATTATTATTATTATTATTATTATTATTATTGCATTTTAATACTTTTTTTTTTTAATGCAAGCAAAGGTAACATTACAAAATACGAGTGTCATGATCCATGATCCTGTCGGTGTCTGTGTCTGTGTCTATCCTCTGTGTTCCTTGTGTGTTTAGTTCCTATTCTCAGTAAGTTTTGTTTTTACTCCGCCTTTTGATTTAGCATTTTACATTTAGGCATTCCTTGTTTTTGTCCTTTTAGCTTTTTAGTTTGTACTGACTATTTTCCCTTCTTGTTTTTGGACTTGTTACCTTGTTTTTCACCCATTAATGTTCATTAAATTTTTATTTCACAGTCCTGCATTTTTGGGTCCTTTTCCTCCCGTGTGCCACATTGTGACAGAATGACCCAACCAAGAACTGGGGAAAACACAAGGACTAAATAAACCAGGGGTGTTTCTCAAAGCCCAGGTACCTTGCCTTGCCTTGCCTTGATTACATCACAGGAAGGCATCCACATCATCTCCTGTCGCCCAAGGTGTGTTCATTGTTCATGTCCTTCCCAGGCAGGTGTCCTCCATTTGGCTAACATGTGGCTAATTCACCAAGGATACATCAGTGGATCCTTCGCTGCCTTGCATCGGCCAAAATAACCCATAATGCACTGCAGCTTTTTTTTTTTTTAAATGGCAGGCCATGGACATGTATTACTTTTAAAAACTTATTTAGCAAATTTGAGATTATTTATAAGCTAACATGTAGCCTCCTCCAAATCTCCACCCCCCACCCAAAAAAAAAAGGCAACAGCATAACTACCCCCCCAAGACAAGATACCTGGGCTTTGAGAAACACCCTAGGATTACAGGGGTGAAACACATTAGGGCGGGGCGGGAAACACAGGAGGCAGGAAGTAAATCAAAAAACACCAGGACTAACCAGACATCAAAATAAAACACAAGGGAAACAAGACATGACACAGAACAAGACACAGGCAGGATCATGGAACATGACAGTGAGAAAGTTTCACGTTACAATGAGATTTTTTTCTCATTTAAACGAGATAATTTTCTCACTATCACATAATAATTTTCACATTAAAATGCGATCATGGTTTCCCATGATTGCCAGTCCTGTATCACTGGTAGTGATATCGTTCATCCATGGATTATACAGCTTCCTAGGAACATAAACAGTGCCTCCATTCGTCCTTCCATCGGTTTCCTGCTGTCTGGACTGCAACCTGCAGTGACTGTTTAGTTTCTTCTCCTAGAGAAAGGAATATAGAGTTAAATCAAACACGTTTGTGACAATGCAAGATTAAATGTCATTGCTATACAAGTGGAGCTTCTGTATAAGCCTATAGACCCTTCCAGGAATGATGTGTTTAAAAAAGTTACGCACGCAGCCTGGTACCGAGATTAATGTTCTAGCCCATTAAGTTCTATGAGGAAGCAAAATGAAAATATTAATTTTGACGTTTTTGGACAGCAGCAACCAATGGTTGTTGTGGTGATTGATGAATTGATAAGTCTGAACATTCAATGTCAGACTTGTGGTCCGGAACATTTCTGTTACTATTTGTCCTGTGTAACAATTAAACTAAGAAATGTAAATTACTTAGCCTTTAGCTTATATGCTAATTATAGATGCTAATTACAACATTACATTAAGCAGCTAAACACTGACACACTCGCTAATGTTATCAAACCAGGCTCTAATATTACTCACATGTGGCACAATGGTTGCCAGGTTATCAAACCTGTCTTGATTATTCCTAATTTGTGATGTTTGGTGGCTCGCACTAATTCCTATATTAAAAATGTATTATCGTAGCTATATTTTAACTTTCAGTACCAGTCTTCGGAAGGGTCTATAAACTAATTTAAAATGCACAGCCAAAACTTGTGCTATAAATTCCAATGATCTTTGACTTTTGTTCTTTTTGTGGCATACCATTGTTGACTTTACCTTCAAGGTGAAAGTACCCCAAGGCACCACCATAGGGCAAATAGGTTACAACAAAAAAAGGAATCAAACAATTATCTAAAAAGAAAGTGGATAGATACACCACCATGAATCATCTGGCTGAGTTTTATGACTGAGATAGCATTAATGACCGGAAAAAAGCATGAATAAAATGTATTTTTTTGCCAGTCTCTCTCCCAGAAGCCAGTTACATTCAATCAGAATGCATGTGGCAGGACTCAAAGGGGCAAGAACTACATGGGAGCCCCAAACCCAGGACTATACATCCTGTGGACTAACTTCTGGATCAATTCCTAATGCTGCCTGTGATTAATGAGGAACAACTGTAAGAAAGCAAGTGTGCTTTGAAAGAACAACATTCCTCTTGATTCACAAGTGTGTCCAGAGTCAGTGCAGGTTTGAGGAAATTATTTAAGTAAAGTGAATATTTTGTTTACAAAGAGGGTGACTTCAAACAGTGATACTGGCAGCTACAAGAATATTTTTCATAAAGAAGAACAAGAGGCCAGATCTGCAAAAACCTGTATCACTACAAAAGTTGTTGATGGACCAAATTTAAGCTTCCAGGCACAAAAGAGCCTCAAAATTAGTATGAGATTGTTTCAATAAAGCCAGTAGGGCTCACTTTAGGAAGGACGACATTGAACATGGGCAAAGTGTAGTGAAGGGTCGGTAGTGAACGAGCCGGCTCTAAGAGCTGATTCTTTGGAATGAATCGGAAGAGCTGACTCCCATAGATAAGAGCCAAATCTTCAGCTGATCCTGCTCCGCTTGTGTGGATTTTTAGCAGAGCTGAGCAGGATCAGGTGAAGAATTTTATTTTGATGGGCACACTATGCAGCCAATCACATGTGAGGACAGACTGGGAGCATATCATTGTGTAAAAGAAGTAAGGTGGGCTCTGAAGACCGCAATTTTGATAATACTGGAGCCTGCAAAGATGAGGACAGAATTTTGTAACGGTATTTTTTGTTTGTAAACTGCATAAAAATTAGGCTTTTACTAAAACGTACTTTTTTTCCAACATACAAACCATTCATAATGGCTAAATTAGGCCTAAATAAAACACCCCAAGTGACACTAAATGAAAAGCTATTTGGGAGACATTTGGGAGACATAAGAGCCAAATCTTATTGCTCTCTAGTGGCTGCTTTGAAAATTTAAATTAGCATCTAGGCTTTACAGAATCTCCACATGAACATCTAGAACAGTGTTTAAATTATTAAAAGGGTTGAGGGCTTACTTGATGGGCTGGAAAAAAGGGGCTCTAAATGGTCTCCTCACATCCACTGGTCTGGTGTGGGCTGGAGTGTGGTGTGCTTGTACCACAGGAGATGGTCGCTGCAAACAAAATAGACAGTAGTTTTAGGTTAATGTTTCAACACAAGTGAACAGGTGTACCTCAGATATGTAGTATTTAGTCAGTGTGGTGATGGGCTAAATAATCCGCTATTGAGGATCCAGATTCCAGACCCTCTGTTTTTTTAACGTAGACACTCTTCCCTTTAAAAATCCCACAATAGCACTTTAGGGTCCCATACTTTTAAACTCACCAGTTCCTGCTTGAATCTTTTAACGTCATGGTTGTGGTCAGGAGTCCAGTGCCTCTTGGTGCTGGGACACTTCTGAGAGGCACCAGCAGCCACAGCAGACTCCTGGCTTGGTGTAACGGTGCAGGTTCTCCTCCCTGCACTCAGTTCCACCCTGAGCTTTTTGGAGCTCCTGGCATCGGGAGGAGAACATGCCCTCCTTTTGGCTGGAGCTTTGTTCTCATCTGACAGCAGCGAGCTCAGATTTTCACAGCTGGTGTAAGCTGCTGAAAACTCCATGCCATCCTGGTGCACAGAGTGAGAGCAGACTGCAAAAACACAACACACAATGTCATTTGGCATTTAAAATTTGCTATGTTAAAATGTATTGCAATCTGTTATTCTATTAGCAACAATGTATGTATCAAAGACATACCGATCTGGCGGAAGGTCTGAAGTTCAGGGGCCAAGTTCAGCATCTTGGGTCCATTCTGTTTTAATTGGACTCCAATGAGCCACTTCGTGCTCAGTCCATCCCTGAAAACAAACAGCGATATATATTAGTAAAACATATGTCTAAATATGGCCTATCACAATTAATGAATAGAGTTATCTAGATCTGCACAAAATTAGGAAGTACTCTTTAGTGAATAATTTTTGCAATGACAATTTAACTTAGATTAAAGAGGTTAAACTGGTGCTTACAGTCATATGCAAAAGTTTGGGCTTGAGGTATGTCAGTCCACACTACGTTATTCCTTAAATGAATCTGGCTTGTCTAAATGAGCTTTTGCCTACCTCAAGTGACTCAGTTTGTGGCAAGGCATCACCCTCCCATACAGTTGTTCTTTGTGCAAACTGTTCTGAATGTTTGACCCATGTACAGAAACATCTGCAGCAGGATGATCTTGTAGGTGTTTGGAGGTGATCTGTGGGTTGTCTTTAACCATTCTCACCATTCCTTGCCTATGTCTCTCTGGTATTTTTCTTGGCCTGACACATCTGGCCTTAACATCAGCTTTGCCTGTGTCCTTCCATTTCCTGTCTATGAAGTTTGAGGCTTAACTAACTAATCTAACAAGTTTTGTGTTGCAAGTAATCCATTTTGAGAAGTTACATGCGTTCAAATCAGCAAATTTATAAGGGTGCTCAAGTGTTTGCACACATTTTTTTTTCATATTTCATTTAATTTCATACACCTAAATACTGCTACACTAAAAATTGTTGTTAGGAGAACACCCTAGAACTCAGATGTTACTAGAAAATGAATGACATTCTCATTCTCAGGAATGATCATGTAAACTCAGAGGGGTGCCCAAACTTTTACATCTGACTTTATATCATATATCAGTCGTTCCCAGCCTTGTTGTCTTTGAAGCACAGGCAGGGGGGCCTGTGTCCAAGACAAGCCCCTCCCCCCAGCCCTAACCCAGCCCCTCACAAATGCATCAGTAGCATAAAGTGATTAGCTACAAACATTTTTTTTTTTTTAATATTAATCAGCAGTAGTGATAGGTTTTTGCTCCTATTCCATTTATTTGAGTTGTTGATTTTTCAGAATTTAATTTGCACAAATATCATTTTGATAATCTCAACCTCAGAGTAGACAAAGCTCTGTGGACCCCATGCAACCCCTGACATTCCCCCAGGTGGGGAACCTCTGTTATATACTACCAGTGATTCTTTTTTTACATCAAAAATATACATAATCATGAAAATATCATGACTAACCTAGAGCTACACCAAGAGATAAAATAGGGTTTAGTAACTAAACCAGGACCAAACCAAAACTAAACCAGGGCAAAACTAGAACAATGTCATTTATAAGCTTTCATATTAGAATTTTTTTTTTTAACATGGGAAGCACAAACACAAATATCATTGCAGGCAGGAATAAAAATATTAGGATATAAATATTGCTGATGTAATGTGTGAATTTTATCATTATTATTGTTGTTGTTGTTTTTATATTGTGCAGACCTAACTGAGTGTTTAATAAGATGCAGAGTAGTAATAAATACATACTTTCCAGGAAAGGACTGCATGCTGGGGTGGGCCAGGTAGATGTGGACATTTCTGTCCAGCCTGCCCACCAGATGTCGGATCCTGCTTTCAACAAAGGCAGACCTAAAAAAATAAAGAAGACATTGTTCAAAGTGCACACATTTCAAAGAAGAAACAAGCACACAGTCATATACACATCACACATGCAGAAAAGTATAGCACCTGTACTGAAAAGTGCTGATACTGTGCCCATTTTCAAAAATAGACCAAAAACGTATTTACAAACTCACTTACTAAGGTTGATTTTAACATTATTTTAATTTTAATTTTTTTTTTTTTTTTAGCTCTTTGTCGCATTTTTAAACCTAATTGTAATGTGTACTATGCTTTTCATTGTATTGTTGTTGTTTTTTGTTTTTTTGTTTTTTGTTTTTTTTAACACTTGGGCACTTCTTGCACTTAAGCACACCGAGTCTTTGCTTGTCATATGAAAAGTTAATGAAATTATTATAAAATGAGTACTCACCATACTTGCTGCTGGGTCTGTGTGGCAGCAGTGGCTGTCAGCACAATATAATGCCTGGAAGAAGAACACATCACAACACACATCAGTATTTTTCTACATTTAAAACATTAGTGTTTATAAATATAATGGTGGCAGTCCAGAAGTTAAACAGACCATAATACAATTTCTATGGAGGATTTATCAATTGCCATAAAACATTGTAAATTATGACTAATCAAATGACAACCAAACGACCACATGTAAAAATAAAAGCAAATA
The DNA here is from genome assembly GCA_020698575.1 of Bostrychus sinensis. Lineage (NCBI taxonomy): Eukaryota > Metazoa > Chordata > Actinopteri > Gobiiformes > Eleotridae > Bostrychus > Bostrychus sinensis. The sequence continues at coordinate 3,044,302 of CM036260.1, forward strand.
TTGTTACTAAACCTATCCAAACACATCACTGGAATATTAACCCCAATCACAACTTAAATTTCAACTCATCAAGTAACAGAGGTAATTTTACTATAAAAAATAAAAAAATTAACCTACAAATAAGTAAAATTAGTTTTTTTTTTTACCTTAAAGACAAGGTGAGTGGCAATAGTAGTAATATAGTAATAAAAGCAGTGGTAGTTGTAGTAATAATAATAGTAATATTTAGGGAGGCCCAAACAAGGGTCCTCACTGAGACACCTGTTCCCACCCCACATACATTTTAATGCTCCCAAAACTTTAATCTTGATGTTATAGGTTAGACTCAAGTTTTGGAGTTGTCATTTTACCAACAACTAGGGGGGCCCCCTTTCCAAAGCTTTTCACTGGGGCCCCAAACATTTGCTTGCTTTGCCTGTCCTGTTGCAGCACGTCTGAGTAGCAGCACTAGTAATGGTAGAAGCTGTAAGTACTTTATACTTTTCTCCTTGGTCTACTTTCACCCAAGTCATGAATTTGCTCTGTACTTTTACTTGTACCTCATTAACAGTATCTTGAAGTAACAATATTTCTAGCACATACCCATAATCTTGAATAAAGGTGGGTGGCTCAAAGAGTTTGCTCCAGCTGGCTCTGTTTATGAAAACTGCTTCAGTGATGCCACGACCTGCAAATCAAACACAGACAACATGAACTGGTGAAATCCTGTTATGAGGTTGTTATGGTTGAGTTTGGCTTTAGCTGTTACTGTAGCTGGTCGACCAATAGTAGAAATATATGGAGGTACCCACCACGCTTGATCTCGTCCCTCATGATCTTTAGAGTGGAAGCAGTGACATTGTATGCCGAGTTCTGGTGAGGGTATGCAGGCGTTATGACCGGCATGTGATGGAAGCGGTCACCGGGGTTTACCTGAGAAAACATAAAAACATGTGGTCTCCTGTTAGGTTGAGTGGAGTTTTAGGAGGTTTAGAAAAATATTTGGCTTTCCAAGTAGCATCTCAAAAATCAAAATTAGTATCACTGAATAAAAACAAGACAGAGGCTAAACCAGGACTAAACCAAAACAAGACTAGGGCTAAATCCAGACTGAACCAGGACAAATCCAAGACTATACCCAGGAGAAATCTAAGACTAAACCATTGCTAAACCAGGACTAAACCAGGATGAAGCTACTGGAGCTCTCAATTTAACCAGGACTAAACTGGGACTAAACCAAGACTGAAACAGGATGAAGCTACTATAGCTCTAAAACATGCACAGTAGGCTAATCTTCCGGCTAGGTACTCCTGACCAGGATCCTGGCCCAAGATCTGGAGAAGGGTTGCCAGGTGCTGCTCCTTGCCCCAGCGGCATTGAAGGATGGGTCAAATACAGAGGACAAATTTTTCCACAGGTACTGTAAAGTCTACCTACCTAAACTAAACCAGCGCTAAACCAGATCTAAACCAGAACTTAGCCAGGATGAAGCTAGCTCCAAACTAAACCAGGTTTAAACCAAGACTAAACCACAATGAATCCTACAATAAACAAGGACTAAACAGTGTCTAAACCGTGTCTAAACCAGGTCTAAACCAGGACATAGTCAGGATGAAGCCAGTTCTAAACCAGGACTAAAGCAGGTCTGGACCACCAGTGGTCCCCTAACCACACTTTGAGAACCACTTCCATACAGATGAATTCTTATGTCCAGGCCCATCTTCACAGTAGTTGGTGAATGTATTTTACATTGACAGGCTATTGTTCCACTTACCTTCGGATCCCAAACGGGGAGGTTGTAGGGGTACTCCTCAGGGTGCCTCAGCATGATTGGGAGTGGCCACCCCCTGTTTTAGAAACAAACACAAACAAATGCAATTTAGCAAGTCTTGGTCTTGTGCAAGTTAAAGTACTATTAAAATATTCTGAGGTATTAATGCAAGTCGTGTGGTACTTACCACGTGGAGAAGACCCGGGAGAATTTGGCCACCAGGGTTGCAGCTGAGGCGTGTGGGTAGAGCTGGCATGTTCTGGCCACCAAAATGCACCAGCCCAGTCCACCCAGGAAGCCCAGCTTGTTGGAGTAAATGCTGCGACCTGGAACACAATAAGAAAAAATAAGTACTTAGTACAGTTAAATGGATGCAGAGACAGAAAAAGTACTCTTAAGCTGTATGCATGTATAAGTACTTTTACCAAGCTAGAGTCACTTACATTTAGCCCAATGCTTGATGGTCCTCAGTGCCAGTCTGAAGGTGTAGACATTGGGCACCAGACTCAGGATCTCCTCGCTGACTCTGTATCCTGCAAAAAGGACACAACAACACTAACATTAATTTTTTGCCTGTTACAATAGGCTACAGTAAAAATGGTATATTTGGATGGCTGCGCACCTTGGAGACTCCTTATACTTTGCATGTCCATCCCCGCTAACAGCTCGGTGTCAAGGAGGTCCAGTTCGTTAGGTATGCTCTCTCGCATGATGCGGGCATAAACCAAGTCAATCTGAAATCACAGGAAAAGTATGAGCAATGTTTCTTCAATAGCACTGATAGATAACTGTGATTTATTTTTACCTGTATCCCATCAAAGGTTAGCTTGATCACAGGAACAGACGCGTCCTCAATGACCTTAAAGACAAAAAGAATTTGTATTAAACTTGTACTAAGAAGAGCTAAATGTGTGGAAGCTGCATAAGGGACTTACCTGGATGTCCTGGACCTCCCTCAGGCTCTTCATCTTCTCAACAAAGGAAGAAAAGAAGGTTCGTCTCTCAATAAAACTGGGTCCAACACACAAGACATCGATGTCAGAGCATCTTGAGTGGAAGCCCAGGCTAAAGGAGCCAAATGGGACCACCCTGCCGCCCACTTGGTCCATAACAGACTCAGACATGTTCTGAAATAGACACATGGAAATGTATTCATATATAAATGAAACTAACCTAATCTTGATCTAAACCAAAGCCAGAATTTCTTACCATTTGACAGCAGGTGTCCCTGAGCCACTCTTTGTATACAGAGTCCAAATTTTTAATCACATTTTCTCTGCAAAAGAACAAATATTTATAAGCCATTGTAAGTCTGTTGCATTCATTTTTTTTTCTCATTTAATATTGTACAGGTGTAGTCTGTCTCACCGGTGCTGAAGCTCTGTGTGAGATTCAAAGATGCCACATGACTGGAGGACATCAGTGAGGCTTTTGGTCTGCCTCAGGTCAGCCTCAGATGGAAAACTGACACTGATTGGGTCTGTGACCCCGTAGCACTTGGGCCTGTCAGCCACAGACGTGTTTGCTAAAGAGCTGAAAGAAGAAAAACACAACAATTATTCATGCACAAATATCATACAACATGTTTAGAATGCCTATATAACTAGGAATTTGTATTACTGCATGAGTTAAAGTATTTCTCTGAGTCAGTCTGAAGTATGGTAGTACTCTTATCCTACACACATTCAAACCAGCAGCAGCAGTAATAGTGTTAGTAATATTACAAGTAGCAGTGTTGGTAAAATCAAAAAGTACTTTCTACCTATGTAAACCTCACATTACACATTTGTTCAAGTGATAGCAATTCTGTTGAGTACTTTTCCACTTGAGTAATATTATTTCAAAGAAATACTTTTAGATTTGACATACTTCCTCCACCTTAGTTACAAATGGTAGGTGCATGTATAGTTTTGTGTGTGTGTGTGCTTAGACCTTGCCTTTCCAAGCATGTCTTCGAAATGAATGTATTTAATTATGAATTAGGATACTTTACACCTTTCTCAGGCAACATTCAATTTAAAAAATATCTGATGAATTACTTATTATTAAATGACTAAATCTATTGTGGACTGTATGTAACCTAAGGAGATATGCTTCTACACCAAGTATTTTCTGAAGTATTATTGTTACTTTGTGGAACCAGAGGTGGAAGAAGCATTACAATGTGTACTCAAATAAAAGCACTGCTACTTTAAAATAATAATACTCAAGAAGAAGTAAAAGTAACCAACAAAATGACTGAGTAAAGAGTATTAACCTGGCTCAGACCAAGGACCTTCTCAAGCATTATACAATCATGAGTAATCATTTATGGTCTTTACTAATAAATATTTGAATGAACATGTTTTTATCAGAAAGGTCCTCAGTTAAAAGTAGGCTATATTTTACAAAATGCCCACAGAAATTACTTTTCCGTAAAGAAAGTGTTAGTACTAAATTACAAGAGTAATTTATAGTGGTATAGTACAGTGTAGTATAGTAGTATCTAGTTACTTTCCTCCACTGACTCCAAAAACTCAACTATTAACATGACAAAAGTTGCAAAACATCACACTGTAATTAAAACAAATTGTGTTTTTAACATATATAACTTAATTATTTAGTTAAAGTGCAAAAAAACAACCAATGCATCTCTTAATAATAACATCATCTGGATTTTGCATTTGGTTGGCCCTGGTCATAAATCATACAAAATCTCACACAAAACATGAATGAAACTGTAACTTACGCAGACATTGTTGCAAATAAAGCAAAAAAGTTGAAGAAATGTGTGTTTTTCTCAGTAAAATATACGCGAGGAAGATATTTGCAGCTTACTCTCAGGAGAGACAAGTGAAACAAGTGAGGTGTTCTAAAGGTGCGCTCCGGAACAGAACAACTATGACGGGCGTTTGACATCATGTCGCTATGGTTATAAAGAACTCAGGCTAAATTTGAATTTACACTTTAAAAATGGCTAGTTAACCAATAATAATACAACCTACTTTGAGTGGACAGATATCTGTTTTATAGTCTGTTTTTCACTAATATTTTTTAAACCCCTAAAGCTTATTGCTAAAGCATTTGTCATAAAATAAAATAGAAGATGTTTTAAGCAGTTTCCTACTTTGACAGGATATAGGCAGCTGCCTAGGGCGCCAAGTGGCAGGGGCGCCAGCCGCCGCCCCATGCGCCCCGCTGTGTGGGGTCAGTGAAACTGTAAGCTGCTGCCAGCATGATGAGCCTGGCCCTGGCCTGGTCTGGTCAATCCCAGTAAATAAATACCAGATCATGGACATAAACATGTTCTACACTCTTCAAGCATCAAAGATGTTGCAGAGAAATGATCATTAGTCGGTCTAACTCGCAGAAATAAGATGTGTAGTTACAGACGTTACCCTGCATTTGTTCGTCATCTGTTAATGGCAAACAACTATAGCAACGTACTCGACTAGATCCAAAGAACTACATTGTCACTTGAGATTTTTTGCTGCCGCTAAAGCAGTGTTTCCCAACCAGGGGTACAGGGACCCCTAGGAATATGCAAGCACTTTACAGGGGATACTTGGAATTATTTATCCAATAATTAGATATTTAAAAATTGCCATATTTTTATAATAAACTACTGATACTTGTGAAAGACAAGCTCAAGTGTCTTATTTGTAATTGACTGATTAAAAATGATTGATTAAAATGCAATGAAACTACTAGAAATAGTATTTGAATAGGCTTATTAGAAAGCTTGTTTTAGAGGAGGATTTAAAAAAAGTCAGTTAATTAGTTTTAGTTTTTTTGTTGAAAAATATAGTTAAATAAGTAAATGTGATAGGTGCTATGAGCAGTATATATTTTGTTTATTTCATAAAAATTTGTCACATGTCCCAAGGTATGAGATAAACATGTTTAAATCAAATATTAGTTTTACTGATAACGCTGGTACAGTTATTAACAACTGAAAATATGGTTTACATATTGGCCAAATTGTTTTTGTTTACTTTTTTTTGTTTGTTTGTTTTTGTTCTAAAACCCTGCATTTGCTGATCATCCAATTAGAAAAGTGAAAAGACTGGCATCCTGGACGCCTTCCTGGGGAGGTGTTCCGGGCATGTCCCACCGGGAGGAGGCCCCGGGGAAGACCTAGGACACGCTGGAGGGACTATGTCTCTCGGCTGGCCTGGGAACGACTTGGGGTCCCCCGGTAGAGCTGGAGGAAATGTCTGTGGAGAGGGAAGTCTGGGCATTTGTCCCTAGAAATCATTAAGAGTGAGTTGCTGTGGTAGTGTCTGCTAGGCCAATGTGTGTTCCTCATGCCCCAAGCAGCAATGTTCCAGCAACACACAAAGTACAAAAAGTAGGAAAGACAAACATGATTTTGTTTATCTTTGTTTAGAAGTTATGGCTGTATTTGATATTCTTTTTTATTAATATTATTATTATTATTATTATTATTATTTGCTACCTATAGATCTATTTACTGTTTGTAAAGTACAAAAACTGTATACCAGGGGTGTCCAAACTATGGCCTGGGGGACAAATGTGACCCACAGGCTTTATTATCCATTGGCCCAAATTGACACAGATACTACTTTTACCGAAGTTTAAAGCACAGGCAACAGAACCTAAAGGTCCTATATTATGCTTTTTTCAGGCTTTTTGAAATAGTATTGGACATATTTGCATTAGGACGTCATGTTTTATAACCTACAATAAAGTATATGTATAGAAAATGTCTTTTTTTGGGGATCTGGCACTTTGACTTTAGGTGTTTCTCGACCCCTTCTGCCAACGATGGGGACTGGACAGAGCATAAAATGGCTTCTTAGCATGGCTATTAGCAACATGAGGCTAACAGATAAATAAATGAGCTGACTGCTTCATTGTGATGGCAGTTTAAGCACTGAAATGATCAGAACGAGTCTTCTGGTTTCATGTGTCTACATAAAGCAAGTTTTAAAGAATATTACACTAATCTTTACAGTGCTGTATGTAACACTAAAGAAACTGATCTGAATAACTTCTTTGAGGGCCTTAACCTTCCTAAGATTAGTCAGTTTGATAGAGATCTCGATTCCTCTATAACACAGTCAGAGATTGAAACTGCAATTATGAAGATGGCCTCGGGGAAAACTCCAGGAGAGGACGGCCTGGGAATGGAAATCTACAAGTGTTTTAAAAAACAACTTTCACCATATTTATTGCAATTATTTAATGCAATTCTTGTATCAGGTATTATGCCTGACTCCATGCGCAAAGCTATTATCACCTTATTACCGAAACCGGGCAAAGACCCTCTTTTGATGGGAAATTACCGGCCTTTAAGTTAAATTGTGATTACAAGATTTTTGCTAAAATACTAGCATTGCGCTTGGAGAAAGTTGTTCAATCGATTATACATTTGGATCAAGTGGGGTTTATCCCAGGCCGATTATCCTCAAACAACAAGACTTTTTCAGGTCATACATGAAGCAAGCTCTAGAAAATATCCAATTATTGCTGCTTCTTTATATGCGGAAAAAGCCTTTGATCAAATTGAATGGCCATATTTATTTTATACATTTAAAATTTTTTAATTTGGGCATAAATTTATCAGCTGGGTAAAGGTATTTTATAATGTTCCACTTTCCGCGGTTAGGACAAATGGCATAATATCAGAAACCTTTACAAACTCCTACAAAGAGGAGTGAGGCAGGGCTGTCCGGTTAGCCCTTTACTCTTTATTACCGCTCTTGAACCCTTGGCATGTGCAATTCGTTCCAATGGACATATTGATGGTGTGAATATTTTTGGATATAATTTTAAAATTAATATGTACGTGGATGATATTTTACTCACATTGAGTAAACCAACATCATCCTTACCTACTGTTCTTAACTTGATTAACACTTTTGGTAGTCTCTCCGGATATAAGATTAATTGGAACAAAAGTGAGGCAATTCCACTTAATGCTCACACTTTCAAATCAGATCTATTGGATACACCCTTTATTTGGAAAGTGAATGGTATGAAATACTTGGGAATTAATATTATATCCCCTATTTCAAAATTGTTTAATCTTAATGGACCAAGTGTTTTACAAACTATAAAAAATGATATTAATAGATGGACAGTGTTACTCTTATCTCTCTGGGGTAGAGCTGAAGTATTGAAAATGAATATACTACCTAGACTTGCTTATATCATTGCATCCATTCCTTTTAAAATCCCTCAAAAGTGGTTTAAGGATATTAAATCAGTTTTTATTAAGTTCCTTTGGAATAACAAAAAATCTAGGATTGCTTATAAAAAACTAATTATGCCTAGGTCAAAAGTGGTCTTGGAGTCCCAGATGTGTTTCAGTACTATCTTTCTTATAACGCAAGATATCCATTAGAATGGGCCTATAAACCCAACTTACAGCGGGGCAGTTGGTGTTGGCTACATAATATAATTCTTTCCCAAAACAAGAACATTTCACTTGCCTCTCTGTGGTTCTGCCCAAAACCACCTTCTGACCTAAACAATAGCGTTATTAGGTTTTCATGCAAAATTGTGAATCAGCTTCATAAATGGTTCAGCACAATTTGGCGCTCATCTCTTACAGCTTCAAGGTGTGTGAGATACAGGATTATACAATTTAAGGTTCTGTGTAGAGCATATATTACCCCCTCTAGGCTACTTAAAATGGACAGTAAATATAACAACATGTGCTGGCGTGGCTGTGGAAATACAGGTTCTTTGCTGCATCTTATTTGGGAATGTCCGGTGGTTAAAACATTTTGGTTTGAAGGGATGTATGTACTATCCAAATTCCTTAAGGTGAAATTCCCTCTCTGCCCCATTGCCTGCATTCTGGGCCTTTGGCTGAATAATCATGCTGGAACAACAAAAAATGACCTGTGGACATTAGGATGTTTAACTATTAAAAGAATAATTTTAATGAACTGGAAGGAGCGCAAGCCAGGCTGTTTCTCCAAAGACAGATGGATATTGGAATATCTTGATCTACTGGATATGGAAGGAGCTTCAAACTTATTAAAAGGCGTTGAAGACGGCCTGGGGAAGAATGTGACTTTCTCTATCAATGACTTGCTGGGAGCATTGTAAATGGTCTGCGATGCGAACAAGCTGTGGTCGATTTGTGAGGCGTTTTGTTGAACTTGTGAAGTGTGTGTAGTGTAACATAATGCCATTATTGTTATTTTGTATTATTATTGTAAAAGCTAAAATAATTTGGCATTGTTATGCCTAAGGATACTACCATTGTGGAGTGTGGAGTAATAGCAAAAAAAAAAAAATACATAAAGCAATGAGACTGAGCTTCTTTTAGTCAGACAGGAGTGTTTGTTTACCTGCTTTACTAGTTTCGGCTACTTTGTCAGAAGCGTCACGTGATGTCACTGTGAGTGTCTTGTAGGCTGCTTATGTTGTTTTGTCAGACAGTAGGGAAAGCTTGCGCCCCCTACTGTCTGACACCCTCTCCAGGACCACATCCCAGGTGTGGGGTAAGGTGTAGGCTCCCTTGTCCTGGTTCATAGTCCCTGGTGCCCGTTTCCTAATTTATAGGCTAGTGGCTTCTTTTTAGGTTATACTTTAGACCTAGTATGGTAAATGCATAAGGGAGCAATAAACAATAAACCCAAAGGTTCTTCTAGGCTAATATACTAATATATCCTGCTTACTTGTTTACTAAAGTTTGTGTAACTTTCGGCCTTTCCCTATATCCTTCAGCTAGGTGAGCTGGGTAAAGGAGGAGGGGGTGGAGGTGCCATCAGAGAAGGTGGAGCCATAGGAAAGAGGCAGGCTGCTGAGGAGGAGATGTACTTCAGGTACATTCAGGTGTACCTCACGTACTTCAGGTTGACTCTAACTCGGGGGTCTCAGTAGCTCTCAACTACTTTCTAAGTAGCTCCCCAAGGGTTTTATGATTCCTACATAAACTTTGGTCAAATTTGATTTATCACTCATTTATCAAACAAACTTATGAATGTTTTCAATTGAATTCAAAAGCTCAGCCCTTTTGTGTACAAAAGTATGGGGGTATTATTCGCCAAGTAGCTGTCAGTCAAACTGTTGCTTGATGAGTCAGTAGTGATATTAGATTGAAAAAAGTATTTTCAGATTAGGAGACTAGAGTTTGCTTTCACAAATGTAATGATAAGTGTGTGTCAGTCGCTGCACACAGACACAAAATGCACATGAAGTGAACTCAATATTTCTTGTTTTAACTAAAAATGTGAGTTGTGGACACCATTGTTTAGTAAATGTTCAGGTGAATGTCAAAAAAAAACAAAATGCATTTTTCTTTGGGTTGAAAGTGTCAGCTCTGTAACAAACTGGCCACTGTCCAGTGTGCACCTCACTTTAGGTCCATAGTTACTGGGATAGGCTCCTGTAACGAAATAAATATTGCAAAGCACAAGCACCTCTCTGCCATTATCAATTTGTAAAAGTAGCTCTCAGGGGAAAAAAGGTTGGAGACCCCTGCTCTAACCAATTATCTTCAGGGTAGCCCCAACGCCTTAAAAGTATGCAACCATATGGGCAGATCTTAATATGTCAAATTGGGACATCTAAGTCAAGTTTTTCATTGTTGTACTTGTCAAAAATATATTTAAGATTAATACAAGCTGGATGTGAAATTCTATCAATAGTTGTTTTACATTTATCTTAAAGTCACCAGATCGAATGTCACTTTATTTACTACATTTTTGAAAGCTATGTCTGTTTATATGGCTGTGTAATGTTGCAGACATATTTGTTGCAAAAAACGAGATCGAAGAGAAGATCAGACCCTACCCCATCAACCGCTGCATGCAAATTTAACGTTTTTAAGCCCTGGAAAGATCAGAATGGCCCTGGTGGTGACGGTGTATGGGCTTTAGAAACAGGAGGATGGTGTGATGTTTCTGCCACCAGCACTTCCTGGTTGCACCTGTCTATGTAAAGCTGTGAGACTGATATTGTTTTTATCTCCCGAGAAAGAGACAGGATCAGCAAACAGGATTAATCAAACAAGCGTGAATGAAACAAAATACTACTCCAGGTATGTTTTTGAGGTGGAAATATTATAACATTCCTTTTAGCCTTTTGTTGTGATTAAGTTAGTCTGGATGAGTCTTCAGACAACATGTTTAAAAGCTAAAAAAAAAAGTTCATTTAGCAGAATAGGGGACCTTTAAGAATAATGAAATAAAATGTGAATTACAAAGTGTATATTAAATTCCTAATAAATATGTATCAAATGCAACTGCTTGGTGTCTATAATACTGAAACGTATACACTGTTAGTGCACCCTGGCTACTCTTCTATCTGAACACCATATGATCATTTGTACAGTTAATCTGATGTACATTTGTACTGTAAATTGGTAGGTTGTTGTTTTTATCTATGCCAGTGTTGTAATGTTGTAATGTGTTGTGACATAGCTCTCTCTTGTAAATGAGACCTTGCGTCTCAAGAGACCAACCTTTAATAAATAAAGGATTAATAATAATGAACACCATGATGTACCCAGGACCGGCCCTTCCTACAGGCAAAGTAAGCAACTGCATAGGGCCCCACAAGCATTTGAGGGCTCCTGTTGTTTACATATTTGACTGATTCTGCAACTCTAACTTTTTTGATAGAGTTAATCTGAAACTGGGGAATAATGCCAGTAAAGTGTTTTACTGTTCACCTAGGTTAGTTAGTAATGTTTGCAAGTAAAAAATGAAAGCATTCATAGTGTACAAAATACCTAGGCCCCCAAACCTATTTTGCTTAAGGTCCCAAAATACAGTATATGTTGTATGTTGGGTTTGTCTTGTGATGCCTTTTTGTCTTATGAGGCATCACCAGTGTGCTGTGTTGTTTGTTTCTGTTTCTGAAAGTTGTGTTGCTGTTTTTCAGGACTCTGTACAGTCACCAGAATCATCAGCCTATGGCAATGGTGATGGAGCTGCTACCAGAGTCAAATGAGGTGTTACTGTTGGCATTCACAGCAAGATTGTGGAAAATACACACAAAAATGAGCTCCAAATCAGAAAAAAAACAAGTATTGTTCCTTTCACACTATGATGAGTTAAGTGGAATGTGTTTTACTAAATCACATCAGGAAGTACTTCTTAATGTGGCTGAGATACAACAGCTCACTCTAATACAATGTATAAAATTTGCAGTCACAGAATCAGGTAGTTTTATGATGTTAGCTCTCATTTGAACACACACAGATTTATGTTAAACTCAGGATGTGTAGTGTTTACTGGCATTTTGTTGCAAGAATCCCTCACCTTGAAAATGCTTTAACATGAGCAACATGGACTTTAAAATATGTGTTTTATTTATTAATAACAAGACAAAATGATAGAAGTCTCCCCAGGCTTTGAGGAGAGACTGGGCTCTTCTATTATCAAGTTATTTTTGAGTTAGCAACAGAAAGGAGTTTGCCTGCGCATTGAGTGCAGCTGTGGAAGATCCTGCTGTCTCTGTGTTTACAGATGTGTTTCTGTGTCACACAGAGCAGAGAACCGTCTTTGTTACTGCAGAAGTACGAGGAGCATGTGTTTTCAGCCGCGTCCACGCGTCCAAATAGAACAGGCGGCAAAGTGGTGCGGGGTCGAGCACCGCCGCGCACTGTCCTGTGTGCGTTGGGCTTAAGTACATTAATGTGACACTCCACTGGGTGGCGCTAGAGACTGTGTACTCAGGCCTAAACACGAGCGAGGATTTGTCTGCAGTTTATGGACCTTATCTGTCAGTAAAGAATCAGAGCGTGGTACAGAGCAAATATAATACACCTTTCACTCACAGGTCCAGGACTCCTGTCATGTTTAAAGCACTCTCTTCACAACTTAAATAAAGTCTGCTCTGACTCAGCGTCAGTGCCTCCGAGAGGTCGTCCTGAGGAGGAACACTGTGTTTGTTAAAGACAGGAGGCTAAAAGGATCTGTGTGTGTTTGGGTGACCATTAAAGTCTGCTGTGGCGTAAACCGGAGTTCACACGCATCATCCCAAAGACTAAAGGGCCCCAAGAGCTCTTGACAGTGTCACGTGACAGTGGGCAACACCTGGGACTGGGTCGGTCCCAGAGCAGCTCTAGAGGAAGGACTGTGAGACTCCTCACTCAGTCTTAAAGCTGCACCGGGACAGACCTGGGGCCATGGGCGCACGCGGCTCTGGGAGTCCGGCTGGAGGCGCGAGGAGCGCGCGGGGCGCAGCAGAGCGCGTCTGAGCTGAGACATGGATCACTGGTTCTGCCGGAAGCGGCTCGTGCTGGGGCTGCTGAAGCCGGTCCTGAGCCTGTCTCTGGTCTTTGCGTCATTCCTCATGCTGCACCACCTGCAGTTCACGGAAAAGGACGCGGTGGGACTGAAAGGTCCCAGGAACGCGTGGTGCGGCTCTGAGTGTATCTCATCCAAAAAGCACAGTCTGACCACAGAGTCTTCCTCGGACGTGGACGCACCGCACGCACCTAACGGCACAGCCGCGTTGTGGGACGTGCAGGTCCTGAACTGCAGCGAGGACGGGGCACTCAGGACTGGTTCCGCCGCCTGGACCCTAGGTTCCATCAGTTCGTGCTGCGCAGACACTGCCGCTACTTCCCGCTGCTCATAAACCATCCCGAGAAGTGCACGCGGCCTGCTCATCGTGGTCAAGTCTGTCATAGAGCAGCACGACCGGCGTGAGGCAGTGCGTCAGACCTGGGGCACGAGACCGAGTCCGGCAGCGTCCGGACAGTGTTCCTGCTCGGGACAGTGGCCACGGGGAAGGACTCCCGGAACCTGCAGCATCTGCTGGAGTACGAGGACCGGCTGTACGGGGACATCCTACAGTGGGACTTCATGGACACCTTCTTCAACCTGACCCTCAAAGAGGTCAACTTCCTCAAGTGGTTCCACACTTACTGCCCGCGCTTTATTTTCAAAGGGGACGATGACGTGTTCGTGAACACGCACAACCTGCTGCAGCTCCTCAGCTTCAGGGCCGAGGAGCGGCGGGATGCGCAGCTGTTCGTGGGGGACACCATCTCCAAGGCCATCCCGATCCGGAACCGCCAGAGCAAGTACTACATCCCCAAAGAGCTGTTCAACTTGGCAGGATCATAGAACATGTCAGGACAAGTAAAAAATTATATGATGGCTCCGCCCTAAACCCAACAGGAAGTCGGCCATATTGGGTGGAACCTGGGACCTGCAAAATTGTACCCTTCGTACAAAAAGTATATAAGTTTGCAGTTTTCATCCAAAAAACTCCAAACTCAGTCAAAATCACCTAGACACATGTGCGGTCAAAAGTTATCAAATGATTTTTGGATACAATGTCGGGTGTGGCTGTGGCGAGCCTGCAACGAAGCGGCAGTTTTGAGAACTATGAAAACTTGAGTATCTCTTACACACAATGTCAGATTGACTCGGACCCAATGGAACATTTGTGCACAATGACGACCTGAACACAATGATATGTCAATATTATGGCTATGTCATAAAATAGCTCTCCAGCGCCACCTTCAAAATTTGAATGAAGGTAAAAAATTTAGTTTGTTGTAGACACATGAAATTTGGCACACACATCCTCCATGCCATCCTGAACATAAAAGCCAATGAGGACATACCCCTAGCTACATCCGTGTTACCATGGCAACCGTGAAAATGTCTCTTTGAAATTAATGGCGTTTCCTCACCCAATAAAAAACAGTGGATGTTTGGTGTCCCACAAATGGAAACTCAAAAATAGCATCAGATGGAGTTTGACTCAATGTTACATATGTGCACAATGATGACTTGAACACAATGATATGCCATTATTATGGCTGTCTTATAAATGGCTCTCCAGTGCCCCCTGGAATTTTGAACTGGGACCTGGCTGTAGCTGGAAAGAATGCGGTCAGAAGCACGCGGCGCAGCCCTTTGGGCGTGTTTGCGGGTTTAATTTACATTATTTTTGTTTTGAAAATCAAACTCAAGATCAAGAATAAAAATTGCTTTTAAATAATAATACAAATTTAGCAACATAAACTTCTCTTACATTAACTTATTTTACTACGTTTTATGTTCAAACTGAAAAAAGTATAATCTTTAACTCATAATACATTTACTACAAAAATTACTAAGAAATTTACATTACCATGAAATAAAGTGAAAAAAATTATAATATTTATTGTTATTTGAATCATCACCCTTTGAAACATCTATCTATCTATCTATCTATCTATCTATCTATCTATCTATCTATCTATCTATCTATCTATCTATCTATCTATCTATCTATATGGGTTAGGGTTATGATAGAACCTAAGGTGATATATATCAGTTTCACCTTTCTATCATTCAATGAGCTTGCTTGTTTTCCTCAAGTTTCAATAGCGTAATATAAAAAGATTGCACGTATTTTCGTGTTAAAGTTTATTTGACCACGAAAGTCCCACTGAGATTCAGAATCTCTTTTGCAGGCAAGTCCTGGCCCCATGGGGGACCTATTGTACATGTTTTTAGTGGTAGGGGAAACCAGAGCACCCAAAGGAAACCTACGCAGACACGGGGAGAACATGCAAACTCTACACTGAAAGGTCCCTCCTGGTCCGGGAATTGAACCCAGGACCTTCTTGCTGTGAGGCAGGAGTGCTAACCACTATGCCCAAAAGTACCTTCTGCAAATTGCTTGCATACCCCTAGGGGTCCCCGTACTCTTGGTTGGGAAACACTGGGGTAATGTAGAGCAGCAGCCAGCAGAGTCATGTTCTTAGTCATATGTGCTTACACCCTTTGACACTGTAAGCTGTATTACTGTATAATAATCACTGATATTATTGTGATATTTTAACAGTAAAGAGAACTTAGATAAATGTTTCATTTAATATAGACCACAGTGTATTTTAGTTTAACTCAAAATACCACTATGCCCTTTAGATTCTCATGAAAAGTCAATTACATATTATGTGGTGACTAAATAGAGTTGGATATTTAGCTGTAGACCTATATTTCCACTGCTGGTACAAGTTAAAACATAATATAAGAATATATAGTAAATAATAGTGTGTAATAATATTAGAGTCCAACTGTATACTGCTGCAGTAAACAAACAGTGCACTCATAACAGTATATCCATATTTTTCTGTACATTAAAGTATCCACCAATACATTTTAGTGACTCACTGTTTTATGCCAAGGGGTCTGCTTGTACTGCTCCAGTGGAAATTACACAGCTGGACCAAGAGCGGACAGAGACAGAGGACCCACAAACAGAGAGACCCAGTAACAACACAACACTACAGGCATAATCAGTGGAAATATGACTAATATTAAAGATGAAGCTGGTACAGCTGGCACAGACTCTGGGGAAGGAGTTATTATCATGTATTGAGGGAGCATTAAAAAGAAAGTTCGAGTTCCAAACATAATGCTGTATCTGATAAACTCGGAATGTGCGATGTAAAAAGGGCAGTGGTGGAGGAAGTGCTCAATTTATTTACTTGAACAATACATGCTCAAGTAAAAGTTAAAATTCTAACTTTAATTTAAACTATCTGTATCAAAATTCCATTAGATCCATCTTTTGTTGTTATATTAGAAATTGTTCAGAATAATTTTAGAATTAATTGCTATTTTCATTTAATAAAAATTTGACTGCTATTTGCCTAGAAAATGATGATGTTTCCTGGCTGAAACCACAGCCCCACACAATCTCTCAGTGGAAGAATAAGGTGAAGGAAGTGCACCATGTGGAGAACAAACAGTAACTACAAGACTCCAGATTCATGAATAAATGGTGTCCAGTTCAAACACATACATTTCAAATTGATAATCGTGTTCTTTACACACGAGGATTACAATATAACTGTACCTGTACTGTATGTATAAATATAATCCTGCATTTGTACTGTGTGATTTGCACTGAACTTTAACAATAAACAATATGTAATAATGTGTTAAATGCAGAGGAAAGGTTTAAAAAATAAAAACTGATAAAAAAGAGGATAGAAAATAAATTACATATTTATAAAATAACAAAATAAGGCACAAGAAATACAACTCTCGAAAGTCCAAATCTTTTCACTTTTTTCACAACATTAAACTTTTGAAACCAACACAGGGGTAACGTATTTTACATTTCTAAAAAATAATGCTTCATAAGGTTCTTTACACTTAGGCATTTACAAAGAGGGTACAGCAAAAACAAATGATTTTGAACCAAAACTCAAAATAGCGTGTAACACAAACCTACACTAAAATGCTAGTGCAGGTTCTCATTCATCCAGGTGGAATCCAGTAAAAGGTTAGAGAATAGATTTGATTAGATTGATACTTTATTGATCTAAAAAAAAATTCAACTTCCAGCAGCAAACTCACAATGTAAAAAATATAAGACACACAGCATGCAACATTAGTAAGGTGCAACACAAAGAATATAATAATATAGAAATAAAAATATAAAAAGAAGACTAAAAATAAAAATCACAAAGCAGTTGAGTACGGGGCAGTGTTGCACTAATAGCTAACATAACAACTGTGTATAACTGCAGTAAGTAAGCAGCGGTTTGGATGGAACACATTAATAACATAAATCTACATCTGTCTATCAGATTAACAGTAGCAGTGTTGACAATGACAATGAATGACAGGCAGTGTAAAACAGTGTTGGGTTACAGAAGTGTATAAGGTGCAATGAGTGAAGTCCACAGTCAGTGCATATTCGGTGCAATTAAAGGTTACAGGGAGGCAGGTAGTGTAAAACAACATCAACCAGCAGTGGGACAGTGATGTGAGACCAGTGTCTGCAGTGCAGTAACAGCCTAACAGTCTGTTAGTGCAGAGCCTGCATTGTGTACAGTTATTTACAAGAAGTGCATCTAGACAAAGTTTGTTTTTAGAAGATGTTTCATCCCTCATCCATGGGACTTTATCAGTTCTGAGGAGACTGGTGTGTGAGCAGAAAGAGTGATGGGCACAAAAGGGGGGTTAAGGAGGCCATTTTGTTCAAATTAAAAACCCCTCATATAGGGGAGAAGGTTTGAGTTTTAATATTTCTCCAGTGTACAACAGAGTTGTAAAACCAAGGCACAAAGAGTTTCTCTCCAAGTTTCACTCTAACTACATACAGAGGCACTGCTGGCCAATAGGCCAGGCAGGCAAATGCTTGAGGCCCCAGGCAAGAAGAGGTCTCAGAACAGTAATGTATGTAATACTAAGTTTAGTTGAGTACCCGCAATGACTTTTATTGAGCTTGGAGGCTTTTTATGATACTTAAACTGTAGCCTATAAACTCAAAGCCGCAAGAAGTTAAAGGTGAAGTTGGGGAAGCTACAAAATGTATTTGGATTTTTTGTTCTATCATGTTCTATTCCAGAGAAATTAGCATCATTTTTGTATTGATATTTTTAGCATTTCATGCTGAGATAAAGTGTTTTGGGGTATTTCCAGTTGTTGCTTCGGGCCCCAAGAGACCCTTGCAGAACCATCATGCTTCAGAGGTGGAATGACTCTCTGACTACAGCTCAGACCATTCAGCTGCTAATGTCCTGACTTTCATCAGGTTTAACCACTCTTCTGTTATTTAAAGAACAAGTCATCCCTAACTGCTAATCTGTATCAGATGGGGTTTTAGTGGTACGTATGACTGGTTATGGTCATGGTGCTGCCCTCCTGAGACCAAAGGATGGCTGTTTCTGTTCAGTATTTCCAGATAAACAAATATGACGTAGTATTTTACCTTGTTACCACACATGTGCCATGTGTCACCTCCTCCTCACTTTATTTTATTTGTGTGTGGTATTTGTTTTGAAATTTTCTTTTTTTATGAACTAAGTAAAAACTAAACTAAAACTGAGCTGAACTGAAAATATTTTCTTTCTTTGCCACATTGGTAAACCTGGAAATACCAGAAAAAGGAATTGCTGGACTTTGTGTTTTGTTTGAAAAAAATGTTTTTATTTGTATTGTGGAACATTTTTGGTTTGAACTTTTGCTTTCATATAACTTGGTAAAACTATTTTGTGTTGATTCTTTTCTTCATTTATTGTTTGTCATTTGTCTTTCACTGCTTGTTTAAAGCATATATATTGCTATGATTGTAAATATTTTTTACATTTCATAAAAATTACCCACATGTGTGCCAAAATATGATGTAAAAATGTTTAAATCAAATATTAGTTTTACTGATAACAATGGTGCAGTTGATTTATTCACAGTCTAAAATATATTTTACATAATAGCCAAGTTGTTTTTGTTTACATTTTTTGTTTTGGTTCTAAACCCTGTATTGCTGATTGTCTAATCAGAAAAGTGGAAAGACTGGCAACCCACAGACCATTGTTTTGATTTAGACTGCAGTACTGCTTTCAAAGTAGTACAAGTGCATGCTGCTTACATTACCTTTAAGGGTATACAGTACATCTGTATACCCTGTAAAACAGACTGACTCATAACCCCAAAACACTGACAATAGACAAAATAAAAAAAAAAAAAAAAAAAAAAAAATCATCTTAAATATCAGGAGAGAACACCCCCCCCCCCCCCCCCCCCCAAAAAAAAAAGAAAAAAGAAAAAAAAAGATTCAATAACAATATTAAAAAAACAAAAACAAAACATCACTGCAAAACCAAAGGAAAGCTGAATTGCCACACCGTTCTTCCCACCCTCTTGATGTGTCTCTTTTTTGCCCGCTCTGTCCCTGTCCTGTAGATTTCGGGTGTACAATGCCCTGACAGCTGTCAATCACATGTCTAGGCCCCGCCCCACCACCAACCCACCCTCAGTTCTCCAGCTCTGTCTCTGGCTGGTCTCTATCCAGTTTTCTAGCCTTTTTGTGGATGGAAAAAAGGCTTGAAACAGTCTCCAGTCTCATCTGAACTGATAACAGAGTTTATGCAGGGTCTTAAAAAGTCTTTAGTTTGAGAAATGTGGATGTTTAGGTCTTAACTACACTTAAACAGGTCGTAAATATGTTGCATACATTTGGTGCATTTACCTGTCTTCACTAGCTTATTCTAAAATACTCACTCCAAGGCACATTACTATCGCCAATATGAGATCAGACCAAAATATGACCCAAAAAAATTTGTGGAACTCACTGTCACAAACAGTTGCTAATAAAAGGTTGTAATGAAACTGATTTTGTGAATTTTATTTATTTATTATTTTTTGTTAATTTTTGTGTATTGCATGCACATAAAATAGGTCATAATTTTCTTAAACAAATGTCTTAAAATGGTCTAAAAAAGTCTTAAATTCAACTTGTTGAACCATGCAGAAACCCTGCGATAAAGTCCCTTGGATGATGGACAAAGTGTCTTTTTAAAACAAAACTTTGTCCAGATGCCTCTCTTGTTTAACCTTTTCAAAGTAGTTTTACATTCCACAACTGAAAATGAACCTCATATTGTATTTTGATTACATCATATAGTAATTATAGATACCTCTCAAATGTTAATGACTCACAGTTCTGGGATCCCGTGTCTTTTATGTGCTCTCCCAGTGTTGTCTCAGTGCTTGGTAACTGTAGCCGTTGCTATAATAAGTCCCTGGGCCATAACTTGTACTTGTACTGCAGTAATCTGATGTTCCTATTACTGCATCATTTATCACCACAGCTCGTGGCCTTTTCTCTAATGTGATCGTGGGCTCTAATCTGCTCCCAGAGCATAAACCACTTACACACAATGGGCTGGTATCAGTAAAATGAGCTGTGGTGTGCCAGAAATGTGTAAATCAGATCAGAGGGATGTTGAGTGGTCACAGGGGGGCGCTGTGGGACAAGACAGCAAACAGCTACAGGACTGCAGCAACTAGATATTTTTAGGCCTGAGATACATTGAAGACAAACCTGCTGAAGTTCAAACCAAGCGTCAGAATGGAGAAGTAAGTGGATTTAAGGTGCTTCGCATGTGGCACGGACTGATTTTTACACACAATCGTCTCCAGGGTTTACAGAGACTGGTCCAAAAATTACAAAATGACCAGTGAGCGGCAGTTCTGTGGTAAAATATTTTAATTTCAGAGGTCAGAGGAGAATGGTCAGATTGGTTTTAGATGATAGAAAGCAGTGCCGGATCTGTACATTTAAGGCCCTAAGCAGGATAGGTTTAGGGACCAAGTCTCTCAGTTTTGATACCATTCAAATGTTACTATATTTTAATGTCTTTTTAATAAAACACAGACCAACTATTTTTCTAAAGGAATTATTGCTTTGAGACATTTTTGACTAGCAAACACAGCAAGACTGCACTGGTCCACAATTTCCGATAGACCCTTAGCAAAAATGACAGGCAATAGCAAGCAGAATGTAATCTATTTATCAAGTTGGCAAATTAATCAAATAAGCAAATAATGGATAAGCCATGGGGCTCTCTAATGTCTGTGGGGCCCTATGCAGCTGCATAGATTGCCTGATAGAAAGGCAACCAAGACCTGCAAAAAACAAATCTGAATGCACAACAAGAACAGAAAACTGAAGTTGCAATTGCCACTGGCTCACCATAATTGGACAATGGAAAGACGGAAAAGAGTCACCGGAAAATTTCCAAAATTTGAAAAAGAAAAAAAAAATGCAATCTCTTCATATTAAATTTCACAATTTCACATTTTTTGTCACTGATGATCGATTGATTAAAAATTATTGATTAAAGTTAGAAATATTATTTTAGGAGGCCTATTATAAAGCCCTAACCCTAAGCTTGTTTCAAAAGATACTTATTTAAATGGTTATTTTTCATAACTTTTTTCCGGCCAGTAAGTGTAGAATAAAAAACATGCAGTGTCTCATATCTCATATCATAGTTTTTTGGACTCTAGTTTAGACTATTTAAACTTTCATTCATTTGAACAGATTTCAAATTGGTGATTCTGGACCCAAAGGCGTGTCATGGGGAGGTTTCAAGTAATTTGAATGTTGTTAAAATTGTAAATATTGTTTTAACAGAACACTGCAGAACTTGTGACATTAAAATAGAAAGCTTCTTTTCATTTGAGTGCATTCTTGACATAAAACATGGCCCTTGATCCTCCTGTTTGACTCAGGGCACAGCGACTGCTGCTCATTGCTCTGAAACCATACTCGCAATTTCCAGGCAGGCAGTTCACTGCTGTGTTCTTGTGCATAGTGAAACACCTGACTCTGAATCATATCAAAATAAATGTATAAAAAACTGAGAAGTTATAGTCAGATGTAGGGCTCATTTCTATCTGTACTAAACAAAAAAATAGTTTTGTGGAATGATAAATAAATATTGTCTGACACTGAATTATGTGAGTTTTTCTTCCACACAATCTGTAGACTACATCTTGTCCTCCAGGCCCAGATGAAGTTTGTGTCTTGTCTGTAGAAGTTGTCACTTCCCCTTTTGTTCTAGGGACACATCTTCCCAGACTAGAAGAAAGTCAACTGCCACCACTATAGAGTAAAAAATAAATCCAGTCTTACAAACACGACAGACACCTGGACAATCAGCACCAGATCCCCTCATGGCTGTGTTCTTTCCCCTCTGCTCTTCTCCCTGTATACACACTGCTGCACCTCTGGCCACCAGTCTGTCAAGCTCAATCAAGTCTGCGGACAACACCACCCTCACTCATCTCAGACAGAGATGAGTCTGCTTACAGGAGGGAGGTGGACCAGCTGGTGTCCTGGTGCAGCCACAACAACTTGGAGCTGAATACCCAGAAGACAGTGGAGATGATTAGGAAGATGTGGTGTGCTTTGGCTCATGAGCAGTTCCAAATAGAGACCTGCACAGGACTGATTTTTCAATTCTCCTCCCACCCGCTCCCGAAGCCATGGTATGACTGCCCAAGGGATTCTCATGAGTCCCAGCGGGTCCCAAGAAATTTTAATATGACGGGGTTTTCCACGGGTTTTTTGGGGGGAGGCTGATGTGCTGTGTTTGTTATTGGGCTACAGATCCTGTGTTTCAGTGGAGAATAAAAAGCCTGGCTCCCAGTTTCACTGTCCGTGCTCTCAGAGTCTGTTTACTCTTCTCCACTGCTCTTCTCAGCAGCATGTTACTGTAATGACCCGTGTAAGCTGCGCACTCGCCCACATTTAGATGTGACTGCTACTGTAAAGACGAAGTATAGTCGAAGAAGTATAATCGTGCCCTCAAAATTCTTGAGATGCTTGGGACCCAGTATGTTTTTGCTTGACCACCCACTGCTGCACAAGACCATGACAATACCGGCCGATCCCGAAGGATTTGGGTCGGGTCCAATGTGATTTCCGACGCACTGCAGGTCTCTAGTTCCAAGCCTTCTCCAGACTTTTCTCTGCCCATCGTTCTGGTACAGATTGGTCTAAGTCTCATCTGTTCAGAGAATGCTGTTCCAGAGCTGGTCTGGCTTCTTTAGATGTTTTTTGGCCAAGTCTGGCCTTTCTATTGTTGAGGCTGATGAATGGTCTGCACCTTGTGGTGAACCCTCTGTATTTTCTCTCATGATGTCTTCTGGTTATAGTGGACCTAGACACTGATAGACCTACTTCCTGGAGAGTGTTCTACTCTAGGGGGGATGTTGTGAAGGTTTTTCATGATTTTTCTCTCCAGCCTTAGGATGGTTTGGTTCACTTCCATTTAGATACTGAATGTTGTTGGTTCATAGAAACAGCTTTCAAATGCAAATGTAACACCTGGAATCAAGTCCAGACCTTTTACCTGCTCAGTTTACGATAGATTAATGAGGGAAAAGCCCATGCAGCTCAAGAAACAGCTTTTGAACTATCTGTCCAATTACTTTTGAGCCCCTGAAAAAGAGGCTGCTACACTTTAAAAAGCTGTAATTCCTAAACCTTTTTGGATGTGAATATGCTCAAAATACAGCTGAGAGCCTGCACTTTAAGCACATATGAATTATAACTGTATTTTGAATATGTTTTGGTAAAAAGGGTAAAATAACAAAACTTGTCCAAAAACGTATGGACCTAAATGGAGATGAACACATCGTTCATCTTTCTTCTCTGGATGTCAGTGTATAACTTCATAAACTCAAATAGCTTTAGCATTTACAGTGAATGGCTTGGCTACAACCACTAGCACACTGATCAGCACACCCTTCAACTATAAAGTGTACACAAAGCAAACTAACTCAGTGACACTCTTAACATTATAGAGACAATATCAGAGACATATTTTACCATAAACTGTTATTACTGTGCTAGAGTCACATATTTGTTCTTTTTGATTGTTGATGGAGCTGTGAACAGAAGCGGTGGGCTCGGGGGACGCCAAGACAAAAAGACTACAAAAATTTAACATCACCAACTAGAGGCAGAAAGTTCTGCAGTTTAATGAGTGCGATCACAACTCACAATTCTTGTTAGTATGCTTTAGGAAAAAGAACAGGACAAGAACAGGATCTAATCTTAGCTTGTGCGCCGCATAGACTCCTGCCCTCTTGCACACCCATCAGATAAACACAGGTTTGAACAATATACTGAATGTAACATGGACGTGCCAAACAAAACCAAGCCATCACTGTTCACTAAGAAGAGCTATCAGGTTTCAGAAATTTTCTGTGAATGACCACAGGACAGCTCAGAGGAACAGTGATGGCTTCTACAGCCGCGGTGTAGACACAGAAACAGAGAACTTCACTGGTGCTGGAGTGGGAGAGTTTTCATTAACTCTGGTTCCAACACATTCCTGGCAACATGGGCAAACCAAGACGTGTCACTCAGCCTAACAGACTGACAGTGTAAAGATATAATAAACTGCTGAAATTCATGCCATGTTCAGGGATTTTTTATTTTTATTTTTTTTTTACCATGTTGAGTTTATGGAGCCAAAAGTTACTGAAAAAAAAGTCTTGTTTCCATTGAGAAGATTAGTTCAGATTGGCAGAGGCTGATTCAGTAACTTCAGCAGAGACTTGTGAAAGACCTTTGTAGCACCAGTTTTACTGAATTGCCATTAGAATTTAAAAAGTGGCTTATTTTTTTAGTCCAATTAACTGGCAGTTGTAGCACCAATCACCTTCCAAAGTTGGTGATTGACAGCTGTAACATCCAACATCCTCCTTCAGTTAAAGACCATCTGGGCTTAAGCCAATCTAATAAACTATTACTGTAGAACTGGACTGTTAGCCCACTCCCACAATATTTTTTTTATTTATTTAAAGCACTAAAAAAGTATATTGACATACAATAGATGCATACATTGCCATGTCCATACATCTTTGTGACAATTTATAAACACATTAGTTTTACTACATATACACACATCAATAACAATGTTAATACATATTTATAATATCACCAACAGTTGCCACTGATGATTATACATCAAATTGATAATTTAAAAAACACTATATTTTATCACTTTATCACATTTTACCATTTCATGAGAATAATATTAAATAATAGCTAATTTTATATATTGGTGCTCTCAAAACACACTTAATATGGGGTCACAAGAAGCAGTAAAAAAAAAAGTAAAGAGTAATTTGCAACTAATCTTAGTTTGCAATATTTTATATCCAGATGTCCTAAATAAAGTTAACTTAATTAGTGGCGGCAGTAGCTCAGTTGGTGGAGATACTTGCCCACTGACCTGCAGATTGGCGGTTCAAGCCCCGCTGCCGGCATTGTATACTGTCGTTGTGTCCTTGGGCAAGACACTTCACCCATTTTGCCTGTGTTTGGTGGTCGGAGGGGCCGTAGGTGCACAATGGCAGCCACGCTTCCACCATTGAGCATGACAGAGGAGTGAATGAATAATGCACCAAATGGTAAAGCAACTTTGAGTGTCCAGACTAATGCATTATTATTATTATTATTATTATTATTATTATTATTATTATTATTAGTAGTAGTAGTAGTAGTAGTAGTAGTAAAGTGCAAGGGGTCCACAGTGGCCCAGGAAGTTAAGCAGGTTGTCCACTCACAGGAGAGTTGGTGAATCGCTTCCTTCTCAACCCAGTGCACTCTACTGAAGAGTAGAGGAGATGATACGATGAGAGGAGCTGATGCTGTTTATCTGGGCTTCAACACCAGGCTGTGTGGCCACTATACACTGTACAGCTCTACTTTTACTTGGTTTCGGTCATGGAAAAGGGCCACAACAGTAATATTTACAATAAACGTTGTGACTTTTGCTGTGAAACACAATAACATTTTGTGTTCAAACTCCTACCAGAATTTCACAACATGTTACTGTGTTTTTCACATTAAAATACTGTTTTAACTCTTCTCACTGTGACAACACAACACACTACTGTGAAACATGAATTTCTTGTGAGTTGTTGGAGAGTGGGATAACATTCAGACAGACATGAAGTGACACACAACAGCTTATGTTATTAATGGGGGAATTAGCATTAGCCACCAAATAGTGCAACTTCAAGATGATTCCTGCAACTGACAACCAACAACTACATGTAATAGAGTTACATAAAAAATGTGTGAAGCCTGGCTCGTAGGGTCTGACACACAAAAATACAAGACAGGAAGTATACCAATTCAAATTGAAATTCAAAAGTGCCCAAATATTAATATTAAATAAGGTAAAACAAGACTAAATGTGGATCCTATATACGGGTCATCTGTGGCGTCAGTGGTGTGTGTAAATGTTGGATGCGTGAAAGTGTTGGATGTGGAAGGCCTGGTTTTTAAACCCCACAGGCCACACCCCTGCCAGGTAGCACAGGAAGTCTGGAGCAGCTCACAGGCCACCTGAAGTTATGGGCCCCAGAGACAGACAAAATCCAGCCTGCTCTCAGGTTGTCACAAATGTGATTATCTTTAGCTGTTTTATTTAGACTAATGTAGCATTTAGCAATCTAAAAGCATGGCTAAAGACTAGAATTTTTATTTCATGCTGCACTATTGGTGCTTTCATGTGGTATTTGGAAACTTGGGAAACAGTTTTTCCAAATTAAAAGATGCACATGAAAGCCTGCACAAGTTTGAAAAAGAACTCAGGATCTTGTGTCAAACCCTGCTGTCCCACTTCCCAACTGGATGTTATCTGCTTCTGCTTCATCTAGACATAGCAGAAAAGTAGCTGATTTATTAATTTGCGTTTTATACATGAGCTCTTTGACTAAACGTTGTTAATATTACGAGTTTACTATAAGCTGTCGCTCACTTAGAAGTCACAGAATTGCATTAGAAATGCTAATCATTGCCATTAATTTATTTTACCCCAATTACCCTAGCTTTGGCTTAAGCTATATTTGCAAAATGTATAAATGTTTAGCTTTTTAGTAGTGAGAAGGCTAACATTAAATCTGATTAGTTAGCTGTGATAAATGCTTATTAAGTACATTATTGACCAATAAGTCAGTAATGTCAGTCTTCTTGGTGATGTCATTGTTCTAATTTTCCAAGATAAAAGCTCATGAACATAAACAAATTGGGAAAACGATTTCTTGTCTCAGAAAGACGATCACCTGAGGAGCACATAAATGCAGCAATAGTTACAGAAATCTGGCAGACCACAACAGCATGTCAGTGCATGTCCAGATTTATTCCACTAATCACCACAAATCTTACTGACTATGTAAACTTGGTCAGATCTGGGTGCATTTGACAAACTGACAGTTTGTTAAGTTGGTAAACCATCACAAATGTCAGTTATTTAATAATTTTAAACAATTTTATGTGTTTTAAAAGTAAATGGGTCTAAAATATCAGTTTCTTTGAAGTTGACCTTTGTTTGAATGTACATTTTATATATATATATATATATATATATATATATATATATATATATATATATATATATATATATATATATATATATATATATATATACACACACGTGTGTGTGTGTGTGTGTGTGTGTGTGTGTGTGTGGTATATTAGTATAGTGTAGCTTATTGTGACTATTTCACAACATATTACTCTGAAATATTTTAAGTTTATTTACTGTGAATGTATGTCAACTAGTAGCCAGTAATTTACTG
Organism: Bostrychus sinensis; assembly: GCA_020698575.1. NCBI lineage: Eukaryota > Metazoa > Chordata > Actinopteri > Gobiiformes > Eleotridae > Bostrychus > Bostrychus sinensis. The sequence goes on from CM036260.1 coordinate 3,071,872, forward strand.
TGATTTCATAAGAAAGAAAATACAGTGTATAATATATCTCTACACCAAGTCTGAACCTCCAGAGCTTCTCTGTTCCTCTGAGGGGGGCTGAAGGTGAGACACTGCAGTTGGTGCTGGAGGTGGCCAGAGTTTAGTTCTGCCAGTCAGGTCTGGATCCATGTGAACCTCTACCCAAACCAGTGCTGACAGCTTTTAAAGAGGCCTGTGGTTTGGTGGTGGGTCATTTTCATACTCTGAAGATCTGGTGAGGAGCCAAGAACAACACGCCACAGCCTGGCTCTCTGAAACAGGATATTGGTTTAGTGATATCTGTCAGGGGACGACAGAACGACACAAATGTGAGGCTTTTCACACAGCTAATACAAGTGCAGGCACATGTTGGAACAATCTCGTGGCCACTTTTCACCTCAGTATATAACAACGCCTTGTTCGCAACATGCAGAGAAGATCACTTCAGCAGACTACTGTTTCTCTGCACGAGCTCCTTTTCAGTAATGACTCTGTAATCCTTTAAGAGCATTATTCATGAAGTGATTATTTCTCTGCAAATTGCTTTAATAGTATTTTGCAACAGTGGTAATGTAATGGTCATAATTTGAGTTGTAAGTGAGGGTCCACTGGGGGCTATCCCTGCTACACCTCCTCCTATCTGGACTCAGAGGGTCTGGTCTGGTTTCTTCCTAATGGTTGGTAATCAAACTTAATTAGGAGGAAATTAGAGGTAAGGGTTTACCTAAGAGGCAACCCTGGATGATAAAGACTTTATGGTTTTGAAAATGATTGTTACATTTACATAATAAGCATGTGCTGGAGTCATTTAGAAGAATAACTGATGTGTCTGGAGTTGAGCTAAAACACTGAAGTAATGCTGGTTAAACAGGAGCCATGCAGCCTGATTGGACAAAATACTCTAGCAGTCATTCAGCAGCTGCACTTGCAGCACTTACTCATTTTCAACTCCTGTTCCTGGTTGGGCTTTTTTTCTAGTACATTAGAATATACATCTATAATAACAATTCTATTCTTGATAAATACCTTAATCTATCAAAGTATGAAACATTCACATTAATGAAAGCATTCACTCATTCACTAACTTACACAGAATAGTCTTATTATTCAAATAAAAGCACAATTTTGGTGTGCCTTTAGCCAGACTAAAGCCTGGAGCAAACATTTTAGAATCAGAAATGGTCAGTATGGTATTTTGCAGTTTTAATTTGTTGTACTTGGTATTTTGGTGTTTTTACCTCTGAATAAATGTACTAAGAGGACCAGGGGCTCATTTGCAGCTTTCTTAAGTATATGACTTATTTTAATTCTGGCCAATCCCTCACTTCCACCTGCTACAAGCCATGCCTTCCTGTCTACTTGCATGCCACGTGTTCTGTGTCTTTGTATTTTGAGACATTTTTGACTTAGTTTTGACTTTAGTTTTTGGAGTTTTGGGTCTTCTGTTTGTGGTTTTTCTTAGTTTAGGTTATAATTTGCTACTATGTATAGAGCCTCTTTTTGTTTAGAAGTGCCTTTGTTTGACCTTTTTTGCAGTGTTTTTGTTAACTTTACCTTTACATTCCTTTTAAATAAATGAATAACTTTAATTAACCATTTTACATCTTGGTTTGTGTTAGTTCCCTTCCCCATAGCAGAGCTGGGCCTTAAACATCATTATTCTCTCTCCCAGACACTTCCTCCAGTCTTTGCAGTGCAACACCAAGGAGCTTCAAGGCCAGCCAACACACATAGCTCTGTCCCAGATCAGCCCCCACTGGGACATTCCTGAAAAACCTCCACCCAGGAAACCGTAGCTGCTCCTCTGGCAGTGTGGAAGAGCAGTGGGCCTACTCTTAGCTGCTCCTCTCGTCTTTAGGGAACACCCAGCCACATCACAAAAAATTATTTTGGACACTTTTGATTATATTCCAGATCTTGTCCTTTTGCTTTTGGCCCACCGATAATGACAACAAGTGAGAGTGGGAATATCAATGGCATAGTTGCAGACACTCCTCCAGTCCATCTGCAAATTTCCCGTGGAAAAGACACTGGGACACTTAAAGTCCTCCAATTAGGTCAGGGACTGTCCTAAAACAGAAGCCATTTTTTTCCTACTCGGACCATGGCCTACACTGCAAAAAATCAATATCTACATTAGATAAAATTACTTGAATTCAGATTATTAATCTTGATTTGAGCAAGAAACAAAACAAAAAACAAAACAAAAAACAAACAAACAAAAAAGGTTATTATTTATTTTGTTATTGATTATTTGCCTTTTTTCAAAGTATTTTTTCCCTGTTTCAATCTTTTTTTTTTACTTATTTCAAGCAAAATGATCTTACCCCATGGACAGAAAATTTAGCTTGAAATAAGTAAAAAAAAATAGCTTGAAACAGGGAAAAAATACTTTGAAACAAGGCAAATAATCTAGTATTAAGTTGTCTATAAATAAATAAATCTAATCTAGTGAAAATTGCTCAAATCAAGATTAATAATATGAATTCAACTAATTTTATCTAATGTAGATATTGGTTTTTTGCAGTGTAGAACTTGGACATGCTGACATGCTTCACGGTTCTCATGCTGAAGACCTATGTTTCATCAAGCAGCACATCTTCATCTGCATAGAAATGAAATGATGTCACTCCCAAACAGGACTCTCTCTGGTCTAGGGTTTGAATGTCACATCATTTTAAACCTACTTTACTAACCTCTTTTGCACCAGCACATGGAGTCTCTGTGGCGCTGCTCCTGTCTGCTTCTCCTAACTGGTATTGTGTAGACCTCTATCAACCATCCGGAATAAACTGCTGCAAAATTTAACCACATTTAAAAAAATCGTCTCTCTCTGCTCCCTTTTCTTTCTGGGATCAACACAGCCAATCATTCACATGAGTACTTTGGGCAGGTTTTTTTTTTTTTTTTTTTTTTGCCAGATGTCCTTCCAGTTACTCTGTAGTTTAATTTGCCCTGTAGGGGAATCAAACCCTTTATTCCCCATTCCAAAGATGGGAGAAGTAACCACTTGACATACATTCAGACACAAGTGAAAAGAACAACTGAGGAGACAGAGCTGGATCCTCTGGTGTTCCCCACACTTCTTTGAGCTGCAAACATCCCATAAATCTCACCATGTATAGATGGCCATTTTGAAGCGTTGGAAACAGTTTGGACTTCATGTTATGTCATACAACATCCACAAATCAGCGCGGAGGCCACCAAGGCTGGCTGTAGCACTAACAGGCCCACGGAGCGGGGCAGTGTTGATGAAAAGACGTGAGGTGACAGTAAAAGATACAGAGTCTGGCATGGCTGCGGAGTGTCCTTTAGCACACAGATCCTTAAAGTAAATTCGGGCCCTTGTTGTATATGCCTGACAGAAGAATGGTGTTTATTTAACATCTCCAGGGCGCTGAGTTATGGGCAGTAATGATTACTCAAATGCCCGGTGTTTGGGCTCTCGTACCCGCGCTGCGTCCAAACAGACATGCTGCTGTTTATTTGAATTTTCCATTTTATATTGCCGCGTGTCGTTGGGTTGTTTAGAGTCCGGGGAGTGATGGATCATTTCCTTCACTAAAACCTGCAGAGGGCCCGAGCGGGCTGGTGCTGCCTGAAGGTGTGTGTGGTTACAGATAATGGCACACAGAGAGGGGGACAGGTGGATCCTGTCATCACAGCACACAGCACTACCAGCCCACTGGATCACATACAGGAGGGACAAACACTCTAATGCAGCCTTTCCCAAAGTCAGGAGTGTCACGGTTCCCTTAAATTTACCAAAATCCCACGCGGACCCCCAACAATACAACTTCCCTCGATCCCAAATTTTATTTTCATGTTTTTCTCCATTTATTTTTATAAAAACATTACAAAAGACACTGACTATTGGCTAAAAAAAGTGTTTTAAAGTTAAATTTGAAAACAAATACACTGTAAAAAAATAAAATAAAAAATGCTGCAAAAACCCAATAACTCAAGGCAAAGGATCCCTCAAGATTTTTGGGGCCAGCTCAAAATCTCAAGTTTTCCACACTGTCACTTAATTTGATGTTCATACATCTAAAAACTTTTCTAATTTTTAAGTTTTTCTCTCTATCATTATTTTTTTACTCATCTTACAGCCAACTTACAGTGTTCAGAAAAAGTTATTCTTTTATTAAATGTAATATATTTAGTTTTTATTATTATCAATAATACTTTTTCTGAACAGCAGAGTCAGTTGGCTGTAAGATGAGTTGGAAAAATTAAAAATAGTGAGTAAAACTTAAAATTTCAAGTTTTTATACTTATAAACGTTAAATTTGGTGAAGTAAAAAAATATTATGAAAATATGTTGAAAACTTGAGATTTTGAGTCTCAAAATCTTGAAGGATCCTGTTGCCTTGAGTTTTTGCAGCATTGTTTTTTACAGTGCATTTCAAACTCAATTTCTTTTTATGTACTTAATATAGACAGCCTCTGGGGGCCCCCCTGCAGTACCTTCGCGGACCCCCAGGGGGCCCCGGACCCCACTTTGGGAACCACTGCTCTAATATAAAGTGCTTTTTCCTAATAAGAGGTCAAATAAACAGACATATATACCAGCATTCATTACTACACAGGTGAAGCTTTTTGCCCAAAGCAGACTTAACAATGCCATAAATGTGTGACCTTTGCAGACATTGCTATCACTATCACTATTACCTCCTGGATATTCACAACATAAAGCTAGCAACAAATTAGACAACTCCTTCACAGAGACAGTAGTTTAAGCACCGGAACTGTCAAGTTAATGAGTTGACTTACATTTGGGAGCAAGGCCACTCCTCAACTACATTTCAACTACAGCACTCCTCAACCTCACCACCCATTTCCCATGCAGCCCTATTTTTAAACCTGTGTAATTCTTCCCCTCATTCAGCATCCTGTGTTCAGTATCCTGCATCCCTCATCATCCTTTCATCTTATTCGGTCCATCCTCCAATAATAAATATTTTAAATCTACCCCATTGTTGTGGTGTGGTCCTTGCTACTGAATGTGTATTTGAACATAAACACATTACCAGTGAATAGTAAAGCACAAAAAAGATGCAGAGTGCACACTTCACCCGCATCAAAAGACGTACGGCATAAGCATCATAAACTGGATGTGTCTTTTTCCCAGCTTTACGAGGGGTGTTTATACTTTCAGTATATCAGTATATCAGACCTGAATGAGAAAGTGGGGCATTTGTGTTCAGACATGTAGAATTGGATAAATGTAAATGTAGGACCACTTGTGCTGAATGTATTTTCCTCATGGTTCAGTACTGCTAAAGGGGCCACCATTTAAAGCAGAACTTCTTTTGTTTTTGCCTCAATTTTCTCTACAAAGCTTCCCTAACATTTCATGTACCGTATTTTCCGCACTATAAGGCGCATCGGATTATAAGGCGCACCTTCAATTAATGGCCTATTTTAAAACTGTTTTCATATATAGGGCGCACCGCATTATAAGGCGCATCCACTAGATGGTGCTGCGCTAAAGGGAATGTCAATAAAACAGTCAGATAAGTCAGTCAGTCAAACTTTATTAATAGAATACAAACCAGGTTCTAACAACTCCCTCCTTGAAAACTAGGGATGCACAGATACCACTTTTTTTTAAACCGGTACGAGTACGAGTACTTCCATTTGAGTACGTACCGATACGAGTACTTATATAGGGGTAACTTTATAGTTTATACAGTCACACTACTGTATCTCATTCATGCCGTCTGTCCCCGCTCTGCGATGCTAAGTTATTTTTACAACAGAGTGGTTTGAACACAAGCTAACCATGGCTAAAATTTGCTGAATATGGACATGTTATACCTCATTTTAAAGCTTAGATTCTCCTCTATTCAGTCGCTAAATAATTTTAAAGACAGATTGAGCATCTGCGCATCACCTGCGGAGATTCGCCATTACATACAGGAGCTAACACAATTAGCAACGGTACTTCTTATGTTTTATCAGAAAACAACTGCTTCACACTCCGTGCTTACATCATTTTTGGGACAACTAGGACAACAAAAGTACAACTGCTTAAGTTTTAGGACTTTAGGATTTGGGATGTCTGGTTGAGCAGAATGTAGAGCCAGCTTTGCTTTTAAAACCTGTCACTTCGGCAACGCCCCCTGAATACAGTAGCCATAATTAACCAACATTGATCCATATATAAGGCGCATCGGATTATAAGGCGCACTGTCGGTTTTTGAGAAAATTAAAGGCTTTTAGGTGCGGCTTATAGTGCGGAAAATACGGTACTATTGTCACAAGTGCAGTTGACTTCTGATCTCTTGCTCAGCTTTATTTTCACTTTCTCCTCTGAGAAGCTGTACACAGTTATTCTCCCATTCAGTCGCTCTGCCATGACAAAAATTGAGAAATAAAGCCATCACTAGCTTGTTTAGCTAACTCAGCACTCACTGTGTCTGCGCTGCACTTGTAAGTGGCAATTTTAGCCTAAAGGCGGCAGGTGGAGTAGCAGGATGCTTTATTTAAAATAAGCGTCTTCTGTATAAAACTGAACATGGCTCTAAAACCTCAAATACACACTGTTCACACCGGCTTCGTGAGCAGGGCACTGCCGGCAGCTTTTTCAAAATTCAAAAGTCATAATGAGAGTAATGCCACATATAATAGACCTGAATAGACATGTGTTTACCATGTTTGTGGGTTAGAGATTGCAATGACAACGCAAGCCTTTTTATAAGAAAAAGTTCTAATTCATGGTCCATCAGAGCCAGTAATCTTTCAAACATAAAAAAAAATGCATTAGGTATATGTAGTGCTCATAGTAGTTGTCAAAATACAGTATAACAATAAATGCATATTGTTGTGTTTTGGCTAAAAAACACATTCCAGCGTGAACAAAGGCATGGGAACTAAACATGTCACTAACAGAGAGACCAACTTTATTGTATCATTACATTGTGTTTGTGTTTTAATATCAATTCTGGAAAAGTGGAAAGTGGAATTTTTCTTAATGAATACTAAAGTGTCAACCTAATCAAAAAGATACCTAACAGATATAATTTGTTAGTTTCAGTTCAGTTTATAGACTACTTTTTCTGTCGATATTTACAGCTCCACAGTAAAAGTGCAGTTCCTGGCCTGTGGTTCTCTGCAGTGTTTCTCCTCAGCTCTGCTCTGACTCAGAGAGAGGCCTCAGAAATGAGTGTGTGTGTAATTGTCTCTCTCTGGCCGCCTGTCCCAAGATGTCCTCCTGGATTTAAACGCTCCACTCTCATGTTTGTGTTGGCTCAGGGTGGAGATGCATCAGAGCGGTGTGATGTGTTAAAGACACGGCTGGAGCCTGTTTACTTACGCAGGTGAGGCTCGGCACACGCTCCTCTCCTCTGTTTGATGTCAGTTTGAGAGGGAAAAATCAGCTCTAAATCAAGATAAGGGTTCAGCACTGGATTCTGGGACTGAACTGAGTTTGTGCTTTTATGTGTTTGAATAATTTCACTAAAAATAGAACAGTCAGTGAACAAAACGAGAACAAACGAAAGATTAAGTGGTTTGATTTCCCATAAGGCCTAGCGCTGTCTCAGAAGTGAATGTCAGATTATAAAACAATAAAATCATAACCATTCTGTCTCCACTCATGTTTGGAATCTAGCTTTACAGATAGCTAACAGGTTTTTCCAGTAAGCACCCAGAAAGCATCTCACTGTTTTGGACATTTACTGAAGTCACTTGTGTAACATGCTAACATGAAATACTTTTTACAACTTGGTGCAACAGGCTTGTGTTACTATCACACAGAGATAAACATCAGCTGTTGGCACTGGAAGGTAGCAGAGCTTTGTGGAAGGTTAGGTAGATTGCTGCTCCCAGATATAATATGTGTGTGCAATTTTGTTTCTACACAAAACAACATAGAAATTACCAAAATATATTAACGATAGGTTTTGCGTGAATAAAAAATAATCAAATGGAATTATTCCTGTAATAAGCAGTGATTAACATGATGCTAACATCCACGAACAAAATGCAAGCGATGCAAATTAAGAAGGAATGCGCCGACATTTTGATGCGAAAAATAGTTATAGACAAAGAGCAAACTAAAATCAGCAGAAAACTGTTTTTGAAGAACTCTCAATGCAGAAATAAAATTTTGCAGAAAAAAAGTCTCCTAACTCCAAACCATAGGCTATTAAATACTAATTTTCACCAAAATCATAAATACCATGATTTTTCTCATGCTTTGGTGAAATGAGTAGTCAAACCTGTGAAATTATATTAATGATTTTTTTATTGTAAACCTTTTAAATCTTTTACTGTACCTCTCTTGAAATGAAATAAAATCATCTTATAGAGGCCTATAGAACTGTTTATAGCTAGCATCATCTGCCCTGCAGAACACAGCCTTCACTAACTGTGAGCGTATGTAATGCTAATTGCTCTTACAAATAAAGCCGCTAAATTTAATCCAGTTGTTCTCAACCTGTTGACATTAAACAGTAATTTTGTTGTTAATTAACAAATGTTAATTAGTGGTTAGTGTTGTTGCATTACAGTCTGTTTAACTCACACAACATGTTGTCTCTAATCACTACGACGATAAAACTGTACAGATTTGATGGAACTGACGTGCAAGAACTATGAGAAGCAAAACTTTGTCTTTCTCTTACTGACAAAAGACAATCATTCATCTTTTGAACTTTCAGCAAAGCAGTTATTTCATTGGTAACTGAAGACATGTCTCAGAGCTCCTCACATTATCAGGATGTAGTATGAGTAATCTTTTGGCTGCCAGGGCCGCTGACAGAGAAGTGGAAATCCTGGTGCTGTATGACCCGCTCTGGCTCCAGGACCGCTCTTCATGGGAAACGGCCTGGTGCTTGTTTTCAGAGCCATGGTCCAGGAGAGTCCGCTCCCTCAGTCCATCTGCAGCACGCCTCACACACTGTGAGGAAATCCATGCAGCACCATGAAATATTCATGTCATTTAAGAACACGCAAACATTATCATTGTAAAAATCAAATATTTTTCTTGAAGCAGGTGAGGAGCTGCAGTCCAGGAGCGGCCTCGTGCATATGACACAGGCTGGAGACAGAAACACTCAACATAAACACGAGTCAGTCTGAAGGAAAACATTGAAATACTCTGCTGCTGTTAAAGTGTAAAACCTAGTAAACACACAGAGTCTGTCTGACACCAAACAACAGACTGACTGAACCGAGCACAAAGTCACTAATACTAACACCAAATCAATTCAGTTTTATTTGTATAGCCCAGTATCACAACAAAAGTCACCTCAAAGGGCTTCACAAACAGTTGATCAAACATAAACACACAATCAGACAAAAAAAAAAAAAAAAATACGTAAAAGTATCACCCTAAGATTTTGCTGATTGCAGATGAAATTAAAACACTGGTGCAGTAGAAGAGACTGAATCTGTCGCTGAGGTCTTCTATTATTGTTATTCTGATGTTTCTAAAGGAGTACTACTTTACTGCATCTGTTATATTTAAGTACTGTGTGTCTACAATGAGAACATGACAAAAACACATGAAACTCAAAATACTTTGTACTTCAAACCAACTAAGAAATGCAGTGGAGTTAAAAGTACAGATACTTGCTCTAAAATGTAGGGAAGTAAAAGTAAAGTACCCCTTGTAAATTTAGTCAAGTAAAGTATAGATACATGAAAATGCTTTTACTTTGTTACATTCCACCACTGCACATAAGAACATTTTCATTTCTGTTGTGGATCAGTGACAAACCTCCCTCCAAAGCAAACTGGCATGAACTTATCATTAAACGTTTTCCTCTGGAAAACTCAATAATGTCTGCTCCACTCTGGGAAAGTCATGAACATATGGACCCCTATCTCTGCTTTACTAACCTCACTACAGCCTTTGAACTGAACAGTGTAGTAATTGACTGACAATGGACATTTATTCTTTTCTTCTTCCCTTTTTCTGTTGAATTGGCATGTTCTACTCTATAACAATAATTTTACCTTGGAGTGCACTGCTGCAAGAAATAATGGAAATATGGATCAATGTTGTGCTGAGTTGTGTTTGTGTTTGTAAAACTATGCTTAAGAGACAATAAAAATACATGATAATACTCTCCTGTGCATTCAAACCTACAAAGAACCAAGATCTGAAAAGTATTCATTAATTCAGATAACCTGCCTGTGGGACCAAATTGTATAGAAATAAATAGATATAGATCAGACGCACAATTAAACAAAATTATTTTAAACCTGATTTTAGGGTTGCAACAAAAATGGTTTGAAGATGTTTTAACATTTGCAGTTAAGAAATTATGTATGAGCAAATATAAATCAATATGCTTGTAATCTGCCCCACACATGCATTTGTCGCATGCTCTGTTGTCAGAGGTGACAGTAACTATTACCAAGTGTAACCCATGTCACATGACCACATCACATCACTGTTTCATGTGATGTGGGAATCTCGTCCTGATTGGCTGCCTCACACCAGCGGCAAATACAAGGCCCCGGCTCACGGAGGAATCTCGAAGACATGGCTCCTGCTGTGGCTGGTGGCATGCTGCATTGGCGTCCAGAGCTCCAATTTTGTGGTTTTTCCCTTCAATTTTCTCAATTTGACTCAGCGGTGAGTTACTTTTATGTTTCACCTTATTATCTTTTACGTTAGTTGCAGCATTTGGTTTAGTTTAGCCTTTTAATTTGTTTGTTTTGGGCGAACTGCAGTCACGAGTGGAACTCCCATTGAAAAACCGTGTGATTTAACAAACACAGCTCAATTTAATACTTTAATTTGTAAAGAATCGGAATGACGCACATGTCAGTTGACCTTTATTTTATTCTATTGAATTCGGGTACTTTATTTAAGTGCCAGGTATTTTGTTTTGTATATTTTTGAGTTTATGACATTATGAATGTTTACTAATAAACTGAAAAGGATTGTTTATTGATTGTTGTTTCTGGCCCTCACAGGTCAGGTTTTTTTTACACCCACCTGAACAGAACTGAACGTCTTGTCTTGTACAAGTGGCGAGCTGGTAGGACCTGTTTTTTTTTATTTGTTCCTTTGGATTATGGACTACTTTTCTTTGAACTGAACTTCCAATCCTAACAAAGGGATTTTGAAATGAACTGAACTTTAAAAGCCTAACAAAAGGGATTTAAAATGGACTGAAAAAAGAGTTTTGAATTACACTTTTTTTTTTTTTTTTTTTTTTTTTGGTGAATGTTGTTTGATTATTGATTGTTTTATTATTTTTCATTTATTGTGTTGCTCCAATTACCCTTGCCCTATTTCAATATATTATTTTGACTTTAATTCTGTCTTTGCTCTCTTAATTCACACCTTCACAGCTCCAAAAGAACAGTTCTGCACATACTATGGTCAAATGTCATTTACCATTGCCGAATATCATTAGCCCTAAAAGTCCTGGTTACAAATGGCAAGCTAGCCAGGAGCCTGATGGTTGTGAATATAATTTTACTGTGGTATTAATGGTGCATTTTTTTGTGTTTTTTCTGTGGTTAAAAAAAAAAAAAGCTTTTCTGTTTCAACCAACCAGCTCTGTGTGTGATTCTTACAATGCTCCACTATTGTAGCTTGAATTGTGGTAGTAATTGTGTAGATCAGAAAACACAGTTGTCTGCTTCCCTTCAATGGTTTGACATGATGGAGGTGTTCAAGTGTCCAAAGTTTCTCAGGAGTGATGTTGTCAGGAAGAAATGCTCCTGGTTTTGTAACACATTTTAGATGATCGCAAAGACCAAGCTCAGTTCCAAAGTACTTCCTACATATTAAAGAATGGGTAAATTTGTCCCCTCCTTGAACCGCCACCTTACCGTGGTGGAGGGGTTTGAGTGCCCGAATGATCCTAGGAGCTATGTTGTCGGGGGCTTAATGCTCCTGGTAGGGTCTCCCATGGCAAACAGGTCCTAGGTGACGGGCCAGACTAAGAGCGGTTCATAAACCCTTATGATGACAAAGAAAACGAGGCCAGTTACGTCGCCCGGTATGGCGCAGCCGGGGCCCCACCCTGGAGCCAGGCCTGGGGTTGGGGCTCGATTGCGAGCGCCTGGTGGCCGGGTCTCTCCCCACGGGACCCGGCCGGGCCCAGCCCGAAAGGACGACGTGGGGCCATCCTCCCGTGGACCCACCACCCGCAGGAGGAACCGTAGGGGGCCGGTGCAAGCAGGATCGGGCAGTGGTCGAAGGCGGGGGCCTCGGCGTCCCAATCCCTGGACACAGAAACTGGCTCTGGGGACATGGAATGTCACCTCACTGGGGGGGAAGGAGCCTGAGCTTGTGCGGGAGGTTGAGCGTTACCGACTAGAGATAGTCGGGCTCACCTCCACACGCAGTTTGGGCTCTGGAACCCAACTCCTTGAGAGGGGCTGGACTCTCTTCTACTCTGGCGTTGCCCGCGGTGAGAGGCGGCGGGCTGGTGTGGGCTTGCTCATAGCTCCCCAGCTCAGCCGCCATGTGTTGGAGTTTTCCCCGTTGAATGAGAGGGTCATGTCCCTGCGCCTTCGGGTTGGGGACAGGTCTCTCACTGTTGTTTCGGCCTATGGGCCGAACAGCAGTGTAGAGTACTCGGCCTTCTTGGAGTCCCTGGGAGGGGTGCTGGAAAGTGCTCCAACTGGGGACTCCGTCATTCTGCTGGGAGACTTCAACGCTCACGTGGGCAGCGACAGTGACACCTGGAGGAGCGTGATTGGGAGGAACGGCCTCCCTGATCTGAACCCGAGTGGTGTTTTGTTATTGGACTTCTGTGCTAGTCACAGTTTGTCCATAACGAACACCATGTTCAAGCACAAGGGTGTCCATCAGTGCACGTGGCACCGGGACACCCTAGGCCGGAGGTCAATGATCGACTTTGTAGTCGTGTCATCTGACCTTCGGCCGTGTGTCTTGGACACTCGGGTGAAGAGAGGGGCTGAGCTGTCAACTGATCACCATCTGGTGGTGAGTTGGATCCGCTGGCGGAGGAGGAGGTCGGACAGACTCGGCAGGCCCAAACGTATTGTGAGGGTCTGTTGGGAACGTCTGGCTGAGCCTCCTGTCAGAGGGGTCTTCAACTCCCACCTCCGGGAGAGCTTCAACCAGATCTCGGGGGAGGTTGGAGACATTGAGTCCGAGTGGACCATGTTCTCCGCCTCTATTGTCAATGCAGCCGTCAGGAGCTGTGGCCGTAAGGTCTCTGGTGCCTGTCGTGGCGGCAACCCCCGAACCCGGTGGTGGACACCGGAAGTAAGGGATGCCGTCAGGCTGAAGAAGGAGTCCTATCGAGCCTGGTTGGCTTGTGGGACTCCCGAGGCAGCCGACGGGTACCGGCAGGCCAAGCGTGCTGCAGCCCGGGTGGTTGTGGAGGCAAAAACTCGGGTCTGGGAGGAGTTCGGGGAGGCCATGGAGGAGGACTATCGGTCGGCCTCAAAGAGATTCTGGCAAACCGTCCGCCGCCTCAGGAGGGGGAAGCAGTTCTTCACCAACACTGTTTACAGTGAGGGTGGGGAGCTGTTGACGTCGACTGGGGATGTTGTCGGGCGGTGGAAGGAATACTTTGAGGATCTCCTCAATCCCACCGACATGTCTTCCGTTGAGGAAGCAGAGGTTGGGGACTCGGAGGAGGATTCATCCATCACCCAAGCTGAAGTCATCGAGGTGGTTAAAAAGCTCCTCGGTGGCAAGGCACCGGGTGTGGATGAGATTCGCCCTGAGTACCTCAAGTCTCTGGATGTTGTGGGGCTGTCGTGGCTGACACGTCTCTGCAACATCGCGTGGCGGTCGGGGACAGTGCCTCTGGACTGGCAGACCGGGGTGGTGGTCCCTCTTTTCAAGAAGGGGGACCGGAGAGTGTGTTCCAACTACAGGGGGATCACACTTCTCAGCCTCCCCGGGAAAGTCTATTCCAGGGTACTGGAGAGGAGAATTCGGCCGATAGTCGAACCTCGGATTCAGGAGGAACAATGCGGTTTTCGTCCTGGCCGTGGAACAGTGGACCAGCTCTACACCCTCTATCGGGTGCTCGAGGGTTCATGGGAGTTCGCCCAACCAGTCCACATGTGCTTTGTGGACCTGGAGAAGGCGTTCGACCGTGTCCCTCGTAGCGTCCTTTGGGGGGTACTCTGGGAGTATGGGGTCCGAGGCTCTTTGTTAAGGGCTGTTCGGTCTCTGTATGATCGGAGCAGGAGTTTGGTTCGCATTGCCGGTTGTAAGTCGGACCTGTTTCCGGTGCATGTTGGACTCCGGCAGGGCTGCCCTTTGTCACCGGTTCTGTTCATAATTTTTATGGACAGAATTTCTAGGTGTAGCCAGGGGCCGGAGGGTGTTAGGTTTGGGGACCACAGGATTTCATCCCTGCTTTTTGCGGATGATGTTGTCCTGTTGGCTTCATCAAACCAGGACCTTCAGTGTGCACTGGGGCGGTTTGCAGCCGAATGTGAAGCGGCTGGGATGAGAATCAGCACCTCCAAGTCCGAGGCCATGGTTCTCGACCGGAAAAGGGTGGCTTGCCCTCTCCAGGTCGGAGGAGAGTTCCTGCCTCAAGTGGAGGAGTTTAAGTATCTCGGGGTCTTGTTCACGAGTGAGGGAAGGATGGAGCGTGAGATCGACAGGCGGATCGGTGCAGCGTCTGCAGTAATGCGGTCGTTGTATCGGTCTGTTGTGGTGAAGAAAGAGCTGAGCCGAAAGGCGAAGCTCTCGATTTACCGGTCGATCTACGTTCCTACTCTCACCTATGGTCATGAGCTTTGGGTCATGACCGAAAGGACAAGATCCCGGATACAAGCGGCCGAAATGAGTTTCCTCCGCAGGGTGGCTGGGCGCTCCCTTAGAGATAAGGTGAGGAGCTCGGTTACCCGGGAGGAGCTCGGAGTAGAGCCGCTGCTCCTCCACATCGAGAGGAGTCAGTTGAGGTGGCTCGGGCATCTGTTCCGGATGCCTCCCGGACGCCTCCCTGGGGAGGTGTTCCGGGCATGTCCCACCGGGAGGAGGCCCCGGGGAAGACCTAGGACACGCTGGAGGGACTACGTCTCTCGGCTGGCCTGGGAACGCCTTGGGGTTCCTCCTGAGGAGCTGGAGGAAGTGTCCGGGGAGAGGGATGTCTGGGTGTCCCTGCTTAGACTGCTGCCTCCGCGACCCGGCCCCAGATAAAGCGGAAGAAGATGGATGGATGGATGGATGGATGGTAAATTTGTGTTACTGGACCCCAACATGGAGCCAGACCTGAGGAGGAGTATCACGGGTGAATGCCTGGTGGCCCAACGAGACACAGAGGGACTACTTCCCATAGGCCCATCACCCTCAGTTAGGAGCACAAGGCCTGGTGTTCTCTGATCTGGGGCCTCACCTGCACCACTCTCTATGCAAATTTGAGAAATTCATGTTTGATGTGAATTTGATGGATTTACTTCTACTTCTACTATATTCATTGGAAAACAAATTGATTTTATTCAGGTATCGTCATTTAAGAATGTGAAATTCAAACAATGCTGTTACATTTGAATAATTTCACTAAGTGTTTGTTACATTGAAGGAGATAGCATTGCACTAGAGATATTTTCTTTCGTGTGTACATTTTGACTTTTGAAGAATGAGAAGTACTCCAATGAGCCCAGTGTGGAGTGGTCAAAGGCCTTGGTGATCAGATTCCTCTTTGGGAAAATTATCACAAGTTCTGTTTATTATTTCTCGGTGCAGTCTGGTTGGGAAATTCTTCTAGATATGTAAACAAAAATATGCTTATAATTTTGAAGGTTTTCCATACTGAGGTCCCCATGTGTTTTAGCTTTTCTATCACACAAATGCTATTATGTAAAGATGCCACCGCCTATTGATAATCATATCATACCCACTCTTAGGATATGATGCACTCTGTCACGTGCCTTATTTGGCCAGAGTGTGTGACATGTTGTAGTTCATATACATCTAGTAAAACACATGCTCACTAGGAAAGACGATCATTATTTTTTTATGCTTGTGATGTTCTAATGTTACAGTTTAAGTGTCAATACATCACATCTGGATTACAAAAGACAGCAGGTCGTAAAGAGCTAAAAACAGATAATTAAGCGCACAGTCATTAAAGTGATATTTAGAGAGGCTTGAGTTTCTGAGGAGGGCTGGAGCTGCTGGTGCCAGTGTCTCAGGGCCGCTCCTGATATACAGGGGTCAGTTACAGCCTGATCTAACTGCATTAACACACAGCACAGCACTCTGAGGCAGCTGCGTTGGGTTAGAGCAGGGGACTCATGTTTCTGTGGACACTGGAGAACAGGCTGTGGACAACACGAGGAGCTTGATCTCAGACCCCTCTCTGATTTATTACTACTTGTTAACACTACAAGCACGAGGTCTATTGTACTTGGCTGTCACTGTGTATAAATATATGTTTTTGCAGGATCACTGTTACGTGTAAATGTCATTGAAGAGGAATCTGTCGAAGTGAGGGTTGAATCTGAGAGGCTCAGCTACAACTGACTCTTAACTACATTGTCAGTGAATCATTGTGGACCTGGAATTGTGATTTTAAATCTGGTGCCAGCTTTTAAAATAGGTTATAAAGTAAAATTCAGAGTAAATTTCTGGGTGTAATAACAGGTTGGGGCAACTGTGGAGCAGTGGGTTAAGCATACCAGGGGGTTGGTGGTTCAAATCTAGCTTGAAGCAGATACTCATTGTGTCCCTGGGCAAGACACTTTACCCACAGTCTCTATATGTGGCTGGTTGTGACAGGAAGGGCATCCGGTGTAAAAACCTGCCAAATGGGGCAACAGTTGCTTAGGTCAGGAGAGCGGTCGTCCTATAACCAGAAAGTTGATGGTTTAAATCCAGCTTTCTTTAAGTTGTCTCTCTCTCCTGCTTCCCTCTGTTTCAGATGGAAGGATGGATGTTTCAGATGCCTGGCTGCTGGTAGATGTTCCGGTGACAACTGGACCATAGCTGACCTCATCTGTGCTCCTGTCCCGACCTGTGGGCCCTTAACTTCACCGCCTATGGACTTCCCGGACCTTTACCTGCTGCATCCTTACAGACCTGATCTATGATCCTATAGATGAGCTAATGGACTAACAGTCGTAGACACATGTTGCCTGTCCGTCCTGGGAGAGGATCTCTCCTTCAATATGGGCTCTATAAGGTTTCTTCTTTTTTTCCCACAGTTGGTTTTTTTTTTTTAGGAGTTTTTCCTTACCAAGAAGGAGGGTCTAAGGACAGGAGTGTCCTGGGTCTGTTTAGTTTAATGTAGTTATTGTTTGTGTTGATTGTGTGTTAAGTCTGATGGTGTGTTTATGTTGGATCAACTGTTTGTGAAGCCCTTTGAGCCGACTTTTGTTGTGATACTGGGCTATACAAATAAAACTGAATTTAATTGAATTTTCCCAGTTCATACTGTCCTTGGGCAAGTATGAACTTGTACTTTACCCATCTTGCCTGTATAAATGTGTCAGTGTGATTATGTGTTTGGCGCTCGTCAGAGAGGCTGTAGGCACAGAATGCCTGCCATGTCTCTCTCAGTCTGCCCCAGGCCAACAGTGACTATAGAAGAATCTCACCACCACTTAGTGTGACTGAGGAGTACTTTGAGAAGCCTGAGAGGCTTGGAAAGTGCAATTTACATTTAATCCATTATTATTATTATTATTATTATTATTATTATTATTATTACGATTATTATTGAGTGTTTGCGGTTTGTTGTGGCGGCTGCTAAAGAAAAAGGGAGCAGCCAAAAGATTAAAAAAAGCTTTATTAACAGTGATTAAAAACGGTTAGAAAAAGAGTAATGGTGAATTGTTGCTTGCCAAACCGTGAGCCCTCTCTATCTGAATAACCTTCAGGAGCTGAGCCTGTGCAGGAACTATGGGCTCACTATTTGGCAAGCAACAAGTTACAGTTTCTCTTTTTTTTAACCTTATTAATTTCTTTAATTTTTTTACTTGGTACGATGGTACTTGATGCGCCAGTGGCCAACTTCCATTACAGTTATTTACAGTACATAGTAACTCTGTAGTTATACGATCAAGTAGCTATTAGCATTTTACTATCCTCCTTTATCCAAAAGACTTGCATGTGTGAATCTTATGCCAGTAGATGTCTCAGAGTGGGACTCATGATGTCTACACCATGACACTGGGGCCATAACTAAAGTAAACAGAATACAGAAATACTGTCTGCAGCTTGTTTGTGTTTTTTTTTATCATCCATTAGGCTCCTGCCTCAAGTGGAAGAGTTCAAGTATCTCGGGCTCTTGTTCACAAGTAAGGGAAGGATGGAGCGTGAGATCAACAAGCAATCTGTCTCCCCAGACACTAACTCTGAAGGAATGTTTGGGCATTCCCTGGTCAAAAGCCATAAACCTCCAGCTTGACCTTTTCTGGGGCCTAAGCCTTTCCTCAATTGTAATTACCATCTAACTCTCCTCTCTTCCATCACCCTCAGCAGCAGAACCATCTCACTCTCTTCCATCACCTCCTCAGTAGCAGAACCATCTCACTCTCCTCCATCACTTCCTCAGCAGCAGAACCATCTCGCTCTCCACTGCCCCATCACCTCCTCAGCAGCAGAACTATCTCACTCTCCTCCATCACCTCCTCAGCAGCAGAACCATCTCACTCTCCTCCATCACCTCCTCAGCAGCAGAACCATCTCACTCTCCTCCATCACCTCCTCAGCAGCAGAACCATCTCACTCTCCTCCATCACTTCCTCAGCAGCAGAACCATCTCGCTCTCCACTGCCCCATCACCTCCTCAGCAGCAGAACCATCTCACTCTCCTCCATCACCTCCTCAGCAGCAGAACCATCTCACTCTCCTCCATCACCTCCTCAGCAGCAGAACTATCTAACTCTCCTCCATCACCTCCGCAGAACCATCTAACTCTCCTCCATCACCTCCTCAGCAGCAGAACCATCTAACTCTCCTCCATCACCTCCTCAGCAGCAGAACCATCTAACTCTCCTCCATCACCTCCTCAGCAGCAGAACCATCTAACTCTCCACTGCCCCATCACCTCCTCAGCAGCAGAACCATCTAACTCTCCTCCATCACCTCCTCAGCAGCAGAACCATCTAACTCTCCTCCATCACCTCCTCAGCAGCAGAACCATCTAACTCTCCTCCATCACCTCCTCAGCAGCAGAACCATCTAACTCTCCACTGCCCCATCACCTCCTCAGCAGCAGAACCATCTAACTCTCCTCCATCACCTCCTCAGCAGCAGAACCATCTCACTCTCCTCCATCACCTCCTCAGCAGCAGAACCATCTAACTTTCCACTGCCCCATCACCTCCTCAGCAGCAGAACCATCTAACTCTCCTCCATCACCTGCTCAGCAGCAGAACCATCTAACTCTCCTCCATCACCTCCTCAGCAGCAGAACCATCTCACTCTCCTCCATCACTTCCTCAGCAGCAGAACCATCTAACTCTCTTCTGCCCCATCACCTCCTCAGCAGCAGAACCATCTCACTCTCTTCTGCCCCATCACCTCCTCAGCAGCAGAACCATCTAACTCTCCTCTGCCCCATCACCTCCTCAGCAGCAGAACCATCTAACTCTCCTCCATCACCTCCTCAGCAGCAGAACCATCTCACTATCCTCCATCATGTTGGTACTAGCATATTAACTGACTCCTTTGCAAAAAAAATGGGAGTCATGTCATGCGCCTACGCCATCCAACTTTGCTCAATGAAACCAAATTTAAAATCTGCTTTTGGTGAAAATAAATAAACCATATTTAAAATGTGCTGTCATTACTTTCAGGTGTTGGGAATGATAAACATAAAACCACTAGCACAAGGGTAGTAGTGTGCCTGCTCTATGCACTATATTAGGTAAAAATAAAACCTTTTATGTATCCTGCTTCACATCGTTTCTCCATGGTGTGATTGCAAAGATAAGTAAGTAAAGGTAAGTCTCAATTCTCTAGACAATCTCCAAAGATGTGCCAAAAGATATGTCATCAAAAGGGTTATAAACAAGAATCTCCAGTAGTGTCATAGGTAAACTAGCTCTTGCTATGACTAATACTACCAGAAAGCAGCACTAATACATAAGCATCAGTAGCTACATAGGTTTTGATTAACTTGTAACCATCACACATCAGTTCATGTTGTTTGGTTGAGGTCAATGTTGGGTTGTCCATAAGTGATCATTAGCTTTATTTTATTCAATACTGAACCAATATCATTTCACTCAGCGGCTAATGTGTGTGTCTCGTTGCTGCAGACAGTGTAGATGACAGAATGGGGCCGAAGGAGGCCAAATGAAAACAGTTCCTGCTCTGAACCCAAAGCTATGAGCTAAATGATGCTAAAACTTCATAACATGTTCATAAAGGTTATCTGCAGCAGTGAACCTTTTCACATTACAGTACAAATACATGTTCCCACAGTTTTCATCTGGAGTTAAGCTAAACACCTGCCTTTATATGTTTGGGGGAATTATGAATTTCTAATAAAATTCAAGCCATAATCTTGCAAAGGTTTGTGTCTTAGTGCAGTTGTTCTTTCTTCCATCAGTCCTCAGCTCGTATCACGCCTCCCCGCACTTTGGAGCAGGAACATTAGTCAAAATGCAAATACAGATACACAAGAGAAACATGAGTCCTTGAGGAAACCCAGACCACCTGGCGTCCTGGAGCACTTTACCTCGCTGCTTAAACAGAGCGGCACAACACAAGTCCTGAGCGAATCTGGACGTAAGCATCAGTCTTTGTTTTTGGTTGAACGGTCGCTCTGGTTCAACAGTGGCCCCTCTGCCCGCTCCTCAAACCTGATCCTACAGGAGGCTGAGGTAATGCCTGGGGCCCGAGCCAGAAAGCACCCCTGCTCCAGAACAGGGATAAGAAATCAGATCTAAATTTAGTGGATTGTTAAGTAGACTCTGTAACAATTCCATCAATCACATGCTGGCGTCTGCCCCTCCTGCTCCACCAAAGAGGATTTTCAAAATTTTATTCTCATGTATCACAGATTATGTCACTGCCCTGGATTTCTGCCCCTTTCAATTTCAAACTGGATACATTTTCATTAGAAAGAAACAGATATACTGTGTGTAACCTGTCCTTGAGCTCAGATCAAACTATGAATAAATACTAGAAATACTGGCCTAAACCAGGACTAAACTTGGACATAAACCAAGACTAAACTAGATCTAAACCATTTCTAAACCAGGACTAAAGTAGATCTAAACCAAGTCTTTACCAGTTCTAAAACAGGGCTAAACCTGAACTAAATCAGGAATAGACCAGGCCTAAACCTGGATTCAACCTCCCTCTCATCGCTGGTCTACTTCCCCTCAGCTGACTCCCTCTCTCTGCCTTCCACTTCCACAACCTCTCAGTCAATCATCTTCAGCAGCAGAACCAGTTCACTCTCGTCCTCAGCAGATCTGACTTTCCTTCGCCCCATCACCACAGGTCAGAACTTCTGCCTCATCATCACTTCAACAGCAGAACTATCTCACGCTCTTCCGTAGGTAGGCTACTGTTAAATAATACCTTGTGGTATCAGAAGAAAAATTACAATACTACTGGTATCGAATTTTATTTTTTTAATTTGATACCAAATTTCAATACCCATTAGGACATTTAATGTTCCTTTGCATGTATAAATCAAATAATTAACACAGGATAAATCATACAAACTACTAGTTTTAAATTACAGCTAAGAATTATGCTTAAAAAAATAGTCTTTTATTCAATATTATTGTGTTTTATTATTGTAGATGAATTAGCTAACCATAGGTATCATAAAAAGTATCGCTCAGGTACTGGTATCAAAAACCATGTAATGTTAAAGTACTGGTATCAAAAAAATCTGAACAGTACCCAGCCCTACTCTTCCACCCATCATCACCTCACAGCAGACCTCAGACCTTTCTTCTCCACCCCATCGCCGCCTCAGCGGCAGAACCATCTCAGAACCAGTAGAGGCTTCTACCATCTCACTCTTCTCCATCACCACCTCACTAGCACCTTGTACATTAGAACGTCTAAAGTTGTCTGAAATTCTAACACAGGTTATCCTCAGATAAAGGCTGTTTAGTGATGCTTGCTACTTTCATTACAAATATAATATGCACCTAGAGTCACATCTTTTACATCAACACTTATTTTGGCTGCATGGTGCACAATTTTTGAGTTTTTTTGTTTTTTGTTTGTTTGTTTTTTACCAACAAATTCCATGTACTACATTCTTTGTGTCTTCTTGTTGGGCCAGACATGACCATAGCCTGAACTGGGCCTTCTCCTCTGAGGACAGTTGAGAAGTGGCTCATTCACTGGTGTTTTGGTGCTCTCTGGTTCTGATCTGAGCTGAATGGTACAAGCTTCTGGAAACACCATGCTGACTGTAGAATATTATCCCTTTTCTTATGGGCTCTCATGAGCCTTGCCCTAGGCATCCCTCAAAGCTCTTAATCCGCTCCACTCTGCACACTGCCACTTTTCCCAGAGTGGACTGTCTGTCAAAGAGGTAGCACTCCAGTTTTACTGCCTTATTAATACAAATTTGAGGGGTTTATGGACCGCAGGCTCCTTTTGACACTTAATCCCTGTTAAATTTAGTTCTAGCCTGAATCTTTGATTTTTTCACACCACACATGAGTTCTGAAGCAAAGAACCATGGCATTAATAAAAGAATACATGCCAGAGATAAATTAGTCACAGCCTGGTGCTAGACTTTGCATAGAAGTAGTAATAAGTAGCTAATGTACGTAGTCTAAATGTTACTCAAATATTCATCTAAAGGTGCTGTGCATACTAAGTGGCCACTCTAATAGCTACATCTTTAAAATAACCCACCACTATTAAGCAGTTACAAAGCATTAACGCATATTTAATTAACGTTAAATATGTATTAATGAACCACCAGTGTGGAGTTACAAATCAATCATCTTGTTTTACTGATCTGTGCAGTCTCTTCTACAGTCTCTTCTCTTCCTCTTCTACAACTTTGACCCACTGAAGCACCTGTAGCAACTGGTAATGTAATAATGGCCAATAATGTAATACCTGCCGATAACATAATCATTTTGACAATTTTAAATGTAATAAAGCCAATAACGTAATAACTTGCCAATAATGGAATAACATTTTGGCAACAGTGTAACTGTAATCATTAGCCTAGCATTAAAAAATTCTTTGAAAATGTAATCTTTGAAACTGCAACCTATAATGTAACAATACATCGATAGGACTGCATTTCTTGGAAATAAGATGTTTTCCTTTTGTTTTTATTTTTTATTATTTATTTATTGCAGTTTTGTGCAGTTTGCTCATCAGAAATAGGTTTAGTGGATGGCATAGTTAATTATGCCATTATGCCATTTTTTCTAGTAAACAATGTTCTGTTATGATTATTATTGATTTGCTTAGGTCTGTCTGTGAACACTCTCAGTCATCCAAGTGATTTAAATCACAAACAAAAATAAATCAGCTGGACTTGATTTTCAGAGTTTTAGATGTTGCATAGTCAACATATTAAATGGCTCAAAAACTTAATTACATTATTGGCAAGTTTTTACGTTATTGGTTGCTGCACTTACCTTTTTTTCACAAACTAGTCACTAATTTTGAACTAAACCATAACTAATCCCTGTATTGTATGAGTTAATCAAAAGTATACCAGTTTGCCTGTCCAACTGAGTGCTGATACTAATAGCTAATAACCAGATGGCAGCAACTCAGTGTATTTAGTCCTGAGACATGTTGAAGACAAACCTGCTGAAGTTCAAACCAAACATCAGAATGGAGAAGAAAGGGGGATTCAAGGGACTTGGTAAGGACATGGTATGGACATGGTATGGACTGGTATGAGTCTTGCAAAAACTGCTGATCTACTGAAATTTTCACAGACAACTATCTTTCACTGAGATTTATTCACAACAAAGGTGCATTCCCATTAGAGCAGGTCTAGACAATACTCAGCTTAAATTTTAGTAAGAAAACTAAACATCCCTCCATAAGCATGCTCTTGGAGACAGACTGCCTTTCAACAAGCAGAAACCTTGGGCAGACTCTGGTTCTCTTGAAAGGTTTTGTGGAAGTGAGTTTTGGCATGAAACTACTACAGCAACATGATTTTATGATGGTCATTAATGCACAAATATTGTAGCTAACAAGCTGGAGCGCTGTCTTTCTGCTCCACCTCTAGTCACACAACATATATGTGCTGATCCTCCCACCCAGAGGTTACACCAGGTCAGCAGCAGGAGAGCCTCCAGGTGAGAAAGCGACATCATATTCACACATGCTGCTGCCCCAGATAAAGTCCAGAGGGTAGTGCATGTGAAAGGGCTTTTCCTCAAAAGGTTCATATGGTCAAGTGCAGGGAGGACCAAACCAAACAGCCATAAATTGTTCGATTTGGCTCTGACAACAACCAGTAGCCTAAAAGAGGAGTGAGAAGAGTATTTTGTCAAATGCAAAAATCTTCACTAAACCGAGCAGATGCACTTTGACATAGCCTGTCTGAATTATGTCTGAGCCAGTGGGGTGAGATGTCTTCAAACCTGACATTATGTTCAGATCAACCTTTCAGAGGATTCTAAAAAAGAGCACTGTTAACATGATGGACCTGCCTTTTCCACCAAACTGTCTTTATCTTGATATTTTATTATGTGATGTGGTCATAGGGTATGTTCTGTTTATAGAGCCATAGAGTCTTCTGATAGAACGTCAGGATATCATCTGATAAAAAGGCTGCTGTTGCCAGAAGACACCATCATGTTTTTAAAATTATTTTTACAGAAAGTCAGGAAGTTCATTGTCTAAAGCTGGGTTTATAATGCACAATTTTGGCTTTCTCAGACTGAAAATTTGTGGGGAAAAACATAGACCAAAGATGAGCTACAACAGATGCCAGGCAGTGGGAGATATTTTGGAACATTTTTTGCAGTGTGTCTGCCTCTCACTGCTCCTGCGATCTCTGTCAGATGTTGTAATATGGTCACATCTATATAGTGCTTTTCTACCTCATACACCAGTGTGCGCAGACATTGGAGGCAAGGTGGGTTAAGTGTCTTGCCCAAGGACCCAACGACAGTATGCAACGGTGGAGGTGAGGTTTGAACCGCCAACCTTCTGGTTAGTGGATAACTTAGTGCATTGGTTAGTGCATTTCTAGTGTTAAAAATAAATCGTTTACCTAAAAGAATAATCAGATTAATTAACATATTACATTCAGTCTCTCCAGCAAACCCTAGGACCACTGACAGGAAACATAGCTTATTATTCAAATTCAAAATATCACAAAACATTTGTTGTACTTTCCCCCCATAAAGCAGCTACCACATGACAATACCAGAATAAATGATCTGTAGATTCTGCTTCTGTAAAACAAAAATGGCATTTTTCTGACTCTACAAGCCTGATTTTAAGCATTTTATTTGTAGGTAGAAAATTATAGATGATTTTATTTTGAAAAAAACTATTTTGTTATTCTATTACAGTCTGATAAATTCCCATGGAATAGGTTGATCAAAGAGGTCTTTCCATTTTTTATAAGTTCTATATGGAAGTGTTAATGATTTTTGGTTAAGATAGAATGTATTAATACTTTTATTCATCTTATTTCCTTTCAACCTTTTATTGCTCCTTATCCCAGGTTGGCATACTAATAACTCCACTGTTTTGTTTCCAGTTCCTCCCCAAAGCAGCCACCAACTGATTGTATGAATGGAATGTCTGTTTGTGATAGACCTTACAAACAATTCATTTTTGTCAACAGTTTTAATTTTATTCATAAAACAGAACATTTCTCATAAAACCAAAACTTTTCATGTGAACCCTTCTGTACTGATGTGCCATAGCATTGAATGAAGAGAGTTATATACTGCACAAAGAAGAACCTACAGTTAAGTTGAAAATACAGAAGCCAGAGTCAAAACATCAGTTCTATTTTGGTCTGATTATTAATGAAAGTAAACATAATTCAGATAATAATTTATTTATGAAACAAAAACCCTTTAAATCCTTCCAGTGTTAGCGTTAAGTTCAGCTCAGAGCCGTAAATCAGATTGTGAGGCATCAGAGCAACAGAGGTGAGCCGTCCGTCTCCACGTTTGAAGCACAGATATTCTGAACTCTTAACAAATGTCCCTCATACAGAGAGATAAAGGGAGGAGCGGTAATCCCACCTGAAGGATCTGACTCTCAACTCAAGTGTTCCTTCTGTTCCCAGGACCAGTGCACAACTGTTTGGTAGAAATGACCTCAGAACTAATAACTCAGAGAGAAGCAGAGGAGAGTAATGTGGTCTGAAACTAAAATAAAATTACTGTATGAAGATGATGAGACAGTAATGGATGATGATGTAGTAACGTACCACTGACTGTTATATATTTTCTATTTTTTTGTTATATTTATGTATAAGAGTGGACGACAACAACATATTGCAGGTTTTTGTTTATCCCATTGTCAACAAGTCAAATACGGCATAAGAGTCCTGCAACGTAGACCGTCCAATTTCCTTTCAACACAATACAATAAATGATCAGATTAGACAGAAAAACAGCAACATATTTAGTTATGTGTAACTGTAATTTACATTTTTTTTTTTTTTTTTTTTGTAGTTAAAATGAAATACGATTAAAAAAAAAGAAAGAGCGATCAGTGGCTTTTCCATAAAGTTGTAACAAGGCACCTTTCAATTGGTTTGTACCTGGATGAATAAGAACATTTACAGTCAGTGCATACCATTGAATTTAAACCAACCTTGATCTCTGGGGTATGTCCTTTAACCCTCAGGCATCACTTAAATTTACTATACTTGTGACCTTAAGAACAAAAATGTCCACTTCCAAAAAACTGCTACAAAAATTTTTATTTGAGTGCTCAGAACTAGCAAACACTCAATAATTCTGAGAGCTTTATCCCTTTTAAATGCCATTTTGAATACCTAAAGTCACTGTTGTTATCCATGAAAAACACAGGCAAATTGTTCTTTCCCATAAAACAGTTGATGTTGAGGGTCATGGCATTTAAAAAAAAAACAAAAAAACATCCAAAATATTGGCTTTGCTGCATTATTCGTTTTTAGCATCAAATTGAAATCCATACCATGTCATACCTGCCATCTCTGCTCTCTGTTCATAATTACAATAAACCATTACCCCATTATAGGCATCTGCATGCAATCCTTGTCATTTTATAGTGTGCTGGTGTTATTATTGGCCTATAACAGGGGTGTGCAACCTATGGTTTTAGCCCTGCTTTTGCAGCTCACTGGGCATCTGACATCTGGTTATGCATTAATGGAATAAGTAGATGAGTGATCAGAAGTGTCACACAAACACCAAGAAATAGTGACATAATGTAACTCTAGTTCTCAAAGTGAGATAATCAGTGCAGCATTTGACACAGATCTTTGTTAGTTTTCAATTACCCTCATATACTGTATTTCAAAAACACTGGGTTGAATCTTTTGGTAATCACAAAATGCAAGAATTTCCTGCATTGGCCTACAAGGGCAAAAAGGTTCAATCTGATGGAATACAGAAAAAAATAAAATAAAATTTCTCAACTTTTCTTCAAAATGAAATGCTGATATTGCAGATTGCACAATTTTCTACTGTATTTGCAAAAAGATTTAAAAAAAAAAAGTTTAATAGGAATCAGTGGGACATTTTCATCTTGTCAGGTCACACGTGTGAGTATGAATTTCAGCCTTATGCTACTCAAAAACAAATAATTCAACAAAGGTAATATTTTGGATAAACCATTCAGGACACATTGATAAGAAATCACCATGATCTTCCAACATCTGTTTTGTGTGTTTTTTGCTTTATGAATAACAACAGTGACTTAATGTTTTCAAAATGGCTTTTGGAGAATACAATCCCCAACATTATTGAATGTTTGATCGTTTTGAGCAGGACTGAAGTTGTTTGTAAGTGTATAGTAAACTTGTTTGACAGTATTCAAATGGTCTCTGAAAAGCTGTTCTGAATCCTCTAAAGCTGGATTATTAGGTTAACCATGGGTTTTTAGTGTTACCTTGGTTTACTTTAGTGAGGTTTGTCTCTAGAAACTCATACTGAACAGCAAACCTGAAACAGACAGAAATCCAGATACCAATCAGCAAACAGAAAGAGAGATGCTGATTTGAAAGAAAGCAAAACATGGCAGCAGCTCATCTGATTGAAGCAAAAGTACTATCTGGTAAACTTTGTTAAGCAACAGGTTTACTTGTCACCTTGTACATTTCTATGTTCAGATAATGACAACTATGTTTGCTCAAGGCTTTTTTCATCAATATTTTATTTATTTTATTTAACCAGGAAAGTCCTACTGAGATTCAGAATCTCTTTTGCAGGGAAGTCCTGGCCCCATGGGGAACCTATTGTACATGCTTTTAGTGGTAGGGGAAACCGGAGCACCCAGAGAAAACCTATGCAGACACGGGGAGAACATGCAAACTCCACACAGAAAGGCCCCACCCTGTCCGGGAATCAAACCCAGGACCTTCTTGCTGTGAGGTAGGAGTCCTACTATGCCACTGTAATATTACATACACATCCATAGATTTCTGTAATAATCATTTTATACTCAAACACTTTGGACCTTTACTTGCTTCATACAGAAGTCACCTCATCCAGTCTGTGGTGGGAGGACTAAGGGTCTCTGTTATTGCCTCCAAACTCTGGAACAGCCTCCACTCCACATAAAGACCTTCACATCCACTGACTAGTTTAAATATCACTTACAAACTCATCTTTTTAACTTGGCTTTTAGTTCAATCTGATTTTTATATTTTTATTGCTGTTTGTATGTTTCTTTATCTATTTGTATGATGCTTATAATGTCATATTTTTTATTTATTTTACATATCAAAAATACCTGCTGTTCTGCTGTAAACTTGCATGGTTATTCCATCATGCCTGCAGCTCCTTACAGAAACAGAGTTAACATCGTTGCACTGGTGATCCAGATTTTGTCTTGCATTTGCTCTTGGTTTGATGCTCCTTAGACTTGAGGGCAGAGCTGTCACAATAGGGTACGCAAGGTAGGCAATTGCCTAGGGCCCAGAGGTAAATGGGGGCCCCTAAAGATGGTCATTTACCTGCACATTAGTGCACAAGCTGTTTCAGCGATGAAAAACAAACCACTGAAGTGACGCTGCCTCACAATTCTCCTAAAAGGTCCCACTCTGGAGAGAAATAAAACCATAAATTGTAACCAGCCTAAAATATTGTTTACCATCAAAAATGCACCAGAATACAAGAAATCATCCCACCCAAATGCCAGAAATGTTTGTGATGTTTTAAATTTGAATAAAATGAAAACTAAAAAAATTTCATATCACGAGTCAATATTTTATTCACAATAGAACATAGATATCATAACAAATGTTTACACTGAGAAATTTTACACTTTTATGCACAAAATGAGCTCATTATAAATTTGCTGCCCACTACAGGTCTGAAAAAAGTTGGGACAGGGCAATAAATGGCTGAAAAAGCAAGGCATTTTTAAAAGATTCAACTGGGAGAAGAGAACACTTCTCAATGTAAACATTTGTTCTGTTATTTATGTTTTATTGTGAATAAAATATTGGCTCATATGATTTGAAAGTTTTTTAGTTTTCATTTTATTCAAATTTAAATAAAACATCCCAACTTTTCCAGAAGTTGGATTGTATATGTTTTGTTCAAATTCTGCTGGGTTTGAGGTGGGATTTACAAAATCTAATATGAAGCCTATGTAGGCCCTCAGTTGTCTGTCTTGCCTAGGGCCCCTATAATGTCTCAAAACAGCTCTGCTTGAGGATTAACATTTGACAAAGGTAGGACAGCTGCTTTAGGAACACTGTGTCTACACTGTTCATAAGTCAAGTAGACCTGGCCAAGAGTCTCCTGAAAACTGATAAAGTCCCTTGGATGAGTGACAAAACAAAACCTCACCCTGTTTACTGGCTTTCACCTGGATGACTGAGAACCTTCACTGACATCTTATTGTAAGTTGGTTGGACGGTGGGTGCTCTCATATCATTTGGGCAGGCGTCTTTTGATTTCACTCGTAAAAAGTAAAGCAATCTGGAATAACAGCTCTGCGTCATAAATAACGCTGAGATAATATTGTGCCGTGTCATTCATAACAGATTGTAAACGGGCCTGTCCTCTGCGTGACTTGCCCAACTCCGGCTCCCGCAGCAGTTCCTCCGCTTGCCTCCTTCTCCCTGATCAAAGTAGGATGAAGATATTTCACTCAAGTATGCACAGCCCAGGCGCGCTTCAAAGGCTGCCGGATTAAGATTCATAAGTGTGGGCTTTGGATAGGTAACTGAAGATGATAATGCAGAGGTGGACCTGTTTTTCTAACTCAGACGGAGGTGCTGATTAGAGTCCACACAAAGGAGAACAATGGGGGAATGGAATGGGGAGAATTATGGAATATGATGTGAGTTATGAATCGTGACAGAGTGATGAGAGATGAGGAAACACACACAGAAGGCAGTAATGCTCCGTATTATATCTGCTGCACAGTCTCGGCTAAAATTCAATTAGAATTTAGAAATATTAGACAAAATATACATATATCCTTTCTTTTATTTCACACTTTAAAGACATTTTGTTTTTGGGTTATGGGATTACAGTACATCATAAAAACATTAGGCAACATTGATCAACTTTTCCTGAAATTCAACATCTAAAGAACACTAGAGTAACTGGCTTTTGGTGCATGGGTCTTCACCTGCCTCCATCCATCTCCAACAGTTCAGCGTGGAAGTCATGTTGATCATTTGCATATGTAGTTACACCAGGTGCCCTTCCTAATGCAACCTTCTGTGAAATGTTGTGGCTGGATTAAAAAATGAAATTAGATAAAAAAATGTATATATTTATAAGGACTGCAGTTGTCCAAAGTCAGGGTTACTGAGTGTTGCAAAGAAGTCACATTATTTAGGTAAT
Source organism: Bostrychus sinensis (assembly GCA_020698575.1). Classification (NCBI taxonomy): domain Eukaryota; kingdom Metazoa; phylum Chordata; class Actinopteri; order Gobiiformes; family Eleotridae; genus Bostrychus; species Bostrychus sinensis. The sequence goes on from CM036260.1 coordinate 3,102,748, forward strand.
AAAACATAAGAAAAGTTATCAAGTACAAATATATGTATTACCTTGAATAGAATCATATTGTATTCTATGTAGAGTATGTCGATATACAGTGCAAGAAAAAAATCGATAATATCGGAAATATTGATATTAGAAATTTCCATTTAAAGTTACACTGTGTAAGATTCCCAGTCTTGCGCCTCTAGAGGCCACAGGTGCCACTGCACCGTCGCAAAACGTAAACACTAGGGCCCCTCCTCCTTCTGAAACTGTGCGAGCGTGCGTCTATTTCCATCATTGTTTCAACTTTAGTTGACCTGCTGCTACCTTTGGAAGTTTGGACTAGATAGAGTTAGCGCTAGCGTTAGCTTATCAACAAATATCGCGCAATGGTCGCAGTAAAAACAACTAATAACTGTATGAAAAAGCACGTTCTAAAGAAAAAATAAAGAAGCTAATTTACCTGCCCAACAAAAAAGATGCAAAAACGTGATCTGATTTGCAGCCTTCTCTGTCTCTCATCTGACGCCAGCGAGCAAAAGTCTGTCCGATGTTGACTCTTGTCTGTGATCTGGTGCGGTCCCTTTCACATTTTTTTTTTCTTGCCTCGTCCGACATTGTCTTCATCTTCTTGTGTCCTTCGGCCCTGACGAACTGGCGAAAATAACAACGCTAAAAGTAGCTTCATGGTTATACCTGCGCCTCAAGTCGTTCCCTGTCACGTGACTCTTCCTCAACAGCGGAGCGCTCCTGGCCAAGTTGCGAGGGCGGTTTCTCAGTACAGAAGCCCCGCTCGGAGCAACAGATCCTGCCTCAGGCCTTATAATCGCTCAAAAAATCACAAAAACAAGTCAGTATGCCCCACATATTTAGGAGAAAAGTTACACAGTGTAACTTTAAAGTAACCAGATGAAATAAAATGTTATATTCAACTTTTCTTTGCTCTCTGTTTGCTGACATAACCGGCTCGAGCCACGACTCTAGATTTGAGAGTAAACTTTATGATTTGGAGCTGAATCGTATTAAATTGTATCATTCTAAATCAGCCAATATCCTTCTTGAATTATATCGAAACAATTCTAGTCAATGCGTATCATTGCAAAAATGTATCATTACATTCCAATAACTACAGATTCCAACAGCCTCATCAACTTATATATAATAATAATAAGAATATGAATAATAAGAATAATCTGTATTTATACAGGATTTTTAAAAACAAGGTTTAGAAAGTTCTTAACAACAAAAAAATTACAGTTAAACAACACAGGATCAACAGAAGACACTGAAAAAAAAAAGAACTCCTTTTAAAAGGCCAGCCGATAAGTGTGTTTTAAGAAGTGATTTAAAAGATGTCACTGATTGTGCCTTATCTGCTTAGGCGAGTCGTTCCAGAGTCAAGGGGACTGCACCGAGAAGGCCCTGTCCCCTCTGGTCTTGAGTCGGGACCCTGGGACAGCTGACAGGGACCTGCCTGTGGACCTGAGGCTGCGGGGAGGCTCGTAGTTAATAGCTCTGTGACGTAGCTGAGTGCAAGACCTGAGGCTAAAACTGGGCTGATGTGTTGTTGTCTGTTAAAACCAGTGAGAAGCCAAGATGCTCCTTTATAAATACGTATATATAGCTGAATAGTGCATGGGTGTGCATATGGGCACACCCATGCACTGCGTGCACTGTGCACTGCGTGAGTGAGCCAGCAGCCCGTTAAACTCAATGCAACAGCCCTCATGATAAAATGAATAAAGGTCAAAGGTTAAGTAAAGGTCAAATAAAGGTAAAATTCAACATTATGTTCTGAAGCAAAGTGTTATAATAATGCTCATTATGAAATGATTGGCTCCAAAGGGGCCCTTTACAGTCTCCTGTTTCCATTTTTGTCTCTCCATTTTTTTCTTTGTGTTTTGTCTCTTTTGTGTCCTGCATTATGCTTGCACATTTACAAACACTATCTTGGTTGGGACCAAGACCACCTTTATTGTCCCTGTAGAGATTTTTTTTCTGTATGCTGCTGGGACAACCTGTGGAGCAGTGGGCAGTCGCAGCGCAGCGCCCGGGGACCCTCCTCCAGATCTTGAGCCAGGATCCTGGTCAGGAGAAAACCCACCCAGACACAGAGAGAGCATGCAAACTCCACACAGAAAGGTCCCACATGGTCCAGGAATCGAACTCGGGACGTTCTTGATGTGAGGCAAACCAATACCCATCTGTTTGTAATGTGAAATGTTTTAAAACAAAGAAATCTTTTAATGCATTAACTAAACAGAGAACTACCAGAGCATTAGCCTGGCGAGCCAGACTGTCTTACTTGTATTTCACAAGCAGGACAGTCTGGTTCCCCTCTCAGGGCAGCGCATTTCTTTGATTCAATTTGGAAATGGCCAATCACAGCCGTTTATCTGCAGCATGTCTTACGAAAGCGGAAGAACTAACTAAGGTAGCACTAGCTACCAAGCTAATTCAATAACTTCTCTGACCTGATTATCAGCTTTTAGTGTTTTATGAAAAAAAAAGGCATGAATCCATGTTTGTTTGGGTCAGCGGTGCAGAGCTTATGTCCCGCCCTTTGTTTATCTGATTAGTTACTCTGCCTCTCACTGTTCCGCCTCAGAAACGAAATGTTATCGAAGAGGTACCAGACTAATTTCTATGTATAGAATAGGAAGAGAGTTTGTCTGTGAGGCCAGGCTACCAGAGTATATCACATTTACATGTATTTATTTACATAGATGTTCAGACCACAGCTGGGCTGGAGGGTTGTATGGAACTATTTTAATTGGGGACTCCTGCATTGGAGTGTTCAGGGGTCTCAGGCAGAAGGTTAAGTGGGCTCACACATCAACTTGTCTTTGGGGCCCATTCCAGCCCAGGGCTAAGGCAGTAGTCAGGTATGCTACTGTAGGAACAGCAGTGTTAAATATGTTGATGCAGCTCTGACCTGGAGAATCTAGAAAAACTAAAAGGTGAAGCTGTGAGTCTCTGTCTCATACATCATGTACACTTATACTCTATGCTGGATCCTGACAGAGCAGTCTGCAGTGATCCTCTGTAGACTGTAGGTAAAGAGCTGGGGCCAGCTCTGGGGCCTCTCTGAACCAGGGGAGGCTTGTTTATAGAAGCACAGACATTCAGAAGAAGTTATCTGTGGGCTGATCCCGGGAGCTGCTCCTAATGAGAACCAACTGCGTCCTGCTCAACCTGCGGCTCTCAGAGGGCTGCCGTTATGTTGTTTGGCTGCTGCACCTCCAGGCTCATCTCCACCTCTTAAGACGAGCGCTGTGCCAGATTTCACGGATGGTAGAGTGAAATTGGAGTCGTGCCACTTACTGTAACTTCGCCTTATTTCTGCTTCTCTCCCACAAAGGTCTAAAATTGCTGGTCAGGTCAAATGTGGTTCCAATTGTCCCGGGACACTCTCATGTTAGGCCTGGCCCTGGATGACATCATGGAGCAGTTTACTCTATAGTAGTAGTCTGACTCTGTAATCTACTGCTGTTTGGAGCTAAGTCAGTTATCATTACACAGCCCTATCACACAGATCAACTGTATCTGTGGTAATGGCTTCTGTAATGTGGATAAGAAAAATGGAAATATTCCAAAAGAAAAGTGTATGTAGTATGTTTACAATTCACAGATATGTATAGAACTTAATGCCAGTCATTGTTTTCAATAAGGTATAATCATCACAGAGTAACACTGTAGACATTTGCACATTTGCACACCTTTTTTGTACTTTCTGTTTCTTCCAGGGAGGACAAAGTGCATTAACTATCTGGGAGAACAGTGACTGGTCACACAGGTCACTGTCCATGGTCTGGAGGTCCCCAGTGGAACTCTAAAGCTATTTCAGACATACAGTACCATGTCTCCCAAAATGTTCAACATAACAAACCCGATTTTCTCATCTGAAAAATGATCCTAAGAGGGACCCAAGCATCATGTCTGGACCACTCCTGAGCACTTTCTGTGAAGGTATGAAAAGACACAGTCAGTTGATGATACATAGATGCTGTGCATCCTTTAATGTGAAAGCACAAACACTGAGGCATGTTTTTCTCTTGTTTCAGGACCGGTACAAAGAATCCACTGGCTTGTGACCTGTGGCTTAAATTCCAGGGCTGGGTACCATTAAACAATATCTTTGTGGTACCGAAAGAAAAGTTACGATAGTACCAGTATTGAAAAAGAAAAAAAAACTTTATTCAATACTAGGTTTCAATACCTAGAGGGATCTATAGGGCTTGCCAAGTGGCGCAGATGTTAGCGTGGACAGCAGCGCACCTAGGGGCGTGTCCAAATAGATTCGGTGCAGGACTTGGTCTAAAGAGGCTGAACTTGGGGCTGGCAATAGATCAAAGGTGGTGTCTGCTCTAAACTCTAAACCAGGGGTCACCAATTAAAATTCACCGAGGTCCAATTGGTGAAAATTTTCTCGTGCAAAGGTCCGGAGCATCACAATGTTGATTTGTACCTCAAAAATAAATAAATAAAATCATTGTACTTGCATCAGTGTCTACATTATGGCAATAGCATTTTGCTAACATAAGCATTAGTTTAAAACTAGGGGATATCAAATAATAAAATAAAAAAGTTTTTTTTTTTCTTATGTTAATCAAATACAGTTAAAAAAAATCTAACAAAATGCTTTTATAATGGTCCTTGGCTCAGAACACAGGAGACACAGGAGTTTAGAGCTGACCTCTGTTCCTTTCTACATCTGTCTCTCTCGTTTCTCCGCTGTCTGTCTCACAGTCACCGCTCCATATGTTTCCAAATCCTCAGATCTGATTGGTTGATAGCATCACATGCAAGATTTTCTGTCTGCTTTTACGCAGGAGACGATTCACCCATTAAAACTAAAGTGGAACGTACTGCGCCTCAAAACACAGGTTTCCTCTTAATTCTCTGGTGAATATGAGGCTGCTCTGTCCTCTGTGGAACAGAGGGACAGACACCGAGAGGGGAGGGGTGAGCCTCGACAGAGGGACACCGAGAGGGGAGGGGTGAGCCTCGACAGAGGGACACCGAGAGGGGAGGGGTGAGCCTCGACAGAGAGACACCGAGAGGGCAGAGCCAGTCTGGACCTACTCCTCTCATTTTGTTGGACAGTAACAGAAAACACAGCTGATTTAACCCTCGCACTGTTCATGTTAAAGTTTTAAAGCACCAGGATACGATGCTGTTGACGCGCTCTGAGAGAGGCGCCGCTGCGCTCCCGGGGAGTGAACAGGCTGAATGGGTTCGGGTCCGCGGAGTGGGACAGAGGTTTGGGTCCGGATGGGAGGGCATCTGGGTCCGGATTCGGACCACGGTCCGCCTGTTAACGACCTCTGCTCTAAACCAATCAGAGCAGCTCTCTCCCAGCTCCACTCGCAGCATGAAAGAATCAGCAGCATTAGAATAAAACACTATCAACACTATCAAAAAAATCTTATCGGTACCCAGTCCTATTTAATACACACAGAAATAGTTTCTCTCAGTCTAAGTTGGATTTCCAAGAAACAGAAGCCAATTCAACTATATCCCAACATAAACTGTCCCTGGAATGACACAGTTTGAACCTACAACTATCAGAAATGCTAAAGTTTAACATGGAGGGAGCCACATTTTAGATAAACAGTAATAGTTAGATAGTAAGTTTGGTGACAATAGGTCTAGAATGAGAGGGGTCCAGACTCATTTTACCTTTCACTATGGGAAAGATTTATTGTAGGTTTGTGTGCACGCTAAATGAAAAAGACGTGCCAAAAGTAAGGTTAAATAAAATTGAGTGTACATTTAGCACATTGGAGAAACAACTTTTTGCAGAGGAAAGAGTGCTGCTTTTTGAACACTTTTTTTGTGAAAATATACTTTACCTGTAACACTTTTTCCTTGATTCTTACTCGTCATTACTCAACATTAAACACGGCATGACATATTGACAGGCACTGAGTTCATTCCACTTCCTCTCATTGCCTCAATGTTTCCACAATTTTACAGTTACCATCAGCACTACATATACCTGATACATTTTTAGGTATATGAAGTTTTACTGGCTCTGACAGACCATGAATTATGACTTTCCATTTGTTCTTTCTCTCACTTCACTTGTCATACAGGGAACAAAAGTCATATGACTCTGGTCAGTGCCAGATAGTGATGAGCAGTCTGGCTGTTTTAAAAGATTTGGCTACTATGGCTCGGCTCTGTAGAGGAGCTGGCTCTTTTGGCTCCCAAATGGTTCCTCATTTGGTGTCACTCAGAGCATTTTATTTAGGCCTAATTTTGGTGTCATGAATGGTTTGTGTGTTGGTAAACTATTTATTAATCAGTGTTTTGGTAAAAGCCTTATTTTTATGTAGTTTGCAAAAAACAAAATACAATGACATAATTCTGTACTCATCTTTTCCAGCTTTCTCCAGTATAATCAAAATGAAGCCAGATGCTGTTTATTTTATTTTATAAATTTTTTCCTCATGTCTTTTTGTCACTTTTTCCAATGAGTTTGCATTTAAACCTGGCTAACCCATTATTTGTCTCTGTCTGTTGCTCTGTGGCCTGTACCACTACAATTCAATTCAATTCAATTCAGATTTATTTGTATAGCTCAGTATCACAACAAAAGTCACCTCAAAGGGCTTCACAAACAGTTGATCAAACATAAACACACAATCTGACTTAACACACAATCAACAGAAACAATAACTACACTAAACTAAACAGACCCAGGACACTCCTGTCCTTAGACCCTCCTTCTCGGTAAGGAAAAAAAACAGCTATGGGAAAAAAGAAGAAACCTTATGGAGCCCATATTGAAGGAGAGATCTTCCTCTCCACTCTGTGTCCTCTGAGCTCACCTCACTTCTTTCACATAATGATATGATCCTAGTCTGTCCTCACATGTGATTGGCTGCATGGTGTGCCCAACAAAATAAAATTCCGCTCTGCTGTACAGCAGGGTTGAGCAGCAGCAGCTGAAGATTCGGCTCTCAGCTCTTCCAATTCACTCCAAAGAATTGGCCCTTAGAGCCAGCTCCTTTGTGAACGACCTATCAGTAGTGCCAGAGTCTTCAGTATATGGAGACAACTGTGCAATGTATTAGAAAAAAAGTTTGAGGTTTACAGTTGCAATGACTAATTCACAGAAACAATAAACACGACTTGTATTGCAACACTTTAGGGGATAGATACAGTCGGAGTTGCCAGCAGCGGTGCAGCTCATGCTGTCAATTTTTTGTGTAGTTCCTCACAGTAAATCACACGCAATACGCATACACATAGTACACAACACTATTCAGAAGAGCTGTTGTGTTAGTAAATCTGGACCAAACCATATAACCACATAATGAAAAATGGTCAGGCCCTTGACAAAATGACTGTGACTTCAATCAAACACTGTGTTTTTATGAAGAGGCAAACAAGACAAGCTGGGAAAGTACTCTTTGGTACTGTCAGTAATGCGATAAAAATGGCACAGAAGGTTCTACAGACCCCCACCCTCAGCCCCTCAGCTGCCAGACACATATCATTCAGGGGAAAAATAAGTGGATTGCAATCATCCAGCAGCTGGTGATGTCAGGAGAGTTCAGAAGAGAGCACAGTCCATGTATGTTACAGGTTTAAGACTGGTTTACATTAGTGCTGACATCATTTTAAACCAGAACTCCCTAAGACCGAATTGTTATTAAACCCAGTGATGTCCCGGTTCATACGCCTCACTACAACAATCACAGATCATTACAAATCTGGCAGTATCTCACTCTTAGACCCAGACGTGAACCGCCCCGGGGCCCCCAGTCCGATCCAACCCTGTCATCACAGTATCTCCTCATCCACCTGGCATCTGCAGCACTGGCACATGCACACCCGCTCAGACTCAAACCAGCTGACGGGGTTTCAGCTCAGCATTCCTCATAATATATAGACTAAATAATCATGGGAGTGGCTTATCATGATTTATATCCTAAAGATGAAGACACTGTTTCAGATTTCCAGACTGCAGTCTCACCTGACACCTTCATTAACCAGGAGACGTCTACAGAAATATTAAATTGAAAATGAGCTGTTTCAGTGGATGTGGAGAAGAGTATGGCAGGTGGATAAAACTAAATACATATACAATACATAACAGAGTGAAGCAGAGGGGATGGTCAGGCCAGCCACCTGAGGGTTATTGGACTTGGAAAAGAAAATAAATCAGGCCTAAGTGTAAAATAAACGGTGCACTCTGGAGGAAAGTGAAGGCATCATCAGCCCATTTCATTTCCTGTTCTTCAGATTGTGTTCATCCAGGTTGGTTAATATCTGTAAATTTATGTGTTATTATGTGGAAGGTAGACTGACCTTCAGAATAATGAACCTTTTACATAATATCTGACTGTGAGGATAATCATCCATCAATCATCATCAATCTATTTGCACTGACTGGGACAGGAGGACAGTGACAGGTGACACTGCCTAAGCTCTTTTCAGACATACCCTGCCCTACGGATCCATTCATCTTCTACCACCTTATCCAGGGTCAGGTTGTGGAGGCAGCAGTCTAAAGAGGGATGCACAGACTTTCTGCTTTCTGGCTACTTCCTCCAGCTCTACTGGGGGACTCCCAAGGCGTTCCCAGGCCTGCCGAAAGACATAATACCTCCCGCATGTCCTAAGTCTTCTCCAGGGACGACTCCCAATGGAACATGCCCAGAACACATCCCCTGTATCTGTGCAGGAGGCAACAGATACCTGAGACACCTCAACTGGCTCCGCTCAATGTGGAGGAGCAGTGGCTCTACTCCGAGCTTCTTCCAGGTAACTGAGGTCCTCACCCTATCTCTAAGGGAGCGCCCAGCCACCCTCCAGAGGAAATTCATTTCGGCTGCTTGTATCCAGGATCTTGTCCTTAAGTTCATGACCCAAAGCTCATGATCATAGGTGAGAGTAGGAACGTAGATCGACCGGTAAATCCAGAGCTTAGTCTTTCAGCTCAGCTCCTTCACCACATCAGACCGATACAATGACTGCATTATTGCAGACACTGCACCAACCCACCTGTTGATCTCATGCTCCATCCTTCCCTCACTGTGAACAAGACCGCAAGACACTTAAACTCCTCCACTTGAGGCAGGAGCTCTCCACCAACCTGGGGAGGGCAAGCCACTCTTTTCCTGTCGAGAACAATGGCCTTGGACTTGAAGGTGCAGATTCTCATCACAGCTGCTTCACACTCGGCTGCAAACCATTCCACTATATGCTGAAGGTCCTGGTTCAATGAAGCCAACCGAACAACATCATTTGCAAAAAGCAGAGATGAAATCCTGTGGTTCTCAAACCAAACTCCCTATGGCCCTTGGCTGCACATAGAAATTCCGTTCATAAAGTCGGAAACCCAGGCCTGGCTCCAGTAGCAGTATAATATACTTTTGAGGGCCATCTACATAAAGGTCTTCTGAACTGCTTTACTGCATTACTCTGTGCCATTACTCAGGACCAGTTTGCCTCGGGAGACTCCGTCAGGGGCATTTAGGACCGGACAATAAAGGATCATTTAGACTCAAACACCACTGTAAGCTGGGTTCTAAGAGAGAGTCATCTTTCTAAGCTTCATCTGTTCAGGACAATATCCCCGGTCCGTGAAAGCTGATAGGCCCACTCACCTCAGTTTATTGTTCTGTGGGCATGTTTCCGGCTCTCAGTTGCCCTCTTAATCCAGATTTGGTGTTTATTTTCTTCCAGCTGTATAAACCAGCCGGCAAGACATATCATCGTAACATCACATGACTCTTCTGAGGAAGGATGAAGAAAGCATCCAAAACATGTAAAGGTACAAAAACACACTATTGGTCTGTTTAAAAGGACATCTATATAAACTTGTGTGGAAGACCAAATGAACCTTTTGAGATTTTTAATCATAATTATTAATTGATTAATTAATTAAACACTCACATAATTTGACATATTAATTTTAGATTTCATCAAAATGTATGTATTTTTTATGTCAGTTTTGTTGTTGTATGATTCTTATAGAGCAGCTCTTAAGCGTTCTTGAGCTAATGTTATTTCTAACTTATTTCTAACTGTTTACTTAATGATACTACACAATATTATCACTGTCTACACCATGGCCACAGCACTCTTAGTTCTTAAGCTGAAAAGTGGATGCAAATAATTTCAGACCCCATAAAAAACACATGCTCCTATCCAAATGTTTGTAATAGCTAAAAACTGACGAGAGAATAGTTTGAGGTGAAAACATGGTGTGGAGAGTGTGGCACTGCCTGTACACACACACACACACTCACACACACACATGCACGCACGCATGTGTTAGTGTTCTGGGCTCAGGTCCCTGCTCTGTTTTTGTAGAACACGTATCTCTGTCTGAGCGTTGGACAGAAAAAGGCAGGAGGAAGTTGTTATAGCTGTGAGTCTTTTAAAAGCAACTCAACGTAAACATGAGCGACAGGACCACAGATGGAGTTTAAAGGATCAACATGTAAGGGGGTCAAGTCCAAGTAAGTGTTTTTATATTTATTTTTTTATAAACTGTTTATTCATGCAATCATGGACCTTATGATTTAGATTTTATTATCAAGCTTCCACTGACTGCTCTACACTTGTCAACAATGAAATGAAGGTCTAAATAGTTTTTTTTTTTCTGAGCTTTTAACCATGCTATAAAGTTGTTTCCTCCACAAAAACATACCTGGAGTAGTATTTTGTTTCATTCACACATGTTCGAGTAATCCTGTATGCTGAGGCACTGCCTATGTCAAAAGCTGAAAACACTTGGTCTCACGGCTCTATGTAGACACGTGAAACCAGGAAGTGCTCCTGCTCGTTTCTAAAGGCCATACACCGTCACCAGACTCATTTTGATCATTTAGCTATCTGTTAGCGTCATGTTGTTAATAGCCGTGCTAAATAGCCTTTTTATACTCTGTCCATTCCCCACCATTGCCAACAGGAGGTGACAGACACCTAATCCAAGTGGTCTCTGCAAAGTCAAAGTAACAGCCCCCCCCCCCAAAAAAAAACATTTTAAGTTATAAAAACTAATGCAGAGGTGTCCAAAATTATTTCAAAAAGCCAGTAAAAAGCATTATATGGGACCTTTAAAGGCTGTCACTAAAAGTTTCTAATTAAATATTGTCTGTGTGTAGTTACATAGCACAAGAAAAACATAAAGAGCAAAGGGAAACAAAGAAACATGGATATACATATAATGGCACTGCATTTATACAACGATTAATGAGACCGAGATAATTGTGGGATGGCAGTTTGTGTGTGGCGTGATGTGCCAGTCCAAGCTGATATGTTTGTGCCCTGTGGAAAACCCCATCATATTGCAAGACAGATGTCACGTGATCTCCTTCAGGCTTTCTATTCCACTTTCACGGGCCCATCAGGACCTGTCAGAATCCCTCCGGAGGGCAGGTTGGGAGCAGGATGAGCGCGGTCCCCCAAAGAAATGCCACCCCACATCATTACTGACCCACTGCCAAACCGGTCATGCTGGGGGATGTTACAGGCAGCAGAACGTTCTCCACGGCGTCTCCAGACTCTGTCACGTCTGTCACATGTGCTCAGTGTGAACCTGCTTTCATCTGTGAAGAGCACAGGGCGCCAGTGGCGAATTTGCCAATCTTGGTGTTCTCTGGCAAATGCCAAACATCCTGCTTGGTGTTGGGCTGTAAGCACAACCCCCACCTGTGGACGTCGGGCCCTCATACCACCCTCATGGAGTCTGTTTCTGACCGTTTGAGCAGACACATGCACATTTGTAGCCTGCTGGAGGTCATTTTGCAGGGCTCTGGCAGTGCTCCTCCTGTTCCTCCTTGCACAAAGGAGGAGGTAGCGGTCCTGCTGCTGGGTTGTTGCCCTCCTACGGCCTCCTCCACGTCTCCTGATGTACTGGCCTGTCTCCTGGTAGCGCCTCCATGCTCTGGACACTACGCTGACACAGCAAACCTTCTTGCCACAGCTCGCATTGATGTGCCGTCCTGGATGAGCTGCACTACCTGAGCCACTTGTGTGGGTTGTAGACTCCGTCTCATGCTACCACTAGAGTGAAAGCACCGCCAGCATTCAAAAGTGACCAAAACATCAGCCAGAAAGCATAGGAACTGAGAAGTGGTCTGTGGTCACCTCCTGCAGAACCACTCCTTTATTGGAGGTGTCTTGCTAATTGCCTATAATTTCCACCTGTTGTCTGTTCCATTTGCACAACAGCAGTGAAACTGATGTCAATCAGTGTTGCTTCCTAAGTGGACAGTTTGATTTCACAGAAGTGTGATTGACTTGGAGTTACATTGTGTTGTTTCAGTGTTCCCTTTATTTTTTATTTTTATTTTTTATTTTTATTTTTTTTTTTGAGAAATGTACATTATCTTAAGTTACAAAACACAAAATACTAATGCAAAGGTGTCCATATTTACTTCAAAAAGCTTGGGGGAAAAAAAACAAACATTTTCTTTACTTTACTTTTTTATGAGATAGAGACAGTTCAGCTGAGAGGAAATCAGGCAGAGAGATGTAAAATTAAACCTGGGCCCACAAGCAGGTGAACGACCGAGGTACCCCTAGCTCAGAACTTTGATGTCATGTACAGTATTTTACAGTGGTGACTTGCTCTTGTTTTACTATTTAAATGAAATAACAGGAGAAAACTTTAGTTCTGCCGTAGTGTGTTCAAAGAGTTATATTCTTGTAGCTGTGACTCATAGCCATGTGTCTCCAACTGGACAGCACCAGAAGAGTCATGTTGAAAAATGGTTTAATTCTTGACCTGCCATGTAATCACATCACACACAGAGGGCTTTAGCTGTAACACTACACCAGAGCGACGGGACGTTCACAGTAATGCTATCAGTATCCTGTGTGGATGACATAATGTGGATCTGAGTCAGCTGGGTCCCCCAACTCCCCAACGTTTAAACCTTCAGCCGCACCGGACAAGATGTTGGACGACTATGGAACATCTCCCTTCTATAAACCCCTTTTTTCCTCATTTTCTTTTAAGAGGAAAGAATGAAAAGCAAAACATTCCCTGCCTTCCTCCGCTCTGAGAGAGTAAACGTTCACCGGAGTGTCCAACACCAACACGGGACCCGAAATAGAAGCAGCTATTTTCAGTCTGAGCAGCACTGTTATTTTTAGCCAAAAGTGACATGTTGTCCGCTGCATTACAACATCATAAGGTCACCCCCTTTTCTTTTTCTCCAGCTCCATGACTCACTCTGAAGTATGCACTGACGTGATCCAAATCTTACAAGACTTGTTGATCAGAAACGCCATTTTCGGCTCACTGACCTGATTCAATCAAAGTCGGGGGGAGTTGTACCGTCACCACGTCTGCTTTCTATTTAATCAGCAGGTAGAGCGAGTGCCTCAATCAGGATATTTTACGAGTTGAGATTGTTCAGCTCTGTGCACATGCTCCTTGGCCCGGACAATGGATCATAACTTTGTTGAATGAAATGTGGTGAGGAATATGTAAGGCGATATCACACTTGTTGGGATGCCAGGCTGAAACATGCCAAAACAAAAACCACATGCTTCTAATTTCTTGACGTAACGCAGAATCTAAAGGTGGCTAATCTCCCAGCTCTGGGCCATGATCACAAAGAAAAAGGCGTCAGCGATGAACTATGGGGCTGTTTTGAAAGTTATGACCGCATCCGAGAAGCTTTACGGACATGGATGCTTGAGCAATTTTTTGTTTACAGATGGTTTAGAGGAAATCATTAAATGGGCAAAGTAATGAGAGGATAAAAGTGGGAAGATTACAAATGGATTGGATTGGACTAGGGTTTAGAGTAGAATGCATCAAACCAAAGAAAAAGCTTGGTTGCAGGGTGGTTGACAGCACACTGAAGGGGTCCAGGGTTCGATTCCAGGACTCACTGGAATTGCATGAAAAGAGAAGATAATTGGAGATTTGTATTATTTGACTTTTCCAATGAAAAATCTTGTCATGTTTAAATTATTGTGGAAAATCTGCAGAATTGTTTTCATAGCAAATTGGTAGTTGTACACAGGCCAGCAGACAGACTGCAGACTCAGAATTAAACACAAGAGGTGGTATGGGGCTATTATTGTAGCAAAAAGATTTGTGCGTGTGTAAATAGATTTATCTGTATGAAGATGTGTGCGTATCAAGTTTTGGGTGTGCATATTAAGATTTGTTTGTGCATATTAAGATTTGTGCATGCATAATTAGATCCGTGCACGTGTAATTAGATTTGTGTGTGCCTATTAGGATTTGTGTGTGCATATTAGGATTTGTGTTTTTAATACAATTTGTATGCACATAATATGATTGGTGTGTGCGTAATAAGATTTGTGCCTGCATATTATGATTTGTGTGTGTGTAATACAATTTGTGTGTATCTGTATTGTGATTTGTGTGTGTAAAATTATCTATATCTATATTATGTAAGTGCTAAAAATTTTAAGTCTTACGGACAAAGCTATAATTACACACAAATCTTTCTGCTACAGTCCTGCCATGTCAGATCTGTGCATTTGTGTTTTGATCTGTGTCCTTTACCCTGTGTTTAGATTTTGGTGCTCTTAAGTGTAGGTTTCTGTCTCAAATGGTAAAAAAAAAAAAAAAAAAAAAAAAAAGCACTCAAAAAGGCAGGAATTCTTAAAAAGCCTTTATTTTATCCTTTATGCTATCCTTGATCACATGCACAGAGTGGGCTGGAACAGTCACCTGATGCATGATGTAAAGTCATGTGAAAAAGATTTAAAATACATACAATGGCAAATCTTATGTGATAATCAAATACTCCTATACAATACATTGCAACACCGTAGACAAACATATGAACATGAAGCATTTTCAGTATGTCCGGACCAGTGTTGTGCAAGTTCACACTTTTCATGAACTAGTTCAAAGTTCAGATCACACATGTTCAAAGTGAACTGCTCACGTTCATAGTTCACAATTTAAATTTTGAACTAGTTCAAAGTTCAGTTAATTTTATTTTTGGGTGAGATATGTAAATGAAAGGCTGAACTTGTCTTTCAAACTATGACTTCTATCACTATACATCTACCTTCTAGCCTAAAACTGTTCACTGTAGATCTTAAATTCTATCACACAAAATGGACGTTTTTGCATATTTAAGCTTGCACAGAAAGGTAGGATTTGTGTGACAATGTGTAAAATGTCTGTAAATGATCATAGTTAGAGGCAGCATCGTCTGTGTTCTCTGTGCCTTCACTTGCACTGCCATTGTCAGACTGACTGCTGCTGCCTGCTCCGGTGTTGCTATGAAGGCTATGCTTGTTGTTATGCTTGCGTGTGCAGTGCATCATGGGTAACGTAGTGTGAAGCCCAAGATATTAGATTTGACTATCTTTGGATTCACACTACGTTACTCAAGATGCATTGCACACACAAGCGCTCTCTGGTGAAGCTGTGCAGTTTGGGAGTGGAGCCCATGGACAGTGAGTGACAGCGCTGTTTAAAAAGTGCAAGCAGACCTCGTCACTCGACTCATCATCAGGTGAAAACAAATTCAGACGTTTAATTGAACCCCAACAGTGACGTACGTCGTTCATCTCACATAATCTGAACAAATTCACGTTCAAGTTCTTGATTTACAAATGTGTTGCGTTCAGTTCAAAGTTCACAGAAAAATGAACGTGTTCAATGGACGTGTGTTTTGAACTCGTTCATGCACAACACTGGTCCAGACTTAGTTTTTCAGTTTGTCAGCTCAACAAATTAGCCACGTTAAAATTAAGTCTTCTTAATAATTCTCACCATTGTGAGTGTTTTCTGTTTTCTTTACTCGATTATTGCAGCTATTTGTCTTAAGGATTTAGGAAATATGCTAGAAGTCCCCTATTGTATAATGTTAATCAGGAGCTCCACCAGTCAGAATGCTCATTTTAGGCCAACATGCGGCGCTGATTCAGGATGTAACATAGACAGAAACATATAGTCAATACAGTACATTCATTACAGTACATCCCACACTTGTTCCTGGCAAAGTCCAGTTCGTTTGTGAATGCGCAATCAGACTCAGGTGCCACCAAAGAAGTGAACTCTGGTCCTCCTGAGGTCTTCGTGCGGTGCGCTTTGAGCCCTGGTGCACTCTTGGTCTGGTCCTGGTGAAGTGGAAATGCAACGCAGACCAAACTACAGACTAACACCAGGGACAGGACTACACCACTATTTACCAAGGGCATAGAAACATACGCGACTAAAATACAAATATACTGTAAATAGAAAGTATTTAAAAGGTTGCTAGCATTAGCAAACAAATATAAAAACACTGCTGAAACAACACAGATTTCATATTAATTAGAATGTCCACTGCTGTATTCAGTCAATAACTCTAAACGTAAAACTTCATTAAATATTAATTAAAGTGCACTGTATGATATTATACAGATATATGGGACCAGGGCTGGACTGGGAGAAAAAACTGGGGCTGAAATATTTGGTCTAGACTGCCCCTCCCACAACCAATCACCTGGCTTTCACTCTGGTCCTGTTAGTAGTGGATGATAATAAGGTGATTACAAGTTTAAGATACTCAGAACAAGTCTGGTGATGATGTAAGTGGTTTAGAAATGGTGCAGGAGCACTTCCTGGAGAAGCAGAATTTTAAGTGTCTATGTAGAGCCATGCATACAGAATTAGTCAAATGCGTGAATGAAACAACTACTACTACTCTGGGTATGTTTTTGAGGAGGAGACAACATTATAACATGGGTAAAAGCTGAAAAGAGGCACCCACTCATAGGACAGACTGACAAACATAGATAACATCAAAGCATGAATTACATTCATATGTATAGGCCATCGTATATTAGTAGAACGTGGGAAATGCTTCACTATTCTGAAGACTTCCCCGTTATCTCTGGCCCAGCAGGCGTCCTCTGTCCCAGCGAGTGTCAGAGGGAGGAAGGAAGTGGCTCTGAGTTCTGCCTCATGCAAAGTGACTGCTCCAGGCCCTGCATTTGCATCTTTTACACTTGCTGGATTGTATATAGAAGCCAAGAGAGTGTGACGACAGACACATCTCTGCTCCACGCAATTACACCAAGGAAACTGGACCGAAACGCTTGAATAATGACATGATCTGTGACATGAGTTATGGATGGATCCCACAGTAGTGAAGCAAATTAGAACAAGTGAATCCAGTTAGAGTTTATGGGAAGCAGCTGGCCCCCGCGCACGAAGAGGTAAGTGAGACTGTGAGGCTGATGTGGAGGTTTGGAGCTGCTCTGGAACATTTATTCAGACAAACACGTGTGGACAGGCTGAATGTCTCTTTCCATGTGTTATGTTGGGCTGAGTTTTGGCACAGGAAAAATCAGGTTTATTTTGAGTTTTCTGGATGAAGAAGGTGTTTTGGATTTTAAGCTGGTTCTATTGCTGGTATGAGTTTTTAGTCTGGTTTGATACCACCAATAAGCTGTGCCCCTTACTTATACTGCATGCTGAGTGGCTTTGTGATGCTGGAAGCTGGAATTGATTAGCATTTTATGTTTTATAACTTTATAATTTTATATTTATTGAAAACATGTTCTTTTTGAGAGCTAGAATAGATGCAGGTCTCCCTTGCTCCTCCTGCTGCCCACACCAAGTTCAGTTTGTCAGCCTGGCCAGAGTTGGGAACATGGACTTAAGGCCCTATCCCAATAGGCTACTTGCACTTTGCCCTTCAAATGCAAGTACAAGTACATAGTGTGTCCCATTTGCCTTCCACTTTTGGACGCACACCTAACCATGCACTCCAATGCACACCTCCAGCAACAGCATTAGCTTCCAAGCAACTTGGAACAATGGAAAGGAATGCATTAGCCTAACAGCTAAACTTATAGAAAATTTATGTATCTCATGTCCAGATAACAACACTGTTAAAACTTTAAAGACACAAAACATTTATCGCATTTGTATAGCTTTTTTGTGCCCAACTACTCCCCCATTGTAGAGGAAAACCTGTGAAGTGAACTCCAAAGCAATCTCATATTAAACAGTTGTTTTCTGTCATTTTGCTTCTGTTTTGGTCTTTATCAATGGCTTTTATCACACAAAACCCTGCACATGCTCTTTTAAAGTCAGGTATGGCGCTTATGTAAGATGCGCTGCAGATAAATGGCTGTGATAGGCCAGGTCCAAATTGAGTGGAAACAGCTCGCTATGGCCAAGGAACCAGACTCTCCAACTCTCGCCAGGATGGTGCAACTCTACCTTGGAGGGCAAACTAACCATCAGCTGAAGTGACTGTTTACTCAAGTTAGCAAATGCCATTTAATTGGTAATCTCTCCCCGCAGGAGCAGTGGTAGTCGTTCATATATACACAGAGCCTGTTTACAGTGAATATACCTAAATTAAGCAACCTCTTAAAGCTGGTAATGGTAGTTTGTGTCTGCAGTACTCAGCTTTGCTTTTATGGCAAAAAAAAACCAAAAAAAAACAACTCACTTTCCATATATATATATATATAACTGTAAGCTTTTATCTTCTGGGTTGTTTGGACTGTAATATGTATGTATTGGCTGTTGTCAGCGGTCAGGGCAGCCGCTGACGCATCCAATGGTCCACAATATTTTTTAAATTTTTGTCCATATCGTATCTTTCCTCGAGTTGTCAGACCATGTGAATGCTTATAAAACTGTGTCTCCTCATGCCTGCTTTGAGCCACCATCTTTGTTTTGCCCTGTTGTGGAACTCAAATGTCTGAAAAGTATGAATATGCCGTTTACCAAGGAATATAACATGTAACTTGGTTTTGACTTGTTTTGGTGTTATCAGCTTGTTTTTGGCACTAGCCCTCTAAAGTGAGTGATGGTGCAGTCTTTGGGTCTGATATCAAATGCTTGCTGATGTCATAACAACGGGATAAGTGTCCTCCAGTGCCTCACAAAACAAGGCCAGAGTCTGCTCCTTTCCCGCATAAAGGCTCTTATCTGCTGTTTATTTACACACTTTGAATCAGTTCATCTGCGACCCGGCCCGCAGTCATGTACGGGATAAGCTTTCATTTCTAAACATTTGGCTTTAATTATCATGGGGATATGATCTCCAAACAATCGGCTCTCTCACATTAATAACATGATAGTGCCGTGGCAGTCGGTGGAGCTCAGGCTGCTGCCATTTCACATCACACACTGTCTTCTCCAGTATCTGTCAGGATTAGGAGACACTCGTGGAGCTTTAACTGATTCAGCGCAATGACACAGTCTGGAATTGAACTGATCTGAGCTGAGGCTGTTGTTCCTCTGGTGATGGATGAGAAATAAACATGACTGTGACTTCCTCATAAAGGTCAAACCCAAGAGTCTTACACTGAAAGTTGACAGAAGAGACTTGTCTGGCTTGTGTTTAGTGAGAACAAAGTTATTGTTGATCTTTATTTAGTTGTTGTTAGTCATGTTTCTCAAACTAGCAGTAGTCAGGAGTGTTTCCCAGTTCAAGTAGATTTTATTGTGAGTGAGTAGTAAGGGTAGACCACTGCTTAGTCCTGGTTTAGGCACAGTTAAATCTTGGTTTAGACCTAGTTATTTTTTTTTTAGATCAGCTCTAGTCATAGACCTGCTTTAGTCATAGTTTTGTTCTGGTTAGATCTGCTTTTTTCCTGGTTTTGATCTGCTTCAGTTCTGGTTTAGATTTGGTTCTGTCATGGTTTAGATCTGGGTTTGTCCTGGTTTATGTCTGGTTTAGTCCCAGTTTAGATCTGGTTTTGTCCTTGTTTACATCTGGTTTTGTCCCAGTTAGATCTATTTTTGTCCTGGTTTACATCTGGTTTTGTTCTGGTTTACCTCTGGTTTAGTCCCAGTTTAAATCTGGTTTTGTCCCAGTTTACATCTGGTTTTGTCCTGATTTGGACCTGGTTTGTCCTGGTTTTGACCTGGTGTGTGTGTGCATATACATTACTTACATATACTTTAGAAATGGTTTTGTGAACCACTGACCACTCCAAAGTGATGAATATAGATGAATATAGAGCCAAGTTTATAAATGCTTATCTCATTATTCATATAATATGAAAATATCATTATTAAATTATACATGAGTTTATTCATCATTAATGAACCCCCCAAGTGATTAATTATTTTAAATGCTTAGTCCAGAGTATGGAAATATTTACTAAACAATTGTTACATGAGTTTATTAATCATAAATAATGCTTTTATAACTGTAGGTATAAATTATTGACTAATTATAAGTAATGCTTTGTAAATGTTTTATAAATGATGATGACTAATGCTTAACTAATGCTTGACTAATGCTTAATTGCTGTGTACAGTAATTATAAAGTGTTACAGCTTTTTTCAAAGTGAAGTTTATCAAACGACTAAATAACTTACACTTACACTTACAAATGTATTTTTTTTTATTTATAGTACATTTATTATAAAGATTACACTTAAGTTTCATTAATCTATTTATTTGTTATTTTATTTATTTTTTATGATGACTTTTTAAAGAATCATCACCATGTATAAGTAAAAGGGTACTCGTGATATGTCCAAAAAAGTCCAGGGGGACAAATAAGGATGGGAACCGCTGCTCTACAAAACACAAACATTTTATATTAATTCATAATCTTTTGTGTCCATGTCTGGAGCTTATCCCAGCAACTACAGGCCTTAGGCAGAGTACACTCTGGACAGTGGCTGTCCTCACAGCATGTGACTATGTTGCTATCCAGCTTGTAAGCAAATATAAAGAAGGCTCTGCGCTTTACGAGTCATCCTTTTTCTCACTGTTGAGAACACCAGTGGTTTGACCTCTTATAGTCTTCCTGACGATGTTAGACAGACCTCTACTCTGACTATGTTCAAGTCCAGACTTAAAACTGTTCTTTTTAACTGTGCATATGCCAACTGAAAGTGTTTTATCTGCACTCTTCTCTTTTAATTTAATTTTAAATTGATTCTTAATTATACTCTTTAAATTTAATTTTATTGTTTTAATTGTGTTTTGTGCTTTTAAATTTGCCTTTTTTTCTGTAAAGCACTTTGAATTGCTCTGTGTATGAATTGTACTATATAAATAAACTTGCCTTGCCTTGCCTTGCCTATAGTTGCCACAAAAACCTTCAAAATACAGACCAGTCTCTAAAACTAATACTTTTAACAACTTTCACAACAAATCTGACTTAAATGTATTCAACTATGAACTGCTATTCAAACATTCCACCAGTTCCACAAATGCATACATAAGGGCATGTGCAACATTTAGAGCGTTTAATTGATTTTTAACTAAATACTGCCCATGAATATATAATACCACATCTTCCAGGAGACCTTCTGATGGTACTTCACTCAGCCTCTGTAACTGGTGTCGAGGTTGCCTGGTGTTCATTTTAGCCATGATCTTATCTCTCAGGTCAGTTGCTGCCTCGCTCAGCGTGATAGTGCTTATTGGGACTTCACACCCAGTCTCTGGATGTTAACTCCCCTCTGACCTTGCGTCCTGGCTCCCCCTTGCCGTAGCATATGTGTTGTATCTCGTCAATCTCAAGTTGTGAAAGCAGGTGCCACTTGTGGATGTTGGAATGCTGAGCTACTAGTTGCTTAGCAGTGAGTGTTGATTGTGGGTTTCAAAGTTGTCATATTCTCTGCATGTAACCCCTCTGACTAGGGTTACTGGAGTAGTAGCATTCCAACAAAAACTTGCTCTCGCATCTTGTCCATTTTCCGTCTTGTTCCAGTAGCCCACTTCTCATCAAGTTGCTCTGGTTCTCCAACACCTAACGCAGACCTTATATATACAAGGTCTGCATTAGGACCTTATATATATCCTTATATATAGACCTTGTATATCTATCTTTAATTTTATTAATACGTTTATTTGAAAGGGACAGGACAAAAAAAAGCATTGTTATAGTTTCAGATGCAACCAATGCCACGTACATTGGCCATCCAGCTAGCAGCTAATTTTCTCAGGTCCCTGAGACAAAACAGACAATGGCAAAGAGTCAGACAAGGACAAACATTAAAACAGAGGGTACATATAATACAGACTATTTACAATAAAACACTGGTGGAAATGTGGATCTAATGTTCACAGATTTGATTGGATTTAAGCCATTGTTTTACTTTATAAGTAAACTGTTGCAGATCTGGGAGGGCTTTTACTGTGAATGAGTTCTGACCTTGTCCTACATCTGGCTGGTCTGCAGTTACCACTGGCAGCGCCCCTTGTGGTGACGCCTTGCGTGATATTTTTGAATCATGTTACTAACAGTCTCTGGACCAAGATTATTAGTGTATATAAAATTTCATTTTAACAAAGACAAAACTTAATAAACTGTGCTTTTCATGAATTCTACAGTAATGCCATTGCATTGGCATTTGGTCCATCACTTTCAAAGCTTGTTCATAAAGAGAGACTAACTACACTTGTCATTGCTGACTGGTTAGTCTGGCTCTAAACAGTAATGCAATGGGAGAAATGGGATAAAATCATTGCATGGAAATATAATGATGAATTATTAAATGTATAGGCTACCGAATGGTGTACACTGAGGCAGAGCAACTTCAATTTGGGTGTAACCTCTAAATATAGGTGCATAAAACTCAACTGTCCAAAAATGATTAGTGGGAGTATTTGTGCTACCAGCCAAAATGGAAATCAACACTCATTTGCCTAGTTGACTAGGGTTAAGGTCAAGTCACGTTTCTCATACATATGTGTTTATGCTGCTGGAAAATTTTTGTCAATGTCAATAATACAGTATAAAGCCTTTGCAGTTGTGTAGCTGTAGGCACATATGAAGTCAACACCAGGAACAGGAAAGAGTCCAGAGTGTGACTGATATCTGCTGCTCTTGTGCAGTGAGGAAACATACAGCCACAGTAGAGTGTTACTGTGCTGATAAACATGTCCTGGTCTAAATTAAGCCCCAGTCCACCAGAGAACAGTCCAAGTCCAGGCGTTTACAGCTCAGGGTGACAGTGTGGAGACAGCAGCTTGTTTTGGCACCTGTTTCCCATTCAATGTGCAGTCTAATGAATTCAGTGCAGTGTGTGGAGCTAATTGTCTGCAGTGTGTTTGCAGCAGGGTTGTATTGTTCACAAATGTCTAAGTCTGTTCTCAATAAAAGAGATGTGTGAGTCCAGACCAGACTACAGGCAACTGTTTGTTATGTATTTATCATTTGTTTGACATTTCCAAATTGAAATCCAGTGGTTATGGTCCTACTCGGTGCTGGCTTGCATGAGATATTTAGCCACACAACATGTATTAAAGGAGCTTGATACAGTCAGGAGCCGCATGCTTTGTACCAGTGTTTCCCAACCATTGGTACAAGGACCCCTAGGGCTACGTGAACACATTGCAGGGTGGGATGTGGAGTTATATAATGATTTATAGTGCCTTTATATATTTGACTAAACCTAAATCAGGACAAACCCAGGACTTTACCAAGGGGTTGTGACACTAAAGAAGAACAAAACAGGGACTAAACCAGGACTAAATCGGGTCTAAACCAAAACTCCACCAAGAAGAAGGTGGTCTAAAACCAGAAATAAACCAGTAAAACACTAGAAGTAAACTAGGTCTAAACCATGTTTAAACCAGGTCATACCAGGACTAAACTAAGAGTAAACAGGACTAAACCATGACTAAAACCAAACCTAAACTAAGACAAAATGCAGAACTAAGCTGGGTTTAAACCAGGACTAAAACCTAAAATATCCCAGGACAAAGCCAGGTCCTGGGGGTAGACAAAATCAAAACCTTTTTGGTTTTGTGTACATCTAGGACCAGATTTACTCCTGCTTTGGGCCCGGCTTAGTCCAAGCTTATGGCCCTGATTTAGACCTAGCTTTGTCCTGGCTTAGTCTTTGTTTAGTTCTGGTTTTAGACTCAGTTTATCCTTGGTTTTGTTTTAGTTTAATTCTGGATTTAGCCCAGTTTTTTCTGTTTGAGTCCTGGTTTAGTCCTGGGTGGTTTAGTCCTGGTTTAGTCCTTCTTTAATGTTGCATCCTTCGTGTTAGTCCTGGGTTAGTCCTGATTTAGGTTTATTTTAGTCTTTGAAAGCCAAATAGATAAAGTTGCTATAAATGATAATGTACATCCACGTACCCCCTGCACTGTGCTCGCATACCCCTAGGAGTCCCTGTTCCCCTTGTTGGGAACCAGTGCCTTACACAGTGGTATTAAGGCCTGTTTGAAGGTACATTAAAGGTACAGTAAGCAGCATGCGCTCTTACTGGTTTAAAGTTTGGGCTTTACCTGGTGGCAGCCTTTATCGTCCTGTGCTGCAATTTGGATTTGTCTTAATCCTCTGTCTGAGTGTTACTGGAGAACACACTTCACACTTGCCCCCCTCAGCGCAATCGCACTCTTGGCAGGCACAAGTGTGGAAGTGGGACAGGACGTTTCTTAATAGAATGTTACAAAATAAAAAAAAGGTGTCCATACATTATACACTGAGGGCCACACACTCAAAGTCTGCAGAGGAGGGCCACTCACAAATGATGGATTTCCCCTCACCATAATAGCCCCTTGGGTCCCATGGGGTTGCTCCCTTTCTTTCAGAGGTCTCCACACTGAATCATTTACAAGGTACAGTTGCATAGGTTTTACCCTTCCCAAATGTTTGTTACTGATGGACTAGCTGGCTGTGCTCCTTTCCTGACCTATGGTTTCTCTGGACGCCTTAACCTCACCCGCACCCACCGGTCTGGATGAAGCCTTCCTCCCCTAAAAAAAAAAAAAAAAGGGGTGGGGGGTTGTGTGAATCTGCCATCTGCCATGTTGGTAGTCACAGAGAAGTGCCATAGAGTTGCGTTAGAAACAACGGTATAAAAAAGTAAACAAACAAGCCTTGAAACAACTCTTAACTGCTTTGTCACACTTGGTGAATATTTATCACACACTAAATTATCAGAATACTTTTGTGTTAATGCTAACTTGAGTAGTTTATATCCTATTGTTTTGCTATTGAAAATACCTTGTGTGACCACCGATGTGACGACACAATCCCGTTCTCTATTGAGAGCTACTGATGTCAGTTAATAACTCCAGAGGTGGTGCTAGGAGGTGGCCAGGGGAAGGCCCCTCGACAGGTTTGCTGGGGCCCGGGGCAAGAAGGCCTCACATGGGCCCAATAAAATAGAAAAAATAGGAATAGGGACCATCTCTGGGCCCATGTGACCCCGAGGCCCGGGACAACAGACCCCTTTGCCCTACTGACATTTTTTTCTCTTTAGACATCATTAGTGATGTGTTAGCTGTCATTTCAAGTAAAAAGATTTTGTTTGTAAAATATAATTTTGTATTAATTTGCGCATTAATTTGCATATCATTTGCATATTTAGACACCCAAAAATATAGACTTTCTTTAATAAAAATTGTATGAGATATGTCAGGAACAATCCTCAATAACACAAACAAAGCTCCTTCACTACTTTTTATTCTGATGGGGTTTAGTTTAAAATAATTTCAAGCTTTATTTTTGACTCATTTTAATGGTTATGATGTAAATAAAACTCCTGCTTCAAGTATGTTTTTATAATAATAATGAGGCTGAATCAATATAAAACAGATTTATCGACTGCAGTGGTTGAGCCCATTCGTAGGCTTCTAAAGTGAGGTTTAGTTTCTGCTGTTATTGTCCTGGTGCTGAAACTCTGAACTTTCTCTCTTATCTGAAATGCTCCAGACAGTTTATACACCAAATATAATGTTTTGTAAAAGAAAAACGTATTAAGGTGATAAAAACATTAAAAATACATAGATCAATGTATCAAGGTACTTTTGACTGGGGTCTTTAGTGACCCCAATACATTTGTGTTTATAAAAACAAAAAAAAAAACAAAAAAAAAAAACTCAAATTACATCAGAAATCCAAAACAATTATATGAAGTCGTAGAAAACAAGTTGCCCGACAAAGTCATGAAAAATCAGAGCAATAAAATAAAACATCTCTGAGATATGACCAAAAATATACCCCCAGGGTCATGTTTTACCCTACTTGATCGAATTAGGGTTAAAGCACATAAATAGCTGGAGGTAAGATAATAGCCAATTCTTTACAGGCCTCAGACGACTCACATTCACATTTAGTTATTATAGGAACTTTGCATTCATCTATACATGTCTTTGGATGGTTTGAGGAAGAGGAGCGAACCTACTGTAACCCAGGACTACTGTAACAATGAAATGACTCCATTTCTTGCTGTGGCACAGGAGAGCTAACCTCTGCCCGGTCAGTAGAGAACAGAATATTAGATATTATACAAAGAATGAATAAGCAAAACTATACTGTTATGGCTTTCTAATGAGAAGGAGCTTGCTGTTCATAATGATAAATGATACAGACTTGAGTGTATAGTGTGTGAATGAGCTCTTGGACACTTCCTGACCACATGTGTCCAATTACAGCTCAGTAAAGGGACTGGCAGGTACACTCTCTCATTTGGGGCTCTGAACGGCTGCCTATGGGCCGTACTATGATGTCTAATTACATGCTACGACACGAGTGATTGCAATAATAAGTAATTTGTTTAGATTATGCAGAAGTTGCTCCAGCTGTGAAACATCTGTTTTGATCGTGCACTCATACTTGTTACTTTACATGGAACTGTGAGGCCTGTTGTTCATATCTCATATTTAAATGTACCATAAGCATAAGTTAATAGCAGCATGTCACCTCTACTTTACATGAATGCATATTGTAAATTCAAAGTGAAGTGAGTGGTATTGTCCTATCTGAGGCAGTAAAGTGCTTGTGGCGTGAGGGCAGGGACAGCAGCACAGTAGCAGTACTGTAACACACAGAGCTCTGAGGCAGTAAAACAGATGAGGGATCCAGATCTGAAAGCGTTTAAGCCTCTTTCCATCAGAGCAGCACGGCAAGAGGCAGTTACTATAGTCAACATGGACAAAACGCCCCTCGAAAAACTGTACCATGTTCTTTAATGACACCATGTGACATTGCAAGCATGCCTTGTTTTTAAGACCAATTCAAAGTACAAAAAAAAAAAAAAAAAAAAATCCCCAGCATTTTAAATTTTTTTCTCAAAATCCTGAAAACAATAATATTATTAAATAATGCAATAATTAGACACAGTTCAATTTGTGGCCTCTCAGGATCATGTCGGCACAGTACAGAAGGGACTCTGCATGATCATGTCTGGACATTATACTAGGGTCTCCTCAGGATCATGTCCGGTCTCTGGGTCACCTCAGGATCATGTCCAGACATTAAATAAGAGTCCCCTGAAGATCACATTTGGACATTGGGGTCCCCTCAGGATCATCGCAGAATAATGTACCAGGTTCCTTTCAAGATCATTTCCAGAAATCAAACTAGGGTCCCCTCAGGATTATGTGCAGACATTATACTAGGGTCTCCTCAGGATCATGCGTGCCTATTGTTCTAGGTTTTCCTCAGAATCATGGGTCATGTTTGTGGGCAGTTGTGTTCCAATTTTCCTGAAAAAGCCGGGAGAGTGTCCAGACAACTCTGCATGTGTGAAAGTGGCTTATAAGTCTTCCTTGCAGCTGTCCATGATGTACCCAACCACAGACCCATTTTAATGTGAAGGATTCTAATATGAATATATGTAGTTTATGCTTTATTTAGCTTTAAGGCAACTTATCCTCATGGTATAAAGCCAAGTTATCTGATGGCGATTGAAACTGCACAGTCCAACAGAACCACTTCAGTTCATATTGTATTGTAGTGGAACCTTGGTATTCCTGAGTCAGCATGTTATTAAAGGCTGATGATTTCATGTCATGTGTGGAGCAACACATGAGGATTCCACCTGACCAGTGATAGAGAAAGAACACAAGAATGTTTCCCATGATCGACAGCTGGACTGAGCTGTGTCTGCTCAGATGTTTACAGAAAGATATCATCCAATGAGAAAGTGACCTGCCTCTGACCTGAGCACAGGCACGTAAATAAGTACAGTTTATCTCAATTTGCAGCAATGGTGCACTTAATTAAAAAAAAGCTTTAGAACAAGCTTCTGCCTAATACGGCTGCTGACCTTCAAATGAAAGATAATTTTGATGTGCTCAATAAATATTCGGAATGAAGCATCAAAAAGCTCAGCAGATAAAGTTAACGTCAGCTCTTGGAACGTTGTCCAACACCTTTACATTCTTTAACCCGTTTATTCTGCCGCGCTGCACAAAACCGGTTTGAAGATGTCAGCCTGAATCCTCGCGTTTGAAAACTTTAGTGCGTTTGTGACAAGGCTTAAAGAGATTGACTTCATCAGATCTAATCCACGTCCCAGTGTTCTCCAGTCTCTTTAACCTTTTCCACCGCATTCCCCCCGACCTCCTCGTTCAAACACACACCACTCCCCACAACTTCAAAGCCTGGCGCATGAAAAACAGCCACCGCTAATTCTGCCTCAGCATAGGAAACAGACGCAATTTGTCAAGTGTCCTCTCTTAAGTTCAAGTCTATATTTTTGTTACCTAGATCCACGCAGGCATCTTCACAAGTCATAAAACAGAACGCTGACACATGTAACTCAACGCACATGCGGCAAGACCTTCTGTGATAAAGTGACAGTCGACATTTCATGCAGTTAGCAGCCTTCAGGAAAATATGGCAACCATTTAGAATATTTATGCCTCCATGTTATGTATTTATAACTGAGTACAAAGTGAAAATCTGGCAGAAATGTGTTTTTGATATGGTACTGAAGATACAAGCTTCTCTGGGAACTCTGGGATTTATGATCCCAGAGTTCACTCATTAAATACACTATATGGTGCAGTTTATGTGGCTCATATTTTGGACTTGGCATTATGGTTTTCATTGCGGCTGGTGGGGTCCACACTAAATATTTCAACTCATAGAGGTAGTATCTTTGTTTGTGCTTGTTATTTTTGATTGAGCTAAATGCAACAATATCTTAATCCATATTTTGAGTTTGTTATTTTTATGTTATGATAAAATACAGAGCAGCGGTTCAAACTGGCAGCTGTTCATATGACAGCTTGTTTGGTTTAGGATTATAATGGGAGCGTAGAGTTTGTATTCTGGCTGAACAACATTATATGTAGAGCTGAAATGTGGCCCCCATTTACAGCAATACATTGTCCAGTATTTTATAAAAGGGAAATTATGAGATATTTATTGATAGATCACAGTAGGTAATTGTTAGCATTTTTCCAGTTTAGAGAAGCAGACAGCAGCGATGAAAGAGGCTTTTCATCATAGCATCAGGTGTCCTGGTATCACATGAACTGATGGACATTTCTGTTTATTAGAAACAAATTGTGACTGGCACAGAAGTCCAGTATCAGAGCACCTCTCAGGTTGAAATTGGGGAGATTGTTACTCCTGGGCATGGCCCTCTTGTTTTGTCTCTGTCATTGCCTATGCAAGCATTGCAGTCCTCCAGTACCTCCTTTGACCTCCTAGGGACTCCATAAAGCTGCACTGCACTCTCAGGGCTTCGTTCCTGAGCCCATGCTGTGTAGATGAGATCGATTATCTCTAGTCATTATCTCCAAACTTAAGGGCCAGTTTCTGTGATAATAGGTTTAAAAGGCCTTCAAACACTCTTTGACCTACACAACACTGGTCCACTATGACCTGTGACCTCCTGTGAGTGGTGCATGCACGTTTGTCTCAGCCCAGTACCTGGAGGCCCAGCCATCATGCAGTGTTGCTAGATTAGGCTGGTTTCTGCCCAGTTGGGCTTCTTTTGACCACCTTGGGCTGGAAAAATAGCATTGGTCTGGTTTATAAATTTTGAGCTGCTTTTCACAACATTTGGTAGGTTTTTAGAAAATATTCTGGAGAAAATATCAACACAATAATCATAATTTTATGGGAAACAAAGTAGAAATACACATTTCAATAAACTGCTGTGTCCTCCCACTCATGTCATCAGTTCATTTGTTTTAAAAGGAGTGATTTATGTTGTTGGTTGTTCACCTTTCATGTTGGTATTTCATACTTTTTTGTGGTTTCTATGAAGCCCTGACCAGGAAGGCTTTGGTTGTCTGATTTAACTCTTTGTGGGGAACCTTTTTGGTTTACTTTTTTTTAGTGCTGCTAAGTTTTTGGTTCTTTCAGGCTGTTTTTTATTGTGTTGGGCTGGTTATAAGATCTGTTTGGGCTGGAAACTGTCAGTGAGATCTGGCAACCCCGACATCATGGTCTTTAGTATTACAATATTCATTAGAAAGAAAATGGAGGACTGTTTGCCTTGTGAGACCTTACTAGTATCATGTGGCCCCTGACAACAGAAGTACTCTGATCATCTGGCCAAGCAAACCCCTTCACCATGATAAGTGCAACAGAAAGCAGGAATGGCATTAATATTAGCATGTATTATTAGTATATCACTATTATTGTTAATTATTTTCTGCATTTCATCAACACCAACGGCTCATCATTCTCTTTGACAACTGTATTTTCATACTGGGGCCAGCAGCTTGAGAGGTAGAGCCGTTCGCCCACTAACCATAAGGTTGGCAGTACAAATCCTGCTTCCTCTAGTGCATACTGCAAGACACTTCACCCACCTAACCATCTCTATACACTGCTTGTGAGAATTGTAAGGCTCTTTCACACTGTAGGAACCTTTTGCAGTTCCTATGACCTTTTTGGGAATTATCACACAATAGATCACAGTTCCTGTAACTTTCTTAGTTCCTACTCTGGAGCAGGGACTTTCCAGTTGGCATAGGAACCTGTCGGTGACTTAGTTCTATAGTTAGACATGTAGCTAACATATGCACATGTACATCTCTGTTTTTTGCAATTTGTTTTAAACATTTACTCATAACACACATACAAGCCACTGATTTTAAAGCTAGTTAAAATGACTCCTTATATCTTTTGTCATTTTTGTCTGTCTTTTTACAGTCTTAAAATAAAGAATTACAACTGCCACTGGATCCTTTGTCCCCTCTCTTCCTCTGTAAACTCCCAAACCCGACACATTATACATCATATTTCCTACTCCTTTATGATTATTCCTGCAGTGAAACATGCGATCTGGCTGTCTTTGTGCTCCATGTTAGTGGTTTATTTTACTTTGAGGTTGCTGCTGAATATCGCACTTACATCACACACCGTCATGGTAATTTTGTTCCTATCCACCTCCTATTGGCAGTGCGAAAATGAGTTAACAAAAGGTTGCGGGGGCAGGAGGGTTTCTATAACTAGATATGGAGTGGTGTGTTCCTATAACTAGGTTTCCTATAAATGTTCTGTGCCTAATGGGTCAATTGTTCCTTGATGTAAAGTGTTTTGAGTGTCGTTGGGGGTAGAAAAGCACTAAATATGACAATGTATTTACCATTATTATTATTATATTATATATTTTATTATTATTTACCATAAATGTATGAATTTATTGATGAGTTTTACGCAAGACCTTTAGCTGTTCATTGCTTTCTAGTTTCTATTGTAGGTGCTTCATGTTTGTCTCTGGATTGCTCTTTATACATGGTCACACTTCACAGACAATACTGCAGGTTTTAGCAGTGAAATTTAGCCAATGCTCTAATTGCACTTTGATAGATTATCCTCCTCCAAACCTCACACTCAGAGCTCGTATGGAGTGATGCTGCTCTGAAGTCTCTATAATCTCTGTTATTGTGTTTCTGATTTGGCAGAACACAGGTCGCGAGCCTGATTAGACTGTTGCTGTTGTAACTGAATGATCTCACATATCAAACAGATGTTCCCAATCCATATCTGCTGCTGTGAAGGCCCATTACTCCACTAATTACATTTGCATAAACATCTCAGCATTTCATATTTACTGGACTCAATTAGTTTCCAGGCAGTTTACTCACAGTGGCCTTCAAGTGCTTACACATGTTTGCTGCTAATGCTATTTACCGTAAGCATGTGTATATATACTCGTATGTATGGTTAACAACGTAACATATGCGATTGACAAACATGCTAGCACACAGACTGATACACAAACACAACAGAAGTGCATCCGCCCTAAACAGTCCGCTGCAGTGACGCGCCCAGGCTAAACAAACTCGCGTGTGGGTCACTGGTGAAGTGAGCCTGGTGCTGGTTGTTTGGTGGACACCCAGATCTGTGTAAACACTGTCCTGGGCCTTGTTTAGGGACTGGTGTGAGGAGGACATGTGGAAAGGCTGCTCTGTGTATGGGAGTTTAGAATAAGGACATTTCTGTGGTTTGGCAGGAGGAAGCAGAGGGATCTACAGGACTGACAGATGATGGTAGAGGTCAGGTTAGAGGGGGACAGGTCAGGATAGGAGGAAATTGTTGCATTGCTATAGCATATACCAGTACTCACACTCAATGCACTTAGCATCAAATCTCCAATCACCCATCTTCTCTTATTTATGTAGTTGTGTCAAAGAAAAGGTTCAGCATTCTGGCTAGTGTTCTTAGCCATAAAATAAAAAACAAACTGGTTTAAAAATAAGTCTGTACTTGGTTCTTAAGTTGAAGATGATTCACCTCTCATCCAAGAGGCTTTCTCAAATCACATAAACAAATAAAATGACTCAATGTCAGGCAATCTAGATAGTTCTGTGTAACATACCAACAATATGATTTCAAAATCAGCTTTATTGGCCAAAGAACATACAAGAAATTTGCTTTCTGCAGTTGCTGACACTCTGGGTGTATTACCTGAAAGTAGTTTAAAGGTACTGTAAGCAGCATGCACTCATACTGGTTTGACAACTGTACTGCAGTGTAAAGCAAAACAACAGTCTGTAAGTTGCCTATCCTTTCGCTTTTCTGATTGGACGATTGGCAACAAAAAATGTAAACAAAAACAACTTGGTCATTATGTTAGGTATATTTTTTATTGTGAATAACTCAGTTGTACCACAGTAATATTTGATTCAAACAGGTTTACCTCATATCTTGGGACACGTGGGTAATTTTTATGAAATATAAAAAATATATACTGCTCATAGCACCTTTAACAAAGCGCAGCTTACAGCCAAAATACTAGCTATAGTTATCCCAAATTTACACCGCGAGCGTTGCGGTAGCAGATTGATTTATGAGCGTCTGTTTAAAAGTGTCATTTTACAGCGAGGGCCTCAGAGCTACTGCTGCTCCGCTGCTCATGTGGATCCCCCCTCTGTTTTACAGACTACTCACCATCTAAACACAAATCTGTGGCCACTAAGTCCCCAGTTTTCTCTTTCTGCATGTTGTCCTTGTAAAATGGCTGTGTGGAGTCTGAAATGAGGTTTCATGTCTCCCCCTCAAAAAATAACTTCTCGATGTTGATGATGATGTGAACATTTCCACTGTTTCAGTGAACCTTTATTATGAAAGTGTAATGGAAGTTTTCTTTTGACACTTGGTGCCTGTTTCCTGTGTTTCCTGAACTCCAACCAATCTTTAGCATAGCGGCATGGCAAGTCATATGTGTGAGGCGCATGGCCCATTGTGAACTGTCAGACTGCTTAAAAACAGAGCAGTTCATACGCAGCCGATGCGATGCTGTCAAATGGCAGCTGTCAATCACACCATACAGTCCACTTCTTTCATATTTGATTCTTTGACCTTTCTTTCTCAACATACCAACACTTCTTTCCTTATTAACTTAAACATTATTCAGGCCAAGTGTGATAAAAATAAGCCCAAATCCATGTAGAGTTATCATTAGTCCAAATGAGTCCCAGACCTCTTCAAGTCGACATTATATAAGACGGAGCTACTTACATTCCATTAAGAGATATTTTTACAGCACTGAATCTGACGTGTCACCGAGCCACAGGTGCAATTAATCTGAGAATTTATTTATGATCCACACATTCCATTCAGGTGCCTCACTTCCAGCGGCGGAGTTTTATGCATTCAGTAAAAGGCTTGTGCGTCCTGGGACTCTGAAACCAAGGAGGGGAGACATTCATTATCAAATTAAATACACCTGTGCCTGTGTGCTGCACCTTACAGCGGTCTGAAAATGATTTGTCGGAAAATAGGCTTCCATTTAATAAGACACACACTTATAGAAGTCATAAAAATGAGGGAATAGCGCAGGTTGCAATGATCTGACGTTTCATACTATAGCCTACATATTTTCTTGATCTTCTTCTCTACATCAGTGAAACTCCTCTTTGGTCTTCCTCTAGGCCTCCTGTCTGGCAGATCTAACCTCAGCCTCATCCTTCTACCTATATATCTACTATCCCTCCTTTGTACATGTTCAAACTATCTTAACCCTCATCCGACCAAGTGGGCTAAAACATGACCCTTGACGTTATTGCAGAGATGCTTTATTTTATCACTCTGACTTTTCATGACTTCATGATGGCAACTGGTTGTGTACGACTTCATAGTTATTTTGGGTTTCTGATGTAATTTGAGTTTTTTATAAATGGAAACACATTGTGGTCACTAAAGACCCCAGTCAAAAGTACCTATTTTCACCTATGTATTTTACTTTTTTTATCACTTTCCTGCAGCCAATAAATCCATTTTATGCTAATTAAACCTCATTTATTATAAAAAAAAAATCATACCTAAAGCGCAAGTTTTATTTATATTGTAATAAAACACAAATTCCTGTTTTAAAAAGTTTAACTTTACTTGATTTTTGGTGGATTTAATTGGATTATTCTATATTAGAGTAAATCTGGCCCCACCCCCTTTTTCCATAAAAATTAAACAAAATCTTTTTACTTGAAATAACACATCACTAATGATGACCAAGAAGAAAATATCTCAGTATTGTGTTGTTTCGTTTGTTTGTTTGTTTGTTTGTTTATATATGTTTTTATCTGTGGGGTATGAAGTGACCCCACTCAGTAATCTATATACAGTGTGTAAGACACGTTGATAGGATGAGGGTTAATCTGCCAAAACAAATCATTTAACATAAGCTGTCACTCTTATGTCTTATCCATCCTCGAACAGACCCTTCTGGGTGAGCATGTGATTGGCTGAACACTAGACATTTCATCTTTGACCCTTGCTGAAGTCTAAATCCTTAGTGGCTGGACCACTTTGGAGTGATTCAGGTCTTCAGCTCTTCACCAAATGCTGTTTCCGATGGTTAAATTCCCCATCACCTGTGAAGTTCGTCTCCTCCGTTTAGTTAATTTATGAAGGCTGCAACTGTGCAACCTCTATGGCCTCGCCTCACTACAAATTGCCCACAGTTCACTGCGACAAATTTCAACATATGAAGAGTTGTTTTTTACATATGCTTCGATTACAGGACACAACAGCGTGCATGCTCCCAAGCATGTTCTGTGTTTTTGTACCCCTAGGAGATTATGGTTGGCTCCAAAAATGGGAAATTGCACCTCTTAACTCCTGCTCCTACCTTCTGTTTCTTAACCTTGAGAGCTACGTTATGAGGTCAACAGTAAGAACACAGGAGAAGGCTTCTGCTAAAGGCGCTACGTAAGGAAGCAATGAATCTCCTTTGTCTACCTTTGTCTTTACTGAGACATTAGGGGATTTCAGAACCAGCCTATGTTTTGGTGTTTGCCAGCTGTGCTAGCAAAAGGTTAATACTGCACAGCGTCATGCTAACACGAGCTATGTGGGGAGCATGGATGTATTCAAGGAGCTGAATCCTGAGTCACTTATGATCGTATCTGATTTTCAGTGGGCCAACGTTGCTCATACGCAACTTAAACTCCATCAATGTGTTTGTCTTTTATTTTGATGTCCACCTTTTGCAGCCCAGAGCAGGTCTCATGTTCTACCCAGCACATCCTTTTTGACCAATGGGCTGGAAAACAGAACAGGGTGATCATGTCTTAATGATAAAAAATATAAATTTTAACATGAGTCACTTTTTACAGGACCAAAATTATTTTCATAAATTACAAACATTTTCTCTGGCTTTTTGAACTAGTGTTGGACACCTTCATGTTTTATAATTTAAAATAATGTACATGTGGAAAACCTCTTCTGCTGGGGACCTGTTACTTTGCAGAGAACAATTGGATTAGGTGTCTGTCGCCTCCTGTTGGCAACAGTGGGGAATG
Organism: Bostrychus sinensis; assembly: GCA_020698575.1. NCBI lineage: Eukaryota > Metazoa > Chordata > Actinopteri > Gobiiformes > Eleotridae > Bostrychus > Bostrychus sinensis. The sequence goes on from CM036260.1 coordinate 3,138,624, forward strand.
AACAGACCTATTATCAACATGATGCTAACAGATAGATAAATGAGCTGACTGCTTTGACGACAATTTAGGCGCTGAAATGATTGGTGTATGGATTTAGAATGTGCAGGAGCCGTTCTTGGTTTCACCCGTCTACAAAGAGCCATGAGGCCGAGCATATTCAGCACTTGAGAAGGGCAGCGCCTCAGCATACTCGATTACTCAAACATGTGTGAAGGAAACAAAATACTACTATGGGTATGATTTTGAGGAGACAACATTATAACATGGTTAAAAGCTCAAAGAAGTCAGTTTAGCAGAATAAGGAACTTTAAGGATTTGATCAGTTCATGAAATATCTAGTATTGTTAAAGGGCCCATATTATGCTGTTTTTTTTGTGTGTCTTTTAAAATAATTTAAGACACCTCTAGATCAGCATCTTATGTTTTGTTGGTCAGAAAACGCAATAGTTATTGAAAAAAACCTATTTGAGGAAGCTCATCATTTGACTCTGAGAAACGCTCAGATTAGGTCTCTGTAAGGTCTGTCTTTAAGAGCCCTTGGCCCTGCTGCTGTCACACCCCTTCACATGTGCTGCTGCAGCGGTGCAGTCCATGGTGGGTTTGTTTGGTCGCTGCAGGGGAGGTGTGAGCTGAACAGGACTGGGCCATGAGGGGGGAGAGGCGTGGTGAAACAAGATGTTTCTGTCCTTTCAGGAAGTCAGCGTAAATAAATAGGCGATTACTCAAACATGCGTGAATGAAACAAGATCACAACTCCAGGGATGTTTTTGATGCAGGAACAACATTAAAACATGGTAGAAAGCTCAGAAAAGTCAATTTTGCATAATAGGGCCCCTTTAAACTCTTGTGCAGTGCAGCAGATTCACTGAGACAGACCTGTGTTTGATGTTGGGTTCCAGACTGTGAGCTCTGGACTCTGTGTTTCCTAGAAGTCTGCTCTCACTTGTGTACACAGCTCACTTTAATATGGATAAGCCTGTAATTCATCATCCCAACATGCTTCTGGAAAAACTGCAAGGAATGGGCCATGCAACATGTCAGGACGCTGCTGTGCTATTAGTGTCTAAATATGAACACATTATCAGCAGAGACACAGCCGGGAGTTAGACATGGAAAACTACATACCTGAGTAAATTTTTATCCCAGCAACAATAGTGATATTAGTAGTAGTAATAGTAGCAGTAATAGCAGTAGTAGTAGCAGAAAGACTAGTAACAGTGACATTGAAACACTTTTTTGCTGACGACTTTGACTTCTACTTGAGTTATATTATTTGAAGTATAAGTACTTAAACATGTCATCTTTGGCCTTGTGTGTCTTCTGACCCTCGGCGATGTCCCCGCAGTGGCCCCAGCCCACCACATGAGCACCAATCAGATTAGTGTGTTGTGGAAACACATGAGGTAATGGCCGGTATGATGCTGTGGTTCCTTTGTACGGCTGGATGGACAAATGAGCAGGACTCTGGGGAGACAGTCTGTGAGACGAGGACATATCTTCTTTGTGAATCATCTGAGAGAGTGAAGAGGACACATTCTGTTTACTACATTTGTGAATACTTACCTTATAGCACCATCAAAATTGCTGAAACAAAGCATAATTAGAGGATGACTGATGGGTTTTTCGTTGGCTAATACTGATTTTTAAAATCCAGAGCAGTTGATGGCTGATAAGCACCGCTAATTTTTGGGGGCTGATTTGCAAGGCAGATTTTCCTAATTTTAATATCTTTATTTTTTTATTTTTGAAACAGTCCTCTGTGATATTTATAATAATAATGCACTGTTCTCTCCTCAGTGGTGGTATGCTACTGTAGCCACAGCTGCCCTGGGGCAGACTGAAGGAAGTGTTGCTGCCAGTCTGCACCACCAAACACAGTTACATTCATGCAGGCAAGGTGGGTGAAGTATCTTGACCAAGGACACAACAACAGTGTGCAATGCCGGTAGTGGGGCTCGAACTGCTAACCTTTGATTTAATAGGTGAACATCGCTACCAACTGAGCTACTGCTGCCCCAAACTGTTTGACATTAAACATCCCATTTTGTTTTTGATTTTCACAAAAATGCAGTAACTATACATTGGCCTGACCGATATGCAGTATCTGTCTATCTGTAATCTTAATATCTTATGCAAGATAATGTACATAGTGGCAGAGTGGTTAGCACTCTTGCCTCACAGCAACAATGAGCCAGAATGTAGATTCAAGCTTTTTCCCCCACTGCCCAAAGACATTTATGATTAGGTGAACTGGTGAATCTAAATGTTCCACAGAGTGGCTGCCTCCCAGTGTCAGCTCTGAGTTTACCTCATGTCCAAATGAGCTGGGATAGGCCCCAAACACACTACACAAGAACTGACTGCCACAGAGTCTGCTGCAGACCAGCGAGTATACTGTATCTACAGTAAACCATTCAGAGGTCAATATGAGAGTACAGCCACATATAATAGACCTATGCTGACTATTGCTGACTGAATAGGAGTATGTTAACTTTGTGTTGTTGTTGTGTTGTCTTTATGGGCTGGTTCTGTAACTGTAAACATTTATTTGTCTTCTATTAACTCCTTAAATGTGAACAAGAAAGTTCCATTCACAGTCTGTCAGATCCTGATGTCAAACATCTAAAAATGTATCAGGTATATGCAGTGTTGATGGTAATTATTTCACAGCATAAAATGTGCTTAAATACTGTAAGTAATACTCTGTTTATTTTAATACTGAGTGGTGGCAACAGGGCCTAACTGGACACATGCCTGACAGAGAAGCTTTATTGTTTAGTATTTTATAAGGTTAGCATGTGTATGTTTTATGAGGCAAGGTATTGCTCTCAGTGGTTGTGACAGTGTTGTCATCTATTTTCCAATATGAATGCATTCTTAAATCTACAACCCAGTATCACCCTCGCCAACATTATTATAAAAATAAGATCACTTAGTATTTGGTTTCTTACTTATGTATTTTGTTGTCCCTCAGCCTACATTACAACATTGATTTAAAATACAATGAAGAGTTAATTTGGAGCAGTGGCCCATGTAAGGGTTTTGACTCTTTGCTATGTTGATTTAAATTCTATAACTGAATTCAAAAATTCTAATTTGGATGATAAAAACAAGGCATAACAGTGGTTGATATTTCTTCCATTTCCAGCATTCTAATATAGAGTTGTGGACTGGCCAAAGCATCCATATCCTGTGTGACTTGATGAATATAAACACAGTTCTTTCCCATGTGATAAGGCTTTCCAAAGAAATGAACTCACGCCACTCTAATGACAGAATCTACTATTGTGTCAACAGAAGCAGCCAACAACAACAGTTATAAGCTCCAATAATCCATGATACTCTACCAACACTGTATATGAACCACAATGAGAATTTTCCTCGGCTAGACGCTCTGATTGTTGGGCAGCAGTAGAAACTCTCCTCATCATAACATGTGTTTGAGGACATAAACAAGACCAGAATGCAGTGGAGGAATTCAGAGTCTGATTCAAGTCCACTCTTCCAGACCAGTGCTCAGGTCTTCAGTCTTTTATTTTGATCTGAGTACAGAGGCAGCTTAAGAGTTGTACTGAGCGGATTCAAACTTGGGCTTTAGACATCTTCTCACACATGTTGCCCAGTTAAGAGGTCCTTCCAGGGCAGACGTGTCCAAAGTCCTGCTAGTAGTAGGCACAATGTGAGCTTCAGTGATCTACCATATGGACATGTGCGGTTAACTTCTGCAATTTTCTTTTATTAGAGGTTGTAATAAGATTTATACAACAAAATTTCAGTCCTCAGCAGGGGTATCAGAGATTTAGGGATTGCTGACTGCTGAGGTCCTTGTAAGCCAAGAAAGAAACTGTTTTATCTTTACAGACCTGATCTATGATCCTATAGATGAGCTAATGGACTAACAGTCCTAGACACATGACAGACAGACAGGTCCTAGCCTGTCTGTCCTGGGAGAGGATCTCTCCTTCAATATGGGCTCCATAAGGTTTCTTCTTTTTTTGTCCCCACAGCTGTTTTTTTTTTTCCTTACAGAGAAGGAGGCTCTAAGGACAGGAGTGTCCTAGGTCTGTTAATACGGCAAAGTGTAATAAACCTTATGCACCCACATGAATTATGTCAGTATTGTCAACAATGGTACTGTATATTCATATATATTCGGGAATCACATAGCCACTGGGTTATATAGAGGTGCTAGAACTCAACCTGGACGCCTCGTAGTTCCCTTAAAAATGGTCTAGCTCTGCCTATGGTCCACACTCATGCTGACAAAATTATCCAACTGCAGTTGAAGTTTGTACCCCATTGGTTTAGACCAATGGTTCCCAAATTTTTCCTTTGCCATTCATCACGTGATTTATGCAAGCCTTTCTCTGGCCTTTAAGAGTGACATCTGCCCCAGACCTGTCTTTTGCAAGCTGTACTATATTATTATACACTCACTGGCCACTTTATTAGGTACACCTTGCTAGTACCGGGTTGGACCCCCTTTTGCCTTCAGAACTGCCTTAATCCTTCGTGGCATAGATTCAACAAGGTACTGGAAACATTCCTCAGAGAGTTTTGTCCATATTGACATGATAGCATCATGCAGTTGCTGCAGATTTGTCGGCTGCACATCCATGATGCCAATCTCCCGTTCCCCCACATCCCAAAGGTGCTCTATTGGACTGAGATCTGGTGACTGTGGAGGCCATTTGAGTACAGTGAACTCATTGTCATGTTCAAGAAACCAGTCTGAGATGATTCGAGCTTTGTGACATGGCGCGTTATCCTGCTGGAAGTAGCCATCAGAAGATGGATACACTGTGGTCATAAAGGGATGGACATGGTTAGCAACAATACTCAGGTAGGCTGTGGCATTGCAACAATGCTCAATTGGTACTAAGGGGCCCAAAGTATGCCAAGAAAATATCCCCCACACCATTACACCACCACCAGCCTGAACCGTTGATACAAGGCAGGATGGTTCCATGCTTTCATGTTGTTGACGCCAAATTCTGACCCTACCATCTGAATGTCGCAGCAGAAATCGAGACTCATCAGACCAGGCAACTTTTTTCCAATCTTCTATCGTCCAATTTTGGTGAGCCTGTGCGAATTGTAGCCTCAGTTTCCTGTTCTTAGCTGACAGGAGTGGCACCCGGTGTGGTCTTCTGCTGCTGTAGCCCATCTTCCTCAAGGTTGGACGTGTTGTGTGTTCAGAGATGCTCTTCTGCAGACCTCGGTTGTAACAAGTGGTTATTTGAGTTACTGTTGCCTTTCTGTCAGCTCGAACCAGTCTGGCCATTCTCCTCTGACCTCTGGCAACAAGGCATTTTCGCCCACAGAACTGCCGCTCACTGGATATTTTCTCTTTTTCGGACCATTCTCTGTAAACCCTAGAGATGGTTGTGCATGAAAATTCCAGTAGATCAGCAGTTTTTGAAATACTCAGACCAGCCCTTCTGGCACCAACAACCATGCCACGTTCAAAGTCACTTAAATCACCTTTCTTCCCCTGATGCTGGGTTTGAACTGCAGCAGATCGTCTTGACCATGTCTACAGCCTAAATGCATTGAGTTGCTGCCATGTGATTGGCTGATTAGAAATTTGCATTAACGAGCAGTTGGATAGGTGTGCCTAATAAAGTGGCCGGTGAGTGTATATTAGATTATTTGTTAATCACCGTGAACTTTTTGTGTCTGTCTGTGAGGCACTGATTTCCCAGAGATGCCTCTTTCATTCTGTCACTTTCACTGTTCCCTGTGAGATGCACCAACCTTTTCTCTCCCTCCTTGTACTTCTAACCATGAAAACAAAGTTGTGGCAAATAAATATCTATTTTCTGAGCATTTTTATATTGACTAAAACAACAGAAATATCATCGCGGCTACTTTCTGCAATAGAGAGCCTATTTTATTTACTGAAATATCTTAAACTGTAATGGTCAAAATCTCAACTGTGTTTTCTGGACCTATCAATACAAATAAAAACCAATATGAAGATTAAAGTGAAAGATAAACTCAGGGCAGCCCCAAGGTCTTAAAAGCATTAAATAGGTATTAAATTTGATTTTGTCAAGGCCTTTAAATTAAATATTGTGAGTAGGTATTCAATTTTGTTTATCTAGGTCATAAAATTTGTCAGAACATTATGTAAATATAAATATTAAATAGATAAATAAAAATAAAAATAAATATTAAAAAGTAGAGTCACCACAATGACAAATACTATTAATTAAAGTAAAAATGTTGAAATGCATGATTTATTTATTCATTCATTTCTTAAATGGAACACTGAGTTTTTTCATCTGTGCTAGAGTTTTAAAATAAAACCCTTGAGTTTCAGAGAGTAGTAAGGATAAATTCCTCAGTGTAAAATTCAAACAGATTATTGTGCTGTTGTTGATAATGCTGGCACAAAATTTCACTCTAAGCGGCATTAAAAAGTCCTAAAAAGGTTTTAAATTTCACAAGACTAAACCTGGATCTACCCTGAAACTCTCAGCATTTCTCTAACTGAAACCATTTTACAACAACTCAAAGATGACAATCATTGTAGCTGGCATGATCATGGACTCAGAGTTAAAAAATGGTTTGTTTACCCCCTTCACTCTTACTCATACCACCCAGTGATCTACACACTTATTTATTTTTACTCCCAATAATATTAAAGTGAAAGTATTCAAACGTTCTTGTATTAAAGAAAATTAATTAATCACCTAACAGTATATTGTGAAAGGAACATCTGGATGTGTATAAAAGGCTTTATTATGAAGTTGCTATTGGCTGTAGGTCTACGGCTCTTGACAACATGGGCTGTTGATACACTTCATTTACACCGAGAAACAGGCTTTATGTCTGATTATTAGTGCAATTATGACCTTGGTTTGACACTGCATGGAACATCTAAGTTTTAATTGCACCAACACACCTTCCCAGTTTGGTTCATTTTCTACTGCTGCATAATTACAACTTAATTACTGTGAAAAAGGTCTGGGAGGTGTTTAGTAGCACTCAGTAAACAACATGAAGTCCAGTGCTCAAAGACATTCTCATCCATTTTTAGACCGGTGAAGACGCCCCTCCTTGAACTGTCACCTTATCGTGGTGGAGGAGTTTGAGTGTTCGAGTGATCCTAGGAGCTATGTTGTCTGGGGCTTAATGCCCCTGGTAGGGTCTCCCATGGCAAACAGGTCCTAGGTGTTGAGCCAGACTTAAGAGCGGTTCAGATGCCCATTATGATGAGTTCCAAAGCAAGGTCCATTACGTCTCCAGGATTGGCGTCACCGGGGCCCCACCCTGGAGCCAGGCCTGGGGTTGGGGCTCGCAGGCGAGTGCCTGGTGGCCGGGTCTCCTCCCACGGGACCCGGCCAGGCCAAGCCCAAAAAGGCTACGTGGGACCGCCTTCCTGTAGGCCCACCACCCGAAGGAAGGACCATAAGGGGCCAGTGCTGTGTGATTTGGGCGGCTGTCAGAGGCGGGTGCCTCGACGGCCCAATCCCTGGACGCAGAAACTAGCTCTGGGGACATGGAATGTCACCTCACTGGGGGGGAAGGAGCCTGAGCTTGTGCGGGAGGTCGAGCGGTATCGGCTAGATATAGTCAGGCTCGCCTCCACGCACGGCTTGGGCTCTTGAAACCCAGCTTCTTGAGAGGGGTTGGACTCTCCCCTCACGCTGGAGTTGCCCGCGGTGAGAGGCGGCGGGCTGGTGTGGGCTTGCTTATAGCCCCCCAGCTCAGCCGCCATGTGTTGGAGTTCACCCCGGTGAACGAGAGGATCGCGTCCCTGCGCCTCCGGGTGGGGGACATGTCTCTCACTGTGGTTTCGGCTTATGGGCCGAACAGCAGTGCAGAGTACCCGGCCTTCTTGGAGTCCCTGGGAGGGGTACTGGAAGGTGCTCCGACTGGGGACTCCATTGTTCTACTGGGGGACTTCAATGCCCACGTGGGCAGTGACAGTGATACCTGGAGGGGCATGATTGGGAGGAACAGCCTCCCCGATCTGAACCTGAGTGGTGTTTTGTTATTGGACTTCTGTGCTAGTCACAGCTTGTCCATAACAAACACCATGTTCAGGCACAAGGGTGTTCATCAGTGCATGTGGCACCAGGACACCCTAGGCCGGAGGTCGATGATCGACTTTGTCGTTGTGTCATCTGACCTTCGGTCGTGTGTCTTGGACACTCGGGTGAAGAGATGGGCTAAGCTGTCAATTGTATTGTGAGAGTCTATTGGGAAAGTCTGGCTGAGCCTCCTGTCAGTGGGTCTTCAGAGCTTCAACCAGATCCCAGGAGAGGTTGGGAACATTGTGTCCGAGTGGACCATGTTCTCCACCTCTATTGTCGATGCGGCTGTTCAGAGCTGTGGCCGTAAGGTCTCTGGTGCCTGTCATGGCGGCAACCCCTGAATCTGGTGGTGGACACCGGAAGTAAGGGATGCCGTCAGGCTGAAGAAGGAGTCCTACCAAGCTTGGCTGGCTCATGGGACTCCTGAGGCAGCCGATGGGTACCGGCAGGCCAAGCGTGCTGCAGCCAGGGTGTCATGGAGGCAAAAACTTGGGTCTGGGAGGAGTTCGGGGAGGCCATGGAGGAGGACTATCAGTCGGCCTCGAAGAAATTCTGGCAAACCGTCTGGCGCCTCAGGAGGGGGAAGCAGTGCTTCGCCAACACTGTTTACAGTGGAGGTGGGGGGCTGCTGACCTCGACTGGGGATGTTGTTGGGCGGTGGAAGCAATACTTCAAGGATCTCCTCAATCCCACCGACATGTCTTCCGTCGAGGAGGCAGAGGCTGGGGACTCAGAGGTGGACTCGTTCATCACCCAAGCTGAAGTCACCGAGGTGGTTAAAAAGCTCCTCGGTGGCAAGGCACCGGGGGTGGATGAGATCCACCCTGAGTACCTCAAGTCTCTGGATGTTGTGGGGCTGTCATGGCTGACACGTCTCTGCAACATCGCGTGGCGGTCGGGGACAGTGCCTCTGGACTGGCAGACTGGGGTGGTGGTCCCTCTTTTTAAGAAGGGGGACCGGAGGGTGTGTTCCAACTACAGGGGATCACACTCCTCAGCCTCCCCGGGAAAGTCTATTCCAGGGTTCTGGAGAGGAGAATTCGGCCGATAGTCAAACCTCGGATTCAGGAGGAACAATGCGGTTTTCGCAGCGGTCGTGGAACAGTGGACCAGCTCTACACCCTCCATAGGGTGCTTGAGGGTTTGTGGGAGTTCGCCCAACCTGTCCACATGTGCTTTGTGGATTTGGAGAAGGCATTCGACCGTGTCCCTTGTGGTATCCTGTGGGGGGTGCTCTGGGAGTATGGGGTCCAAGGCCCTCTGTTAAGGGCTGTCCGGTCCCTGTACGAACAGAGCAGGAGTTCGCATTGGTTGTAAGTCAGACCTGTTCCCAGTGCATGTTGGACTCCGGCAGGGCTGCCCTTTGTCACTGGTTCTGTTCATTATTTTTATGGACAGAATTTCTAGGCGCAGCCAGGGGCCAGAGGGAGTCTGGTTTGGGAACCAAAGGATTTCATCTTTGCTTTTTGCAGATGATGTTGTCCTGTTGGCTTCATCAAGCCAAGACCATCAGCATGTGCTGGGGCGGTTTGCAGCCGAGTGTGAAGCGGCTGGGATGAGAATCAGCACCTCCAAGTCCGAGGCCATGGTTCTCAACCGGAAAAGGGTGGCTTGCCCTCTCCAGGTTGGGGGAGAGCTCCTGCCTCAAGTGGAGGAGTTCAAGTATCTTGGGGTCTTGTTCACGAGTGAGGGAAGGATGGAACGTGAGATTGACAGACGGATCGGTGCAACATCTGCAGTAATGCGGTCGTTGCATCGGTCTGTCGTGGTGAAGAAGGAGCTGAGCCGGAAGACGAAGCTCTCGATTTACCGGTCGATCTACGTTCCTGCTCTCACCTATGTCATGAGCTTTGGGTCATGACCGAAAGGACAAGATCCCGGATACAAGCGGACGAAATGAGTTTCCTCCGCAGGGTGGCTGGGCGCTCCCTTAGAGATAGGGTGAGGAGCTCAGTTACATGGGAGGAGCTCGGAGTAGAGCCACTGCTCCTCCACATCGAGATGAGCCAGCTGAGGTGGCTTGGGCATCTGTTCCGGATGCCTCCTGGTCGCCACCCTGTGGAGGTGTTCCGGGCATGTCCCACAGGGAGGAGGCCCCGGGGAAGACCTAGGACACGCTGGAGGGACTACGTCTCTCGGCTGGCCTGGGAACACCTTGGGGTGCCCCCGGTAGAGCTGGAGGAAGTGTCTGTGGAGAGTGAAGTCTGGGCATCTCTGCTTAGACTGCTGCCCCCGCGACCCGGCCCCGGATAAAGCGGAAGAAGATGGATGGATGGATGGATGGATGAAGACGTGTTCTGGGCCTCTCTGCCACTGGCTAGCTTGTTTTTTTTTTTGGTTGTTTTGGTCTCTTGTATATTGAAAGGGAAAGCCTGGGTGTGGAAGTTTATGATTGATTTAGTGCTCTCAGTAGGAACAGTCACCAGGGACACGTTTTCTGACTTTGTTGTATTTTGTGTGTTATTGTTAGTATTAAAGGTCCCATATTCTCAAACACACCTGCAGTAGTATTTTGTTTCATTTACACATGTTTGAGTAAACCTGAGCGTTTGTCAGTGTCATGTTGCTAATAGCTAAATAGCCATTTCATGCTCACTCCATTCACCACCATTGTAAAAGTAACAGCTCAAAAGATTTTACATACATACATTAGCTATATAAGTAGGTATATAAGGTATATAAGTTATAAAACCTACAATATTAATGGAATATTTTTAACTACACTTATGATTACTGAGTAAACAAGCCAGTTAGCATTTAGTACTAAAACATTTAGTGCTAGTGAAGAAGACCACGTACACAATGAGGCAGAGATAACTCTGGGAAGATAAATACACTAAACTCAAAAGTTGAAGTTTAAGGTTAGCTAAATTTACATTTGATGTCATCTGTCAGTGGTTTCTAAAGTGGGGTCTGGGACCCCCTGGTGGGCCACAAAGGTTGTTATGTATTAAATACATAACAAAAAAAATGTGTTTGAAAGGAAGTACAATACTTAAGTTTCATTGTTGGCAGTGTGCATAAGATTCTTGACTTAGGAAAAGGCTGTCATATGTTAACATATGTATGTCTATGTCTACATAAAAGCAGGAAATGTAACTTCAAAATAGCAAGGTCTAAATCCCAATAAATGAATTGACAAAACTCCAAAGAAAATGTATTTCTGTTCTGCGGATTCATAAATGTGGGTGGCTTCTAAGTCAGATTAAGTAAATACTGAGGAAACAGCCAAGTTTTCCCGCAAACCAAAGAGTGTGCGACAGTTCATCAAGATTAGATCTAAATATGTTCAAATATGTCTTATCGGAAATCATTCCACATGCATTGATTACATTTTTTAAAAATTGTAATGGACTTCATCCATTCAGTACAAACACACACTGCTTTAAGACTGTTGCCCTGCAGTCTGCCTCACACATCTGTTATAGCTGTGTGGAGAGTCAAAATAATGAATCAAGGCACAAGGGCTCACAAACCAATGTCATTTTTTGTGGTGGTCCCAAGCCTGGATAAATCATGGAGTAGACAAGAGTGAAAAGAGAGAATGGAGTAAAGCTAATATTGTTGTTTTATAAGATTAAAGGGGAAATATTATGCTTTTTGTATATTTTTAAACTAATCTTGGTCCCCTCAGCACATTTTACAACCTTTAAAAACATTATGTGAATAAAAGACAAAAAAAAATTTATAAGTACTCTACTGGTGCAATAAAGAAACAGGTGAGTGGAGTACAGCCCTGTTAAGCTCTTTTGAACAGAAACAGAGAAAAAGAACACTTCACTTCCTTACCGTTTTTGGTATGATGCCATTTTACTACAAAATGAAAAAATGTATGTGAGGAATCAGTGAAAACAGAGCTGTACACTGTTTTTTGGATAAATATATGAGAGCAGACTGGATGTAGAGGGCTTGTTGATTGGTCAGTGCTTCCTGGAGTGGGTGAAGCTTCGAGGGAGAGGGAGAGGTTTGTAGAACTCAGCATTCTAAGGCCTCAGAATACAGGATTACTTAAACATACATGGATGCAACAAAACAAAACTCCAGGTATGTTTTTGATGAGGGAACAACATTATAACATGAGGGAAAGCTCAGAAAAGTAAATTTTACACAATATATCTCTTTAATATCTCTTTGTTACTTTGCCACTCATGGAGAATAAATACAACCAGTCAGAATTCAGGAGGATGAACCTTCTCTGGACACAATTTTTCACTCATCTTCCATTTATTACCTTTAGGAATCGTGGGTAGCTGAAAAGCCTTTCCTGGCAGGGTTACACCCTGGAAAACAGCCCGTTTGTCACAGGGCTGACCCTTAGAGACACACCAGATGAAGTCAAACTACCTGGGGAGAACCCACAGTAACACAGCAGGACATGCAGACTCCAGACAGAGAGCATTGTGTCAACCCATTTTAGAGAAGGTAGGACTTTGATGGAATGGGAGGGGTTCTCAGATTTACTTCATCTTTCTAATGGTACGTTCACACCGGACGCGAATCAGGCGACAAATTCGCGTCATTCGCGTCTAGTTGGACGCGTGACCATTTTGAATTCACTCGAGTCATTCGTGCGTGAAATTCGCGCGAATGACGCGAATTGGACGCTTCATTTGCGTCAAATGAGGGGCATGGCCGCTAGGGCTACTCCCAAATGAGCCTGTCTGGGTTTGGACACCTGTGTCCCGTGAGGCTGCGAGGACCTCTCCCCAGGACACTGCTGCTGTACAGCAGCATTAACCCCAGAGACAGAGCTGAGACAACCTGGGGTTATTTCTTGTACATTAGCTCTCTCTTGTGGTTTTGGGGTCTAGTCTAGTCCCAGGCTCTGTATTTTCTGTTGTTCTGGAGAGTGCAATAACTGCTAATATAACAAGCACATCTCAATAGGCTATTTTGGTAAAGTTAACCCCCCCCCCTTTATATTTACTTGTATTTATTTGTGTGTTCTTGATGTCACAATGATCAGAGTGAGCCTCTGTCACAGGCTTGTATCACAGATAACAGCTATAACCACAGTCACACAGAGCTAAACAGCCATATTTATTTTATTTATAGTGTTTTATATCAGGGCTGTTTTTGTTTCCTGTCTTCATAAAAGTAGAAGAGCTGCTGTAGGCTGTAGCTTTTATCTCCGGGTTCACTCTCAGCCTCGATGATTGTTTTGCTGGATCTCCGAGGCAGGGATCTCCTCCTGTTACGTCGTACGTAACCACGTCATTGCTACAGCAGGTCCCTGATTGGTTAACGCGGCGCGAATGTTCGCAGAAGTTGAAAAATTTGAACTTCTTCTACTTCCAGAGCGTTGGACGCGAATCGGCGTTGTTCGTGTCCAATGCCGATTCGCGTCTCCGCCTATTCGCGGGATTCGCTTGATTCGCGTCGCGCCATTCGCGCCATTCGCGTCATTCGCGCCGCAGGACGCTTGTTCGCGCCTGAACGCGGCTTTCCATAGACTTAACATGGTAATCACTCGCGCCTGACGCCTGATTCGCGTCCGGTGTGAACGTACCATTAGAGAGTGAATCTGTATAAAACTACATTATACTGATATCAACAGAGCTGTTGTCATTGCAGTTAGCTTTAAACCTTACGCCTCAATTAAAACTGTCCAATCTAACGTCATAAAAAATATATACATTCATTTTTTTTCTATTTGCATAAATCCTTTATTTAACTTGAGCCCTGATCATAAATTCCAAATATTTAATTATTTTCAGAATTGTAACCTTTGTTATGCCAGTGTATGTAATAGTATCTACATTTTTTGTGAAAAATGTGAAAAAAGTGAAATATTTTTAATATTCTCAAAGCAAATGATGTGCTATGTAGAATCTAAAAAACAAGTCCCATTAATACTGGTTTTAACTTTTTGTTACTCAAAAAAAAAACAAAAAAAAACAAACAAAAAAAACCAAACAAACATCTAAATCAGTGTTGTTGGTGATATCTATATTCCCTCCTAGAAAAACTTTGCATTGAGAATACTGAAAATATTTTTTGTGTACAAAAAAATGTAGATGCTATTACATACACTGGCATAAAAAGGGTTAAAATTTGGAACATATAATTAAGTATTTGGTATTTAGAGTCAGAGCAGAGGTTGATTAAAAGATTAAAAAGTAAAAAGTGGACAAAATATGAAAGTATAAATTTTTTTATAATATTTTGTTAACAAGGACACTTTTCTTACGTAACATTAGCAACGTAACAAATTTAGTTAAAGAGTGTAAAAATTAGGTCATTTTAGATTTGTGTTTAGAAAATCAACATTTGTGATAAAATGCACACCTGAGTCATATTTCAGAGAAAAAATTAGAACCACCCAAAAGTTATCAAAAAATAAATAAAAAGTGAAAAGGACACTTTTGTCCTCATTAGGGCACAAGGGTTGAAAACCTCAGTTGTAAGTATGTATGTGTCAGGTCAGTGTTGCTGTGTGTCTTTCAAATCAAGACCAGTCCAGAATAAAGTACTGCAGCATTAGCACATGTTCGCACCCTTTAGTCCCTGCTTTTGTGCTAGCTTTTATTTGCTTGTGTAAGATCGTCAAATCAGATCTGTGTAATAAAGTTCACGACTTTGAAAACAACGTGCACATTTTCTCACTGTCCCTTTGGTCTCATCTTTCTGTCAAGTGGCTTCCCATGTGAACCCCACACTGTTTTGTCATAAACCGAGACTTGGCTCTGAAGGCTCAAATTCAAGTCTGAAAATCAAGTGCCCTCTCCAGCTCTCAGAGGGACCGTGGGCCTATGGGTGCTCGAGATCTGTGCGAACATTCTTTTCATGCTATCAGCTGTAGTTATTGGCTCCTGATTACGTGCGTGTTTACTTGGCGAGTTTGTTACCCTGCCGTTTAGAGGAAAAAGCGTCCAAGCATGGTGATCCGCTGGGATAGTGGGAGATTTGAGGATTTGGGCCTCAGCGCTGCGAGGCCCTGTCAATCAAACAGGAGCAGAACACATGGAGTCTGTTTCAAAGTCATGTCTACTGATGATGAAGATGAGGAAAGAGGAGGAAGAGGTGATGGCATTGTCTCCCTCTGACACTATTATGGACTGTTTGTGGACTTTTTAATTTCATGGACAATTATTCTTGATGTTTTAATGTTGCTAGTGGCATGAAAATCTCCAAATACTAATATTTTTGATCCAAGTTTAAACTTTTTTACTTTCTCTTTGTACACAAACACTGCACACTTAAATTAAGGACCAAAAGTGTCCCATTGACTTCCTTTATAACTTCATGTTTTGATATTACTTTAATGTAGGACAAATATAATGTGATGCCTATAAATACTATCTTAATCTGAGCTTCTGAGTTGAAAATTGAATAATTTGCCATTTGACACAACGACTTTAATGGTCTGGATGTATGTCGGCTCTTCCCTTCAACAGATGGCACAGTAAACATTCTGCCAGAAAGGGCCTATCCTCAGCATCCTCTTCTCTCACACCAACTAACTTCATGTCCTCTTTCACAACATCCAAGACCCTCCTAGCAGCTTTAACCTTAGCATCCACCTGCCCATATATGAACTGGTAAAATCGGTGGCAAAGTGGCAAAGTGGTTAGCACTGTTGTTTCACAAAAAAAAAAGTGCCCAGATTTGATTTCCAGCAGGGCCTTTCTGTTTGTTTTCTGAGTTTGCATATGCTCGCTGTGTGAGTTTTCTCAGCTAATCCTTCAGCTGCTTTACCTACTCCTGACCCGGATCCGGGCTGGTTAGGTCAAATGCAGACAACAAATTTCCCTACAGGGACAGTAAAGTGTACTTTAACTTTTACAATCTCCCCTTGTCCTTCGTCTGAAAAATCTGACTTTACCTTCAAAACCTCTCACACGACCTGTCCCTCTGATGGACTCATTCCTAATCCTATCCACACTTGTCACTCCCAAACAGAACATCAACATCTTCAGCTCTGCTCCCTCCAGCTCTGGCTCCTGTCGTTTGTGTTTTTCCTTTATTCTTGTCCCTACTCTTCTATCACACAACATACCTGCTGTAATTAGCACACACAGACTTACTGTTATCTTACCGTGAGCAGCAGTGGTCATTGGTGGTCACTGGTGGTTCATCTGAAATACCAGTCAAAACTGACTAGACTGTAGAAATCAGTTTAATCATGTAGTACAGTTTTTGTGTTTTGTGTAAAATGGTAAAAGTCACTTAGGAATGAGAACCAGAGCCTTAGGTGAGATGTCATTCTTTTATAAATACACTTTTTTTAAAGAGTCAGGCGGGAGCAGTGCAGTGATAGTCAGATGTAAAGGGGGCTGATAGGACTGTGGCTCACGAGACGCTGCAGTCTCTAAGAGGATTCTTGGCACAAAGCCCTAAAAGCAAACCTCTCCTCTGTGGATACATTACAGAGCTGACCTCTCAGAAGCCCAGAAGAAGACAGTATATAATAGTTAATTTATATTATTCATGGTGACTAAAACTGACTGTGATGTAGACCGTTATGAAATAAATATACCCTTTATAACTTTTACTGAATCAACAAACCCTGTGTAGACAGTTTCCTTGGAATCATTCTGACCAATAGCACATCTAAACTGGACATGCACATTAACAAGCCTATGTCATAGTCAGTGGAGGCAGCATAAGTACTGGTGCCCAAGGAAACTTGTCAATGTGGCTGGGACAGCTATGGTCTCTGTGGGGACATACAGTTATCACTGAAAAAAAAAAAGTTTTTTTCCTAATGTATATTTCCATAATTCTTTTCAGACAGTGCTCAGTTTGTCCTCTCCGTGTCACTGTATGAACAGGAGCTAATGGAACTTCCACTGGGTTTTAAGGAAGTTTCCACAGGGAGGTTATGTTTTTGACTGGTATTTGTTTGTTTGTTGGGTTGTTAGTCTGAAAGCAAACCAGCTGAAAAAGTAATAGTCAGATTCCTCTGGTCAGTAATGGACCATTGAACACACCATTAGTTTTCAGTGTGTGATGTAAAAAATATATTAATATTGCTATTACTAAATATATTACTGTTGCACAAGTTTAATCTACTGTATGTTTGAATGGTACTGATATTGATATTGATACTGTTACTGATACTAATGCCTTATCAAGAAAAAAAGACAAAAAAAAAAAGCAAACAAAAAACTAAACAAAAAACAAACAAACAAAAAACAAACAAAAATGAATAAAATAAAATATATTTATTATTGTGTATCCAGGGAAAAACAGTAAAGTTTTGCAGAGGTGTGGGCTCTACAACTACTGTAACTGTAGTCTTATTTCTCAAATTCCACGGGTGATTTGAGATTTGATTTTGATTGTGATGTGATTCCACACTATTGAAAACACACAGGATCATTTCCTATTAATAACCCTAAAACTTGAGTCAGTTGGGCTGGGCTTGTCTCACAGACTCTTCTTTATTTAGCCCATAATCTTGATGGAAACACATTCATTGTCCAGTGATCTTCTTGTTTTCCCACTGGTGTGTGAGTGACAGCCTCTAACTCCTGTCCCATATAGAGACATAACACTCAGCTTTACTTCATATACAGAATGACGATGATTTTACAATCAGTCCACAGAGATTTACTCGTTGCTGTTCCTTATGAAAAGTGCCTCTGTGCTGTTTTCCAGCCCATAAACGCTCCCTCCCAAAATACCTCGACATGTGTGTGTTTGGTTCTTTGGAGCTTGTGCAGGCCGTGGTGTCGTACCTTCTCCGTGCCGTGTCGGAGTTAGACTAAACTCGTAGTGGTGACATTTATTACGAGTGTTGTCAGGGGACCTCCAGAGCTTTTACTGTCATGCCTCTGCAGCACAGGGCTCGGGGCCAAACGTCCTGAGGCCTCACACTGTACAGTAGCAGGCTCTTAAAAATATAACGAAAGGCAGTAATGTCCGTTGTGCAATAAGTGAGGTACTTCTGTAAGAGTGCATGTGATATAATTGTCAAATCTAGCTTTTTAAATGCTTAGATCCATTTACCCATAAAAGTTTGAGTATTGTTTGAAGCCAGAGGGGCGTATGTCCACTTACACCCTTCTGGCTCTGAACAATACAGGAGCCTACAGTATTTTTCAGAGCCAGAAGGGCGTAAGTGTAGGTGGTGCCCCTAAACAGTCTGAGGCAGAAAAGATTTTTTTTTTTGAAAACCCTTGATGTGTCAGAGAAATTTGCAAGGTCTGCAGGCAGCCATACCTCAACCTTCCAAAAACTGACAGTGGCACAACAGGCAACCAGAGGCACCAGAACCACACACCCCGCTCAATGTATGAAAGTCCTCCAGGGATCAGTGCCTTAAAGAAAAAAGACCTGCTCACCCTGTGCACCAATGGGAGTAGGGCTGCACGATATGGAGAAAACCTGCGATATTTGATAACTATGTTGAAAATTGCGATAACGATATTATTGCGATATTTGAACATATCCTACTAATCCTACTAATAGCCTACTTTTCGAACATAGCAAGTTAAATTCACTACATTTCACAAAAAATGGCTGTAATAATCCAACCTTGAAAAATCCATTTTGCTTTGAGAATATTGATTTTGTGTGTGTGTGTTTTTTACAAAAAAAAAACAAAAAAAAAAACACATACACATACACATAAAAAGACAAATGAAAATAATTAAATATTCGGTATTTATGGTCAGGACAAAAGCTGATTAAAAATGTATGCAACAAAAGTAGAAAAAAAAAACAGTGTATCAATACGTAGTAATGTAACGTAACTAGTGTACAAAAAAAAAAAAAAAAGTGCTGGCAACATGTGAATGAAACAAAATAATACTCCAGGTATGTTTTTGAGGTGGAGACAACATTATAACATGGTTAAAAGCTCAGAAAAGTTTATTTAGCAGAATAGGGGATCTTTAAAGTTGAACTTGTGGTCTTTAAGTGGACACTGATAAATCACAGGAGTCTCACTTGGTTCTGTGAATACTGTCCAGCTGTACAGACTTATTCAGGGAAATCAAGGAGCCTTTTGCTTATGTGGTGGCAATTGCTCCTACAGTTACTACAACTAAATACCAAGTCAATCAATAATGACATTACACACATATAAAAGTACTGTATGGTTTTTTTTTTTTTTTGTTTTTTTTTTATTATTATTTATTTTTGGCTAATGCATATTTGTAAATGTATAGCTGTTGTAGTTTGCAAACATTTTCCACAGCACTTTAACATTACATTTTTAGACAGAAAGACAGCTTTCTAGATCCAGTTTCATGTCACTAAATGCCTTGGTGGCTCACCCTGTAGAGCACATACCACAACCTGGAGCAGCCAGGGGTCAATCCTCAGCTTACTGTTTTGTTCATATCTGTATATTTTGTAAATTTAGATTAGTCAATTCACAGCTTATTTTATTTTACTTTATAATATAGTATCCTGCATGTTTATTATTATTATTATTATTATTATTATTATTATTATTATTATTATTATTATTATTATTATTATTATTATTGTGCGTTACTTATTATATTTAATTTATGTTTAGGACCAAAAGCAAATCCCTAGTGACCTTTCACTTACTATGGCAATAAATACAGTGTTTCCATAAAGTATCTTTACAATTTAAAAAATATATTGCAAAGGCAATTGATCTTAATCAGATTTGTTCTATGTACTCAGTGGTTATCAGAGTTTTTAATCACACTTACTGCTGCCAGACAGTTACAACTATGACGTTCAACTGTGCACAAAGTCCTATACAAGAACTTGCAATTGTACTTTGCTTACAAAGTGCAACTCTTACAGCCTGCACTCCAGCCAAATGATAAACTAAGACCAAAAGAGTTTGCAGTTAACATACTGGAATTAGTTTATGAGGATGAAACGTTCCTCACCCGAGTTTGTCTTAGTGAGGAGTTTCAGGGAAACTGAACACACATAATGCAAGAATATGAGGATCAGAACAGCCCCATGTCACTCGGGAACTTCACTGAGAGAGTCCAAAGGTGAATGTGTGCTGTGGGATCATCATTGATGATGGCAAGAAATCCAGTACCATCTTGATGTGCTTTGTGCAACTAATGCTGCCCATATAGAGGTGGATTAAATGAGGCAAAAAACTTCAATATCTACTCCTCATTTTGTAATAATTTACACATATTTGTCTGTTCATTTACTATTGTAATATATATATTTTTTTAAATTGTAAAGAGACTTTATGGACGCCCTGTATTATTCTGATTCTGAGCACTTTTAACTCATTGCCCTCCATCTCCCTCATCTCCTGTCAACTCTATTGTCTCTTTGTCAGAGGCACAAACCCAAAAGTAAATCTTGTTGCAGCTGAGTTTTTAGTCCATGACTGCTTCATCAAAAGTCTGTGTTACAAAACCTGTGTTCCTTTATAGCTTGTGTTTTTCCTGGAAAGAGGCCAGTACACTTGTGCAAAATGGATCAGAGGTGTCAGCTTGCAGGCACTTTAGCAGTAGCTCTGATCCACCCAAGGCCACCACCTTGTCATGACCCCCAACAATTACTGTCTTTTACTGGCATCAATTGACTGTTTACTACTTCCTCAGGGTCAAAGATTAACCTCCAGGGTCACGGTGAGGTCGCAGTGCTGTTCTCATGCAGCGGTCAGCGATGTCTCCAACAACAACAGTTTGAGGAACGGTTTACGGGACGTCACGAGATCACAGCGTGTCTCTGTACCTGCGAGGATTAGGTCCCTCCATCCATCCTGGAGGACTGACCCGAGACTTCTGAGGGGTACGGTGGGGGTGCAGGGGGTGCTGGTGACAGTGATGCCCATGTGAACAGAGCTTTATGTCAAAGGATCAGAGGAATTGAGCCACACAGAGATAAAGGGATCAACATTTAGAATATTTAGAGTGAAAGGTATGGAGGTGTCATAGGAAATTTTAGGGAACTTTTTGGTCAAAATGTACTAAGACTGTCTCCATATACTATGTGAGCTTCTACTGACAGATGACATCATGGCAGTACATGTTTGGTTCTTATATTTTTGGGATATATTTTTGAAGCAGTTATAACCAATGGGACACTACACTTTTGAATGGTTATTTGTAACCATTGGTGCCTTGTGGTGATTCAAATGTACATAGGCAACAACGGTACAAGACAACATCCACTCAAACTCTTCATTACGGGGAGGAAATGTGTGATTAGAAATGCAGGAGCTGTTGCTGGTTGCTAGGGTTTCTAAAAGTACAGTTAGAGGTAGAGCCTTTAGTTACCAAGCTCCTGTTTTATGGAATCAGCTTCCAGCTCATGTTAGAGAGGCAAACACAGTCTCTACATTTAAGGTTAGGCTTAAAACGTTCCTCTTCGAGAAAGCTTAACTCCACAGCTGAAGCTAAGCTGCTCTAGGAGCTATAAGCTGGGGGAAGTATGGAGTCTCTACAGCCTGTCCAACCTGGGAGTGGATCTCTCCTTCATGTGGTTCTCCCTGAGGTTTCTTATTTTGTCACATATGTTTTTTTTTCTTTGTATGTGTGCGTGTGTGTTTTTCTTTTCCTTAACAAGAAGAAGGAGAAAAAAAAAGGAATATACATTTACCCTTTTCTTTTCTTGTCTTAGTTTTGTATGTTGCAGACTTAGACCTAGTCTCCAGTGTTTTTATACATTGTTGGGATCTTGACCAATCTTGATCTTGTCTTGTTGTTCCTTGGCCTAGGTCAGTGGTTCTTGAATGGTACAGGTACCACTGGTGGTACGCTGGCTCTAGTGTGGTCCTTGAAAATGAAAACCATTTAATACAATTACAGACTGGTTTGATTGAAGTCCTGATTTAGACCTGAGTTAATTCCTGATTTTGTCCTGTTTACAAAAATATTTTTTGTCCTTATTAGGCCTGTTTCAGGCCCAGTTTAGTCCTAGTTTAGGCACAGCTTAGACCTGCTTTAGTCCTACTTTAATCCCAGTTTGGTCCTAGTTGAGTTCCAGTTTAGTCCTAGTTTAGACATTGTTTAAACCTAGTTTAGTCCTACTTTAGTCCTGGTTTAGACATGGCTTAGACCTGGGTTAGTTAGTCCTGGTTTAGGTATGACCAAGAACTCAGAAAGCCAAATACATATATACTGTAAATCTAGATGTTGTATCAGCCACTAAACATCTTGGTTTTCCTTGGTCTTGGCCCCCAAATGTCTTGGTACACTGACTCTCAACCTGGTTTTGGTCTTAGTTTCAACTGTCCTGACTTCTACATTGGCTGCCGGTGCATGTTTTTTGTTTTTTTTTATGGTAACCCTGTGATTGCTATTGTCCAGGGTTGATCACGCTTCAGGCTCAAGGCAGCTGGGACAGGCTCCAGCCCTCTACTAAAAACAGGAGCCCATTCCACCTAAACTCGATATAGATTGTACATCTCAGTCTTGGTATGTTTTATCATTGAAATGTCCAGTATTAGCTCCGTCTGAGTCTCCCCTCTTTCTGAGCTCTACTGCTGGATCTGAAGAGTCAACAGCCCGCTCTTTCTACTCCTAAACCCCAGCCTTATGGTTCTGCTCTCACGGCTCGCTGCCTTCACCTCACTTATCTGTTCATAGGACACACATTTTCAGTGTTCAGGTGCAGCGTCCCGGTGGCCACCCAAGAGAACCCGCCTGATCCGGCTGATCAAGACCTAGCATGCTTCGGCTCCCAGAGGTTTCCCAGTTTTCCAGTGTAAATAAGAGCAAAAAAATCACACGTGACTCTGTGAGAAGCCTGCATTATCGGGAATTGAGCCCAGCGTGTGGTTCTGATTAGCCTTAAACCCAGATAGTTAAGATCTGAAGTGGAGTCTTTGACCTCTGGGAACGCTCAAATCCCCATGTAACCCCGGAGCAAGTGTCCTGACCTCCAGCTCCATTTCCCTGGAAGTGCACTGACGACGTTATCAGGGATTCCCTCCATCTTGGATTTATTTTTCATCTTTGAAGTGACAGGTTCTTCAAGGTCAGATAAAGTAGAGCAGAGGAGGGCTGTGTCATAAAACCCTTTTTTTTGGCACAGAGTCTGTCATTTGTCCCAGGGAGTGCTGGAGTGTCCTGGGGCTGATCTGGGTGCATCAGCGCTGGATGTTGCCCACCCACAGAGGCCGTTCTGTGGGGAGCAGAGGGAGTGTTGTCTGTCTCTGGATCTCTGAGCTGTCCCTGAGTAAACAGCCTCCCTGCAGCAGCGAACTCCAGCCATGTCTTTGTCTGTAAGCCGACGTCGACACGGTAGAATAAACATTTTCTCAGTTTTATCGGCACCCATTAAAATACACCAGCCATTCTTTCTCCACCCCAGTGTAATACCACCCCCATACATAGTTGTATGTGTCTGTTTTTTTTTTTTTTTAGTTAAATAAATAAAACTGAGGTGTTTGCAATAAACTCTGCAATGCAAGATGTCAAACCTAAGTTTTAAGCTGACCTCAAACTAGATCATGTTCAGCAAAGTCCACATAGCCAACACAAAAATCACACTTTTACAGCCATTGATTTAATGTTGACAAGTGGTGCAGACCAGGGGTCATCAATTTTAAATTCAATGAGGTCCAGTTTGTGAAAATTTTCTCGAGCAAAGGTCTGGAACATCACAAGATTATATGTTGCCCTGAAAAAGCATTGAAGTTACATCAACATCTGTGTCTGCAGCAGGGATCTTCAACTACATTTGTCCGAGGACCAGAATTTTTCTCGGCAGACACCATATGGGCCAGATGCTCTCATAAAGGCAAGGCATTGAGGCAATCTCAATCAAACTTGCTGTGCAAGTAGAACTTAGAGAATAGCTACAAAATGCATTTGATTTTTTTGTTCTACAAGCCTCTATGCTAGAGAAATGAGCAACATCTTTTTATTGCAGTTTTGGGCTTTTCAGGCCGAGATAAAGCGTTTTTGGATTTTTGGTTTCCTATGACCTACAGATTAAGTTGCCTGGAAAATCCAGAATGATATGTCTCTGTATTATTATACAGAGAAATATCAGTCTGGTCACCATGCCGTCCACCGTGGTTGGATTCAAATCCCAACCATACCATGTGTTTTGATTTGTTTATTTAAGTCACATGTTCTTCGTGAGCAGCGTCACTCGTGCACTCTTACCTCAACAACAATCAAGATGGTGCACCGAGGAGCCGAGAGTTTGTTTCATTCAGGGTAAAATCCATTTTAAATTACCAAAAACATATCAAGTCATTAAAACCACAGCAGCTTACAGCACTAGAAGCCTTTATTTAAAAAAAAAAAAAAAAAGATTTTTTCGTGTTGCTCACTTTCTTGTCGCTTTGTTAACATCACATCTGCCATTCTCTGATTGGCCTACTCCGCTGTCAGTTTACTCGGGTTTGCTTCGCCCTAGAAATCGAATTGATTCAATGGTGACCAGACTCATCCACTGGTACAGCGGTGAGGCTGGAATTCCCAGGCAACAGAGTAAAAGCCCAGACTGATAAAAGACAGTTGGGGATGCACTGAGCTGTCCTCTCAGGACTTCCAAATGTATCTTAAGGTCAAATCTCACAGCTCTGTAGCAGGGCTGCTAAAATGGCCTTTAATAAATTGACAGTGTATTATTATTATTATTATTATTATTATTTTTTTGAGAAAATAAATAAGGCAGTCTCAGTCAAACTTGCTGGAAAGGTATAGCTTGTGGAGAGCTACAAAATGCTTTTTAAATTTTTGTTCTACGAGGTTCTATGCCAGAGAAATTAGCAAAACATTTTTATTGCTGTTTTGAGCTTTTCAGGCCGAGTTAAAGCGTTTTTGGCTGTTTTCTATTAACTGCAGAGTAAGAGCCCGAACTACTTGGAAACACTCTTAGTTGGACTCTGAGTTCATGGGGGTGTTCTGGGGGCCGGATGTGGCCCGCGGGTCACCTATTGACTACCCCTGGTGTATACCGACCAATCATAACTTTGACAATAAAACCCGGATGACATATGATCTTGTGTTTTTTTCCACTGAAGATTCCTATTACAATATGCTCAGTTACAAACCACGACATGCATGCTGTAGAGCGCCCCCTACATTTCATAGCCCAGTTGACTTGGGTTTACTTTCGTTTTCAGTCTGCTGGTGCTGCTCTGAGCAGTGACCAGTCACAGCCTCAGTCTCGGTCCCTGCTCCAGTCTCTTCTGTATAGACAACTATATTACTCTGGCCTGACATGTAGGACCCCCACCCCCATTACCAGGACACACTTTTCTCCAAGATCGGGTTTGTGTCTTGTTTTTGTAGTTTGGACATTCAGACTTTTCAAACTCTGTTTTTGTTGGATGCTGGAGCCCTCATGTGTAAAGTTGAAGTTAGTCAGTGGAAATCAGACCCTGGACCAGTGAAGAAGAAGAAGATCCAGTATATTTCAAAATAAAACACATGTGCAGACTCTTGACTATATCGCAGTAAACATTGCGTTTTAACTGGGGACACAGGGTCACAAAGGAGAAAGGATACCTTTAAACATGCATGCTTACCCGTGGTAGAAGCACAAACATCACTGGAATAATTTCCAAATGAATGGGAGATCATGATCTGACAGGCAAACATGGCTTTTTTCATGTAGCTCTCTATATACGTTGTTGTTAGGGCTTGAACTCATGACTTCCAGTGACTCTTTTGTGAATTTAGCTCTTGGCCCGGTTCTGTTTGGATACGCAACACACCCTGTGTAAATTAGGTGTGAGTGGCAAACTGGAACAAGAAGTGAGGGTGAAGTAAAGTCAGTGAAGAGTGAAGTGAAGTTAATGAAAGTTTTAAAATGCCAGAATGATGAAGTAATAAGCAGAGATATCTACCAGAACCTTTGATGCTATCTACTGTTGTTGCCTATTGTTTTGTGTATAATTCCTGCCACAAATAGGAAGATGATTAAACTGTTGATTTTCAAATACAACAAAAGTATCCTTACTTACCTAAAAATTGTGAATCTTTGTAATGTTTTATATAGGGTGACCAGACGTTTCTCTTTAACCAGGACAGTCCAAGTTTTAGGCTCCTTGTTCCATGGCCCAAGACATATCTGTAGAATCTTTATAACGATATGTCCCAGTTTTCAACAACCCATGTCCCAGTTGTCCCCATTTTGACCAACAGAAAAGCACAGGAATCTTAAAACACATTTCTCCAAAGATGATTGTTGTAAAATGTCTGATTTTAACCAATAAATTGCCATTAAAGTTCAAAACTTAAGTTTAAGCTAGTTTTATGTTATGGGACATAAAGCTGGTATAAAAGCAGACAGTGCCCACCCAAAGAGGCCATCCAGAGTGGAGCAGAGGGAGTGTTGTCTGTGTGTGGATCTCAGTAAACAGCCTCCAAACCTCGGCCCTTCACTTCAGAGGAACACACATCCCTTTGTGTTATCACCAGGACAAACACTGGTGACTTATTAGAAGGATTTTTTTTCGTCAGTGGAAAAAGGGAGATGTGGCCAAGTCGGAGTCATCGGAGCTCTGAAAATAGAGCTCCGTATAAGAATAAAGCAGGCAAAGGTGAACTGCTGGAGTATGGAAAGTATGTGTTTCTGTATGTATCTGAGGATGCTTTCTACCATTAACAACGTATATTAATATAAATCCTCTGAGGAAAAAAACTAGGCCTTAAGGCGACATTTAGGATTTATTATCAAGGATTTTGATAATAAATATGTTTTTCAATTCCAGCACTGGTGCCATGTATTCACACAGAATAACAGGCCAAAAAACAAAACAAAACAAAAAAATAGAAAAAAAAAAAGCATTGTTAAACACAGCCAGATGTTTAAAGACACCATAATATGCTTTTTTTTCTTTTTTTTTTTACATTTTAAGAAATAAATTTGGTCACCTACTCTCTTTCTCCCATGTTATAATGTTGTTCCTTCATCAAAAACATACCTGGAGTTGAGTTTTAGTTTTTGTTTTTTTATTATGGCTGTTAGATTAATCATGTATCCTCTGGTGCTAAGTTTCTGAGGACTCAAAATGCTTGGTTGCATGAATCTCCGCCTCTCACATGAACCCTCGCCCACTCCAGGAAACAATGACCAATCAACAAACCCTCTACATCCAGTCTACTCTCATTCATTTATCCATAAAACAGCTCTGTTTCCACGGATTCCTCACAGATATTTTTACTTTTGGAGTAAAATGGCTTCAAACAAATACAGGAAGTGAAGTGTACTTTTTCTTTGATTATGTTCAAAAGACCGCAGCACTGTGCTGCATACAGAATTACTCAAACATGTGAATGAAACAAAATCCAACTGCAGGTATGTTTTTGAGGAGGAAACAGCATTATAACAGTTAAAAGCTCATAAAGGTCAATAGTGTAGCTTTAAGTCCAGTCCATCTGTAGCGCACCATCAGCTGACTCACTCAATCAGAATCCTCACACACAGCTGGATCAAGTGTTTCAGAGATGCTCATATTCGTAAGTGGTGAGCTCTCCTGTTTTCTTTTAATAAAGGACTTTTGTGTGGTGCTAAATGTAAATGTTTTTGTTGAAGTGTGCTGCTCGTGTGTGTGTTTACTCTGGCAGACTCCTGCAGCACGCTCTTCTTGTTTACGGCTTTTTTGGCTCTTCACACTTTGGCACATTCTAGATAATTTCATGGCCTGAGTTCAGTCAAAATTTGGGCCCTTTTAACTGAGGCGATGGATGTGGTATGGGTCAGTTCAAGTTTTGCTGTTCTAAGAGGGGTCCAAAGCTTGCTATTTTGCTACATTTTGGCCTTTAGTTTCTTACTGTATAAGTTGTTTTATTTCTAAAATGTGGACCTAACAGTGGAACAATATAAAGGATTGAGGAGTAAGGGTGTTGAGTTCGCAGCATTTTCTTCTTCTGACATGTTTTTAAAGTAATTCACATGTAATTTTCTTCTGTCATTATTTTTATAAACGTGCTTCTTATAGCATCATAATAGTTTTGCGCTCATGAATGTTCACTCTACTACGGCATAAACAGGAAGTGACATGACAGGAAATATGTCATTTTACTTGGAACAGGTTTTCAACAAACAAATAATATACAATTTCAGTAGAGCAGTGCAACAGAAAGTGCATCAATAAATAAATAAATAAATAAATAAATAAATAAATAAATAAATAAATAAAAACAGTATTATAAAATCATGCACATGAGTACACAAGTCTAACAAAGGGGAAGAGTTCTTGAGTTCATTTTGGGCTTCTTTTTTTTTAAGGTTAGCTGAGAGCAGTAATGTGAACAGTTCCTGTGCTGGATAGGATGGATCCTGGATATCGGGGGTTGCTTCAGCTGATATAAATATCCTCCAGCAAAGTGAGAGTATTGTCGATTATTGTTGGTCAGATTACTCTGTAAAAGTAATTAGATTACTGATTACTCCTTCTAAAAATAATCTAATTGCTTTCCTGATTACGTTATTTCAAAAGTAATCAAATTACTGATTACCAGTTAAAGTATTTACTTTAAATAAATAATAAATAAAAACAAGAACCAGACAGTCTCCAGCTCTGGAATTCACTTTATGGAAAATGAAGATTCTGACCATTTAACTCTAATTTAAATATTGTGACTTGCTTTTCTGAATTTAAAAATAAACATCTTCTTTTCTGTACGTTTCATTATATAAATAATGAAAATAATTAATTACAGAAAAGTGATAAAAAAAAGTAACACCTATAATCGCACTTTTCTATGGCATCACAGAACTTTTCTCAGTGACCTAGTTTGTCGCGCATGGTAACCAGGGCTGGACATCCACACTGACCAAAACACCAAATGTGAGTGGATTTCAGCTTTGGCCAGTTGGACATATACATGTGCCTATACGAGTGCACTACAGGTTACTGCAGGGTTTCCTCCGAGGCCAGCCCGCCCCTGTCCAACTACATGACACTCATTTGCAACTTGTATTTCTTGTTTTACAGTCTAGAGACAAAACCTTTGCATTAAAACACTCATCCTGTTGGCAGAATGTAACGCAATGGCTACAGAACATTACTCGGGCTTGTAACTATAATCTTATTACTGTATTTGAAATTATAATGCATTACATTATTCAGTTATTTAAAAAGTGTGATGATTTGGCAACTGAACTAAACACAAAGAACATGACCGATGTTACGGTAAAGAAAAAAAGGCAGTCCTGTTAAATGCAGACGCTGTTGTTACACACATGAATGCATCCAGTCTAAAAGTATAATAATTTAGTTTAATCTGTATTAAATACGTTGAATATCAGCAGTTGTCCTGTCCTGCAAAGACAATACATGTTTTAAATATAAAATACACAATAAAAGGTACTGCAATCTAAATCAAAACAATGGTCTTTTTTCTAATTAGATGATTGGCAATGTAGTTTTAGAACCAAAACAAAAAATGTAAACAAAAACAACTTTGCCATAAAGTTAAATATATTTTTGTTTGTGAATAAAAGTACCATTGTTATCTGTAAAACTAATATTTGATTTAAACTTGTTTACATTATAGCTGGGTACATTGTTTCCATGGGTAACTTTTTTTTTTTTATCAAATACTAAAAATATATTCTGCTCATAGCACCTTTAAAAATAATTATGTTCATAATCAAACATGTGGGTCAGATAATTGATAGTTAATACATTTGATTTTTCATTACATACATTTTGATTTGATTCCATTGATTCAATTAAGGCTGACGTGAGCCAAAATAGTGCTAGAATGTTTTTGAATCAAATTATGGGTCTCTGAATCGTGAGGTAACCAAAGTGTGTGTCTCTGGAGGTTCTGGTAGGCCTCTGGTAGGTCGACGGTCACAGGTGGGGAGATGAGTTTCCTCCGTAAGGTGAGGCTTGGTCACCTGGCAGCAGCTCTGGGGAGCTCACAGTGAGAGGAACCAGAGGAGGTGGCTGAAACTTCCTGTGAAACCTCCTGTGGACTTTGTTTCTGGACGAGGCAGCACATGACCCCACTATTGCCTGGTTGTGTCATAGTTGTGTGCTGTTGAATGTAAACATGGCATATGCAGCTCTCTTGCAGCAGCACATGTCTCAGGACACGAGCGCGGCCTCTGCTCTTTCATGTGTGTATTATTAGCTCCAGACAAACGATCATTAGCATCAGTGATGTAAATGGAGATACTTCAGTCTGTTTCATATGTACTGTAGAGCTGGAGCAGACGCATTAGCATGGTTCCCAGGACACAGCAGTGCCAGCCCTCAGCCCTTATTTTAGACCAGAGGCTCATGGGAAAGCTATTCTCAGAGCTTTTCCGGTTGGCTCAGAAAACAGTGCCAGCCGCTGGTTTAGCAGGTGCACTTTAACCAGAAGGGCCTCAAAATAGATTTACACAACAGCACAGTTTGTTTGTGTTTGCATCTGTGCGGAACAGAGAAATCTGGCTCCTTTTCAGCAGAGATGTCTAATGTATACTGCCATATATCTTACTGCTTTATCAGAGGATCTAAATAGACTTATTATAAACCACTTTAATAGCAGATTTTCAGATATGAAGGCTTGTAGAGCCTAATGTTGGTGCATTCATCAGTCATGATGAGGAAATGTGCCATTGGCCCTGCACAAAATGCAGCTAAATTTGACTCTCCCTTCACTGAAACACTTAATTTTCCTCTGCAACCAACCACTTTATGGTTTTAAACATGGTTCACAGATTCAGTCCAATCTCCAAGTGTTTATGTGTATGTAACAAGAAATGAAGGCAAAAACATGTATTTATTGTGCCATAGCTCATTGTGTACTATTGTCCAACTCAGGTCCTGGCTAATGCTGAAGCATGATATTATAAAAGCCAGAGTAAGTCTAATCTTGCAAATTGTCTTCAGCATTAGGACATTGGCTAGGCAAAAGATTCACTCACTGCACTAAGGCACAGATGGGAAATGACAGCTCTACTAATAGAACAGTGTCTTAGATGTGCTTAATGCACCACAGGTGTTCAGTTCATTCATTCAATTTCCACTTTGTCATGTTGGGGTTTGCAAGTGGTTCACTATCTATGGGCCTTAGGTGGGGTTCACTCTGGTCAATATTCAGCTCATTGCAAGGCTGACAATAAGAGACATCCACAGACAGACCATTGACTCTCAGGATCACTGGAGGCAGAAGAGGAGAGAACGTACAGTATAATACCCAGTTAGTTGCTGGGCTGACACAGAGACACACACAAACACTAGCAATTTAGCAACTAGCAACTTTTCCAGAAACCTGAAAAAGCCAAGCTGTTGCACCTGCTGATGATAGCTCGTTTGTAGGATCCTCACCAAAATAGATAAAATGAAGATCTTCAACTGCACCCATCAGAAGTATATGAATGTTGTATTTCTTCTGGCCTGTTACCTGTGCATCTGCTGTGCTGTGGCTAAAATGCATGTTATTTGCCCTAAAAGAAGCAAGAAATGTCAAACTGTTGTGAGGCAGAAGGAAACTGATTTTTGACTTTGTCTATTTGAAGATTATATTCACTAAGAAACTGATTGGCAATAGTTCTGACAAAGAAACACTGGTCCTATTCAATTGCATTGAAGACACATGCTCTTCTTCTCTACTTCTAGGCTTGTATTTGTCAAATTGGTCTATACAAATAAAATGTCCCTCTCTCTTTCTCAAAACAGTTTCTATTCTCTAAATGCGAGGAGCACATGCACAGATGTTAGGTTTGTTAGTGAGAAAACACTGGCGCAGAGGCTGAAAGGACAGAAAGAGCAGAGTCTTTTCTTTGGGAGCAGGACGACCCATGTGACTGGGGCTGCCCCTCTTTGTGTTTCCCACACAGTCCCACATGAGACAGCAGATATATCCACACGTTCAGAAGGCTCTGTCTGCTGGAGATTCATGGCTCAGAGCGAGGGCCACCGGGCTGGACTTACAACCAGGCATCACCACAGTACTTTAAAAATATACGTCTCTCTCAAGATGATGGAGTCTGTCCTTTAAGATGGAGGTCATGCACTCATGTTATTGCTCTTATGATTGTGTTCTATATGGCTTTGAAGACTGTGGGAATCATTTCATATTAAATACTCATTAATTTAGATGGCATGAGAACAGGTGTGTTTGGCCCTGCGTCATGTACTTGGTGCTTGAGAATGGCACTAAACAAAGAATATTTTTAGCAAACTCCTTTAGAAAACTCTCAGATCTCCATTTCTGTTCACTCTGATTTCCAGTACAACAGAAGTTCTCCGTTGACTCCGCGGTGGTTAGATGTTTTAGGGATGGACAGGAGATGGCGTACAGGACACATCAGAGACTGTGGACTGGTCCCAGGCTAACCACCTGCTCCGGAAAATGGACAAGACTAAGGAGCTGGTTCTGAAGAAAGTAGACAATGAAGCCTGTCACCATTCATGGCTTTGTGGAGTCATTAATGTCATTTCCATCTTGCCTCTTGTATCCCAACTGTAGCTCTTCCTGATAGGGCTTTCTCTTAGGCCACTATTCCTATTTTAGCTATTTATTATTTTTGATAAAAACTGAACTACACTCAAGCCCAAAATGTAATAACTGCTCTGTCTATTTACTGCTTGTAGCTATGTTGATAGTTTAGACAAGTGGCAAATCTCAAAAAGGCTCTAGAAATCACTTTAGTTGGGGTGGAATGTTAGCAGCTGTCAGCTATGTTTTTATGTTAATTTTTCGCTCCTCAGTTACACTCAGTGGTGATAAGCTACATCTGTAGCCACAGCTGCCAAAGGGCAGACTGAAAGTGACATGGCAGTCATTTTGCACTGACTGCCATTGCGACCACCTCCAAAAACACAGTCTCAGTAACACATTCATACAGCAGTGCCACAGACACAAAGGCAGTATGCAATGTTGGTAGCAGGGATCTGCCACCCTCCAGTTAGATGGAACTCTACCTACTGAGCTACTGCTGCCCCAAGAACAGATTTTAGCTACTGCTGCCCCCCCCCCCCCCCCCCCCCCCCCACCCGCCCCACACACACATGATTGAAAATTAACAAAACTATGTCAGTTCGTTTGTGCATTGTTTGTGCACGTTTGTGCACACAAAATGAGAATTTGTACACAATTGTTTTTTTAGATAATAAACATTCATTTTTTTCAGGCCAGCCCCCCCCCCCCCCCATATCGTCCAAATCGCTCCAAAATGGTGTCATTCATTTGTGCTCCCTTCATTTTTGAAATATTAATAATTCATTTTTGGACTCAGCCCCCCCATATCGTCCAAATCACTCCAAAGAGGTGTCATTCGTTTGTGCATCATTTATGCACGTTTGTGCACGCAAAATTAACATTTGTGCACCATTGCTTTTTTAGATAATAAAACATTCTTTTTTCAGAATATTTGACTTATTTACCTAAAAAAAAATCCTAAGTTGCTTTTGCAGTATGTTTTGGGTCACTGTCCATATGTACTGTGGAGCGCCGCCCGTCAACTTTGTGGCTTTTGGCTGAAACAGCCCCCACAGTTGATGTTTAAAAATACACTTTTACTCAATGGCTTTTAACCCAGCATGAGAATTGTGTGGTCCTCTGACAATCTTTTATTGTTTTTATTGTCTTTTGTTTTTTTATTATTATTGTCTTTTACTTTTTAAATTATTTATTTACACTTTTTATTGTATTTTGCTATGTGTGTTTGCTTTTATTTAATTGGTGTTGTTTTCTGTGAAGCACTTTGGAGACTTTGTGTTGGTAAAATGTGCAATACAATTAAACGTGGATTGGATTGAATCTGAGCAGAAAGTTTTTCCCTATACACTTCAGAATTCATGTGTCTGTTTCTGTCTTGTGTCACATCATCAATAAACACCAGTGACCCAGTGCCATTGGAAGTTCTGCAGCTCATGCATCACACTGCTCCACCATGTTTTACAGAAGACCTGGTGTGCTTTGGATCATGAGCCGTTCCAAGCCTTCTCCAGACTTTTCTCTGCCCATGGTTCTGGTACAGATTGGTCTGAATCTCATCTGTCCAAAGAATGCTGTTCAAGACCCGGGCTGGCTTCTTTACATGTTTTTGTCCAAGTCTACTGTGGCCTTTCTATTGTTGAGGCTGATGAATGGTCGGCACCTTGTGGTGAACCCTCTGTATTTTCTCTCATGAAGTCTTCTGGTTATAGTGGAGCTAGACACTGATAGACCTACTTCCTGAAGAGAGTTCTACTCTAAGGGGGATGTTGTGAAGGGATTTTTCACAATTTTTTTGTCCAGTCTAAGATGGTCTGGTTTACTTCCAATGAGAGATTGTATGTTGTGATTTCACAGAAAAGGCTTTCAAATGCAAATCTAACGCCTGGAATCAAGTCCAGACCTTTTACCTGCTCAGTTTATGATGAATTACTGAGGGAAAAGCCCATGCAACTCAATAAATAGTTTTTGAAGCAACTGTCCAAATACTTTTGAGGCCCTAAAGAAAAGGCAGCTTCACATTAAAGAGCTGTAATTCCTAAACCTTTTGTCCGATTTGGATGTGAATAGTCTCAAATTACAGCTGAGAGTCTGAACTTTAAGCACATATGATGATCTATTTTTAATTTGTTTTGTTAAAAAGACTAAAATAACAAAATTTGTGTCAGTGTCCAAATACTTAACTGTAACCTTTCCCACATGTATGCGGTGACTATAAGCATACATTCAAATGTGTAGATGCATTTGTCTAATGAACCAGGTCAAACACAAAAGATGACTGTTCAGCAGCATTCAGTTTTGACTCACAAAAAATTTTTAAAGATGCAATGAGCAGAATATATTTTTTATATTTCATATAAATGACCCATATGTGTGCTAAGATATGATGTAAAATGTTTAAATAAAATAGTTTTACTGATAATAATGGTGAAGCTGATTTATTAACAATTAAAAATATGTTTTACATAATGGCCAAGTTGGGTTTTTTTTTGTTTACATTTTTTGTTTTGGTTCTAAAACTGCATTGCCGATCGTCCAATCAGAAAAGAGACCATTGTTTTGATTTAGACTGCAGTACGGTTTTCAAACCAGTATGAGGACATGCTGCTTATAGTATCTTTACATTTGTATTACAAATAAATGTGATAATTCAAATGTACACATGTCCAAACTGTGACCTCTGTGTGTTTAATGAGCTGTTTGAAAACTCTGAGATGAAAACAGATTATGTTGAACTTCCCAGTGGTTAAGTATTGTAATTGTTGTGAACACATGAGGAATGTGATCATGCCGCCTATAGTGAGATAACATGAGGAGTATTAGTCATGGTGTGTGAAAGCCTGGATAATGCGTCTCTCTGGGGGGAGGTTAAGTCTGAGAAAATAAATGTGGTGATGTCATCAAAAGACTACAGAAGAACAAGAAGGACAAAAACGTTACATTATGGAGATTTTTTAAGTCTGACTCACTCTGGTGACTTGAATGTCCTCTCACTTATTACACT
The DNA here is from genome assembly GCA_020698575.1 of Bostrychus sinensis. Lineage (NCBI taxonomy): Eukaryota > Metazoa > Chordata > Actinopteri > Gobiiformes > Eleotridae > Bostrychus > Bostrychus sinensis. The sequence continues at coordinate 3,173,930 of CM036260.1, forward strand.
CCATTACTGAATTACTGCAGTAGCCTTAAGCCTGTGATTCTTATCTCCTGGAGTCTGGATCACTCACTGTTGAGAGGCCTGGCTCACAGCTCTTTGGAAATCTATTTTTCTTCTAAGTGCACCTGTAAAATATACTCAAACTGAACCAGTTCACTGTTGCAACATACATGACCTCAACCTGAAGCATAGAGCACACCTCAGATGTATGGCTTTGAACAATGGAAGAACATTATCATTTTTCAGCTACTTGATTCAGTCAATTTTAAACAGTTACTCAAGTCATTATATCTCTACTCTTCTAAGTGGCAAATGAGGGAGCATAGGCAACAGGTGTGTGACAAGGTCTCGCAAGATCAAAATGTCACAAGATTCTTGTGATCTCAGGATCAGGTTCTGTTTGCACTTTTTACAGAGAAGCAAGACGTGACAGTTGAGTTTATGACAAAACATTTGTCAGTGTAGATTCTACTAGTTCTGCTGTTGCATATACGTAATTCAAATAATAGAAGTGAATAAGTAAATCATTACAAGTTTATTTAAAAATGCACCTAAATAGCTTTGTGTTTTATGATATTTAAGTGAATAAATTTGTAAAATACAAAAATCTTCTTTCGTCTTCTTCTCATTAACCCAGTCTTGTGTTTTGTCTTCTCTCGTGGGATTTGTGTCTCGTCACACCCTTGGTAGGCAAGGCTCTTTAGTGTAAGGTCCTCTGCATTTGACCCATCCTTCAGTGTTGCTGGGGCAACCTGTCAGGAGCAGTAAACAACCACAGTGTAGTACAAAGGGACCCTTGCTCAGCTCTTGAGCCAGGATCCTGGTCAGGAGTACCTAGCTGGAGGATTAGCCTGTTGTGCATGTTTTAGACTGATGCAGGAAACCAGAGTGTCTGGAGAAAACCCACCCAGAAACAGGGAGAACTTACAAACTCCATTCAGAAAGGCTCCACGTGGTCTGGGAATCGAACCAGGGATCTTTTTGCTGTGAATCTACAGTACTAATAACTTTGCCACTGTGCTGCCATGGCTTAGGAATAGACAATGTAATAGTAGAAATAGCAGTACAAACTTACATTCAATACATGTTGCTTTTCTTGCTCTTTGGAGGCAAGGTGGCTGAAGGGCCTTGCCCAAGGACACAACAGCAGAATACAATACCGGTAACAGGGGTCAATTTAATTTTATTTCTATAGCTCAAATTACAACTGTTGCCTCAAAGGGCTTTACAGAAATAGACCTAAAAACACCAGCAGTCAGAAAAGACTGTCCCAGGACATCCCCTGTCCTTACATCCTCCCCTGTAAGAAAAAATAAAACAACTATTGGAAAAAGAGAGACTTGAGGGAGAACCACATGAAAGAGGGAGTGAAAGGTTTATCCGGACAGGTGAGACAACTGGGATGTTAACCCTGTTCCTAACTGTCCTGACCATAAGCTTCACAAAAATGAACGTAGTACCACTAACCCTTAAATGTACTCTGCCAACCTTCCTGTTAGGGGGTGACTGGCTCTACCTCCTGAGCTACTGCTGTCCTACCATTGTCACTGTGAGGTTGTAAGAATTCAGCTGTCCCCACAAAGCCTCCTTTGACCCAAGGCATCAGAATGGGACACTCATGTTGTTGCGTCTGTTATGCCAATCCGCCCTGGCATTTTGGTAGCGCCTCCTCCTCTGGTCCTCCTCTCCCCCAGGACCTCTCGTGAACATAGACCCAGCTTGTTTCCCATATGCCGCTCCACAAACAGAACCAAACAAAATATGTTCCATAGTGCTGCCAAAAAGCCTATCACTTAACGTCACTCCTACAGCGTCTCTACTGCAGTATACCACAGCTGTGAGTCCAGGCCCCGCCCACACACGCTGGGGTTTTCCCTCTGTCCAGCGCCTATTTCTGTCCACTGACCTCCACCCCACAACTGCAGCCCCTCGAGACCCCCCTGGCTCCAGCCCAGAACCATCTTGTTTGGATGTTTTACAATCTTCTGTGTTTTTTTTATTTTTTATATATATATTATAGAGTGAGATAACTGGATGAGAACTGGGCTTTTGGAGCCAAGTAAACAGACAGTGTGAAAGTTCACATGGAGACACTGGACGACACAGGATTCACAAGGATCAGACTCAGTGATTTGTGGGTCTCCAGTCCTAGTCACGAAGACCACTAGTGAACATCATTTTTTAATCAGCACAACTCTAATCATCACCAGGATGTGGATTTTGGTGCTTGACTCAATACATGGCTTCAGACAATATGCTAAGGGTAACATATCAATCCAAACATTGATACTCATATTAAATATTGATTCATATTAGTGTGATGAAATTGAATATTATGTATATCCATAGTCCAAATTCATCCAGAATTAAATGCGTCCCCCGCCACTCCCTGCAAAACCTTTGTGAACTGTAAAGGAAGAATTAATTGTGTGTGTGTGTGTGTGTGTGCAGATTTTATGCAAAACCTGTGGTTACTTGAATTGGGCCTATGCCAATTCTAGGGCCTGGACTAACAGGAACCAAAAGGAATTAGACACAAATGATAGAAGGAATAACCTGGTTATCTCCTATGTAGCTGGACTTTCTGAAAAACTCAATATATCTCAATATTTACAACATTCCAGTTCAATTCAAACCTGGCAACACTCTCCGACACAGACTTGTTCACCCTAAGGACAAAATCCCCTCTCACAAACAGAGCAATGTGGTCTACACTGTTCAGTGCAGTGAAGAATGCAGTGATCTGTTTATTGGAGAAACTAAACAGTCTTTTCACCGTAGAATGTACCAACATAAGAGACATAACTCAACTGGACCACAGTCTGCAGTCTACCTTCACCTTAAAAAGAATGAATGTCCAGATTATGGCCAAAGAGAGTGACTGGTACAAAAGTGGTATCAGGGAGACCATTTTTGTGAAAATGTAAAAACCCTCTCTAAACACGGGGCAAGGTCTAAGATTTAATCTTACTCCAGTCTGCAACTCTGCTCTGCTATAACAAGAACAAAAACAAAGTTAGTTTAACTCCAGGTTTTACTCTAACAATAGATTATTAATATGAGAGACATCTTATGCTAATAGTTTACAGGTGGAACAAATCTCCCTCTGACTGCAGTCCAGGCCATTCAGCTGCTGACTGCTCTGAGTCTCCCATTTAGGAAGGGCCCACTGTATATAAGCCTATACTCACTAAGCAGTTGGCTTAAGAAACTATGCCTTCGGATTAAATGACAAAACGTCTTCTAGAAAACTTTTTTGTTTAACCTTTTTTACTTGTTAATATATAGCCTCACTCTGCTTAAAATCAGATCTGGATTTTTAATTTGAATTTAACCAGTTGAAAGCAAAAATCACAAACATCTTTAGCGGTCAGATTGAATATATGATGACACACTGAAGGTCCTTACATGAAACACACTGCTTGTTTATGTACAAAGTATCAGTATTGACATAGACTATACTGGCCTGTTTTTTTCTTGCACACTGCCACACTATGCATTTTTAAAACCAGATTTGATGAAAAAATCAAGGTCATCAGAAAATCTTTTGAAAATATATTGTAACATTCTACATGTGTGGTAGAGAGTTTTGTGCAAAATACAGTATTTTTTTATGGCAGCTCTAAAAACAGCTGATGTCTTCATAATTCTGTTTTTAGAAAGAATAACCAACCCCCTCCACCTTTATTTGGTAGAACAGCTGCTCTAAATGCTTGTGAATCATGACTTCACATGGACTGACAATACAGACTGCATCATCAAAAAGGTTCTGCAACACCTGTACTTTCTGAAGAGGCTCAAGTTAGCTTTCAGATACAAAAAAAAAAACCTCTTCCCTGGAGAAGAGAAGACATTTAGCCAGTGCAGAAGCAGAGAAACCTCTATAGTTTTATTCTGTGCCCTTTTTTGTTCTGACTAGATTCATTCTTCCTCTTTGAGTGTTAACAGAGAGCAGTATGTGCTGAAAGAAGCAGGACTCTTGGAGGTGCTGATCAGTTTACTGTCCATACTTAAACTGCTGACAGAGAAATGCCATTCGATTTGACAGCTGTTCTTATGACACAGCTATTTATTTATTACTATGACTCTTTTGTTGTGCACGTCTGCCAGCACCAGCCTGGGATTTCCCACAGATCCATAAGAGTGCAGCCACAGATCTGATAGGCCTACAGTAACAGTCTCTTATCAAACAGACAATCTCCATTAGATCTGTATTAAGTAGAACGTGTGATCTAAGCTGCACTGTCTCCAGTGTAATTACAGACCCAGAGCCTGCAGTTCTCTGTCTCTGCAGCTCAGCTCTGTGCCAGAAGGTGAAGTCTGCAGAACCTTATTTGACACACATCACAGTAAAGTCACCCAGGGGAGCCACTTCCATTCAACATTCTGTAGCATTATGTCATAACGCTGTAGTCACAGAGAGTCTGACCACAGTCCAGACCGCAGCCCTGCTCCCAGCTGACCCCCACACCCCCCGTACACCCCCCCTACCCCCTGACAGACCGGGGAGCAGGGAGAAGGGAAGTGAGAGCAGCGTTCCAAGAGAAAAACATTTGGCCGGAGCAGGCTGAGCGGAGGTATTTCTGTACAGGAACACGGTGTGATTCCCCTCTGGCTCTGCTCCTCTGGGGTCTGCTGGTCCATGGATGGGACTGGGATGCAGTGTTCCCAGCCCGGTCCTGAGCAGGAAGCCTCCCCTGCATGACTTGGCGTGTTGGCTGCTCGGGACAGTTCTGTTGGCCTAAGTCAGAATACCACAGTCTTCTCAGAGCCACAGTCCACACACAGAGAGTCTATGACCTCAAGTCAAGGCTTCACTCTGGATTAGAGTTCAATTAAAATGCCTTTTTAGATGCTTTTTGACACTGGATTTCATTAAAACAGTCCTGATATTTACCATCTGTAGGTGGTGACGTATTCAACGTCATTAGTTGAGCAAAACTACAGATCGTCCTGTTCAAATATTACTTTAATACAAGTAACAGTTGGTCAAAATATTACTTGAGTTAATGCAGTATGTGCTTTCAAAAATATTATACATTCAAGTCACAGATTTGCTCCAAAATACATTTTCATACCTTCTTAATCAGATGCTCTAAAGATGGATGTCAAACTCATCCCAACTTTGAATTAGAATAACTAAAGAGTAGAGACATGTTTGTACAGAATCAGTAAAACAGAGAAAACTTTATTTAGTGAAAAGTCAGGTCTAACCAATGTCTAAACTACAACAAGGACTATCCAAACAAAAACTGAAGGGAGCAAAAGTAAACCAGAACTGAACCAGATTAGAGCCAAGTCTTAAAATATCAGTAAAAATTAGCAAGTGTAAAAGGCAGACCACATGAAGAAAAAAGACTAAAACAAGTTACTTCTGACTTTATAGAAAAGTAGTGGAGTAAAAAAGTTTTATGTTTATCTTTTAATTGTTGTGGAATAAAAGTAATACATTTCCCCAAAAAAACCTACTCAAGTAAAGTACAGATTCTCAAAAACTGTACAGTAGCCAAGTAAATTTACTTTGTTTCTGTCCATCTCTGACCGTCTGCAGGAGGTCTTTATGCTCATGTCTGGTCATTATTGCATAAATCCAGTCACAATTTCATCTTCTAGTTTACACAACGGACCATGAAGGAGAAGCAGTCTGTTGCACAGGCATGCACAGGTTGGAAGCACTTTATTGTCAAGAATACTGAGCAACATTATAAAAAATTGTATCCTTCACACGCTAAAACGCCAAAACATGCATGCACCAAACATGAATTTCATGGGTGAGAGTTGGCACAGAGATACAACTAGGTTTCAGGTCTAGTTGGATTTTCATAGACTAGCCAGTTTCAGCCTTGTTTTGGATATATGCAAGTCTGGGCACTATGTCTTTACTATTGTGAGAGAAGGCTACTTTGGCAGAGGTTTGTGCTCTGTCATTGCTTCTAATTATTTGATGATAATAAAGTCACCACTGGCAGCTTGTGTTGGTAATATTTACACAGTTGTTGTGTTCATCAACACTGTAGTCGGCCTGAAAGCAGGCCAAGGATGGCTGGGAGTGGTTATGTTATTCTGGACAGCTTTCAACCAATCAAACAAACTGTACCAAAAAGAAAATTAGACCTGACTTTATTTTAATCAGGCCTAAAGTATCAGAGGTGAAAATCTGTGTCAGAACTGTGACTGAAGTAGAACAGCACCCAAATGACCTAACAACAATAAAAAAAAATAAAAAAAAACACCTCTAGAGGATTAGTGCACCATCCCAAATGAGTTTTTTTGGGTTATGGTTACTTTTTCAGTAAAAAAGGTGAGGTGGCACACTCATGGAAGGTCAGGAGGGGCAATGTCTTCTGGGAGATGGAGTTCAAGGCAGGCCACAGTACATACAGCACACAGAGGGCAACAGTCCAGGGCACTAGTTTAGCTTGGGACAGGCCAGAAGAGGTCTGGTGGAGGAGGAGGTGCGAAGTGCTCCAGAGAAAAGTAGGATTAATGTGGACATCTCTGAACGGGCTGTGGAGCGTGTGTGGATAATTGAATTTCACGCTCCCTGCCTCCTTCTGAAGTGGTGTAGCAAAGCGATCATTTGAAAAGAAAGCTATTAGCCAAGCCAGGGGCTAAGCTCTGAGCAGTGAGGAGGAAATCTGGGATTACCCTGCTGCAGCATCCAGTGTGCTCCGTCAAAACACTGGTGTCATCATGAGAGGCAGGCGGGTGGTAGTAATGAGACATGAGAGACTTTATCTGGTCCTCTTTACAGCTGTCAGTGTGAGTCCGACAGTAATGTGTGGCTGACATTCCACAGACACTAGTACTTTTCTCTATTTTATGAAATAATAAGCAGTAGGTTTTATCTTTTATAGTCTTAGCCCAGTCTGAAATCCTAATTCTTTATAGTGAATTAGTCTGGATTGAAAGGGCATAACCAGTTCTTCATTTGTAAAGGAAGAGGTTGGGGAACACGTAGAAGATTTTTTTCGGGCTTGTCCCCTCAACACTACACAGGAAGGAAAAGTTAGGGAACATCAGTGGTGGATTAAGAACTCAACTTTTTTTTTTTTTTTACTCAAAGGTGGTATGAGCGGCATTTATTTTTACTATTTTATAAAAAATACCCATGAGTGCCAAGATATGATATAAACATGTTTAAATTAATTTTACTGATAACAATGGTAAAATTGAGTCATTATCAATGAAAAATAGGTTACATATTGGCCAAGTTGTTTTTGCTTATATTTTTTGTTTTGGTTCTAAAACTGCATTGCTAATCTTCCAATCAGAAAAGAGATCATTGTTTTGACTTAGACTGCAGTTCTGTTTTCAAACCAGTACAAGCGCATACTGCTTAGAGGACCTTTAAATAAAGTACAGCTAAAGAAGAAAAAATTACTAAAGTAAATGTATCACATGGGAATTTTGACTTAAGTAAAAATAGAAAAGTATTCACTTTCAAATGTATTAGCAAGAAAAAAGGTAAAGTATTTTGCCCAAATTCAAGAACTGAATTTGATGATATAATGAATCTGTTAAATGTGAGGGATTTTGCTGAAAACTATTGTATTTTCCGCGCTATAGGGAGCTCCGGATTATAAGGCGCACTGTCATTGAATGGTCTATTTTCAAACTTTTTTCACATATAAAGCGCACCGGACTAAAAGTTAAGCGAAACAAAACAGTCAGATAAGTCAGTCAGTCGAACTTTATTCAATGCGTTCACCATAACTCCTAAACTTCTTCAGTTGTAACGCGTGAAAAAAAACACAATCTGAGACCACTAAATCAAACGATAGCGTATTCACAATAACTCATAACTGTTAATGTTATTACATTTAATGTTATAACAAAATACAACACAATACACTCACTTTTTCAGTTCATTCCTCCTCCACAAATCCCTAAAATTTTTCATCTTCAGTGTCTGAGTTAAACAGTTGGGCGATTACGGCATCCAGCATGCCCGGATCCCTCTCGTCATTATCTGAGTCAGTGTTGTTGCTGTTGCCTGGCAGTTCAGTGATGATTCTGGTCTTTGTGAAAGCTCGGACCACAGTTGAGACTGATACCTTAGCCCAGGCATCCACGATCCATTGGCAGATAGTGACATAAGTCGCTCGGCGCTGTCTCCCTGTCTTGGTGAATGTGTGTTCGCCTTCTGTCATCCACTGCTTCCACGCAGCTCGCAGTTAAACTTTGAACGACTTGTTGACACCAACATCTAGCAGCTGGAGTTCTTTAGTTAATCCACCCAGAATGATAGCAAGCACTGAATTAATTTGCTTCACTTGGTTTTTGACAGCATCGGTGAGGTGGGCACGCATGGAGTCACAGATCAATAGGGACGGAGATTTGTGGAAAAAGCCATCTGGTCTCTTGATGTAAATTTCTCTCAGCCAGTTGCTCATCTTTTCCTCATCCATCCAGCCCTTCGGGTTAGCTTTGATGATGAGGCCGGCTGGAAAAGTCTTTCTCTTGAATATGACCATGGGTGGAAGTTTCTGGCCATTAGCCTGGCAACCGAGAACTACAGTGAAGGATGACTTATCGTTCCCTGTGGTGCGTATAGACACTGTTCTGGTCCCTGTTTTCTCCACAGTGCGGTTCATGGGGATATCAAAGGTGAGGGGAACCTCGTCCATGTTGGTGATGTGCTCTGGCCGGATCTTCATTTCAGTGATCTTGTTTTTGCAGTATGCGCGGAAAGTGGCCAGATTTTCTTCGTAATCTTTTGGCAGTTGCTGCGAGACAGTAGTTCATGTGTGGATGGAGAGATTACATCTTTTTATAAAACAAAAGCACCAAGAAGGCCCGCCTCCAAAGTCATTGATATCCATGTCCCGTGCTAACACTGTTGCTTTCATTGGAATAGTGACTGTAGAGACGCTTCTACCTGCTGTTCTCTGTTCAATAACCCACTGTTCAATTTAGTCCTCCAACTGTGGCCATCTCGCTTTGCTCCCTCGGAAACTTTGAGTGGTCTTCTTTACTTGGCGCAGGTCATCTTCTTGCTTCCTTCACTTCTGTACCATTGATTCATTAATGTTGAATTCTCTCGCAGCTGCTCTATTCCCATGTTTTACTGCGTGACTTATATCCTTGAGTTTAAAGTCCGTATCATAAGCGTGTCTCTTGACAGGTGGCATTTTGGGGTAATATTATGGTGAAGCACAGTATGTATTACTCCGCGATGCTCCTGACTAAGGTAGCCGTAATGTTGCAAGCGGTGCGGCTTTGTAGTTTACTAAAGTCGTACTAAGTTACTCGAATAAATTCATATATAAGGCGCTCTGGATTATAAGGCGCACTGTTGTTTTTTGAGAAGATTGAAGGCTTTTAAGTGCGCCCTATAGCACAGAAAATACGGTAATGGTTAATGGTGCAGAGCAATCAGCAAAAAGTATCACATCAAGCCCACAACATTTTAGAACATACAGTTGGAATAAACCCAACTGGAAAATGCAGGAAAGAAAAGCAATGGTTACAGACTCTCTTTGCAAAGTGAGTGGGTACGACAGGCCAGACTATGGCATTACAGTGCGGACTTCAGCAGTTCAGTCATATACAGGCGTCTGTCTGTAGGCAGTCTGAAGGTCTTCTCCAGTTTGACCTGGCCCTTCTTAATGATTTATTATATAACCTTAAATGTGTGCTTTTGCTCATTACCTCACCTGGTAAAGCTTAAGTAAAGATTTTTGGCCTGCATATTTAGTCTTTATCCATTGTTCACAATACTGTATCAGTTCAAATAATTTTTGAGACAGTTTTTTGTGTGCAACTAACTTTGTCTAAACCATAGACATTAATACATAGACACTGTGTAGGCTGCTGGAGCGAGTCTTGTCTCCGCCAAGCTAGTCTGGGCACATTTCAGAATTCTATAGCCCATAGACTGTATTTCTTCCTATAGCAATTAGAAGTAGCCATCAAATATTAGAAATTATGAATAATCAAAATGGTTTTGGCAGCTGTCACCACTCAACCACATGGGTGTAATATCAGAGCCTGGTTAGAAATTATTACTGAATTACTTTTAGGAGTTTTAGCAATTAACATATATATGAGGAAGCTCAAGGCTAAAAATAAGAGAATACTTTCTAAATGTGTGTTCTGCCGGATAAGATTTACAGAATTGTGATTGACCACTACAGTTATAGACAGGGGTGAAAGTAGATTTTTGCTTATGCCGGTACTATAACAAATTATGCCTACGTATATATTTTTAATAGCAGAAAAAGCAGATAGACGCGGTTGAATGAATGAATCTTGACTATAAATGAAAAATATAGACATGGCTTATACAGGGTTTGACAGGGTTTAACAACAAATCAAACACACCATATAAAGGCAAACACACACCGGACGCACGTCAAAAAATACGCCCCTATTGTTTTCTATGAGGCGCGCGGCGGTGTCTGAAAACACATGGCCCCCGTACTTCTGCAGTAACAAAGATGGTTTTCTGCTCCGTGTGACACAGACACACAGCTGTAAACACCGAGGGACAGTAGCTGCTGCTCGGGGGGACACAGGCAGCAGCTCCCGACTCCTGCTGCAGTCAGAGCATGGGGAAACTCCTTTCTGCTGCTAACTCACTAATAACTCACTAATAGAACAGCCCAGTCTGTCCTCACACAGCCAGGGCGACTTCTATCACTTTGTCCCGTTATTCACAGATAAAACACATAATTTAAACTTTGCATTGTTTATATTAAAGCCTTCTCAAGCGTTTGGTTGACGCAGCACTCCAGCTTTGGGCTTCAGACGCACATGCTCAATGCGTTTGTTTAAGGAAACAAGCAAATCAGTGAATGATGAGAGGGGAGAGGGACATTCTGTGCATTAAATCACATCACGGAGCGATCAAAAGCCACTAAAATCCACACAGACGCATTTATGATGAGATAAAGCACTGCCTGGTTCACATGCTTTAGCATCCTTTTTTTTTTTTTTCTCTCATACGAGCGACCGCGGTCCGCCGCTGCTTTCTAATGTGTGTTAAAGCAGCAAAGACCGGCCGGACAGCTGATCTCCTTCCACCCGCTACTGCGTACCCCCTCTAAATCTTATGTCGGTACTTAGTACTGGGCCGTACTGGCTTATTTTCACCCCTGGTTATAGACTGCAGGATGAATTCATTACTACAGATCCTACTTTAATATTGCCTGGAAAATGCAGAGACATATCAGTCTGGTCACCACGTCGTCCGCAGTGGTTTACTCAAATCCCAAGCGTACCGTGCATTTTGATTGGTTTATTTAAGTCACATGTTCTTCGCGAGCATTTTGGTTAATGGTTTACCTCATTAGAAACATAGCAATAGACCAAAGCGACCAACATGGCGTCTTTGTATTTATGGTCTACACTGAAACAGTGAAATTCTGATACTTATCAAGTAGCAGCAACTCCAAAAATAAGCCTCTGTTAACTTTTGGAACAGCCAAATGGATCACAGTCTAGATTCCGAAGTATACCTCAGCTTGACCATAGAAACCATACACCACAGTCCAACACCTCTGCCCTGCAATGAGCTGTGACCACAGAGTCATCTCTGCACAGGTACATCTAACTGACAGTAGGCCCTTGGTGCACATTGGCTAACTATAAATGAACACTCTAGCCAACTCCATATTGTATCTTGTCTCCAATTTTCACACTCTACTAAACACAAGAGTAAATAAACCAACCATTTGCTGGTCTGTTATTAGTATTTGAGTTCCTCTGTTGACAAGGCTAATAAATGCCTGATCGGTTGTATGGAAATCAAAGCAATCAAACTACGACTGCGCTGGTCGGGACTCTCTGTGGGGCTGATATGTGAAGGATCTGTGAACGTGGAGGGGCCCAGGCTCTCACCAGCCCTGAGTGACACATGTAGCCTCTCAGTCAGTCAGCTCATTCATTATACAGGGCTCTCACCAAACCAAGCGTTCCATGTTTATTTGTCCGTCTGCATTCTACGTCTTGAGAGCACAAACACTGTAATGCTGCATTAACAACGACAGATTCTACTGTCCCAGAACTCAACAGTCACTGGGATACTGGGGTACACTGGCATATTCTGTTGATGATATGGGTGACATTTGTGATTGTCAATGAACTGTGCAGTAGTGGAAGAGGAAACTTTGACTGAATAAGCTTAACATGCAAGACTTGATGGTGTACTGCACTGGAAGCATGTTGTGGAACAGAATGGCGTGATACTGCTATGGTCATTACTTTGTTTAAGCCAGCATGAAATGAAGTATTAAAGTATTCATAGTTTATTGTTTTATGCAGTAACATGTAGTCCCCTGTACTATTATGAGTTTCCTCCATCCCCTTCAGCTTCCTCTGAGTGTCTTTGCAGTTAATGGCTGGACAAGAGTTCGATAGCCTCTGGTAAGGCTTGTAGGCTGTGGTCATACTGTCATTGTGGTGGACAGTTCATGTGCGGAGAGGGACAGAGGACAGGTCCTTGTTGACTGAGGTCACTCATTTCCTGCACCAGCTGCGGAACTTTCCTGTCCTGCAAATAGGTGTACAGCACACAGCAAAAGCATGATTTTCAGTCAGACAGATGTGGCTTGCACTGTGGTGTAGCTCAGTTGGTAGAGCTGCGGCGCATATTTAATAAATGGAAACTACAGCCTGCCTAGGTGTTGTGGGTGCAAGTGTGGACTCTGACACTTTGCCAAATGTCTCTCCCCAGGCTCTCTCTCATGATTTCTTGCCACTTCTTGACTGCATTATCTAAAGCCAAAAAAGGCCTACAAAGTATCTTTAAAAATAAGATGTGGCTTGACCTCTTCAGGTTTGAAGGCAAGTTGCTACTGTAAGGGGCTAAAGGGTCTAAAGACAGGGAATGTCCTTAGTCTTTTTAGTTTAATTTAGTTATTGTTTATGTCTGATTGTGTGTTAATGTTTGATTAACTGTTTGTGATGTCCTGAGTGTTGTTGTGATACCGGGCTGTAGAAATAAAACTGAATTGAACTGAAATGAAGTCCTCTGTTCCTGTTATTACCATGTACCATTCCCAATAATACCATTATAATAATGCAGAGGTCTTCTATAAAGCGCTCACTCAAAGTCACCATACAATAATGGGCCAGATTTATCAAAGGTTTGCTGCACGCTAAATGAATAAGACGTGCTAAAAGTGGAGCAAACCCAGGCGCAGCTGAGGTTAGTGTCTCTCACAGGAGCTAAATGAGCACAGTGCATATTTTGCTCCAGTGACTCACTGAATCTATAAAACGAGGCGAGCAGTTTTGTGGAAGACTGGTGTTATTTATGCACAGATGAGGCGTTTAAAATAAGATAAAACACTTTAAAAGGGCTCATTTACAAGGACACATCAATAATGTGCTGATTTGTAGGCAGAGGCAACAAAAAGACAGACTTTACCTGAGACATATTTGCCTTCAGTTTTTCCCATATTCCACTGAACTGCAGCTGTCTTTAACACTGGCCTTCCACAGGTCTGTTTAAGATGCTCTTCTTTCCCTTTCCCTTTCTGCTTCCCTGATAAAGCACATCACTGTTGGAACTGTAGTGTGTTTCTCTATCAAGTCTCTCTCATAACCATCTCTTCACCTGCTGCCCCGGGGCAGACTGACAGAGATGTGGCTGCCATTTTGCACAGACAGCCCCTCCGACCACCACAATCACATTTATGTAGGCAAGGTAGTGGGGATCAATCTGCCAACCTTCCAGTTAGTGGGTAAACGGCTCTACCTACACAGCTACTGCCACACTAAATGAATTTAAGCTTGTATTGTGTGAATTCTCTGTGGATACTGCAGTCTGCTCCATGTGTCATACTCACCCTTTCATCAGTCAGTGCTGCCAACTTCATACTCATATTACACAATGCTGGATTAACATCAATGGAACAGATGTGATCTCTTTGTAAAACAGATTGCATTTTACAAAGAGTTTACCACTAACAGAACCACATGGTCTTGTGTTATTTTGGCAAGTCTTTATTAAAATCTGCCAAACAATTACAGTACACGTGTTTCTGTGCCACAAACTAACCTTAAGTTACACCGACTGTCTTGGATTTGAGAGATGACTGAGCACAGTAAGATGCATGTTTCTGCGGAGTGATGGTCTGTCTTAGATCTCCTCGGCCTGGACTCAGGTGCATTGGACTCATGTTTACACAGAGTTTGTCACTCCCTGCGCGTGTTGCAGAAGATGTGCGGTGTTCACTGATACCTCGGTCCAGCGGTCGTCCAAAGGCTGTCAGTGTGGGGAGCTTTCCTGTGAAAAATAAAGTGACAGAGGAGTTTGGCGTAGAGGGATGGCCCTGTCAGACACTCAGCGCTCTAACCTCACAGACACACTCTGATTTTACTCTGTTCCAGACTGGTTTTCCCTCCGTTTAACTTTATAAACTCATGGCCGCGGCGTTTGTTTGCTTCTTTTTCAGGCCGCTCCAAAGGGCTCTCAACAGCAGAATGTTATACAGCATTCTTCACTCTGGAACTATGTGTACGCCGCTCAATCTCTTGGCCTTGGTCTGGGTTCTCTGTGCCAAAAAATTGTACTTGAAGTAATCATGTTCAAATGCAGCGTCCTGACTGTCCCCAAATCTCAGCTGCATAAACTAACTCCAGTCTGAGATATACCTGGACTCAGTGATCAGTCATTACACTGTCTTTCAGTCTCAGTCCAAAGTACAGAATTTATACTGGCATCATGTTACATTTTCATCTAAAGCAGTATCCAATATGATTTTGGAATTAAGATGCACAATACCTGGTTAAATCAGGAGAGAGAAAAGAGAGAGAAAGAAAGAGAGAGAGAGAGAGAGACTGTACACAATAGGGGTGTAACAATACATACTGTATTTACAGCAATACAATATGTATCCATTAGAATAGTTTTAATCCAATTTAAGAACTGATTTAGAACAATACGATTCAACATGATTCAACACCTTCATATTGAGACAGTTGATAAAGCAACTTTTTGGCAAAAATCATAAAAATATATTCTTAAATCTAGCACTGCAGCCGGGGTTAATTATGTCCAGCAGTGAGAGCAAATAATAGTTAAAGATAACATTTCATTTAGTTAAAAACACAAAAATGACATCAAAAAAGATGTACATAATTATTTTAACATGGACATTTTTAATATCAATATTATTGATATTATATTTCCATCTATATTGACACTACCTAGAAAACAGTAAAATTTGATACAAGGTAATGTGTATCGATATAGTTGTATCATAGAAATAAAAACTCTATATATTGATATAGTTACTGTTTCATTACACCCCTGGTACACAGAGTGTTTGAAATCAAAGATGCAATGCTTTTTTTGGAAACATGTCTCTCTGGACGGCAGTGGCTCAGTTGGTAGAGATGGTCACCCACTAACCCGAAGGTTGGCAGTTCGAGCCCCATTGCATACTGTCATTGTGTCCTTGGGCAAGATACTTTACCCACCTTGCCTGTATGAATGTGTCAGTGTGTTTGGTGGTGTTCAGAAGGGCCGTAGGCGCAAAATGGCAGCTAGCTTCCATCAGTCTGCTCCAGGACAGCTGTGGCTACAGAAGCAGCTCACTACCACTGAGTGTGACTGAGAAGTGAAGGAATAATGCACCTAAAATCTAATATCAACTTTGAGTGCCCTAGAAAAGCACTAAAGAAGTACTATATAATGCATTATTATTATTATTAAATAATTTTTTTGTTGTCCACACTGAGGTATGAAATAGACAGCAGTAATTTAACAATGGGAAAAAAAACTCAAAAGACGCAATGTAAGATAAAAATAAAAACTGTGCATAAGTATTTATATTCATTCATTTTCTTCCACTTATTCCCGATTTGTGGGAGACTGGAGCCTATCCCAGTAACTTTGGGCCGTAGACGGGGTACACCCTGGACAGGGCCCAGCTTGTCGCAGGGCTGACACAGAGACGAACAACCATTCACTCTCACATTCATTCACTAGGGGCAATTTAGAATCACCAGTTCCCCTAAAACATGCATGTGTTTGGACAGTGGGAGGAAGCTGGAGTAACCAGAGAGAACCCACGGTAACACGGGGAGGACATGCAGACTCCACCCAGAGAGTTTGTGTGATGGTCAGCCCGGGACTCAAACCCACGATCTCCTTGCTGGGAGGCAAGAACACTGACCACTCTGCACCCTGCATAAGTATTTACGATTTACATAAATGTGCAAGATAGAGTACTACATTAGCCCTTGCATGTGCAAACTTAGAGACATAAACATTACATTTACATGTGCTATTACAAAGGAATGACCTGCTGATCATTTGATTTTAGTTTTTGCAATGAGAATTACAACGAATCCAGAAGACGAAGAACAACAAAAAAAAACCTTTCCATTTCTGTATTTTCTGTTTTTGTTTTTTCAATTTTGAGTTCCTCATTACAAAACTAAAATAAAATGACAAACACTTTAATCTCACTACAGTCTAGCTGTGCTTTATAACAGAAGCTCATGATCAGCAGAGTTCATCAAACTGTTTTAACACGCCAGCGCCAAGTGGTTCACACTGAGGGGAAATAGTGAGCGAGTCTCTGAATCTGTCCACTAACTGAGTTGACTATATAGTCTACAATGAAAAGTGTAGCAATATATAGTGACTGAGGGTTTGAGAGCTGGGGAGGAGATTCAGATACAGCCATAAAATCTGTGAAGGCTCTCAGTCGTTCAGGTTGTCATCATCTAAACAAGGTTGCAAAAAAGTCATCTAAAGGTGGTTTGTAGAGTTAAAAATGGTTCATCTCACATCCAGAAGAGACTGTGTCAGTGCTGTATACAGACAGTGAAGTTAAGATCAGTTACAGAGAGACTCATAAAAACATATCCACTCTAAATGACAGCTCTCACACTGAGAGTCTGAGGGTCAAGCACTTCTCTAATTAGCAGCCAATTACACAGCAGTGTGTTCAGACTGTTTGTTGTGTGGTCAGGGGGCTGCAGCTCTGAGGTCACCCCATACCGTGCCCCCCTTCTCTCAGCTGACCCCAGACCAGCCCCTCTGCTCAGGCTGTGGATCAGTGCCCAGCGCCTCCTAAACACAGGCTGACCATGAGAAGAGCTTAGAGAGCCTCGGTCTGGAGCCAGCCAAACAGGAAACATCTACACTAAAACTAGTCTTTGGGCAATATTCATTTACCTCTTCACTCATAAAATTAACAAACATAATATTAAAATTAGGATGACCCTAGAGCTTTTACTGAACTTTTCAATCTGATGATGAGAACAAAATCTTTTATTAGAATGACCACTGTAGGCTATTGTTAAAAAATTTTGTCTCACTGCTAACAATACAATATGTATGGGGGTTACAAGCCTGCCTTATTTTTTTTTGCTGATCTTAAGCCCCAATAAAAGGAGAGGGTTGCCTCAAGAAGAGCATCTGGTATAAAACAAATTCCAAATTGATATGAAAATGACCGCACACTAAGAGGTGGATCATTATCTGTGGTGACCTCTCAAATGAAAGGCCAAACACAGTCATAGCATGTTCAAGAAATAAATAGGAGTTCTGATTAATCCAAATAGAAGGAGTTTATAGATTACAGGTTGCAGACTCCACCTGCAACAGTTTGAATTTTAGAAATGTCCTTTAAACCCATGCTATCAAAGCAAGTCTTGCCAAAATTATGCTTTGAGTTTTACATGAGTCTTGTATACAATGATTGGTTTATTTTGGTCACATATCACAAATCACAAAGAAATACATACATATATAAATAAAAGGAATAGGCTGGAGCAAATGCTTTTTTAGCCTATTCTATTTCAATCCATGTAAATATAGAGAGTCTGCTGTAAAGCACAGTATATAGTATTAAACCTACTAATTATCCATACATTTTTTGAGAAAAAAAAGAACATTGTCAATTTTGCACAATAGTTGTAGAAATTGTATACTTAAGACATTTTTAAAACTTTGCCAGGAAAGTAAACTGTTTGAACTCATCACTTAATCAATTATATAACTTCACACCTAGAACTGAAACACATTTTAATTTCACATTGGCTCTTACTTTAGCACATTCAAACATATGTAGACCTCTTAAATTATAATGAGTCCTTGTATGCCAACCAGAAGAGTGTAATTTTTATCTCTGATCTCTAATAATTTAAAATACACAATATCCCTTAATTTTAGATTGAATAAATACTGTATGCTATTAGATGGTTCACAATAGCCCACTTTATTAATTATTCTAATAGCTGTTTTGCAATTAATTAACATATCTAAACTTGTTTTGCCTGAATTCCTCTATATCTCTGCACAATATGACAAGTAGGGGGCATAGCCAAGAAGCCTGTCTGGTGACATATATATCATATACATACTGTATATGTCACCAGACAGGCTGAAACACAAGTGTGAATTAAAGTTTGATAACAGAATGCATGTATTATATCTAGTTGTATCAAATGATGACCTCAATGGCTCAGTTGTCCTGATCTGCACTTGTTTCTAACATTTTTTCTCTTCCATATTTGTCTATTTTTAAATTCATGTGACTGAAATTGACACTTGCTGACACTGTGTATCTCTACTACAGCTTATACTGTAGCTATGGAGCACATACTGTAGCACATTGCCAGTTTAGCCTGTCTTCACCTGGACAAAATATGAAGCAATAAACAATCAAGAAGGAGCTTAAGTGGCAAATTGTTTAGCCCTTTCATCAAACAGCTACAAGTGTCCTGGGTTCTTTTTTCAACAAAAAAAGTCTTAAATTTCATGAATCTCTGAACTGTGAACCATTTTATGCTCTACCCATTTCCCACAGTTACCAGCAGGGGGCGACAGACACCTAATCCAAGTGTTCTTTGCAAAGTCAAAGTAACAGCTCCCCAAAAAAAGAAGTTTTCCAGACAAAGACATTATTTTAAGTTATTAAATGTGAAATACTTATGTAAAGGGATCCAACACTATTTCAAAAAAGCCTGAAAAAAAGCATTCCATAGGAGCTTTAAAGTCTGGGAAAAGGGGAACTGCTGTTGCCTCAGCCGCAATGAAAGAATTGATAAAATGCAGAGAATTTCCATACTGCGACAATATGTAACTTAACTTGTGAGCTGCTGTTGGTCAGTTTGCAGTTGAGCTAAGATAGTTCGGGTGATGGTGATATGAAGGTTTTTGTGGCATTGGTCTGTGTTGACTTATTTAGCCATGCTTTGGGCAATGGACACTTAACCCCTTTTCCAACAGTTTGTAAATTTGTTCATCTATGCACTAGTTTGACTTTGGTACTGTGTGATTGCTTGTAGCAGTCGTACCGCTCAGGCCCCTGGGCATTCTTTTAGTGTTTTTCAGATCACATTTTATGACCAAATCATGCAAAAATCCTAGTGTTTCCAAGGGGTGGCAATACTTTTTCTTTCCACTGTATATTTAAATGTGACCCAGTGACCTAAAAGGGTTTTAAGAGGGAGAATGTGTTTTTTTAAAGGAGGGGCTGAGATTTAAGGGTTATTCCTAAAGGTTCCATCCCTGAAGGCCAGTCACTTGAGTTATAAATCTAAAATGTCCTGTTGTGTGTGATTATTGGCCTGCCCTTACAAACCAACAGTTTTGTCTTTTATCTGTTCAGGCCAATAAAACACATCTGGACCATTTTCTTCACATCCAAATATCATCAGCTCTTCTCATCACGTCTGTGGAGGTAGATAATGAACTCTGTAATGTCATCGCGTTTTCTGATCGCTCCAGCTCCTGCCTCCTGCCTGTCCTCCTCTGTCCCGGTCCACACGTTTGGGTGCTGCTCCCCCAGGGCCTGTCTTAACTGCAGAGAATTCCACTGGCACCGGCTCTGCTTGTGTTGGACGTCCCATCAGAACTCATAGAGAAGGGGAGAAGTGGGGAGATAAGATGTTACACGTGTCAGAAGTTTTTATTTTTTTCAGACAGTGCTGCCTCATACATTGTTAATGAGGCAGTGATGTGGCAGTACTGATAGTTATGGCCCAATGATGTGGCAGTACTGACAGTTATGGACCAATGATGTGGCAGTACTGATAGTTATGGACCAATGATGTGGCAGTACTGACTGTTATGGACCAATGATGTGGCAGTACTGACAGTTATGGACCAATGATGTGGCAGTACTGACTGTTATGGACCAATGATGTGGCAGTACTGACAGTTATGGACCAATGATGTGGCAGTACTGACAGTTATGGACCAATGATGTGGCAGTACTGATTGTTATGGACCAATGATGTGGCAGTACTGATTGTTATGGACCAGTGGTGTGGCAGTACTGACGGTTATGGACCAATGATGTGGCAGTACTGACAGTTATGGACTGTTATGGACCAGTGGTGTGGCAGTACTGACAGTTATGGACCAGTGGTGTGGCAGTACTGACAGTTATGGACCAATGATGTGGCAGTACTGATTGTTATGGACCAGTGGTGTGGCAGTACTGACGGTTATGGACCAATGATGTGGCAGTACTGATTGTTATGGACCAATGATGTGGCAGTACAGACAGTTATGGACCAATGATGTGGCAGTACTGACAGTTATGGACCAATGATGTGGCAGTACTGACAGTTATGGACCAATGATGTGGCAGTACTGACAGTTATGGACCAATGATGTGGCAGTACTGACAGTTTTGGACCAGCGGTGTGGCAGTACTCTGGGCATTGCTGACGTTTCACACCTACAAAATGGATGCAATGTATATGCCTCCCCTTCCAGACCTAGCAGTGCCAGGCCATCTTATCCCTAAGCGCCCAGATACTGACCAATTTCAACCAAAAATACACAATGTGTGTGCTGGCTGCTTTACCCAAGACCATCCTGCCAAGGGCCCAAACACTCTAAATGATGGCAGGCTGCCCCTGCTGCCCAGATATGAGAGGGCGACCAAACCGGCAGATTCATCCAGTAAACACGACTGGACAGAAGTTGACAAGGAGGACTAAGAAGAGACTATGAATACTGTATATTCTTCATTGAGACCCCCAGCTCAGCTATAACGGACATGCCCTTATTGCTCACAAAAGCTGCCTACCTATGACATAGAATGAGTGCTTACTGACTGGTTCATCCAATGTGAGAATGAAAAGTGTCCAAATACAGTATCTGGAGATGTGGGTGTGCAGGATGGGTTTAATTACACATACTGTATGTCTGACAGTGTAGAAACTGCCCCCAGATTTCCAGTCCGTGTTAGCGCAGTGAGAGTATACAGGCTGCATTCTGTCCCAGGAATTCCACAGACCCCTCCAGCCTGTGCTTCTGCTCAGAGTACAGTGAGGCTGAAGTGACAACTTTCTTGTCTCTGCACAGTTTTCTCAGTCTGACAATGCCATACCTCTCAGACTCATGTCACTGTTCTGAGAAGCAGAAACATCACAGTCCTGGAGATCTACTGCTCACCTCCTGAAGAAGGCAGATTTTACACAGCACACATGTCCCCCGTCAGGCTGCTGTCAGTCGTCCCGGTGCAGTGGTGTTGGGGCGAGGCGCTCCTGTGGTGTGTCACTGAGAAAGGAATGTGCAGTGTGTACCTCTGTGTCTCTGTGGATTATGAGAGTCACCTATGAGAGCCAACACTTCATCATAAAATACACTTTCATAAAACACGCTTTCATAACAGAGTGTCCTGTCTGTGGACGAACTGCTGCTCAGTACTCCTGTTCTTTCTGATCATTACACATTGCACTCATTTCAATTGAGTACTACATTAATTCATCTTCATGCGGTCCTGTTAATTTCATGTAAATTAGTAACTTAACAACAGACTATGGCAAAGCTGGAAGTTGGTCTCTCTCAGTCGACTACAGTCTGTAGAGATTTTTTTTAGTTCTTCCTCCTACAATTACCTGCAACAAGGACTAGGCAGACTCCAAATGGTACAGGAAAAAGCAACAGTGTTTTTGAATATTGATGGTGTGTCATTCATAGCTGGTTTGGTAAAAAGTAGTATCCAGTATGAATAAGAAAATTAGATTAGATGCAGTGATTACAGTGATCCTCAAATTCACCAAGTACCACCAGGGGCATCGGACTTGGGGGGGTTAAGGTTACAGTTTACCCAGGGCCCTTTGCAGGGAGGGGCCCTCAAAAAGCCTGAAATATGCGTGTGATATATTGATAAACTGTGCATAGAGGCCCACCAAGATGGTTAAAAAAAGGGCCCAGAATTTCGTGCTACACCTCTGACCCAGGACTAATGTAGGACTAAACTAGGACTAGGCCAGGGCAAAATCAAGAATAAAACTAATACTAAACAGTAACAGAACCAATCCACGACACAAGCACTAAACCAGATCTATGCAGTGGTCTCAACTTCAAATCAATCAACAGAAATGAAAAAGGCTCTAAATTAAAGGACAACAATGCAACCTTAAACAATTTCAACATCAATATGATGCATGGGCGTCGGAACCATTTTGAAACATAGCTGTTCGGACCCCCCCACCCCTCCACTTTCACAATGTGAAATATCAGTATCACTCAGTCTTTTCCATCTGGCTCAGTGAGAAAAAGCGCAATTTGATGAAACTCTCTCTGTCAAGTGAACGAAGAGAGCTGGTGCTACGTGCAAGCTGTGAAACCAAGGGAGGGGCAGGCTGCGCTCCTCTGGGTGTGGTAAGTACAGAAGAGGGGTACAACAGAGACCTGAGGATCCTGACAGAGAAGACTTTGAGCTTCCTAACTTCCTGTTTTTGTTTCATGTGGATATGTCCAGTGAGCACTGAGATACAAACCGCTGAAGTCTTACTACAGTTAATGAGATTAAATATACGTGCAGCCAATTAACGCTCTATAGGCAACAACACGCGGCGTTTTCAGATCCTAACAAAGATGTTTTACTTGAAAAATGACCTAAAAAGAGATATTTGCTTTCCATAACTCTATAGGTGGTCAAAAGATTGAGAAATGAGGGGAGAGGAGAGACAGCAGCACGGGACAGCAGGACAGACACTGACCTGAGAGAGACAGGAGGAGGAGGAGGACTAAATAAGAGTCAAGCTGAGCCTGGGGTCACATATAAGTTTTTACCAAAGTGCCCTACTCCAAAATGTAGGTGGCGCTATGTCAAGGAAAATGTGACTAAAACAGCAAAGAAACAAGCAAAATTGTGGGGTTTGCTTGAAATGTAATTTATTGTAGTAATGCCACTCATTATCTTTCACCTAACATAATGGGTGACTAAGGTAATTCAGTGTCCTATTGGCAACTGACCCATAGTGATAAAACTGTATGGCTCACCTGTGAACATGGCACCATTGCAGGGAGCACCAATTTGGCCCTTGTCATACTCTATCAAACTCGCCCATTTTTCCTGCTTCTAACACATCAACTTTAAGGACAAAATGTTCACTTCCTGCCTTTTATACCCAACCCACTAACAGGTTCCATGATGAAGAGATGATTAATCACTTCATCTGTCAGTGGTTAGAATGTTGAACTGATTGGTGTTTATTTGTACAACGCGAATTCTGAAAATAAACAAAACAAAATGAAACTAAAAAACTTTCAAATCACATGAGCCGATATTTTATCCACAATAGAACATAGATAACATAACAAATGTTTGCACTGAGAATTGTTTACACTTTTATGCACAAAAAAGCTTATTTCAAACTTGATGTGTGCCACAGGTCTTAAAATAGTTGGGACAGGGGCAACAAATGGCTGAAAAAAGAAAAAATTAAAAGGATTCCGCTGGAAGAACATCTAGCAACTTATGAAGTTCATTGATTTCTCGTATGTAACATGATTAGCTATAAAAGGGATGTCTTAGAGAGGCAGAGTCTCAGAAGTATCACTCATCTGGATGATTGTGTCAATGACATGATGAAATGGGCCCAGGAATACTTCCAAAAACCACTGTGGGTAAACGCAATCCAACTAAATCTCTATCATACAAAAAGGAAGCCATATGTGAACATGGTCCAGAAGCACCGTTGTGTCCTGGGCCAAGGCTCATTTAAAATGGACTGTTTCAAAGTGGGACAGTGTTCTATGGTCAGACCAGTCCAAATATGATATTCTTTTCTGAAATCAGGGACGCCATGTATCCCGTATGCATAAGTGCATACGGGATGGGCAGTTTGTGTGTTTTGGAAGGAACTATGAATGGTGAAAGGTTTATAAATGTTTTAGAGCAACATATGTAACCTATCAGGCAAGAAAGGGAACAAATTTCAACACCAAAAACTCAGAAACTCATAACTTCGATGCCCAGATGTCTTCAAACTGTTTTGAAAAGAAGAGGTGCTAAACCATAAACATGCCCCTATCCCAGCTATTGAGAGACCTGTAGCAGGCATCAAATTTGAAATGAGCTCATTTTGTGATAAAAGTGTAACATTTCTCAATGTAAACATTTGTTATGTTATCTATGTTCTATTGTGGATGAAATATTGGCTCATGTGATTTGAAAGTCTTTCAGTTTTCATTTTTTTCAACTTTAAAGAAATGTCCCAACATTTTCAGAATTCGTGTTGGATGTGTAAATGCAATTTTAGGATTCCAACAATTAAGGACTAGAATATCCTATTTTAAAGCTGCGTTCTTTGAGAGTAGTTACCTAATCCAGAGGTTTTGTGGTAAATTTGCCCTGCAGTGCCATGTACCAGCAGTGATCTCATGGCTCTCTCCCTGTTCGTCCACTACAGCAGACCTCAGACCTCAGCAGGCGGTCCATGTCATGTGCCACTCTTTATTACTGCCCTTGACCGCAGTTTCCTGGACCACTTCAGCTTGTTTTCTCTGCTAAATGACCCCCAGTTACCTCAGAGTGCAGCGCCTTCAGGAGTCCCCTCCGCATGGTACAGAAAAATGTGGATTCTGTCGTCTGCAGGTCCCTGGTGTTGAGTCTGTGAGTTAAGACACAGCTGACACTAGGCAGATGTTTACATTTGTCTGGATCTGATGGTTTTTGCACCATTTGTGTAGAGCGCACCTCGTTTTCTGTCAAAATGTTATGTTTCACAGTGAAAACAGAAGAAACGTGTTTATTGTAAGTAGTGGTTACATTGGGAGTGAATGGAGTCTATAGAAGCAGAAACACTAGTGGTACAGTAGCCCGGTGACAGTATTGTATGGTAAATGTGAATGGAAACCATTTTAAACAACGAAAAAATATATTAATATGTATTTGAAATTCTAAATTTAGAGATGATCTTAATCTTCTATAAAAAGAAGTTTGCCTGGTACCCCTTTGCTTAAATTTAATTTCTATAGGCAGAACCATCACAGGCAGAATAAGCAATCACAGAAAAGAAGGGCGGGACGTAAGCAGTGCACCACTGACCCAAACAAACATGGCGGTTTCTCGTTTTTGTCATAAAACACCAGAATACAGTGTATTAGCGCTGTACTAATTTCTGAACGGGGACTTGTATAAAAAGTACGTTTGTTTGAACATTGGACATCAACAGGACTTTACTGTTGTTAAAATGGAACAAGACGAAGCAAAAAATCCCACAGAGGACTGAACAACAAAGAGGACTTCATCAGAACCAACAGGTGATGAAGGAAAGCACTAAACACCGTTAATTAACTCAGAGAAGTTATTAAATGCGCTCTGCTTCTGTATTTGTAAGACGCGCTGCAGATAAACAGCTGATAGGCCAGTTCCAAATCGATCTGAGAGAAAAATATGCTGTGAGAGAGGAACCAGACTGTTGGAAAAGAAAGTAAGAAAGGCTGACTCGCCAGGCTAGTAGGAACTGAAATAAAATTAAAGATTGCCCTACTCTTGAGATGCTTAAACTCAGTGTTTTGCCTGACATTATCACAGCAAGTACAAATCTTTTTTTTTATGCTTTTTGAGCCAGATTTATTGTTGATGAAGTCATGATCAGTGTCAGTGTCTGTGTATGAGGCTGCAGTATTAGTGAGTGTGAGGCTCCAGTGTAAATAGTGCTTCTGAGGGAGGTGTCTTCTGAGAAGTGACATCAGGCAGTCCTGTTATTATTAGAAATATCTGCCATGAGTCATAAACATAAGCATCAAAGATCTGCTGTTTTCTCTGTGCAGCTTACTCATGGACCAGGCTGCTCACTGCAGTTCTTATGACGTTCTTATAAAGGATCTTTATCGTTATCTCCACAAACACTAGCCATTTATTTTGTTTATTCAAGTAAGCAGCAGTTTTATTACACTCCAATCAGGACAGAGCCCAGATCAGAATGCCTTTGTCATTACATAAAAACATATGCAATGGAATTTTGATTTGCTGTACAAATAAGGTGCTGCACAAACTCTCATGCATACAAAAAGAAAGACTAAAAGCACATACACCCAACAATAAACAGCACATTTACACACAAAAAAATATAGAATATGATAAAATAAAGTATAAAAACTAAGACAGTTCTGTGTCGTCTTCGTCGGTTTTTGAGTTCCGATCCCGTCTTCCTGCGGGAAGCAGTTCAAAGAATGAGTGCAGTGACAGTCCTGAACATTTGGGGCCCTATGCATGCAGGATAGGTTTGAGCCATTTTTTGAGACCATTTAAATTGTACTATATAACATTTTTTTTTATTTTCTGAGAGGATGAATGCTTTGAGGCATTTTTGACACAACAAGGGGGCCCCAGGTAAACAGGAAGTAAAACAAATTAATATACATCAATTGGCCCCACTTTTCAGATTGTCTCAAAAATCACTGGTAATAGCAAGCAAAATATTATAACCAGAAATCTCAGTAGCAGTTTGACCGCTGCTATTGGAATTGCAAAAAAAAAACTGTTGTTGTGTCCTTGGGAAAGACACTTCACTTACATTGCCTGTATGAATGTGTCAGTGTACCTATGTTTGGTGGTGGTCGGAGGGGCCGTAGGCACCGAATGGCAGCCACGCTTCTGTCAGTCTGCTCCAGGACAGCTGTTGCTACTGAAGTCACCGAGTGTGACTGAGAAGTGAAGCAATAATGGATAATGAACAAATTATTAATTAATTATTACTGAAGCGACATAGTGACTGAGTATCTAGAAAAGTGCAATATAAGACTAATGCATAATTCTTATTCTTTTTAATCTTATTATTATTTACAAAATAAATTTGGAAACTATATAAGCCCTATATAACTATATAAGGGGTCAGTCACCTTTTAAACTGTTCTTTTATTGGCTGCAAAGAAACCAAAGCCAGATCAGACTGAATAACTCATTGGTTAAAGAACTGTCTTACTGATGTTAATAATAATCTTTAAGAGACAATCACCCACATTTTAGCACTAGAGAAATATGCATTTTTGGATCACTACCTACAGAGAAAGCAGAGAAAGGCCTGGACATCAGTCTTGTAAACAAAGTAGCCCCTTCACTCACAGCCTGACAAACAACGCCACTATGAATTACCAACACAGGTTCGGTCACACAGGACGGAGCTGGAGGATTGTGGGGAATGTGGCAGAATGCATGAATGGAAAGTGGCAGAGCGGATCCAGGGAGGTCCACAAGCGGCTGGTTTCTGCTCACGTCTTTGGTGCGTTAAAGCTTGTCACACAAAGCCCCGCGCGAGTACACTCACTGTAAACTTTCCGGGGGATTTTTTAAACAGAGAGAGTGCCAGCCTGCCCCGGAGAGAGGTGCAGCCAAAATGTCACCCTCCAGAAACCACGCTCTGCTGTATTTACACCAGCGCATGTATTTAGATTAGAGCGGCTGCCTGTGTGGAGCAGGTTAAACATACAGGCCCATTCCCCTGCTGGCAGAGGTCTGCAGAGAGGAGAGGAGTGATGTCACAGAGGTCAGGGCAGGACACACACACCTCTGCCAGGAACACACCTCAACTATTGGGTTACATCACTGTAGAATGGTGCGGATGAAATATATGATGTCTTTCTTCTATATGTGTGGCACGTTTACATTGGGCAGCACAGTAGTAGTGTTGTAGAGCCCAAGACCAGTCTTGTTCTCGAGAACGGTCTTGGTCTTGTCTCCAGGTTGCTGCAGGTTTACTCAGTCTTGTCACAGTCTTGGATGTGGAGGAGATTTTATTTACCAAACAGTGTAAGAAAATGCTATTCCTCCTAATTTTGGAGGAATTCCTTCTGTCCTCTGTTTGTTTGTGGAGTCTGTTGCATTAAAATAATCATTTGAACCACTTTTTTTTTAACTTTCACCCTTTATTTAGTGTTAGTTCACAGGGTTTGGTCTTGACCCGGTCTCAGTTTGCCTTAGTCTTGGTCTCAACACGGTTTCAGCCCTGAAAGGTCTTGGTCTTGACTCGGTCTCAAATCTTGAAAGTCATTGTTAGGCGCACCTTTTTTGCAAACTTTTACTTATTTTTCCCTTTTTTGTCTATTTTGCTTATTTGGACTTGTTCTTTTGAACATATTCTGTTTTATTTTTTTAAATTAAGTCGGGACTGTTTTTTTTTTTTTTTTTCTTGCTGTTCACCAGAGCCTAGGTCACCTGTGCACTGCCCCACTCGCTCTCTGCTCTGGCTCCCTCTCTCCAGCTCTCTCCTCGTGCTCGTGCATGCTCGTGCTCGTGAGCTCCGGTGGTTCCACCTGCCATGCTGCGGGCCCACTCCAGGCCTATGTAGCATCTTTTGTTAGCTTTATCTTATGTTTGACCTGGGGGATCTGTCCTGTTTTCACTTTTCTTTTGTTTAGGGCTTAGTTTCGGGTTGTTTTGTGTTAGGGTAGGGGTAGCAGAGCGGTGGCAGGACTACGGCCCCATAGGGGTTGGCTTGTCCACCATGCTGTCCTTATGTTTTGTTGGGTCGGCTTCCCAGTGTCCACCTTTCCTTTGTTACTTTGGGCATGGGGTTTTGTTTGAGGGATTTTGTTTAATTAAAGAAGAACCAAAGAAACACAACAAAACCAAGAAAAAAACAAGTCAAATAAATAAAACAAACCTTTCACTTATAACCCTTTTGACTCCCGTGTCCTCTTTAAATATGTTCACCTTATGGGTCATAACAGTCATCCTGTTCTATAATACATCCATGACATATCCTCCCTCTGAGGCAAACAGTTGCAATAATCCAGTCCCTTTTATTCTTTAATGTAAGACAGGTTTAATGAAGTGTGTATAATTATTATTCAGATAAAAATTTAATGAAACTCTTGAGTGTTGTGGAGGTTTATTTACAGAAAGCCCATTATCAGCAGAGTTTAGTGACTAGCATTGCCTGCTGTCTGTAAATACTTATTTCGTCTTGCACATGCACAGATACTACATGTTGGTTGGTAGTGGGTCTGAGTCGCTTAGGTGTGTCTGTAGCCAACATTTTGCCCTACCTCTTCTGACAGGTGTTGGGTGTTGGGTGGTTGTGTTGTATCCCTATAGGGACGTTATCATCCCTTCTTCAGATCTAGAGCCAGGGTCCTGGTCAGGAGTACCTAACTGGAGGTTTAGCCTATTGTGCATGTTTTTTTTTTGGTTGCTGGGGGAAACTGGAGCACCCGGAGAAAACCCTCCCAGAAGGACAAGATGCAGAACCTAGCCCGGGATAAGAATTGAACCTGCTAACTACTTTCCCACCTTTAATTGGTCATTGTACAGGGTCGGCCTCGCCTCAGGCCCAAAGTAGCTCTAGGTTGCCGGATCTCACTGACAATTTCCAGCCCAAACAGAATTTAAAACTCAACACGATAAAAAACAGGTCAAATCACATACTCTAAACGTTAAAACCAATATATGCAAGAAAGAACATAAACTTAACAGCAACAGTAAAAAAGTAACACAAATATGATCTTCACAAAGAGTGCATTCAGACAACCAAAGTATAAAATACCAACATGAAATGTGAGCAACCAAACATCAATCACTCATTTTAAAACAAATGAGCTGATATATGAGTGGGAGGACACAACAGTTTATTGATGTGTTCTACTTTGTTTGCCACAAAATGACAACTATTTTGTTGGTATTTTCTTCAGAATATTTTCTAAAAACCCGCCAGATGTTGTGAAAAGCAGCCAAAATTTGAATAATCAGCCCAATGCTATTTTTTTCCAGCCCAAGCTTTTCAAAAGAAGCCCAATTGGGCAGAAACCAGCGGAATCTGGCAACACTGACTCCAGACCCCTGCAAGTGGCAGAAGACAATGTTTTTAGTGTTTGCAATTCCCAAGAACTCTTAAAAGTCCGTTACTGATATGGGACAAATTTTGTGCATACTTGTAATGTTTACTGGAACCTACTTCTACTGTGAAGTGACGGTGACGTTCGTCTAAGATTTACGTCACTGGTCTCTATTTTTATTGCTTAGAATCTGTATGGACCTCTGCCCAAATTCCTTAGTGCTACAGACCAAACAGAAATTAAGCCTGGCTCATACTCAAACTGTTTCAATCTCTGCTCACATTCACATGAACTAAACTCTGTAAATTTTTCTTGATTTCCTTAAACGTGCAGTGTCTGTGCTAATAAGACCGGTGTCCTCTATTAGGCCTTAACAGACGGTTTTCATGCACAGTTAATTATAATGAAGATACAAATGAATGGTGAGGAAGTGGACCACACGGGCTGACGGCTTTACTGCTGACAGGCTGCAGCTCCGGGTGAAAGTGCCTTACCTTGAGATACAGCTCATTTTTGTCAGGAAGCTCTCATTCTTCCACATTAGCGTTCATTCCTATAAAAGCTGTGTTAAATTGGTGCTGGGTGTTCCTGGGACCAGTGTGAGGCAGTTCAGGACAGGTCATGGTCATCTCTCCCTGTTAATTTGCTAGTGTTCCTGCTGTTTGTATCTGCACATTGTCCAGATTTATGTATAAAGATGAGTTTACGACCCATGTGTGAGTGGATCTGATGAGACGTTCCCAGGCTTTCATAACAGATGCTGGACTGTCATCAAGAGATTCATGAAAACTCCTGATGGAACATAGGCAGCACATGGTCCTGTTGGATAAGTTCGGTAAGGTCTTTGACAGTACATCATTGTTAAGGTGCACTCACACCAGGAACAGTGAAATATTGAGATTTTTTAAATTCTGTTTGTGGAAAATGGTGGCAGGGTGGCAAAGTGGTTAGCCCTATCACCTTACAGCAAGATTATCCTGGGTTTGATTCCTGGACCACGACAGCATAACTTTGACTTCAGGATTGGTGGGGACATTTACGCAAGCGTTGCATCTCGTTCACACCTTTTCACATGCAAGGCCAGTAGATGTGAAATTAGAGACTTCTGCCAATAAAATCTTTTATAATTCTGAGAACAGATGTGTTTATGTGCTGCAGCCAGTCTGTACCATGATGCTAGTAAAAAGATAAAGAAATCTCCACAGTTACAACAGAAAAATGTTTGCAAAACTCACCACAGATGTCTTCATGTTTCTCTGAAACAGATCATTTTTATTCCTGTCATAATATGAATAGTCCAGTCCTGGTATAATCTTAATCTTGGCATAGCCATAACAACAGCTCAGTAAGAGGTTCAAATAAAGTGGTTCCATGCATCTTGTGACACACACACACACACACACACTCAAAAAACAAGCAAACAAATAAACAAAAAATGTCTCTGTATCCTTTCCATACTGTAAATCTGCTCTGGAGTTAGCTTTTTCAGGGGTTTATAAATCATCTATGCACATTTGAAAGTACAGCTGTGACGCTCAAAATCTGGAGAAGGGTCCTCGGGTGCTGCACTGCAGTCACCAACTCCTCCTGACTGGTTGCCCCAGTTGTATTGAAGGATGGGTCAAATGCAGAGAACAAACTCCCCTGTAGAAACAATAGCATTTATCTGAACTTAACTTGGCTAAAAACTGTTTACTCAAAGAGATGCATAGTAGCGTAGTGTTCTCACCTGTCTGCAAGTCCTTTCATTGGGTTTTCTTCATGTACTCCGACTTCCTTCCATGGTTCACAGACATAGGTGATTTTTTTCTCTAAATTGCCCCTAGTGAATGAATGTCAGATGTTGTCTGTGTTGCTTGGATAGACTACAGTCACCTGCAAGTCTGTGACTCCTAACAGGAATAAGCACAAGAGGAAAATAAAGGTAAGGTATAATTTGTTATCTGCATTTGACCCTGGGACAACCCAGGAGCAGTGGGCAGTGGTAGTGCAGCGCGGGGACCCTTCTCCAGACCTTGAGCCAGGATCCTGGTCAGGGGTATGTAGCTGGAGGATTAGCCTATTGTGCATGTTTTGTGTTTGATGGAGGAAACCCACCCAGACAAAGGGAGAACATGCAAACTCCTCATGAGAAAGACCCCACATGGTCCAGGAATTGAACCTAGGACCTTCTTGCTATGAGGCGAGAGTACTAACCACTAAGCCACTGTGCCACGTGAACAAATGAATGCATTTTTACTCACAATTAATCACAATTAGTATGCTGAAGTTGAAGGATATTGATGCATACATTTCATTAATGTGGGGGTTAGGGTTGTGTGCAGTGCTGAAGTCCTACTGCGCTCCCCAACTTTCTTGTTTAGTAATGTTGCACGTATGTTCAAATACATGTAGTAGTTTTGGCACTTAGACCTCCATCACTGTGAACAACTTGTCTCATGTATATTCTAAACAGTTGTGCAAGATAATTAGGCACTAAAATGATAAGCCTACTGACTTTGGGTCAAAATATTGAGGCCCTGCTGACATTTGTAACCATTTTTTGGGGAATTTGTCTAGAGCTGGAACATTTACTATTTTCAGTGAGAAGTGCTGATGAAACATTTATGGCTCTTCTGTGAGCGAAGAGGATAAAGAGTGTCGGGCTAAACATTTTAAATCTGCAGAATACAGGACGTCCAGCTGCAGTTGAGAGGAGAGATGCCTCAGACTGACTGCTGACTCATGAGGATATATTAGTTTCACAAAATCCTTTTTTTCCCTGTACAAAGCATTTATACAAGTGTACTTCTTTTGTAACAGTCCTCAGTTTGTCAGTGCATTTGCAACACCTGAATATTGTGGTTCATTGTGGGACTATTCCTGCATGTTTATGCAGGCCTGAGAGGTGTTCAGCAGCACTCAGTAAACAACAGCAACATGAAGTCCTGTGTTAGAGCTATCCTCATTTTTAGACCCAGGGTAAACTTCTTTTTTGATCGTTTGTCTCTCTGGTTTTATTAAAAGCCTGACTGCCGGAGCTTATGATATACTTATGTGCATTTGAAAGACAAAGTAAATAACACGTTTCTCTAACTCTGTGGTGTTCCATTTGGTAAAGCTGTGTTATTATTGACATTTAAATATATAACCATGATTACCAGATGTGTCTGTGAAGACTCAGTCATCCAGGCTCATTGGATTACAACAAAGGTTTAAAAAGACTTACAGTGGGGCAAAAAAGTATTTAGTCAGCCACCAATTGTGCAAGTTCTCCCACTTAAAAAGATGAGAGAGGCCTGTAATTTTCATCATAGGTATACCTCAACTATGAGAGACAAAAAAAAATCT
Organism: Bostrychus sinensis; assembly: GCA_020698575.1. Taxonomy (NCBI): domain Eukaryota; kingdom Metazoa; phylum Chordata; class Actinopteri; order Gobiiformes; family Eleotridae; genus Bostrychus; species Bostrychus sinensis. The sequence continues at coordinate 3,207,255 of CM036260.1, forward strand.
TTGGTCACCTACAAACAAGCAAGATTTCTGTCTCTCACAGAGACTTCTTCTGTAAGAGGCTCCTCTGTCCTCCACTCGTTACCTGTATTAATGGCACCTGTTTGAACTGGTTATCTATATAAAAGACACCTGTTCACAACCTCAAACAGTCCCACTCCAAACTCCACTATGGCCAAGACCAAAGAGCTGTCAAAGGACACCAGAAACAAAACTTGTAGACCTGCACCAGGCTGGGAAGACTGAATCTGCAATAGGTAAGCAGCTTGGTGTGAAGAAATCAACTGTGGGAGCAATTATTAGGAAATGGAAGACATACAAGACCACTGATAATCTCCCTCGATCTGGGGCTCCCCGCAAGATCTCACCCCGTGGGGTCAAAATGATCACAAGAACGGTGAGCAAAAATCCCAGAACCACACGGGGGACCTAGTGAATGACCTGCAGAGAGCTGGGACCAAAGTAACAAAGGCTACCATCAGTAACACACTACGCCGCCAGGGACTCAAATCCTGCAGTGCCAGACGTGTCCCCCTGCTAAAGCCAGTACATGTGCAGGCCGTCTGAAGTTTGCTAGAGAGCATTTGGATGATCCAGAAGAGGACTGGGAGAATGTCATATGGTCAGATGAAACCAAAATAGAACTTTTTGGTAAAAACTCTACTCGTCGTGTTTGGAGGAGAAAGAATGCTGAGTTGCAGCTAAAGAACACCATACCTACTGTAAAGCATGGGGGTGGGAACATCATGCTTTGGGGCTGTTTTTCAGCAAAGGGACCAGGACGACTGATCTGTGTAAAGGAAAGAATGAATGGGGCCATGTATCGTCAGATTTTGAGTGAAAACCTCCTTCCATCAGCAAGGACATTGAAGATGAAACGTGGCTGGGTCTTTCAGCATGACAATGATCCCAAACACACTGCCCGGGTAACGAAGGAGTGGCTTCGTAAGAAGCATTTCAAGGTCCTGGAGTGGCCTAGCCAGTCTCCAGATCTTGAGCTAGGATCCTGGTCAGGAGTATCTGGAGGATTAGCCTGTTGTGTATGTTTTAGGTTAATGGGGGAAACCGCAGGACCCAGAGAAAACCTACCCAGACACAGGGAAAACATGCTGGGAATCAAACCCTGAACCTTCTTGCTAAGCCACTGTGCCACCAATTTTAAGTTTAGAAAAAGTTTACAACAGTCTCCTAAAACCCAAACAAACTCTGGCTAATTAACATCAGAAGAATAAGACTAGGCTAATGGTCCACAGGTGGGCTAACAACTCTCCCAATAACTTCAGCAGAGGATGCATGACAGCTAACGAGTCTGCTACTCACCACTTACTCCAGCAGAGGACACATGACTTCTAAAACTACTGTAGCCTTTCAACTATTCTAAACCAACAGAATTTAGGTTCAGGTCTAAAACTCTTCCTTCCCAGGAGCATATAAGTCAGTTCTCTCACCAGTTTCATTTCAGAACTGACAAAGTCTCTTGGATGAAAGTGAAATGTCTTCAATTCTAAAAAACAAGTCAATATGACTTCTTTGTAAACCTTTTTTTTTTTTTTTTTTTTTTTTTGAGTCATGATTACCAGGATAAAACAGTAGTTTGTTTCTCTCTCCTGTTATAAACTTGGAGCAAGTGAGAATTCCAGCTCTGGGGCTTAATCAAGCTACATGAGCATAGTCTGAGATGTTTTGCATGTAAACCTCAGAACAAAGTGGAAACCCTATCAGCAATGCTACAACTAGTGACACCTCAATCTAGAAATGGAGTTCTAAAAACAAAAGATGAAATAAATACTTGACCTACGTAGTAAATAATGATTCTTGTACTTCCTTGTTTATGTAATATGTAATGTGACCTTTAACCTCTCCAGTGCTCATCAGTCACAGCAGCTCTGTGTATCCATCAGCTGTCAGCTGCTGCTTTTAGGCCCATCCAGACTAAACTACAGCGGTCATAAAAAGAGTTAAAATCCCTCAAATCTGAGGCCCGTGCAGCCTGTACAGGGATGACCAGGAGGGGCTCTTTTACTGTGAATGGAGCCCAGGTTAGCTTCTGAGGGGTTTTACTGAACACTTTGGACTACAATAAACAGTGCATTTGGATATAGAGACCAAAGAGATGAAGTAGTCCTATACTGCTAAGTTTTTAACTTTTACACACACACACACTGTAAAAAAAAAAAAAAAAAAAAAAGAAATGCTGTGGAAAACTCTAAAATTCAAGGCAACTGGATCCCTTAAGATTTTTGACTTTTGGGGCCAACTCAAAATCTCAAGTTTTCAATAAAAAAATATTTTTTGTTCACTTAATTTAATATTCATATGTCAAAACTTTCAATTAAAAATTTAACTTACTATCATTATTGTTTAACTCACTTTACAGCCAACTTAATATCCATTGTTCAGGAAAAAGTACTATTCTTTTGTTAAATGTAGTATTTAGTTTTCATCATTATCAATAATAATACTTTTTCTGAACAATGGATAGTAAGTTGGCTGTAAGAGTTAAAAAAAATAATGATAGTGAGTAAAACTTAAACTTTTAAGTTTGTGAACATCTAATTAGGTTAAAAAAAATTATTTGCCATTGAGGGATCCTTTTGCCTTGAATGTTAGATTTTAGCAACAATTTTTTTTTTTTTTTTTTTTTTTACAATGCACAGATTACTGGTCCATGTATAAAGCATAAAGTGTAATTCATTTGCACTTGTTCAAGTTAATGAATGAAAGGGGTAATTTCTCTGTTTCATTGTCCAAAAACGTAAAACAAACTTGGAAAAAAAAGGAAGACACCTGATGTAAACAAAGATGGGTTGCCTTTGAAAACAAATTATTAAGCCCAATTCACACTGAATCTGTTGCGCGTCCGTTGCGTGTCCTGTCCGACTCCCGCAAGAAATAGACGCAATGCAAGTCAATGCGTGAGTTCACACGGGGCTGCGTCGCAGTACGTCTCAGTGTCCGGCGCTCCGTCAGAAATGCAGATGCCAGATACGTCAGGTATAAAGTTGAACAGAGCAGATCGATATCGATATCGATTTTACCATACTTTTTACCTGCAGTTCTCTGTATACATGGTTATTATCGTGTGAACTCATAACCTCCAGCATAATCTCGCTCCTCTCCCGTGAACTCGTGGTCTCCCAGCTGGCTCTGGTCAGAGACGTGCCGCACACGCAACGCACTCGGTGTGAATTGGAGTCCGTCAGAAAACTGCACCAGAAACGTACTGCACATGCAACCAACTTTTTTTTTATTGGTCTCTATGGCAACCAGCTTGCTACTAACCTCTCTCTAGTGTGTGGCACATAAAATATTGATAGGGTGACCACCTCAAAAAGTAAAAAAAGTGGGACATGTTGTGTGATTTGGTGGGACAAGGTGGGTGGAATTTCTAACTTACTAGCTTAATGAGTCTAAACCTCATTTACATAAAAGATATAGCTACACATTTTACAAAGTACTGTCTTTAGTGAGACTTTACTCATTGAAATAAAAAAGAGAGGCCTTTCCTGACATGGGGCAGCAACACACACCAACTATATTATACTGTATTCCATCCCAGTGAGATTTCTTAACTTGAATCTTTTTATAGGCTAAGAGCCACTAAAAAAGTGGGACATTATCTTGATACATGGAACAGGGGGACAAATACCTAAATGGTTAAAGTGATAAAAACATTAAAAATACATAGGCGGAAATAGGTACTTTTGACGGGGATCATTAGTGACCCCAATACGTGTATGTTTGTAAAATTCTCAAATTACATCAGAAACCGAAAACAACTATATGAAGTTGTTGATAACAAGTAGCCCGACAAAGTCATGAAAAAGCAGAATGAAATAATAAAACATCTCTGAGATATGACCAAAAATATACACCTGGGCTCACGTTTTACCCCACTGGGTCAGATGAGGGTTAAGGGTTACTTAAACACATAACTACTAACACTAAAGAAAGTTCAAGTTGTGTTCAGTTTCTTTATTGGCACAGCATCAGCAAATCCAATATTCATTCAACTTCTCCCGATTATAGGGGTCGCGGGCACTGGAGCCTATCCCAGGAACTAGTTCCAAGTGGGGTACACCCTCGACTGGTGCTGACACGGAGACACACAAACAACCATTCACTCTCACATTCATTCACTAGAGGTGATTGAGAGTCACCAATTCACCGACACATGCATGTCTTTGGACGGTGGGAGGAAGCCGGAGTAGTAGGAGAAAACGATAACACAGGGAAGCACTTTGCTTTGGTTGGAAATGCCCCGCTCCAGAGGAAGGATCCTGGCAAATAGGAAACACCCATTCTACCTCCTAACCTAGCTGCACCTGGGCCACTTGTTCATCCTTTAAATTGGTGTTACACAGACACGTGAGGACCACAGTGCCACACGCTGACTGGGAGGAAAAGTACTCTTGGAAAAGCGGCGTACAGCTCTGTTTCCTCTGATTGCTCACAGCTATTTTTCATTTTGTAGTAAAATCATACAAAATGTTTAAGGAAGTAAACAGCTTTTTTTTCTGTTTCTGTTCAAAAGAGTGTAACAGAGCTGCACTCTGCTGGTCTCTTAACTCTTTACCTGCCAGCATTTTCTCAAAACGTTGCTAGCCAGTGCCAGCAGTTTTGGTCATTTTCAACAATCTTTGCTGACCCACAGAAAATCTTGTGCTACTGTTTTATTTAAAGTTTAAATACCAAAAGGAAGAAGAGAGTCTTTTCTTTGCTTTTTAAATGAAAGAAGACTCTTCTTTCATTTAAAAAAGCATTTTATTCTGAGTCAGTTCTTTTTTTTAAATCAACAGTTGAAGGATGGTAGTTTTCCCCACAAACAGACATTTTCAGACAAAAAGCTGAGAAAGATGCATTTGTGTAAAAAAAAAAAAAAAAAAAAGGAATTTGTTGCATTTTGTCTTGTTGCCAGAAGCTTCTTTTTCACTTGATTTTTGATGTAGCTAGTACTGTACTAAGTGCATAACAACCCCCCGTATGCATTATCAATGAAAACATGAACTGAACATACCCGTCATTGGCGGTGAATGAGTTAAATCTGAAGTTTAGTCCTGGTTTAGTCCTGGTTAAGACCTAGTTTAGCTCCTCTTTTCTCCTTAATAAGTAATGTATTTTTCCATCCCTTGGTGTAGACCTGGGTTAGTAAAGATCATTGTAGTCCATTAAAGATGGTACTTGGAAAGTCAAATATTTTCTGAGGTGGTACTCTGTGTGAACAGTTTGAGAAGCACTGGTTCAGAGTAAGACTGGAGTGAGACTGAGTGGCTGTACATAGCAGTGATTCTTTGAGTGGTTACGTAGCTGACTGTGAGCTCTCCTCTCTGCTCTAACAGTGTGGAGGTTTATACATGCTGTAAATGTGGATAACAGAAGGCCACTCTGCTTTTGGACACTTCTTCAAAAGCCTGGCTCCGTGTTTACAGGTTACGCAGAGTTATACAGAGGGTTAGAGAGAGTCAGAGAGGGCCAGGCCCCGTCTGTGCAGCCTGCGATCTTTTACTGCTCTGTCACTGACAGTTGACTGCCGTGCGCTCAGCAAACACTCCTATTATTTTTCCATTTGAAGTTCTCAGAGGTCATGTGTGTGTGAGTGTGTTTCTGAAGCAGAGGGCCTTCTCTCATAAACACATGTACCGGCTGTTTACAGGGCCCTGGCACCGGGACAGGGGTGACATGGTGGGCTCATTGCATACACCACTGTACAATTATTTCAGGAACCAGTCCAGAATTAGTAACTTACTGTTTCAAGTGAACTAGACTGTGTGATGTGCAATGGCAACTCATCCACAGAAAGGGCAGACTGGGCAGGGCCTGGTCATACAGACACATACTGTAATAGTAGTTGTGAAGGAAACTCTTTTTAAAATTCCCATTAGGCTATGGGTGACTGAGTCCTGCTCCAGTGACTATGGACCTTAGGCGAGGTTTCATATCCCACACAAAGACAACCATTTACTCTCACATTAATTTACTATGGGGCATTTAAGGCCTCCATACACCAAGGCGACGATCGCCCATCTGAAGCCGTCTTTACGGTTCTTCCACGTCGCTCATTTCCGTCCTTTTGATATGTATGCGCCGTCTGCCCCCATCGCTCCAGGACGGAGGCCGTCTGACTAGTTTTCTGCCGATTGGCCTTGTTGTTGAATCGGCGTCTTTGGTCTTTGGCACGAAGCGCTCTGATAGGCCTAGCACTACAGCTGCCGCGCCAATCAGCTCACGGGAATTTTAGCGGAAGTGACGGAGTGACGAGAGGTGAAAACCGCTGTGGCAGCATACCGTCACCATTTTTGCATTCTTCGCAATTCCGTGCGGAAAGTTATCTTCTTCAAGTAACAGAGCAGGGGCACCTAATCCACACAAAACAATGTCCAAACCGGCCATTATCACGCTTCTCAAATGTTCAAACAAGCTGAGAACAGTGGCAGACCAAGGCGCGCTACATGCATATGTACTCCGCAAACATTGTGTCACTTCCATTGATCTTTGTTCACTGGCTAGCGCCATCTGCCGCTTTGGGGGGGTAATTACATCACGCGCATGCGCAAGACACGGTCTTTAGGTCGGCTTGTCGCTTCGGTGTATGAAGAGGGAAAAAGGTCATGCGACGTGAAGAAACGAGAGGGAACGAGAGGAGACGGGAAGAGACGAGTTATCGCTCCGTCTTATCGGTGGCAGTCTGGGAGTCGCCTTGGTGTATCGAGGCCTTTAGATTCACCAGTTCACACATATGACATGCATGTGTTTGTAGAGTAAGTCTGACCCAGAAAAGACATGCTACTCCACTTATAGGACCAGACTAGTAGTTTTAGGAAATTTACATACAGAAAAGGTGTAGATACTCTTTAATTTTTGTAGTTTGAGAGAGAAAACCCAACAATGCCCAATGTTTTTGGGGGCAGACCAGTGGCAAACATTTGAGCATTAATTTAATATCTGTGGTAAGCATTACATAACAACTATGATATAGTTTTTGTTTTTTGTTAAGGTAACTTTACTTAGCCTTGAACAGAAAGCTTCATTGCAAAAGTCCATCTTATCAAGCTCTCACTGATTAGTTTTGTGATGTGGGCCAGTACTGCTGTGAGTCTTGCTTTTAGGTTTGCCAACAGCCACAAGCCAGTTTTTTGCTAATCAGTGGCCCCTAAAATTTTATGAAGTAAATGGTCCAATATGCAGTGCTGACTTTCATAAAATTAGATATTAAGTTTACATTTAAAGTGCGCTAGAATGCGTTTAATTTTGTGAGTATGACGTTCATTAATTAACTGTTTCTCCAACGCGATCCTCCTCTAACTTTAGAGCAGCTCAGACGCTGTATAAATCCTACTGATGCTGAGCTTCTCTGGATCCCTATGAGAGGGAAACAAATGCAAGACGGTGTTTGGATAAATGAGAGAGAAAAAAAAATAAAAAAGGGTTAAAATTCTGAAAGTAATAAAAAAAAATTGGTAGTAATCATCAGGGCATAAGTTGATTAAAAGATTTATAGAAAAAAAGTAGAAAAAAATATGAATGTATACATTTTTTATGATGTTTGCGATGAGGACACTTTTGTCACTTAACAATAACAATGTAACTTTTTAAAAATTGGGGCATGAGGGTTATGTTTTTTCCTCCTGAGGTTAATACAAGCGTTACAAGCGGTTACGTGTTGTTCGCACTGTTATTTTGTGGGTGACAGTCCAAAAAAATGTACTGAACTGAAGACCTCAATTGATTCCTGACTAGCCCCAAGGAAAAGAGCATCACATTCATCTAAAGCATGGATTAACATTTCACAAACAAGCCAGCAGACACAGATCTAAGTTCAACTAAGTTCTGCAGAAATTCTGTGTTAAATAACAGGTGAGGTGACACCAACATGAGCCTGTCCACGTCTTTATCCCCAAGTGTTTTTACTGTTGTTTCAAACAAATCAGAGCCACCACCTGCAGGATAAAAGCATACCTATGTCCCATCCAAAACGTCCCAAATACATCCACCGTCCCTGTCCAGGATCCACAGAGACACACAAAGATGGACTGCGTATGACCGGACCCCCCAAATCAACAGACGCAGCATTGGCCCGATAAGAAAAGCCATTTAGATAAGGCCCTCATGTGGGAGTGCAGTGTGCTGGAAGTGGCCCAGGACTATTGCAGAGCCTAATCTAAGATGGAAACAGCTAATTATGATCCAAATGTTATGGAGATAGAACATCCGTAACAGGATCAGCGGAGGGGTCCTTGGTACTGATTGCGATGTAACTTCTCCATCGGTGAAAATCCTGGACCAGGACCAAGGAAAATACTACGGTCCTCCTGTAAATTTGGCTGGGCTTGCCTCAGCTGGTGGGCGCCTGCGAAATGTGTCAGAGGAGCAGACATGCCACGAGACAGAACAAATGAAGACGATACAAAACAGACAAGGCTGCAATTATGATATGATTTCTGTGAATTTTAAGACAATATGAAACGTTGAGCTTTGTTCGTGGATTCAAAATGTCCTCCAAAAACAGAACCAGCAGTCAGTGTCCAGTGCTCCATTTCTACTGCTTTTAGTAATTACTTTCACCAAAGAGGTTATGCTGATATATTTGTTAGTCTGTTAGCATACCAACTCCAACCACAAGAGGCCAGTAAAGGAGCAAATGATTAGTTTTAGTCAATTCTTTACCATATTGAGATGTAATGAATGTGACACCGTGGTATGTAGGTGGAATGTAACAAAGTAAAAGCACTTTACTTAAGTACAATTTTCATGTATCTGTACTTTACTTAAGTAGATTTGACAAGGGACACTTTTACATCACTACATTTTAGAGCAAGTATCTGTACTTTTTACTTCACTACATTTATAAGTTGGTTTGAAGTACAAAGTATTTGGGGTTTTGGTTTGTAGACACACAGTACTTAAATATAACAGGTGCAGTAAAGTAGTACTCCTTAGAAACCTTAGAAGACCTCAGCGACAGATTCAGTCTCTTCTACTGCACCAGTTTGTTTATTTCATCTGGAATCAGCAAAATCCCTCACATTTAACACATTCATGAGTTGTCAAGTCTGTGCCAAATACTTAACTTTTTTACTAACAAGTACATTTAAAAGTGAGTACTTTTATATTTTTACTTAAGTAGAAATTTTAAGGTGATACTTTTACTTACTTTTACTTTACTCTTACTTTTACTTGAGTAAATTTCTGCTCCTTTATCTGTACCTTTACTTAAGTAAAGAACTTGAGTATTTCTTCCACCATTGGACCACCACTGAACTAGAAAACCCCAGGTTTAAGTCCAGTTCTGGGTACTGTGTCTTTACCACAGTGAGATAGGGACAATGCCCTGGAGGAGGTCTGTGCACTCAGTGCGTCTACAGTAGTTTATCATTGTAGGCCAGGAGCCAGACAGATATTTTTGCTCCCTTTTTTTTTATTTATTAGTGTATATGTTGGGCCATTAAATTGTTTGTTTCAAATGGGTCCCGTTTGGTCCCAGGACCCAGGACTTTTTTGGGACAAGCCTCAGATGGAAATGTGTGATTGTGTTAAAAGTAGTACAGTTGCATACAAAGTAATGAAATTTGGATCAAAAAATGCTGACATAATGAGGAACAACAATATCCAAGAAGGTTAAGATGGGACATTGCATGGAGTTGGTCTGGATCCCGGCCTATTTCTGACATGAGGATAGTCCATCCCTCATTCAGCTGACAACAGTATTATGGCCAGCTCCACCGGATGTGTCACTGCAAAAAACAAGTTTAAAACTAATTTCAATGAGAGCCCTCACACCAGGCATTCCTCAGTGCCACTGCTCTATTTGAAAGTGGTGCCGTGGCTGAGAACACATGCTGCCTTGTACTTCTGCTGTGAATACAGGACAGTTCTCCGCTCTCTGTGACAAAGGGGCACACCTAAACTCTGATGAGAGAAGTACGAGCTGCAGCTGGGACAAAAGAGCAGCATCTCAACTGCTACTTATTAAACTATCTAGGGTCTGAACAAAAGGGTGAGTAGAGTGCATGCTGCATTGCAGGAAAGGCTGACTTGGGCAAGACACTTCACCCACCTAGTGTTCGTGTGATTGTGACTGTGTGTTCGGTGGTGGTCAGAGAGGTCGCTGGTATGGTATGACTGACATGTCTCTATCAGTCTGACACAGGGCACCAGTGACTGTCGAGTGAATGAATAATAGACTTGTGTAAAGCACCTTGACAAGGTTAGGGTTAAAATACGTTATGTAAATCTAATCCATTATTATTTGTATTCTGGCCGCACTAGGCTTAGTACTGATTCTTCAAACCTTCTATAGTTAGCTTCACACCTGAGCATTTACATGTGAATGTGATTGGGCCACCATTTGATTATTGTGCTTTCCTGACCATCCGATCTTATAAACACCTCCTAAAGCACAAAATAAATGACTTTTATGTGGTATCCAAATAATGACACACTATTTAAAAGGCTGAACTGTCACAAGTGAAAGCATTGATCATATATCTAAGTTTATGGTCATGAGAAATTACCTTCTTTTCTCCTGGTTTTATTGTGATTCTTTTATCATAAAGGTCTCTCTCATGTTTGAAATTCCTGTCACTATTTCACTGCTGTTGTTCCTGACACAATCTGCCACATAGCATCTTTACGAGCAACATCACAAGTCCTGTTCACCAATATTTTAATCTGCACCGGGTCACAGAGATAGATGGACATTCCAGCAGGAGAGGACAGGCCGTAAACAGAGAGATACATCCCCCTCTTGTTCTTTAATCTGAGAGTCGTTAGAGCGATAGTGCACATGTATTCAGGCTGCAGGATCGATAAGACGAGCGCCGTTAAGTGAGGTCCTATCAGCTCATCTGTCCCAGTGCCGCGTGGCTTGGATCTCACTGTTGTTTTAGCTTGCAGCACTTCAGATAGCATCAGCTCATTTGAACACAGCCTCTCCTGACTGACTTCTCACTCAGTACGCTGTCTCTGCTCAGATTTTCAGGACGTCTTACTGGTGTCATAAAAGAATAGATTGACTGATATCCAGAGCTGGTAGAAGGGCTCTGTTAAAGTTAAAGTTAAACTGACACTTAAAAATAATGGTAGGTAGAAGTAAAAGTTGTCAACGAGATTATTGGTACTACTTCTATTGCTGCAACTACTAGAACTACTCCTGTTATTACTACTGGATATTCTAACTTAAACTAGGACCCAAGACCTCTTAGTTGTGCCTACCACTGAGGTATAGTAATAGTAAATATTCATTTAATCGCGTGTAACATCAGGCAGTGCAGCCAGTGCAACTGTTGCAGTGGAGTCCAGGAGGTTTAAGGGCCCATTACAGTGGGCCTTTGTACTTTTACAGTCAAGTCTGTGTTTAAAATATTCATAATAAATAGGAGCAGCACATAACCCTGTTACAGAACAGAGATATTAACATAAACTCAGCATAATATCAGCTTAGGTCTGCCAACTCAATTTCGGTTTTTAAATCTAAATTGAAAAAACTTTTACAGACTCGCATTTTTAAATGTACTTGTTTTTTTTTTTAGCTTGTTTTTTTTTTTTAGTCTTTATTGTGTTTAGTTTTATATTGATTTTATTTTGTATATGCATTTTTGAAATATGTAAAGCACTTTGTGACTTTGTTTTGAAAAGTGCTCTATAAATAAAATTATTATTCTTATTAAATTCAATTTTAAATCCTGTTAAATTCATAAACGCATAACCAAAAGAACAAAGAAATATTTTTTTCTTAAGATAAATACATACATTCTAATAAAAAAATCTATAGTTTCACAAAATTATATAAATATTAATGAATAAGCATCTGTTTTTTGTATCAAACTCCAGTAAAACAGCAACATTATAAACAATTAATAATTTAATTAAAAAGCTTAATGCATGAAGCTGAAGTACTGAATATGCTTCATAACTTTAGAGCCCATTCTGAAATCTTGCACACTACCAAGTGTGCATGTGTTTAGATGTTGGGAGGAAGCAGCAGTACCCAGAGAGAACCCCCTGTACCACAGGGAGGACATGCAGACTCCACCCAGAGAGACTGTGTGTTGGCTGGCCTTTACTCAAGCAAAAGTATGCATTAGAGCAGTGGTTCCCAGATAGTGGGTCAGGACCCAAAAGTGCTTCTTAGTAGGTTTTGGAGTGAAAAGTCTTCTTTCCTTCTGCAAAAAAGACCTTTCTGATGCAGCCCTCTCCATGCATCCAGACTTGGGACCACAGCAAAGTGTACTCTGGTTTGTGACCGCTTGTGGCTGGACTGGGGTGAAAAGTGTTTTGATACATTATGTAGGGCTATGCGATATAACAATAGTAGATTGTGTCACGATCTGAACCTTTGATGATCTGGAAAGGTCACTGTATCATGCTTCAGTGCTTTTCAGTTTAGTGCAGCTCTGTGCTCAAACACAGATGCAGGCTGTCAGCTTTTCCCCAACCACTCTTCCTATTGGTTATCTTCCGTCATGCTCTGAGTGAGTGACAGAGTGAGTGGCAGATTTAACCAATCACAGTGAATTGTGAGTGGGGCTCTGAGCATCACCTCTGTCCTGGCCATTGACCGCTGAGCCTGGGCAGAGTGACTGTCCACTACAGTTTCAACTCACACTACCTTCTGACGTGGATTTTGCCAAGTCAAAAGTACAAACATAAAACCACAACTAATGTTACTGAGAGTGTCACAGCGCTGGGTTTAGTGATGACCTGCTTCCCGTTGACAAGGACATGCTTCTCTCCGCTCTCCACACATGGATGTTGAGAAAGTTATAAAGCAGTCTCTTTCCAACTCTCTCTAACTGTCGCTAAATAGCACTAAACATATCTGTCAGGTGTTTACTTCTACAGTCTGAGGACAGAACTGTAACACCTCCAATGTCATCATCGCTCACCTATTTAATGTCAAGTGAATTTCTGAAAAACCTACAATATAATCTTCATTTAAAAGGGAAATTAACTATAATAAAATCTTTGGTAAACATTCAGTTTGTGACATTCAAAACTCAAATGACTTATATTGTTTGTGAAAATAACATTATTCTTTGCACATTTTCTGTAAATACTTTTTTTTTTTTAACATATTTTTATTGTTTTATGGATAGCATAGAACATTAATAATGGAGAAAAAAAAACACCACTGGATCAAAAAATAAGTCAAACATATGTGAAAATTAAATAATTATATAATAGTGAGGACAATAAAACAAAACAAAAAACAAAAAAAAACAAAAAAAAAAACAAAAAAAAAAACAAAAGCATAAGTAGTAAAGTACCACAAGATTCACTGAGTGCAATAAATAAGCAAACTTATACAAAGAATAAGGGAAGGGGGGTCAGCAGACATAAACAACAGTTTATGTTGCGTTTTCCTCAGCATTTACATCATCTTAATGAAAGTTATATGTTTCAAGAAATGCATAAAAGTCTGTCCATATGTCCCAGAATGTAGCAAGCTTATTTCTTGAAATGTTGATTATTTTTTCCAGAGCCAAGATTTATGTTAATCCACTCAACCACTGTGACAGTCCACACACTTTTTGATCCTTCCAGGATCTGGCAATGCAGCGCTTGGTCTCCAAAAAAACAATGTTTAGTAAAACATTGATATTTTTAGGAAATGCTATCAAATGTCTATCAGGATAAACAGACAAAATACACAGTGTAGGATCAAGGGACATCACTTTCCCAGTAACCTGACTCAACACATTCAGTACCTTACTCCAGAAGCCATTGACTTTGGGACACTCCCTCATACAATGATACAAGGAGCCCTTCTGAACTCCACATCTAATGCATGTGTCTGTAATGTTTGGGTTAAAGCAATGTAGTTTAACCAGGGCAATGTACTGTCTAAAGTATTCATTATAATTATATTAGTTACAGTTTTAAATTGTCAATAGTATTTAAGGCTTAATTTTACTTTCAGAAGAAGCAGACAGCTTTAGTTAACTCTTAAAGGCAATGGGAAGCTACATTACAGGCTTAAAAAAAAAAAAATTATACAAATGTTTTGCCATATTGCCCACCCCCTGATATTATGTACATTAAGTTATGCTATAGTGGATCGGCAGTTTGAACATCACTTGAAGCGCATACTGTTGTGTCCCGGGGCAGGAAACTTTACTCACATTACTCCCTCCAGTCACAGTATAAGGCGGGTTGCAACAGGAAAATCTGCCAAATCACCATGACACTGGTTTGCAGTGGCGACCCCAAACAAGGGAGCAGCTGAAAGATTAGAAAATAAAAAAAATATAAAATAAAAGGTAAAATCAAAATTAAGTTGTAGACAAGATTCTGAAAGGAAGACTTGTAGAAAGTGAGTCCGAACTAAAAATTAAATGAAAACGAGGTTCAGAGATGACGCCAGTTGAGAATCACTCATTTTTCTATATTTAACCAGGTTAAAACTCATTGAGATTAACAATCTCTTTTGCCAAATACAACAAGACAATTTTACAATAACAGCAGTACATCTTTGTCAAAAACATTTACCCACCACAGCTTTGCTCCAAGTCTATTTACATAAATTTAAAAGTGTTCAGAGAGACCAGCTCTTGAATACACAGCTCACTCTGCAGCTGATTCCAGTCTGAAAGGGCAAAGAACTGAAAAGCCTTTTTCCCCAGCTCAGTCTTCACTCTGGGGACTGACAGGAGGAACAGGTCCTCAGGAAATCTAGTCATTTTGTAACAAAGGTACAACTTCCCTGAGTAAAAGTATCTAGTCTCCATCTCGGCTGATATCCTGATAACTGGTTCATTTGAAACATAGGTCTTGGGTGTCACCGTGGACCCATCCTGTCACCCTGCTATAACAAACGGTTGTATATCTGGGTCTCTGGGTGGGCTTTGAAGACCGGCCCATCAGTTAAGGCTCCTGAAAGCCTCTGGGTGAGTCTCCACAGAGGGGCCTGTCCCGGAGCAGACCTGATGTACCCGGCCTGCTCTGCCTGTTGTCCTGTTACAGTTAAATGAGACTGTGTTTATGTACGAGGATGGACCAACATCACCCACATGTAATCTGAGTGTCAAGATACGAGCTGAGGGGACGCAGCGTCTTCAGGAGGACTTCCCAGAAAACACCAGGACCGTTTCACAGAAGAGCAACATCATTCAAAAACATGCTAAATGAGAGTTAATGTAAAATGCAGAAGTTTAGTTTTGGTTTGCGCTGAATGGAGTGTGAGCGATGTTTGGCCACCGGTGACTTCCTGATGTTGAAATGTGGGTGCTGTATTTGGCTTGTGGTGACAGACATGGGCAGAGAAAGAGTTTGAACTGGCAACACTGGTGATTTGGTTCCAGCAAGACTGCTTCTGAACATGACATAAAGTGACACATAACCAACTACATAATGCTGCGTTCTAATGATCCCTGGATAGTGATTGATGGTAATAAGCATTTGATGACATTGTTGTGTTTATATAATGTACTTTAAACTTACATAGGTGGGATTTCAATGCTATCTTGTAGAATATATAAACTTAAAAAGCAACATGGCTCAAGTCAGATTTAGCATTAAGGTTTAGATTAGGTTTGCCAACTACTGGTAATCATGTTTGTGGAAAATATTAATGTGGCATATGCAAATTAACCTCTTAAACCCAAACAGAGCCCGATGGGGCTCCACGCCCCCTTGCGTCCGCTTGTTGGGACCATAGCGGGGAGATACAACGGCTGACACACACATGTTTGACATCCTCGTGTTCAGACAATTCGTGGCAACAAAACTATTTACTTCAGTTTCTATTCAACAGTTGGATTCTGCCTGGATTTTTTTTTTTAATAAAACATGTATATCTTTCCATTACTTTGTTTATTTGGCACAAATTTTGCTGCAGTAGACCAAGATATGTGAAATTTTCAATTTATGTTTTAATTTATGTTATTTGCTTCACTACAGGAAGGAAAAAGGCTTTTTTGGAGGCAAATATGTGTTTTTTTTTCAGGCGGAAATTAGAATAATCCATTTCAACCTCAATTTATGGTCAAACAATATAATTTATTAATATTATTTCTCTTCCACAGTAATCCCCAAAGTCCACCAATTAATTTGCTACCAAGGTTAGCTATGTACACCTAGTAAATGCTAAGTAAAACCTTAATAAATGTAGATATAGAATTTTTGGGAAAAAGGCCTCAGAGCTTAACAGGTTAATAACACAACTATAATAATTATAATAATAACTTAAATAATAATACCTTTAGAAACTTTAGAAACCCCCCCTCGTCCTACAGTATATGGCACCTTTCCAGAAACTCAGAGCGCTTTACATTTGTCCATTATTTATTCACTCCTCAGTCACACTCTGTAGCCACAGCTGCCCTGGGGCACACTGACAGAGATGTGCGTCTACAGCTTCTCTGACCACCCCCAAGCAAATTACCACAAACACGTTCATACCAAACACATTCAAACACTAGTGCCACAGATACTGGAGGCAAGGTGGGTGAAGTGTCTTGGGTGAAGGATCAATCCCTCAGCCTTCTCCTTAGTGTGTGACCAGCCCTAAATGTGACAGATTTTTTTCAAGCTGTATGAAATGAATTTGTGGGAGACAGACAGAGCATGAGGCTAACAGATAAATGAGCTGACTGCTTTCTAGTGTCCGTGATGTAAGCACTGAAATTATCAGAAGGAGTATGGTGACGGTGTATGGGCTTTAGAAACCCGCGGGGAGACTTCCTGGAGAAGGCGAGGTTTCATGTGTCTACATAAAGCCCTGAGACCGAACGTTTTCAGCTCTTCAGGTCAGCACCTCAGGATTACTCAAACGTGTGAATGAAACAAAATACTACTGCAGGTATGTTGTTGAGGTGCAAACAACATGATATGGTTAAAAGCTCAGAAAAGTTGATTTAGCAAATAGGGGATTTTTAAAGTTACACTGCGTAAGATTCCCGGTCTTGCGCCTCTAGAGGCCACAGGTGCCACTGCACTGTTGCAAAACGTAAACACTAGGGCCCCTCCTCCTTCTGAAACTGTGCGAGCGTGCGTTACGTCAAACTAACAATGGGACTAGAGAGTGCATTCATATTTACTGTATAAACTTCTGTAACCACTTAGCTTATCACGCAATGGTCGCATTAAAACAACTAATAACTGTATGAAAAAGCACGTTCTAAAGAAAAAATAAAGAGGCTAATTTACCTGTCCAACAGTAAAGAAGCAAAAACGTGATCCGATTTGCAGCCTTCTCTGTCTCTCATCTGACGCCAGCGAGCAAAAGTCTGTCCGATGTTGACTCTTGTCTGTGATCTGGTGCGGTCCCTTTCCCGTTTTCTTTTTCTTGCCTCGTCCGACATTTTCTTCATCTTCTTGTGTCCTTCGGCCCTGACGAACTGGCGAAAATAACAATGCTAAAAGTAGCTTCATGGTTATACCTGCGCCTCAGGTATAAGAGCTGAAGGGGGAATGCCGTAAAGCAAGTCGTTTCCTGTCACGTGACTTTTCCTGAACAGCGGAGCGCTCCCAGCCAAACTACGAGGGCGATTTCTCAGTACAGAAGCCCCGCTCGGAGCAACAGATTGCGCCTCAGGCCTTATAATCGCTCAAAAAATCACAAAAACAAGTCAGTATGCCCCACATATTTAGGAGAAAAGTTACACAGTGTAACTTTAAATACTCCTACTTAGCTATTCCACCTATAATTATCAACCACACATCATGGCCGCTCTTGAAAAGCTTTTGGTTAAAACAGGCCCCTCTCTGGCCCTGGATAAAGACAAATAATACTTTTTCTACATTTGTGAAAACAGAAATAAATAGTATTTAAACAATTGGCAAGACAATGTTCTGATAAAGGCTCAGTGTAAATCTGCCTCAAAATAAGTGTCTTATTGTTGTGGAGATTTTCAGTCTTAAATGTGTAAGTGTGTAGAAGGGTTTGACTGTCTCTGGCTCTTCCTAAAGTCCACAGAGTGTATATTTGTGCAGCTCTGTGCTCAGACCTCAGCAGCAGATGAACTGACTTTCCCTGCATGAAGCACTTGTCTGGGAGCAGGCAGGTCATTATTCACCCTTCAGGGCCTTGGTGGGGGCTCTCTGTGCTACCGAACTCTGTGCTACATGTGTGACTCCAGCCCCCGGCCGCCTGCTCTTTGTAAATGGTGTAAATTGACGCTCTGGCAGGCGGGATGCTGTCCGAGGCTGAGAGCGGGGCTTAGAGCAGTGTAAACAAAAGACACGCGCCTCCCGTCCCAACAGAAACAATACGAAATGTGGAACTGTTATATTCTGCAAACACTAACATGGCCGTCCTCCAGCTGCAGAAGCACGGACAGACAGGGGCTTTCAGATGTTTGCTGTGTCTTTCATGCTCATTCAAACTCAATTAGCGTCGGCCGAGGGTGAGCTCAGAGTGGAGCGGTCTGGCTCTGGGGTAACGCCTGACTGTCTGTGTCTCTGTCCAAGGAGGATCCAGGTGAGCCGAGCAGACATGCGGGACCAGGGACAGTAAACGGAGGGCCATGAACACGCCAAAATCCTCTACACAGGGTCGTGGAGAAGCAGGACGGCACCCAAAGGAGCACTGTCTGAAGAAACAGCAAGAGAAAGAAGAAGGTAGGCGCATGTCTTTTATATGCTTTAGTAAAAGTATTCGGAGTATCCACAATGTGTTTGCACTCTGACATCTTGCGATAACCCAGGTATGGACGGAGCTATTTCAAGAATACAAATACACTTGTTATGTATAAACTGTAGCGTAGCAACTTTGACTCACTCATTGTCACAAACAATGTCAGGAGAGAACTTATTTTAAACTATGGGCCTTTCCAGAACAATTCCTGACCCGCTCTCTCTCTCCAGTCTGTACTGCAGTTGTTTTGTGCTGACACTTGCAGCTGAATGATCACATTTTACGGCCTAAATACAACTTTCTGTGTGCGTACCTACAGTGTGTTCCCCAGTCCTATGTTCCCTGGTCCATAGAAACCAGGGAACATAAGCACTGAAGAATGTTGGTACGTGCACATTCTGGTAAGTCCTGATATTCCTGAACCCTAGCCCTAACCTTAGCTCAGGTGCATATGTTTCTAACTGCCTATACTTCCCAGTTTCTATGGTCTGGGGGAACATAGGTACTGGGGAACATAGGTACCTGTGTATTTGTGAATACCTATATACCCTAGTACCTATATTTCCTGGTTCACAGGAAGCAGTGAAGATAAGTACTGGAGAACGTAGGTACTTGCACATCCTGGGAAGTCCAGATGTTCTTTAACTTTAACCCTATCCTTAGCCCTAACCTTAACACTGTTCGGGGAACATAGGTACTGGGGAACATAGGGCTGACCCCTCTTATCCCTAACCATAAAGACCTAACTTTAATGTTCTTTGGTGAACATAGGTAAAGGGGAACATAGGTACTGGGGGAATCCTAGGTAAGGGGCCACATAAGTACAGGGGCACATAGGTACTGGGGAACATAGGTACTGAGGCACATAGGCACTGTGGAACATAGGTACTGGGGAACATAGGTACCGGGGAACATAGGTAGCGTGAATCATAGGTACAGGGGAGAATAGGTACCGGGAATCCTAGGTATGGGGGAACACAAGTAGCAGGGAACATAGATATGGGGCAACATAAGTACAGGGGCACATAGGTACCAGGGAACATAGATCCAGGGGAACATAGGTACTGGAATACATACATACTAGGGAACATAGGCACTGAGGAACATAGGTATCAGGGAATATAGGTACTAGGGAACATAGGTACTGGGGAACATAGGCAATAGGCCTTGGGGTACATAGGTATCAGGGAACATAGGTACTGGGGTACATAAGTACTGGGGAACATGGATACTGTGAAACATAGGTGCCATTAAACATAGGTTCCAGGGAACATAGATACTGGGGAACATAGGGCTGACCTCCAACTTTGCAATGCACTGCCCTCACTCTGACTCAACCAGAGATTGTTCGACACTGGTTACACACTAAATACAACAAGTGTTAAATTAGATACATTTAAAATGTGATATTATGGAAGACAAAGGTCTTTAAAGGGTATTTTATTAATTTAGTTACTCCTGCCTTCTCAACCCTGCAAGGTCTGGTGTTTTCAGATGTTTTTCTTTTGGATTTGCAAATGCCTATTTGTCAGTATATTGCATGCCTATGTGTTAAGAATTGTAGGCTTAAATATTGTAATTGTAATTACTCCGGGTGGCCTTTTCTAACCTGGACCCTCCACTCAAATGCACAAAATATACAAAAGTGGATGGGGCGAGGGAGAAGGGAGCCATTTTGTCCATAATGGCAGATTCTGTATCATATTCTTGGCAAGGTCCAAGCTTGTGGAATAGCCACTGCCCTTATTGTTTTTTGCTTGTTTGTTTGTTTTTGAGTTGTTTGTTTATTTGTTTTTGTTTTTTTGTTTTTTGTTGTTACTGTAGTAAACAAAAACTAGAAGCACTCAAACTGGGGATCTTCTAGTTCAGGGGTAAATGTTCTGTCCATTGAGTCACCAAACCCTTATAATTTATAATGGTAATCTGACCCCTTCTGCCTGTAGTCAACATGTTTGGCCCTATCTGAGGCTGAGACTGAGATTCTTTAAAAAATATGGGACCTAGACAGTGTTCTGGGTCTGGTTTCATTGCTGGCCTTTTCTGATAATTTAATCAAAAGCTGACCATTACTTTTTGAGTTATCTTGCAGACCAACCAACCAATGCTAAGAAGAACGTACAGTGGGGCAAAAAAGTATTTAGTCAGCCACCAATTGTGCAAGTTCTCCCACTTAAAAAGATGAGAGAGGCCTGTAATTTTCATCATAGGTATACCTCAACTATGAGAGACAAAATGAGAAAAAAAAATCCAGAAAATCACATTGTCTGATTTTTAAAGAATTTATTTGCAAATTATGGTGGAAAATAAGTATTTGGTCACCTACAAACAAGCAATATTTCTGTCTCTCACAGACCTGTAACTTCTTCTGTAAGAGGCTCCTCTGTCCTCTACTCATTACCTGTATTAATGGCACCTGTTTGAACTGGTTATCTATATAAAAGACACCTGTCCACAACCTAATTTTTTCTCATTTTGTCTCTCATAGTTGAGGTATACCTATGATGAAAATTACAGGCCTCTCTCATCTTTTTAAGTGGGAGAACTTGCACAATTGGTGGCTGACTAAATACTTTTTTGCCCCACTGTAACTCTCATGGGAGATTATTACAGTAGGTATTACAGTAGGTTTTATAGGAACAGCATATAGCTTTACGTTGGTCTCTCACATGTTGGTCTGAAAGTGTGCACAGAGAGAAAGACGGAATCACAGACCGTAGCCCTGTCTGGAGCTGGTGTAACTGAAGGGAGGAACGGTGTGTAGTGAAGTGTGTCTCTCAGTGAGATTTAGGGGACAGCGCTCGGTGGAGTAATGCTGTTACATGTGTTTGTTCAGATCTTGTCTACGATCACGTCTTCAGACAACACACTCGTAAACTTCAGTCATGACACACCTGTAAAAACACGTCAGGAGTGGACTCTGGTTTGTCCTGACAGCTCTCAGACAGCCGCGTGATGCACTGGTGTTGATAACTCACCGCTGGAGGTTTCATTAAACATGGATTAAAGCTGGCATTAATGTTTGTGTTCACATTTCTAAATACATATCAGCAGTGTGAGTCTGGAGAAGATCAGTGAACAGTCGAACTATACTGGTGCGTGTGCCAGGGCTATATGAGTGATAGAGGGACCCCATGCCTTTTTGGTTACTGTAACAAGTTCATTACTGCTCAGTTTTGTCTATGTAATAACAGGACATTATCATTTTTAATCCTCATCAACCTGTTTTAATAACTCTTATAAATGCCCACCACACTGTGCCTAATAGAAATAATAGGTAAAAAAAAAAAAAGTAGATAAATAAAGGTAGATCTCCTGGTCTTGATGACCTTAAAAGTAGATCGCGAGCCGAAAAAGGCTGGGGACCACTGTTCTAGAGTGTGGTACATCAAATATGGATATTTTGTAAAAGACAAAAAAACATTAAAATTACACAGGCGAACATAGGTACTTTTGACTGGGGTCTTTAGTGAACCCAATACATTTGTGTTTATAAAATTCTCAAATTACTTCAGAAACACAAAACAACTATATGAAGTCGTAGACAACAAGGTCATAAAAAATCAGCGCGATAAACTAAAGCATTTAGATATGACAATAAATTTGGTCGGATGAGGGTTAAGAATGCACTGAACAAGAGGGTGGAACTGCCCATGGTCATTAAACAGAGACATAAATGCACAAAACCTCTATTTCTGAATGAGGAGGCCAGACAAAAAATTGTTTTAGAAAATCCCTGGATAGACATCATCTACAAAAATCCTGCTCATGGTGAGGGATGGAGTAGATCATTGGAGCGTACTGGACAACTGAAGTTGATGGTTCTACTCTCATGAGTTGCAAAACAAGAGGACAGTCTTGGATACATGGAGCCAAAATATGAATCTTCTGAAGAGTGGCTGATGGGGGTGAGGTGGCCCTGGAGTTGACCCAAGGCAGGTTGGAGTGACTGTGTCTCTTGGCTGTCCCGAAACACCTCAGTATTGTCTTGGAGAAACTGGAGATAGTGTCTGGGGAGAAGGAAGTCTGGGCATATTTGCGTCAAGCAGGAGCTGTCAGCATTGATATTGTACTACTTTTTTGTCACATTGTGGGATTAGAGAAGCTTTCAATAAACACTGGTCAACAACAGGCAGCACCAGAGAGTGACAGCTTTAGGGACGTTTGAAAGTGTTGTGTTGTTGAAGAGTGTGTAGAAAAGTTGTATTTAATTTAATTTAATTTTATTTGAGTCCCAATGCCGTTTTTTTTTTTTTTATTTTATTATGATTATTTGCATTTTGTAATATCACCTAATATACCGCATAGCTATGTTTTTATGCTAAGGCCTTTACAAAACAGCAGCAAAGCAGCAGCAGCAGTCATAATTACTCTCATCAGTAAAGACAGATAAAGTAAAAATGTCTTTTAGCCCTCTGCTTCTAAAGGCCAGGTCTAATAAAATGTATACATACCACATGAGGCCCATTAAAAGATGCTAAGCAGAGCATGTGGCTAATTAGCACGCATAAACAGTACATAAAGTTAGCGCTGCAGGCTGCACATCACACTAACACACAAACTGCTGCCACATCTAAACAAAGGCATTACAGAGGTAAAATGTCTTCTATCTCCCATTATTTTTAGCGTCTGCAGAGTCTTTACAGTCAGTATTTCACCTGCTCTGGACGCCACCAGAAGAAATTTTGAAGAAATTTGCCACAACAGCAACAGCTGTAGCTCTTGGAGAATGCTATTTCCACTCAAGTGGATTATCCAAGGGTGAACAGTGGCAGAGCGGTTAGTGCTATCGCCTCCCAGCAAGGAGATTGTGGGTTCGATTCTTGGCCGGCCAACACTCAAACTGTCCTCCCAGTGTTACCGTGGGTTCCCTCCAGGTACTCCAGCTTCCTCCCACCGACATGCATGTGTTAGGTGAATTGTTGACCCTAGTGAATAAATGTGAGACTGAATGGTCTGGGTATGTCTCTGTGTCAGCCCTGCAACAACATGGCCCCTTTCCAGGGTGTATCCCACCTAAGGCCCAAAGTTACTGGGATAGGCTCCAGTCATGCACGACCCCTAACAAGAATAAGTGGAAGAAGATGAATGGATTATACGATAGGGCCTCTTTTCACATTGTCCAAAAATAAAAAACACAAATTAATCAATTTTTTTTTTTTTTTTTTCGCCCAACTCTACTGCAGAAATGTTTGGCCATGTTGTGTTGGTTTGGGTTTGGTTTGTTGCAGATATAAAACACAAGGTCAGCCCGATCACGTGTCTTAATCCCATCCCATCATCATTTAAAAATTCCTTGAGTGGAGCCCAATAGTAATAGGGGCTTTAGTCTTGACTATACAACTTTTGACTGCAAAAAAAAAAAAAAAAAAAAAAAAAATCTGGCAGCACCAGCGAGTGACAGCTTTATGCACATATGAAAGCACTGAAAAGTTTGTAGAAAATGAAAGTGCTGAGGATAAATTTCAATTCAATTTTATTTTATTTTTACACAGGAATTTACAGTTAACAACAGCTGTAAATAACAGCTGTACAAGAAGAATCTATCATCATTGCCATATACTGTATATTGAGCAGTCTTTGGATATATGTTACTCACAAGCAAGGGCTTTAATCTTGACTATAACACAGTATTTTTTGACATGGCAGTTTTCGACACAGTCCAGCCCCTGAAATTTTGAAAAGGAGAACATTATTGTCTAATTACACTCTGCAGACAAAACCATCACTGAGTAGCTCAATAAATCACATTTCTGTACAACACAACAACCTGCTGTAGTAAATCTAATCTGTAATTGTGTTAAGCAAAACATACTTTCCCTCAGCTCTCAGTGCCAGTGTACACAGAGCAGGTACACAGGTGAGTCCCCCCTCACTGCCAAGAGCAATGCAGCGCCAAACAAAACACGCTCGTTTGAACATTTTATTCAGCCCATGCGATCATTAATCCACTCTAAGACATCCGAGCATTTACCCCATTATCCCCAATCAACCCGGCTTTAGCTGTCACTCGCATCACGGCGCACAAGGAGAAACAATCCCAAGAATCCGGCCTTTTCGGACCGTATTTTTAGCTCCATGTATCCCGGCGGAGTCTCGGAATAGTCTGCGCTGCTCGGCCTGTCCCCCGTTCACTCCTCCAAGCTGGGCCAGTTTCCATGATGTCATCCTCACGGCGCAGGAGTGAGGGTAATTGAAGAGGCAGACGGACATAAACTGGAATCTCTTCGGATCGGGCCCATTCATTTTGCTCAGGTTGTTCTTGAAGCCGGCATGTAGACGGGAGGGAGCATAGCCCTGTCCTGGGTCTTTTTTAAGCCTCCCCATTTGTCCATATTTTATTTGGACTCATCCTTCAGGAGGACACCACTGGCCCATACATCAGCTCCTGTACTTCAGACCTGTCAGCGATGTCCAACTACTGGCTGATGAAAGGTGTAAATCTGTACTGGGGTGGTATAATGGCAATATCACCATGCACAATAAACATAACTTGAAAAACTAGTGTGGGTTTTCTGAAGCCGAAAGAAGAATTAGCCTAAAAGGGGCTATATTATGCTTTTATTCATAGTTTTAAACCAATCTTGCTCATCTCTAGAACAGCAGCACATTTTACAACTACAAATAAAGCAATATCTCAATTTTAAAAAGCTTATTAAAAAAAAAAATTATCAAAATAAATAATAATAATAATAATAATAATAATAATAATAATAATAATAATAATAATAATAAAATAAGACATGGCTTTGTTTTAATGAACTCTTTAAATTATTAGATTTACATTTAAATTTTTAGATGTGGGTTTCTTTTTTTTTTTGGTAACACATTTAAAACAACCAATTTTAATTTTAATTTTACTAATGCTCCTTTTTAATATAGGCATTCACTTTAATTTTTTGTGTATACTCTTTTTTTTTTATTTGAGGGGTGGGTTTCTTTGTAAGACAAGATTTTAAAAAACATCTACCTCTGCTTTTATTTTTCTTGTGAACAAAAACTATTTTTAAGTTGCACCTCAGGGCCACAGTATCTAAGTCAGACATGTCCAAAGTGTGGCCCAGGGGCCATTTGTGGCACAGGTAGAGATTTCATATGGCCCTCAGCTTCTATCATAAAATGCATTACTTATGGCCCAGCAGCTCTTTTGTACAGTGTTTCTGTAGTTTTGTCTGTACATTTGTGCAGCTCATCTACTACTCTCTGCTGTGTATATTCAGATTTGTCAAAAAAATAATTGCAGTTTTTATGCTCAAAGATGTTATTTATTCAGGACTTCTTTTAGATTTTGTTGTCAAAGAAAATATTTATTTATTTGTCTTTTGAAAACTATATTTAAAATACTTTTAAAATACTTATAAACCAGTGTGCATTAAATGTATACTTAATGAGCGTTCAGCTACTTAAGAAGATTTGCACTTGCACTCTTCAAATCTGGCCCTCTTTGAAAAAAGTTTGGACAAGTTTGGCTTTTCAAAACGCTTTAATACAAGCCCATTATTCCTTCATTCCTCAGTCACACTCAGTGGTAATGAGCTACTTTGGTAGCCACAGCTGCCCTGGGACAGACTGACAAAAACATGGCAGCCATTTTGCGCATATGGCCTCCCAGACCACCACCAATCACACAATCACACTAACACATTCATCCAAGTGTCTAGGCCGGGGACAGCGGTGTGCAAAGCTGGTAGCGGGGATCAGTTTACCAACCTTCTGGTTAGTGGGCATCTCTTTTGTTTAAAATATTAAGTCTTCAAAAAACACATTACCACATACAACCTCCCTGTGACCCGCTTTTGGACCCCAACCCACCACCTAAGAAACACTACAGTAGCTAAGCCCCAGACTTAACACTAACCTCATTCTAACAAGGGAGCCATATGTAATATTCAGTAAGTACTATAGTGGTTCTAATGGAGTGCAGTGAAAACAGCTCCTCCTCGTCTTGTGGCTCTCTGGTGGACCATTTAGAAATGTTCTCTATGTGCAGAGCTGTGTGTGTGTTAGCTTAGCTGTGTCCATAAATGAGATAGATTTGGTTGAAGCTATTTCGGTCATGGGTCGGAGAAAAGGTAATGTGTCTGGAGCAGCTCACATCAAGTACCAATACTTTAGATATAAAATGAAAGACAATTATATTAATATATTCCCTATTGTACAACTAAAGTGATTAAATTATAGAGAATATATATAGATGTGAAAAGAGTGAATAACAGTGAAGGAATGTTACAGAGAAAAAGTACCGTTGACTTTTACTCCACTACATTTAATACAGAAACATCTGTACTCAACTACCGAGCAATTATTCAGACACTTCCACTTGTCTGGGGCTGAAAACTAGACAAAGATGTTCATACGTACCACTACCCTGACACCTGCTCCTACTTGTAATGGGGGAGTATTTTGGATTTCCAGGTCAAAGTCCATCTTTGTGGGACATGTCCAGGAAACCTGCCTACCTCTCAAACTTTTGCTTGAACATGGTTTGTTATGGACCACTTGTGACAAGCACCTGTAGTCGGAACCCACCCTCTAGTCCTTGTTCTTTGAGAAGGTCTGAACCCAGAGCTGTTTCTGACACTAGACAATGTTGCAGAGAGTTGTGTCAGCAAAGACAGACCCACAACATTTAGAGACATGAGGTACTGAAGATGGATCTCATCCACAACAAGTATACTGGCACCAGGGTGACAGCTAGGATATCGGAAAAAACAAACATTTGTCAGCCAAAGATTGAAGAAAGGATAATCTACTGGATCCTATAGTCTGATGGATATAATCAAATGTTTGTGTTTTGATGCTGAGGCAAACAGGCTAGCAGTCACTGGCTAGTAAGCTAGATGGTCCTGCACTGCTGTTGCTACTAAACTAGAGAGAGTATTGACCAGCATGAACCAGCATGAACTCTTAAAGAAAGTTGACTCTCTGGATAAAAAACATACAGTAGAGGCTGCTGTGAAGACATCATACTTGGAGATAGCCAAACAATGCACAATTAGCAAAAGACCTACCTACTCAGAAACTTCAACGGCACCGGTCTTCTCCAAACGTCCAGTGCCTTGTAAATCCTGATCACACAATGATTATTGAACATGTGGGATGTATACCATGCCAAGCCTTGGACGAACCCTCCACTCCAGTGTTATAAATGTCTGCGATTTAACCATGTATCTGCCACCTGCAAATCACATTTTTGGTGCATTAACTGTGACAGCCATGCTCCAGATAAAACCTACCAGAATCCTGCCAAATGCTTCAACTGCAGTGAGGCTCACAGAGCAAACTTTAAAGGGTGTGTTATTCGTCAATCACTAATTTTAGATCAACAATTTGCTCTCCTACCCTCCCAGAGTGCGGGTTGCTAGTACTAACATTTGAGGCCTTGAAGTAACTTTGATGAAGCAGCAGCCTTCTTTTTCTCACATCCTGAAATACTTGTTTTATACTTAAAAGACATTTTTGACTTCTAATATTCCTGAGTGTGCAATTAGGATACCTAATCACAACTTCAACAAGATTCAAGCCCGAAGTGGTGGTGGGCTTATTGACCATTAAAAATCCAATCTCTCCATTAAGAGACAAGATGATCTTGAGGATTCAATGTATGAAACAATTTGGTTCACTCTTAAAAAAAATAGCAATACCAGCACACTATTTTGTACAGTGTATTGGCCCAAAAGTTCAGATGATGTCACTTTTCATCTTGCAGACAAACTTTCAAAATATCAATTTGATTTTAATACTGTCCCAGTTATACTGAGTGACTTCAAAGCTCACCACAATACATGACCATTCTCCATTTATACATACAAGAACATGGTCATACTGAACATAGTGTTTCCAGCATCCCTAAGGATCTGGTCAACCTCTAACAGATGGATAAAGTAGTGATCAGTTAACAGCTCTCTCTTCAGCCATGTGTCTAAAACCTGAGACCCCACCCCCAGTGTTCTTGAGTGCCTGTGTAGGCCAGTTTGTGCAGCCTCCCATGTCTCAAAGTGACAGGCACAGACACATGTACACCTACAGGTGACAGGAAAAGACATATGAACGTTTTGCGCCTCTATATGCTGCATGTGTGTTATCAAAGTTTAAAGATAGTTAGCAGAGCGTGTGCTGTTGTGGCGGGTGCACTTTAGAGTGTATCATATAACGACTTGCTATGGAAAACTGGTCAGAGGCCTCATGGGTCACAAGTTCCTTCCTGCGAACAATATTAGCAGTAATGTGAAAAGTGATGTATGTAACTGTGACCAAATGAGAGCAACACAGAATATAATGTAAAGAATACATTTTCCAATACATTTGGAAGCAGTTTCTCCGTATCACAAGGTTGTTCCTCCCAAGTAGATTGATTTGGTTGGTGCACCTTCCAGCACCCTTCACATACACTCCAAGAATACTTGTTGGTCTGCACTGCACTGAAGACAGGCTAACCATTAAACTGTCTTTCCAGAGCCTAGTGCCACAGAAGATTTGGGCCCCTAAATTAGGCGGGTTTTATGTATTTTCAGTTTGGTTAATGACTTGGCATAAACTCAAAGAAACAAACAAAAACAGAATACCTGACCTGGTTCAGGATGTGGAACAGGCTCAAAGAAAAGTGTTCTGTGGGCTGGTCCACACAGGACCCCCCCTGATGGACCCACCCCCCACAGGAGGGTCCATGAGGGGCTGCGGCAGTGTGATTCTGGCAGTGGTGTAACTGTTGGCACTACAAACAGCCCTGGAATTCTTCAAAGAGGTTTACCTCATAGAAATGAGGGCAGTAATAAATGAATGCAGAGCAGTGAGAGGGGGTCCAGTCGGTGGGAGGTGGGAGATGGGGTCCAGGCAGTGGGAGGCTGTTTGGCAGGAGCACGCCTGCTAACACCTGGAGTATAAACCTATTGTACTTTTATACCATTATTTAACCAGGTGAGTCAGCAGAGGACCAATTCCCATTTGTAACAACAGCCTGGCCAAGAAACAGCAGTGCGATACAAGACAGAACAGAACCAGAGAGGTACAGAAATATTTAATCATCCAAACACAGACACTATGGAAATTAGAAATACAGATTATAAAATACAGTGTCATGATTAGCCAAGTGTTGTTGTTGCTGGAACTCTAATGTTTTTGAATGATGTCAGATGAAGTTGTAAATGCTTAGAAAACTAGCTCAGCAATAGCCTTGTATTTGGTGTTATATAAATAAATCAGAGTTATAGATTTACAAAGCACTGTTGAGGTGTTTTAGTGGGTTAAAATGTAGTGTTTAAAGGCAAGACACTCGCATGGACATGGTGGGGCTTTGCAACACATCAGACCTTCAAAACAGGACAGTCTATGTTGGTTAAAAGAGGGACACAGACTACTACATGTAGTACTGCAGGATACCTTTGAGGGATGTTTTTTTTCTGTAGATACTGATGAATTATAAAATATGTTTGTATTTGTATTATACAAATAAATGGTGTGAACTACTTTAAGCCTGGTGTAGTCTGCACGATTTTGGCTTTTTCAGATGAAAGATTTCTAACTGTGGGAAAAATCATCCATTGTAGCTCAAAAATGGTGGTTGTATGTCTTATAGTGAGACAGGGACAAAGATCACAGACAGAGCTGTCTTACGAGGGCCACACCTACAATAAACCAGACCTATAATCTGTCAGAAGTGTGACTCTGTCAGATGTGTGACGAAACCTACAATCTCTGTCGGACGTGTGACTGAAAATACGATCTCTGTCAGACGTGTTATCAAACATACGATCCTTTTTAGATGTGTGACCAAATCTACAATCTCTGTCAGATATGTAACCAAACCTATGATTGCTGTCAGACATGTGAACATTAGGCCGGGAGCCAGACCCACCCCATGCAACCTTTTTCTCACTATTATTTTTGATATGTCTATACCTTGGGCCATTATGAGTTTTAAATCATTTTTTTCGAACTCGGCCCCATTTGGGCCCAGGAACCCAAAAAGCAATTTTTTGTAGAGCTAAAGCCAGGTATAGACTGCGATTTTTGAAGTGTTAAATGAAATATGGAATACAATAAAAAAAAAATCCATACATTATCATAGTAACGTAGTGGCTTTTCCAGCCATGAACATAACCACATTTCCTTTTTGATTTATTTTCTTTTCCACACACATAATTGCCTGGAAATTCCAGACTCACCACTATACCAGCGGATGAGTCTGGTCGCCTTAGAATCAATTCGATTTCTAGGGCGGAGCAAACCCGAATTAACGGACAGTGGAGTTAGCCAATCAGAAAATGGCGGACGTGATGTTAACAAAGCGACAAGAAAGTGAGAAAGTAAACAAACGGAGTAGTGAAGCCACGAGGGAGGAACGAGGGAGTTATTTCAACATTACCGTACCATACGCTGAATGAAACAAACTCTCGGCTCCTCGGGGCGCCATCTTGATTGTTGTTGGTGAGGAGACGCGTACGAGTGACGCTGCTCGCGAAGAACACATGACTTAAATAAACCAATCAAAATGCGCAGTACGGTTGGGATTTCAGTAAACCACTGCGGACGGCGTGGTGACCAGACTGATATTTCTCCTGTAGAATAACACAGAGACATATCAGTCTGGATTTTCCAGGCAACACACATAAACACCGCTATAGCAAGCAGCACTAGCTTCCAGATCACCGGCACTACAATGACGTAAACATACTGTGTCCTGAGCCTGAAATTTGCTTCACGTGACTTTGATCATGGCCAGAATTGAGCATTTGAACTGCCACACAGTGTGAACAAGTCACATCGTGCAGTATGCTTTTCATATTTCCATATTGTTAGACTACAAAAATCACAGTGTATACCTTGCTTATCTTTATCAAAAATTGCTTCTTCTGTATATTTGACTCTAAAATACAATATACTGTTGTTTTTTTTCCACATATCATCCTAACGACAATATGCTATTAGGTATTTAAACAATTTTCCTCAAATAAAAAGGAAAAAGCCATATACTCTGCTCCTCTATTGCCTTTGCACTGCACCCCTCGCTCGACAGTGAGGAAATAAATGTTTCTTCTCATTAGAGACAATTCCACTCTGTGCAACAGCCTTCACCTCCTGTCTGCTACTCCGCGCTGAACTCTGGGAGCTGGCGGAGAACCACTTTCAAATGGGTGTAATGAGGAGATATTAGTGCAGATATGATAAGAACGAGCCGTTCTGTAAACACTCCTCCAGTTTCAGATGGATATTTACCTTTAACTGTCTTCATTGTGGAAAAGTGTTTTGTGCAGCGCTGCCAGATCTCTATCTTAACCACCACTGGCAATAAAACCTCCACAATCGCAACAGTTTCTGTGGGGCTTCCAGGTGAACGCGAGTCTCTCTGGTGCGAGCTGTTGTTTCGAGCTCCTAATTCAAGCGTGAAATTACTCGCATGTCCATTCATCATCGGAGCGCAGGAGCGGCAGGCCCACGAGCCCGAACGAATGGCGGCCAGGCGCACATGACCTCAGTCCACGCACGCTGTAAACAGATTTATTATCAACAAGTCAGCGTGGCGTGATGAAAGACCCAATGAAAGAGTTCGATTCTGGTTGAGGACTCAGTGAACAGAGCCAGGCCTGTTTGCAGCGCTGGCCCAACTTTATAATTGCTTTCATATTGAGCTGAAAGGAGCAGGGTTGTGTGAGCTCAAAGACATAAATAAATGCGTGTTACCTCTGTTACAGAATGCTGCTCACCTGCCTGTGCCAAGTGCTTTGTGAACTCCATCACTTATTTTCTTGTAAGGTTTAAAATATTCAGGCAGGCTGGTTCCAACAAGTGTTCACCTAAGTGGAATGTACAGTTGGGGCTGCAGCGTGCTAATATAAATACGAGTGCGGCTGTTGTAGTGCGGAGAGATGGCAGAGGAGTGAGTGACTCAGAGGCTTCTCGGCGGGATAAAGATGTTAGCAGAGCGGTGATGGATGGCGGTGGTCGTGTGTGTTCTGGGTCTGTCCTCTGTCACATGGACGCCGTTAAAAAATGTCATCAGAGCGACCAACGGTTCTTACAAACCACACACAGACACAGGATTTAAAAGAACATAAAGGTATATACGTTAACTATGGACTGTTAAGCTGTGTTACCATTACAGTGTGAAAGCAAGTTAGGAAACATGATTTTGCTAATATTGTGCAAAATCTACTTTTCTGAGCTTTTTGCCCAGAGAGAACCAGGTTACATGGGGAGGACATGCAGATTCCACCCAGAGAATCTGTGTGATGAACAGCCCAAGGACAGAACCCACAACCTCCTTGTTGGGAGGCAAGAGCACAAATATGCCCCCCACAGAAGTTTAGAGCATCTAGCTTTTGACTAAGTCCACTGGCAGTACTTTTACAGGTTTCACATTACTTCCCTTTTCTCAGTAGCCTGGCCGGCAAGACAAACTCTTTTCCTATTCTATACAGAGAAGTTAGTCTGGTGCCCCTTTGCTTAAATTTTGTTCCTACGAGCAGAACAATCACACAGGTTGAGTAAGCAATCAGAGAAATGAAGGGAGGGATATGAGCAGCTCTGTACTTATTTCTGAATGGGGACAGCAGCAGAAGCCAGTTGTACAAAGACTTGTGGAGAAAGTGAGTTTGTTTGAATGTGGTCATTACATTGGATGTCAACAGGACTTTAAAATAAAATGGAAACAAGATGCAGAATAAAGTCCCACAGAGGACTGAACAACTAGGCATACTTCAATAGAACCAACAGGTGACAAAGGCAAGCACTAAATGCTGGTAATCAGGTCAGAGTTAAAGTTATTAAATTAGCTTGGTAGTCAGCGCTACCTGGGTTGGCGTCCATATTTGTAAGACAAGCTGCAGATTAACAGCTGTGATAGGCCAGTTCCAAAGTGACTGGAGAGAAACGCTTTCCTCCAAGAGAGGAACCAGACTGTCCTGGGTTTGAAAATAAAATAGGAGAGGCTGGCTCGCCAGGCTATTTTCTGTGTTCAGCTCTTATGTTTAAGTTTACTTGTGTTTTCTTTTATTATGTGACAGTGCACATTAATTAACATGCATGCATTAGTCCAGCATGTAAATGTGCCAGAGTTAGGCTACTTTTCATCTGTTGTCCCATTGGCAGGTTGATGGCAAAGAAAAAGGACATGTAACATGCACATAACAAACAGTCAAGACTTTACACATGACATAGACAGAAGTCAGTGAAATATTAGAGCAAATTGGAACATGCAGAAACATGTAAAAACACAGCTAAAGCACAGATTAAATCGAACAACTAACAGGTAACTTTTGCTAATGAAAAACATTTGTTAAAAATGATCTTAGTCCAAGTTTTGTGGACATGTCTGTTTTTCCTGCAGCCACTGTTTAATGGATTTATTAAAGGTGTTAAATGATGTCATGTAACTCCTTTCTGAAGGGACCGTATTCCATGAGTTTGAAGAACACACTGAAAAAGCCAATAGTCCAAATGATGAACACTTGAACACTTTCTGTTGCCAGTGTTGCCCTTGTTTTCAGTTTTGACCAGCCATGTAAAATAGTTATTCTAATGGAAGCAGATTTTCTTGTGTGCAAGCATGTGATTAGCCAAAGCCAGCGTTGGGAGTAATGCTTTACAAAGTAACGAGTTACAGTAACAAGATTACAATTGTCAGTAATGCAGGAGGTAACGCATTTCTTTTGAGCACCTAGTAATATTACAGTTACTATCAAAATACTTATTTTGTTACTTGTGTTACAGTCACTACAGTCAGTTTAATTTACTGCAGTTTACCACGAGGACATGGAGCGAAAATAGGCTTAAATAAATAGCGCTAATACATCTTCTTTTATTTGGATCTGTTCCTCCTCTGCTCCTTTTTATGCGCCCCGCCGCTGCTCACCCTCTCTGCGTGCCGTCCCCTCGTCTCCACGTGTGTCTCGGATGTGTGGGTGTTAGCTGAGCTGGCGCTGTTTTCAGCAGGGACAGTGGAAAAAAAGAGATGTGCACCGCTTTGGCACTAACAAAAACTGCACTTTTGCCTAAATCTAGAGAAATAAAAGTCATCAGTCAGAGTCATCAAATGACTCTGTCCACAGGAGATCTTTCCCCCTGTGTTTTTACTGAGTATGAACGCTGTCCAGGGACAGGGACGGATGAACTTAAAGGGGAGTTTTTCTTGTGTCAGGCTGCTCTGCTGAAGTGAATGCAGTTAAAACTCTGCTATTGCTAAGGGCAATAGTGAGGCTATAGGCTACTTCTGTTTAGAATTGGGTTCATTTATATCTTTTTTGCTGGGAAGTATTCCAAAAGTAAAGTAACTAAGTTACTTTCATGAGTCAGTAACTAAGTAAAGTAATATACTACTTTTTAAAAGAGTAACTAGTAACTAGTTACTTTTTTGAGTAAATAACCCAACACTGGGCCATAGACTACTGCATGTCCCTCCAGGGCCACCATAACTCACAATTTCAGTGGAGGATGTTAGCTATGGAATTGCAATTTGTACTTCTGCTTTAAGAATTTGCCAAAAGAACATTTCCACATCCATTGCTAAAAATAGCTTCTATTAGATGAACTTTAATAACTTCAGGCTTAAATATAAATATTGAATGCATTTGTTGTCCCATTTCACTGGGAAAATGCCAAAGAAATTAAATATGCAACATTCATATTTTGTAGCTAATGATGAATCCTGTGAGGCGCCGTGTTTATCCTGCTGGGAAATGACATTGTGTAATCATCAGCTGACATTTAGCAGCGATTATTACTCTTATTATTACTATTTTTACAGAAGGATTTTCAGATTTGAAGCTGGAAAGACAAACTCAGCTGGTCGGCTTTGGAAGTTTCCATGATGATGGCTAATAAGTGGATCTGAAGGACAGATGTAATATAGAACGACTCAAGGGCTTAGTTCTATCAGGACTTTCATTACTGGTCAGTTTTCACTAAAGCGAGAAATTAAAGAAGTGGCCTGTCAGACTGTTATCACTGATAGAAATGTTCTTCCTTTGGAGGCCTGGTATGTGACCAGTGCGGCACTGTATCTACGCTGTATCTAGTGCAGTGACTAATAAAAGCAAATGTTTAAATCCATTGTTGTGGATTTGCAGTATCGTCCCATCCCTAAATTAAACTTCAGACAGAAACAGGCAGCATCATAAGGCCGGAGTGCCATTTATCTGCTCAGGTTTGTGGTTTAAATAAAAGCACTAAATTCCAATAGTACAAACAGAGGTAGATAAGTTACAATATTGGAAACAGATGGTTTTGTATACAATTCTAACCTCTTTGCACAAAAATGGCCATTGCAGTCATGACAAGTTTAATATAACACAAAACCACTATGACATTTTTGTACCAAAGTACTTCCTTTCAGCAGAGCTTTGTTGTTGAAAAATACTTCTAGCGTTCAGATACCTCAGCAGGAAACTCCAGCCACAAGAGCGCCCTTGTGCCAGTCTCCAGCCCTAAAGGTTTTACCAGAAATGGCATCTGTCGATTGTGAATGAGACCACCTCTTAGAGACAGCAGTCAAGGGGGGTAGTATTTTGACAATAACTGAACCAAATTTTATTCACTACTCAAAAAATCATGGTATTAGCATTCACCCAACTAAGTACAAGACTGTCATGCAAACATATGAAAATAGACTTATATCAACATGTACATGACTCATAACAACTAGAGCTGCAATGATTCAGTAAGTAACTCAAATGACTTTATCAGTAAAAAGCTTTGTTTAATTATTGTAAAAAAGACTGGCACATAAAGCTGGGAACTTTGTGTGCGGGGAACGTTGTTTCCACACGGTTAATGCAGAACAGACTAGCACATAGAGCTGGGTATGGGTTGTAAATTGAAACACTTTCACTAACTGGCATTTTTAATTCTGAACTAGGTCAAAAATTGCCTCATTGTGAAAGTAAATTTATAGTGTCCTCCAAGCACTGCAATACCTACTGTGTTGTGGCTCATGCTGCTGCTAGCTCCAGAGCAGCTTAAATACTGACTGTGGAGACTCTGCAGATGTTAAAACCACAAATAATCACAGAGAACGGAGATTGCCTCTGGTGTGTCTTCATTTAGAGACGTGGCAGTAAACAGACCAAAATGAACTACAGCCTGTTTTATGAAGGCTACTTTGTTTATGTATAAACATAAAAATAGATAATATTTAGTAGTATATAAATGGTATATCATGTGTTAAATGGACAAATTCACAGATGTGTATTAAAATGTTTGACTCTATAAAAGAGGTAGAGAAGAAGGAGTATTTCTTTTCCAATTACTCGATTGAACAAAATAAAAGATTACTTGATTGCCAAATTAATCGATAGCTGCAGTCCTATTAACCATTTTGGACAGTGTAGGTGCTCTCTCACCCTTACATTAGACATTTTACACTGATGTCTATGGAAACTATCCTCCAAAGTAATTTGTGCTTTGAAATATCACAAGTAGCTACTGGTGGAACACATGTACACTGCTGGACAACACTCAGCTCAAATCCACTTTCAGCAGGTGTTTATATTACATAGGAATCACTGATTTAGTGAGTATTTTTATGAAGCTGTTCTTTCTAGAATTACTGCTGATACTGTAACACGGTCTACAGGAGACAGTACATATACAGTGTAGATCGTATATTCTTGTGAGGTCATGGTAATCAGCACACAGCGTGATTTAGCACTTTCACAGCTACAACAACACCAACTGTGATCCAATCTGTTCTACTGTGATGTTTCATTCATCAGCTGAGAGATAAAAAACGGCCAGGATTATCTGTCTGTCCAAAACACGGAAAAGATTAGCTCATCGTATCCACAGGGTTATTTTTAGAGCTCCTTAACAGTGGCATATCAAACAGAGCACTCGCAAATTCAATTAAGAGCCCGCTGGGCCACACTGAACTGAAAATAACCCAGAGTTATTGTAAAAGCAGTGCTCTGGCAGGCAGCCGCCGTGCCTCCTCTCATGTGGGCTGCAAGCGGGAGTGCTAAAGCTGCTGATACTCCGGGCTACGCAGATTAATGAAGACTTTCTTTTTCCAGGTGTTGTATTGTGGATACAAGGGCTTTGGGCGCTGGGTTCTGACCAAAGAGAAATCCGCACGGTAGAAATGAAAACACAATATAAAGCAGCAATCCGGAGCAGGAGCGCATTCCGGGGAAAAGTGGGAAAAGATGGGCAGGTATTGATTAGATGTACAAGACCAATGTGAGCATGTGCAGTCATCCCAATTCTTTTTTTATATTTCAAAAAGCCTAAAAACCCAGTCTGACAGATGGACATAAATTTCAATAAAACAGACATCACAATGTGTATAATATTTCATCTATGTCTGCAAGGGCCAGCACTCCCGGACTTCACTGGCACTGTTTAAACCTGCCACATGTGCTTTGGATTCATGTGAATTAGTGTCAGAACAGCCTTTAATAATGACCGACGCACTGTACAATATGATTAATATTACTTATAAGTCCTGACAGTTCAGATCTGTGTGACTTATTCATGTTATCAATTGACCTATATAAATTGCTGTACAGTATATAGACAAAAATAACAAATGGCGTGCGCCAAGGTAGTGGGTGGGGTAGTCTGAGCAAGTGTGTGAAGTGTCACCTACAGACACTTCGTTCAGCTCCTCCAGCACAATACTAAGGTGTTTTCAGGCCAGCTAAGAAATGTACTCCCTTCAGTGTTTCCAGGATCAGTCCCAAACCTACTCTAAATTAGCTGTCCCAGAAGCATCTAAAATAAATGTGTAAGCCTCAGCTGCCCAGCCACTCCGTGAAGAGAAAACTCAATTTGGCAGCTTGTATCTGAGATCTTGTCTTTTAAACCATGATCAATTCAATCAACAGTTCAATCACCAGTGACTGCTGACGAACCCACCAGGCCATGAGGAAAAGGTCTGCCCTGCTACCCTCTGAGCAGGACAGGCTCATGCAGCCATCTTAGATCACAGTTATGTTGACTCATCCGAGGGCTGAGCTGCTGATGGAGGCCACAGCATGTGGACTGCTCAGGTCGGTCACTTAGGCATGTGCAAAGGCAACTGCTAAGTCTGGGAGGGGTGGGGGCCTGGCTAAACTGTGGCCGAACCCTGCCTTCTAAACAAAGGTCATCAGCTCCTCCTTCCAATCTAGAGTTTTCAGAATCAGGCTTTCTCAACCCTCTCCCTCACGCTTTGGTGGAGGATGAGAAACAGCACACCCTGTGCCCTGTCTGGGCGCTGTGCTGTTATTTGCAACACTTCACTGGGTTTTGTAAGTCGGACCACTCTTAGTGTCTTGCTATGAAAGACCACTCAGATTGTCCTCAGCCTCTACTCAGGAACAGGTTGAAGCTCTGCTAGAAGTGGGAGTTGAAGTCTCTTCTGACATGGGATTCAGCCAAACAACAAACCCTCAAAGTATTTTTTGATCCACCAAGTCTGTGTGGCTTCCTGCCTCACCATAGAATTTTAACTCACTACCTGATTAGGTGAAGCTGTTGCCCCAGTTCCTATCCTCCAGAAGTCACTCTCATTGCCCAGGTAAGCCTTTAAATATCCTCCACTAGCTCAGACCCCTTCCTCACCTCCATGTCCAAACTGCCTGTTTTCAGACTGATGAGGTCTCCACCTTTGACTGCTAGCTGATTTACAGCGCACCAGTGCCCTATGGTGTGGCTGAGATGCAGCTGACAGCAACTTGGGCTGCCTCCAGTCCAGGGTAGAGACCCATTAACACACTGTAAGTCCTAACATTATAGAGAACCTCGTTCTGACTTCATAAGACTACCTGATCACTGTTAAGGCCTCCATACACCAAGGCGACGATCGCCCATCTGAAGCCGTCTTTACAGTTCTTCCACGTCGCTCATTTCCGTCCTTTTGATATGTATGCGGCATCAGCCCCCATCACTCCAGGACGGAGGCTGTCTGACTAGTTTTCTGCCGATTGGCCTTGTTGTTGAATCGGCGTCTTTGGTCTTTGGCACGAAGCGCTCTGATAGGCCTAGCACTACAGCTGCCGCGCCAATCAGCGATCACGGGAATTTTAGCGGAAGTGACGGAGAGACGAGAGGTGAAAACCGCTGTGGCAGCGTACTGTCACCATTTTTGCATTCTTTGCAGTTCCGTGCGGAAAGTTATCTTCTTCAAATAACAGAGCAGCGGCACCTAATCCACACAAAACAATGTCCAAACCGGCCATTATCACGCTTCTCAAATGTTCAAACAAGCTGAGAACAGTGGCAGACCAAGGCGCGCTACATGCATATGTACTCTGCAAACACTGTGTCACTTCCGTTTATCTTTGTTCACTGGCTAGCGCCATCTGCCGCTTTGGGGGGGGTAATTACATCACGCGCATGTGCAAGACACGGTCTTTAGGTCGGCTGTCGCTTCGGTGTATGAAGAGGGAAAAAGGTCATGCGACGTGAAGAAACGAGAGGAGACGGGAAGAGACGTGTTATCACTTCGTCTTATCGGTGGCAGTCTGGGAGTCGCCTTGGTGTATCGAGGCCTTTATTCTGGAGGTAGCTAAACCTTTGGATGTATTTTTCCACCTATGATTAAAGTATTGAGACTTGAGTCAAATTTGTTAATAAAATGTTAATATTGTAGAGTGTATCACTCTAACTCTGTTTTAAAGTGGCTATGGCAATATTCTCCTCTTGTGTTCCAATGACGTAGCCTACAACTCAAGCAACACAGTGAAGAAAACAATAACTTGGCTGTGCCTCTAACAGTCATAATCACAGTCATGTACGTGTACACAAATCCTCAGAGGAGGTTTGCATGCTAGGTGAAATCATCCACCTCCATCATGTGGTATTAATAATTACGAAAGAAGAATTCATTTTACAGTGTTACAGTCACAGACCCAGGTATGTATTAGGAGCACATGTTTATTCGAATGAGAGCCACCTGCTTGTGCACAGAACGGTGCTTCAGATGGTAAAAGTACTGACTAAGCAAGGCTACAATGCACAGTCATTTAGGAACACTCATCAGAAGGTTGGTGGTTCTAACTCCAAAACCAATACATGATAATTTCTAGTGAGAAGTGGTATGATTGAATACAGATTACTACTTCCTCTGCAGTGTATTGTTCTTTAATGCTCCTCATTAGCTCTCCTGCAGAGCCTCTGAGGAGCTGTGTGTTTTAAAGCCGTCTGAGCCAAACACAAACAGGTGTTAGGGATAAAAGATGAGAGAGAAACTGTTTTGTAGACTGTGTTTGCAGAAGTTCTTTAGCAAAATACTAAATAACAGTCAGTCATATGGGACTGAACTTTATATGCATGTCCTCTCAGTGTTACTGTGAGTCTGACTTCTTTCCACTGCACTGACATGTCACATGTGTGTATGGTGTATAACATATAATGTTGTCTCCACATTTTTTTTACTAAAATAAAAGCAAGAAGAGTAGCTATTCTGTTGTTGTTGTAGGTGTTAGAAACATAATGAGAAAAACACAAAACTTTGAATATGCAAAAGTGACATTCAATTTCTCATTAACATTAACATTTTTACCCAGAAGTTAGGGCTAACCCACTGGTCAAGGCAAAAGTGAAAGTAAAGGGTGTGGCTGTGTTGGTGTGTGTGGCTCTGACAGCACATGTCCTTGTCTCTGGTTCTGTCCACACTTGGCCTAAAATCTCAAACGAGACACAGGCTGTCTCTGTCTCAGCAGCTCTACTATCGTCTCTACTTCAGATCATGAATTCCATGTTCCAGTGTTGTTTTGTTTAAATGAGACATCAAAGATCAACTATTGAAAGACCTCTCACTCTGCATCTAACTATCACTAACTGAAAATGCTGTACAAAGCAGTGGTGGCTGCTGATCTATCAAACAGGGGAAGATCCTAACATTTAATCCTGAGCTAACTAGCAGCTAGTTTCCCTAACAATGTTGATACTGAATGAGCAAACTGACACAACTTAAGCAAGACGCAAGTGTAACAGCGCTTTCTTTGATTAGCCTTGTTTATTTAGAGCAGTGGTCCCCAACCTTTTTCGGCTCACGACCTGCTTTTAAGG
Source organism: Bostrychus sinensis (assembly GCA_020698575.1). NCBI lineage: Eukaryota > Metazoa > Chordata > Actinopteri > Gobiiformes > Eleotridae > Bostrychus > Bostrychus sinensis. The sequence continues at coordinate 3,248,809 of CM036260.1, forward strand.
TCATCAAGACCAGGAGATCTACCTTTATTTATCTGCTTATTTATTTATTTATTTATTTATTTTTTACCTATTTTTTCTATTAGGCACAGTGTGGTGGGCATTTATAAGAGTTTCTATTATTATTGCAGTGGTTAAACATGAAAATAAAAATTAAAATAACCTCTTTAATAAAGTCACATTTTATTAAACTAAAAATTATAAATGTTCATTATCAACTCAGGACAGGAATAACTGAATCTGATAAAGGTAGCATATAAAATTTTGTCACTGATATTTACAACATACCATTATTTCCTAAAACTGCTGATTATTATAGATTATAATAGGCCTACTACAATGGCAGCCACGCTTCCACCACAGTGTGACTGAGGAATGAATGAATAATGCACCAAACTGTAAAGCCACTGTGAGAGTCTGGAAAAGTGCTATATAAGACTAATGCATTATTATTAGGCCAGACTTAAATAGTAAATTGCAGTATCAGCACAGTTCATCATCAAAGCTCAGCATTATTTTTAGTAACATTGGTGAGTGACAGGAGCTCCATGGTAACGCTCAGGGGAGGAGCTTGTGAGACTTCGACAAAGTCAGCTTTCCTCACGGCTCACAATAACAAACTACTTTGTGAGAGACAAAAACAGAGCCAACAGGTAGAATACATCAGGCACTGTCTCCTTCCTCACCTGTCTCCTCCCTTTCTCCTCCCTGACACCGCTGCTTCTCCTCCTCTGTGTGCGTGTGCGTCAGCTCCGCGGCGCTGTTCAGAGGGGCACGAGCCGCCGCAGCCTCCACAACAGAACTGACGTGAAAGCGGCCAAAACTCTGATTGTTATAACTGATACTTTACTCCCTCTTACTTAGAGATTAGTATTTTGTTAAAATAAAAAAAGGTTTCATTTATAACCTTCTTTTTTGTTTTGTAACATTGATTGTTATAGAAGATAAATTAAAATACCATCAATATTAAAATCAGTAGTAAAAAAAAGTATTGTTCAGGTACTGGCATCAAAAACAAAGTATCTTTAAAAAACTGCAAATTTAAAAATGTGAAAAAATGTGAAAAGCCCTAGCTACCATCAGGGTTGCCAGATCTTACTGACAGTTTCCAGCCCAAACAGAATAAAAACCATTCCAAATCACAACCACTCTAAATGTTAAAACCATTAGACGTAAGTAAGAACACAGCAGCACTAAAAAAATAAATAAATAAATAACCAAACAGGTTTCCCACAAAGAGTGCACTCAGACAACCAAAGCCATACTGATCAGGGGCTCATAGAAACCACAAAAAAAAAAAAAAAAAAATACCAGTACAAATAAAATACCAACATGAAATGTGAGCAACCAAACATAAATCATTAATTTTAAAACAAATGAGCTGATGATATGAGTGTGAGGACACAGCAGTTTATTGATGTGTTTCTACTTTGTTTGCCATAAAATGACAACTTATTTTTTTTTTTTTTTGGTATTATCTTCAGAATATTTTCTAAAAACCCAATACATTTTTTCCAGCCCAAGGTGTTTAAAAGAAACCAGCCCAATCTGGCAACACTGGCTACTGTGCCACCAAAGACTACACTGAAAGAGAAAACTATATTTTTGTCAGTATGTGAGGTTTAGGGGGGCATGGTGGCAGAGTTGTTAGTGCATGTTTTTGATTAATTGTCCCTGTATGACTCACATTCATGGTTGTCTGTGTATGTCATGTGTCAGACTAACTGTCCACTGCCACACTAGTGTACTCAGGTTATCTTATGACTTATTTGGCACTGGCCACATTATGACAGTTATTTTTTTCAGGCATCTAAATATTTAGCAAATTCATGTTGTACAATGTTGTTCATGTATTATTCATTATTCATAATTCTTAGATATAACATAGACATTGTTATAATGATTTATGTCAAAATGCAGAATCCATAAAACTAGAGCAGAGGTCTGGTGAGACTCTGTATGGGAACAGAGTACCTACAGATTCCATAAAAAGACATGGATGTTCCACTTTTCTGCTCTCTTAACATATTTATTTCTTTTTGCATTAAGATTAAATGAAAATTGGCTTATCCCTCCATATTCCTCAATAAAAAGCCCAGCCTTTCTAGTTAGTAATTTTACAGTAAAGCTTAGTATCAATGCTAGTATCATTCAACTCCATCCACTTCAAAACAAAGCAAACAGTGGATCAACAGCCAGATACCTGCACGCCGCTTCTTCTTTTAATGAAATTTCTAAGGTGTACTGAAAATACAGCTCCGTGTACATAAACACAGAATGCTGGGTCCTAATTGAAGCGCTCCATAATGAACACATACTTCTCATGATAGGATCTCCATACCAGCCGCGGCAGTATTAGTTCTATATAAAAGCTGGTAGTGGGTTGTTTTCACTGAAGCCCATTCCCAGAGCTGTGGTATGTCAACGCAGACCTCTGAAAATACAACCTGCCCCATGTTGTGCTTGGCCTTCAGGGTTGGACAGCGTTTCTGAGACATTTGGAGACAGCGCGTGATGGATTCAGTGTTCAGGGCTTCAATGAAGTCCACAAATAAGACAAGCTTAAGGCTGGACACTGGGGTTTTGTTTGCCCTAGTCAGGAATAATCAATGAAAACGTATATACTAGTATTACACTACAACAGGAGAATGCAGATGTGGTCCTAATTGCCCCCATCAAAAGCTGCCCCCATCAAAAACGTTAAAAAATGACATAAGCTATATTTCAATATTTATCATGTGTTTTTGGCAATTTGTGTAATTGAATAGCCCTTAGCTTTAGCTTTTTCTTTTTGTATCCTTTCAATTTGGAAAAAAAAACATTTTATAGGATGCAATTATAGACGGGTCAACTTTGAAATAAAACAATGCCTCTTGATTAAACAAAGTGGCATTTTCTGGTAGACTTCAATCCTGCACCTCACCTCACCTTTTTTTTACAGCATGTGAACAGCGATGGTAGCCCATTAGAGAGATACAATACTGTTGTCAACAAACAAATCCAGTTGAAAACAGTTCTGGTGGTGATTTCATTTTTAAAATATGAAACAAAAGTAGTAGTTCACAATTTTTTTTTTTTTGAAAAATGTGCAACTAGACTCGAGCTTCTCCTCCAGGAGTGCTCAGTTTATCCTCTATAGATACTGTTGGTAACTGTGAACACCAACAACAGGGTAACCATATTTTTGTTTTCAAAAAGCAGGACACCTGGAGTGTGTTTGAAATCAAGACAATTTTAACTTTGGATGTTATAGCATTGAATTTTAACTTTCACCTTTAGCAGCTGTAATGTGTTTTACTGAATTTAGATGAACTTCTAAATCACTGGCTTCTTTACTGGACACACATAGCCTTAGTCCCAGATTTGCATGTCTTGCATTCTGCCTCAAATGGGTTCCAATCAGGATGGAAACATAGATATTTTGTCTTGAGAGGACAAAAAGATACGGGTACTCTAATGTGCATAGTCAGCTATAATTTAAGTAAAATAAATATGTTTTACCATTTCATCTAATTAATGCAATTTTAGGCTTATAAATAATTGATCCTGTATATTAGGCTATAAGCTCTTTGTGACCCTGTTTTGGGCCCTGACCCACCATTTGAAAACCACTGCTCTAAACCTACTTACACTTAACAGAGAACAGTTTCAAACAGCAGGTGGGACAGTGAGGTGCCACAACACTCACGTTGTGAAATGATCCTACACTCATGGAACTGGAGAAGCGTGCACATTTAGTAACCTACAGACGGCACACACACACACACACACACACACACACACACACACAGACTCAGCCTCTCCAGCAGTCACCAGCAACAGGGACAAGTACAGCCTTTCTCGCCTTTATTGAGCAAACTACCGCCCACATCGCTGTCCTCTGCTGGGACACAATGTGCAGTTAGTTTAGATCAGTTTCTGTTTGAGTTTAATTCAGAGTTCGCTTCTTTAATGTGTGCACAACAAAAGGTACACAACACGCACAAGAGAGAGAGAGAGATGAAAGGAGATGAGCAGCGCAGGTATTTCTCTAAAAACACTAGTGTGACTCACAGCTGGTGAAGGGGAGAAGTGTGTTGAGCGCCCTGTGAGGTGATGGAGTTGCAAAATGCTGGGAGGATCTGTAAAAGTGGCACGTTGTGTTAGAGAATGTGGAGAACATAAAACAACAATCCCATTTGACTGTGGTAGAATTCAAATCCTGGACTTTTTGGGGTGATTTAGAAATTCCAGTAGGGTTGCACAATTAATCAAAATTCAAATCAAAATCACAATTTACACTGTCACAATTAGCAAATCGCAAAGGCTGTAATTATTTAGGCCCTATATTGTTCTCTGTAGAGAACTAAATATCCTGTCTCCACAGGGTCTTGATATGTATAAATCTAACTACAGCTGTAACACAGACTTCTACAGTCATGATCTGAAAGGCACATGAGTCCTTGTATTAGTTCAGCTGTAAATATTTCAGTGTTCTCTCAAGTGTCAATGCACCAGCAAATGCTTAAAATGTATACTATGTACTGAACATTGATTTTACAAATACATATACATATACTGCAAATCTCATCGCAACCGCAGTATCTGTCATAAAAATCACAATTAGATATTGTTTTCTAAATCATTCAGCCCTAAATTCCAGCTGGATGTTTTTTAAAGTCTCTAAAAGAGGATATGTCCGGGGAAAGGAGGACATCTGGTCACACTACCCAAAAAAAAAGTAACTTTTTGAGCTTCCTGTCCCCTGTCCTGTTTGTTTGTTTGTTTTGCTCGTGGCTTGAGTGACCTCTGACCTGTGGCGTCTGAGCCAACAGAAGCACTGTGCAGAGAATCTCAGGCAGCCACCAGTGCCCCTGCTCTGATGGACAGGAGTGAGAAGAATCAGAAACAGCACACACACAAACTCTGAGAGAGGATACAAGGTCAAATGCATCAGGAGCAAGGTCCCACTCACAGTTTCCACAGTTCTTCATGCAGCTGGACAAAAGAGCCTAATTTAAAACCAAAGAGAACATTCTGTTATCTCTCTCCCTAATGCACTGACTCCTGGACACAGCACATTCAGATAACACAGCTGACACAGTTGAACTTTGCCGTCGCTCTACTCCTGCAGTTGTTTATCAGACAGACTGAACTGAGCATGTGTAGAAGGCTGGACATTTCCGAGCTGTCAGTCAGGCTGTGGAGTGGCTCCTGTGTGAGCGGTGGACAGTTAGCAGACCCATGTGAGGTATGCAGTAGTGAGAGTCCCGGCTGTCAGCTCAGAACTCGGTGACACGCAAATAAAGGCTCTGGACGTCTGCTGTGTGCGGAGTGATGTGTGTGTACATCTGAGAGGCCTCTGTTCAGCTGCAGAGTGTCTGGATAGTCACACAAGTATTTTCTACAGCTTACAGTTTGGGGTGATATACCTTTAAGAACTGTATAAATCTAAGATCCAAAAATTTGACTACATTCAACCTGTTTGTAATACAGCATTTTGCTTAGTAGACCTTCTAGTAAGGGCATCAGTAACTCAGTAGGTAGAACCATTTGACCACTAACTGGAAGGTTTGCAAATTGATCCCCGCTACTAGCATTTTGCAAACATTTTGCCAAAAGACACCAGAATACGCCATATTAGCAGCTCTGTACTTATTTTTGAACGGGGACAGCAGCAGAAGCCAGTTGTATAAAGAGATGTGGAAAAAGTGGGTTTGTTTAAATGTGGTCGTTGACGTCAAGCGTCAACAGAACTTTACTGTTGTTAAAATGGAAACAAAATGAAGACAATACACACATGCAGATGAAAGGCTGTGACAGGGCACTATCCAGCAATTCCATTAAAAACAACTGTTTATGACTGAGATTTCAGACTCGACTGCTTTCAAAGAGAAACTAGCTGGGGCTGGCTGGCCTGGCTAGGTCAGGGAGGCCATAGGCGCAGAATGGCAGTCAGTCTGCCCCAGGGCAGCTGTGGCTACAGAAATAGCTCACCTCCAAGTGCGACTGAGGAGTGAATGAATAATGCACCTAATTCTAAAGTGACTAGGAATGTGGCATATACTGTAAGACAGATGCATTCTTATTACTGGTTGCAAATATCCATAAGTTAAGCAGGCTGCATGAATTGGCATTCATATAAATTAGCATTAGCCTCCAAAAATGGCAAACCATGCAAATTACCAACTCTTAGATACTTAGATAGATAAATAGGTAAAAGTTACTAGCAAAAGTAATAAAGTTAACATTTCAACAAGAATCCACTGATAGAATTTTATGGCAGCTGGAATAAATAATTTCCTGAGCCTCTCAGTCCTGCAGCACAGTGAAAGGAGCCTCTCACTGTGGCTGCTTCTCTGAGAGGCCAAGGTCTCGTGCAGAGGGTGTCTTTTGTTGTTGAGGATGGCCTGCAACATGCTCCTCATTCTCCTCTCCACCAAACTCTCCACAGAGTGCATCCTTTCACCCCAACACAGACACACACTTCCTGACCAGTTTGTCCAACTTGTTACTGTCCCTCACCATAATGCTGTTCCCCCAACAGACAACATCAAAAAATACAGCAATGGCCACACTTGACTGGTAAAAATGTGAAACATCTCATTACAGCCATCAAGTCAAATAGCAACTAACTTAATACATGTGTGCAATGTGACTGGGTAGAGAACATTAGCAAAAAAAACTATTTATCCTTTAGCTATTTGCATTTGTGGCTGGAGCCTGTTCCTGTAATTAGGGCCTTGTAGGTGGGGTACATCCTGCACAGTGGCCAGTTAGTGGCAGGGCTAACACATGAATAGAAGAGAATCCCTGGTAACACTGGGAGGGCATGGGGACTCAATTCAGAGAGATAGTGTATCAGCTGACATGGGGTCAGACCCACAACTTCCTTGCTGTGAGACATGAGCTCTAACCACTCTGCCATTGTGCATTTAACATGAACAAAACTCATTCTTGTTCCATGTCCAAATCAATCACTTGATCACCGTAAAAATACTACCAAAGTCAGTGAGGGCTGTGAGTGTTCTGTCTCATAGCTACAGACAGTCTGAGTCGGTCTGGTTAGTGTCTGGACTCACCAAATCTCCAGCTGAGCTCCTCCAGTGCCCAGTGGAAAGCATCCTCCTCTCTAATGCACTGCGACCTTTTCAGCAGGTTTACAAAGTGAGTCCGCCTTATGTTGAGCCAGACCTTAAACTGTACATCATATGCAGCAGCCGGGTGTCACCACTGATTTTATCCAGTAACATCTGGACTGTGTTTGGCCTGAGATGAGATTCACAACTTTATCCACCAGTGTCATTATCAGAAATGTTGTTCTCTACAGCGATATGGACAATTAAAGAAGACCTAGTATGGTAACTGAGCTTTTTTACCATAATGTTGTAGTAAAAGCACTCAAAAATTCTCCTTTCATATTTTGACTCAAAAGGAGAGGATCAAGAGGCAGCACTGTCTGTAGAGGGCGTCAGTCAGAGGAAGCCTTTTGCTGTGGCCTGTACAACACTCCACTGCTACTTTGAAATTTTGTTGTATGCAATGCCAGCTTGGTCTTGGCTTGTAGAGGGAAAGGGGCCTTAAAGAGACAGGCACCTAAACCAAGCAGTAAGAGTAAGCAAAAGCTTTTTCAATAAATATGAATCCTTTTTAGTCATATTAAATCAGATTAATATCATATCAGATTGAATGATGGATAAAATATTTACAATCTAAACTGTAATGTAAATGTAAAACTAAATTGGGTTTATTTTATTTTATGGAGGTCATGTCTTGAGTCTTTCTTAATGAGCCATTTTATAGATACATGACCTGATTGTGCTTAAAGTTGTGACCTGTTGTTCATATTGTGTGTTATTACTTAAAATTATTATTTATGTGTTATATGGTTTTGATATTTTTTTCTTTCGGTTTCTCCCTTTCTTATCCAATGGTGCCACAGCGAACCAGTCACAGATTTTTACACCGGGTGCCCTTCCTGTTACAATCAGCCACATACAGTGACTAGAGCAGGCAATGCGGGTAAAGTGCCTTGCCCAGGGACACTACGATAATATGTGCTTTGCCTGAGATTCGAGTCAGTTACCTTCTGATTGCAGAGTGAATCCTTAACCCACTGCGCCACTGTCACCCCATGGTTTTGATATTTTAATGTCTGAAAAAAGATTGACTCAAATGGGTCAATGTTATTGGCCAATTAAACAAGAACTGCTAAACCAACTGTATGAGAGATACAGCTACATTGTAAGCAACACAAATGTATTTTTCCCTGCCTGTTAAGGGTGGCTGAAGCCAATCCCAGCTACTTTGGGCCAGAGGCAGGCTGCACCATGGACAATAGCAATTTAGTACCATTTAGTACCAATATTCATTATTTATTCACTATTCTTACTGGGTATACTATTGTTCTGCTGGAGTAACAGCATCTCTCTATCTATACAGTGTAAACGTGATGTAAAACTTTCTTACTCGTGTTACAAAGCAACATTTTAAAAAGCATAAATCATCCTTGGCTAAAATCAAGTTCCACCCCTTTAACACACATTTTTCACTTCACTAAAAAGTAGTGGTCTGGTCCGAGACAGAGAATTAGTCTTTTGTGGCATATTGTTAGTGAAACTGTCGACCTTGAACGAATCTGCAGCAGATAAAGTTCAGTGTGGCCCAGATGTTTCTCGTTTCAGAACTAGTGACAGTCCGTAATCCCCTGTAAAAATACAAGTTATTACTGTGTACACCGGCCAAGCAGCCAAACAGGTAAAGTTTCCAATACTGATAAAACAGCTTGGTCCAGTGTACGGCTGCAGCCTGTGGTTTAATACACTTTAGCTGATGTGGTTGGTTACGTCTGTCCCTTGTAGAACTAGGGTAAGTACACTGTTGGAGCAGCATCACTTAAACATAAACCTAATGATTTAAGACGTGGTTATTCATTCATTCCACTCTAGGAATTAGTCTGGTCCCTATCAGTTTTAGTTGTATTTCTGGAGGTTGTACAACATGTAGAATAAACTGACACTGGACTAACCCATTTTGAGAAATAAACAACCAAACAAAGGACAACAATTTTAAAATAGTGGGGGGCGGATAAATGAGCTGACTGCTTCATAGTGACAGTGGTTTAAGCACTGGGATGATTAGAATGAGTCTGGTGATGGTGTATGGGCTTTAGAAATGCGCAGGAGCACTTCCTGGTTCCACCTCTTTACGCAGAGCCATGAGACCGATCATTTTCAGCTCTTGAGAAGGGCAGCGCCTCAGCATACAGGATTACTCAAATGTGTGAATGGAACAAAATACTACTCTAGGTATGTTTTTGAGGAGGAGACAACATAATAACATGATTAAAAGCTCAGAAAGCTGATTTAGCAGAATAGATTTTAAGAATTGATCCACCAGTCACCTTTCATATAATGCTGTGCCACTGGAAATGGAACAGTTGAACTTGATTGTTATAGTCCAGTAGAGTACATGAGGCATTTGTGTCTTCAACTTTCCTCTGATCCAGTGGTCTCTGTTCTGCTGAATAACATGAGCTGGAAATGTTTCTGTATGCTGTTAAACATCTCTGTAGAACAAAGTATAATCTATTTGATAGTCTGGGATATTAGCCTGACGAGTTCCTCAGTCGCAGTGAACCATTTCTCTCCGGTCAATGTGGACTTGGCCTATCACAGCCATTTATCTGCAGTGCATCTTACAAATACGGAAGCAGAGGGAATTTAATAACTTGTTGTTCAGTCCTCTGTGGGACTTTTGTCTTTGTCTTGTTTAATAACTTGGCTGGTTCTGCTAAGGTTTTCGTTGTTGTTCAGTCCTCTGTGGGACTTTTGTCTTTGTCTTGTTTCCATTTTAGTTCTGCTGACATCTGACTAAATGATCACATTTAAACAAATCCACTTTTTCCAGAAGTCTTTGTACAACTGGTTTCTTCTGCTGTCCTCGTTCAGAAATAAGTACAGAGTTTCTCATAATACCACGTTTTATGGCAAAACCGGCAAGAATCTACCATGTTTGTTTTGGATACAGGTCAGTGGATGCACTGTTTACATCGCACCTTTTGTTTCTCTGATTGGTTACTCTGTCTGTGATTGTTCTGCCCATTGAAATGAAATTTATGCGAGGGATACCAGAATAACTTATTTATATAGAATAGGAAAAGAGTTTGTCTGAGATATATGCTCACACTGAGCGATTGCTCATTGACATCAAGGGAAGCTGAGCTTCCCCTAAAATTTGAAAAAATAAATGGTCCAATATGTACTGCTGAATTTCATAAAATTAGATATGAAGCTGCTTTAAAAGTGCAGTAGAATGTGTTTAATTTCGTGAGTCGTTCATTAATCAGCTGTTTAATCTGTTTTTCCGACACGATCCTCTTCTCACTTCAGAGCAGCTCGGACGCTGTGTAAATCCCTATTGACGCTGAGCTTCAATGGATTCTTATGAGACTGCTCAGAGCTTTTTAGTTTTTTTTGAAGTGCAAGACGCTGATTGGATAAATGCTCCAAAATCGTCCCACCTGTGGATGCTGAGTGTCTCTGGGAGTCAATGGAACAGTGGGTGTGTCATGACGCTGGCTGATCAATGATGATTGGTGGAACTGGGGGAAGATTTTGACAGACAGCAGTGAGCGCCAATAGCGGCCTGTTGTTCACCGACTTCACAGTATGCAATGAATTGGAGCAACAGAGGAGACAGACGTGTGCTGAAGGAGCCGTGCAGAGTTTAAAGCAAGTGATTTACTTTATTTTCACCGTTTGTACAGACTACACAATAAATACACAACAGTTATAGCACTGTTGAGTTTGCATCTTGTTTTAGTTTGGTTTGTTGGTTCATTCAATATCATTGTAGGCACACTAGCTGCTAGTTAGCCCAGGATTAAATGTTTTCAGCTTCCTGTGTCAAAGACTAGCAGATGCCACTGCATCACACACAGATCTTACTGACCCAGCGCTCCACAAGCGAATATCAAGTTAAATAAAAAAAAGTGGAGTCCTTGCCAATATTAAGCCAACATCAACAGTATATAAGTGGAGTGGTCAGTGTTTTGTGATGGCCTGGTCAGTTCAGTCCAGACTTGTGAGTTCTTCAGTCTGGGATATAGAACATGGCTCAGGGAACAGCCCATGACATCATCCTGCAGAATGGCTCTGGAGCCAGACAGTGACACCTCTGGTCACCCTGACACTACAACTGAGAGCTACACTGAATCACCCAGAGTTTTACACGACCCTCTCCTATCATGACACTACTCGGTACTATTTGTACTATTGGCTGTTTGGTACAAACTATACTGTATGTCTGTGCATGTTTTATGAATCATTATTTCATAGCTATCTTTCTTAAACATTATTCCTCATGTGTGTAACAGTCTTATCAGCAGCAGTCATTTGTATTGGCTCTTTCCTGTATCCAGCAGACTGTGGACAGAGTGACCGAACACTGTGTGACGTTTGGGGCACATGGGAGCTTTCAGCGTCCAAACTGTCTGTGCAGTCATGACATGAGGCCGGGCTGGATGTAAAACATGTTAACAATGCGATAGGGCCGACACACTGTTTTTTTAAAATGGCACTGGTTCAGAAGCAGGCTGAACTGTGGGTTAATGCAGAGTCTGCAGCAGGACGGGGCAGTGCTTTGGGTCCAGGCACCAGAGGAGAAAAAGAGGCTCTCATCTTAGTGCCTTTAAGACTAAACCAAACAATGGGGGATGGTTGTGAAGGTTATGGACACCTATGTAAATGTCATTGGTTTTATATTGTATTGTACTGGATACTGCTTTCAAGTTCATGTTAGACAATTCGAATGGTAGCTTTCGCAGAGAGCGGAACTCGTTTATGTGACTTGTGTGCATTCACATTTTTTTGGTTGGACTGTGGAAACCGGGAAATGTTTTAATGGCATTCAGTCATCTCGTCGCTTTTGATTATATACTTAAAATATGTTAGAAGATGCTACCAGTACCTTGAAGGGGATATATTCAGCAAAATTGACTCCTCTCTTTCTACCAAGTTATGTTGCCCCCTCATCAAAAACATATCTGGTGTTGTGTTTTGTTTCAATCCCCCGCCCACTCCAGGAAGCACTGACCAATCAACAAGCTCCCTGCATCCAGTCTGCTCTCATTCCTCATTAATTTATCCAAAAAACTATGTACAGCTCTGTTTCCACTGATTCCTCTGACATTTTTCATTTTGGAGTAAAATAGCATCAAACAAAAAGTTTAAAAGATGCATAACAGAGCTGCACTCTGGTCATTTTTGTATGACTGTATTTATTGTATATATTTTTTCTTTTAGTCACATACATTTTTAAAAGTTGTAAAACATGTTGCTGTGCTAGAGGTGATCAAGACTGGTTTAAAAATAAAAAATAAAAGCATAATGTAGCCCCTTTAGGTTATACTAAAAGGTGAAGGTATAGTTGAATGTTGTTACTGAAGCAGTGGAACTAAAGACCATGGGGTGCATTATGTGATCAAGAGGCAAGACAAAGAAGATGAACAGAAGGGGGCCAAGGATTGAACCTTGAGGAACACCTTGAGTAACTGTAGGGTTTAAACCAGGACAGTTGCAGTGCTAAAGACATGAAAACATATTGGAAGGTGGGAGAAGAGGATGAGGAGGTTGATGGTGTCAAAAGCTGCAATGACATCAAGCAGAAGGTAATGTATGGTAGACTTTATTGTCCCCGTATGGGAATTTGTTATCAGCATTTGACCCATCCTTCCATGCCGCTGGGGCAATCTGTCAGGAGCAGTAGGTGACCAAAATCTCCATAAACCGGTGGTGAAAATGCCACTGTCTGAGTAAGGCAGAATTACATGGCGAATGGCAACATCTTTGATTCAGTCTCCAATCCCATCTTCAGTGCTTAGATTGGCTCAACCCCAATCATTGTGACATATATTAATGATATTAATGCATTAACTGCATTCTGAGCAGCTTTGTGTTGTTAACAGTGTGTATGAACATTCTCCAGACTTTTGCTGTAAGTAAGAACCACATTTTCAGAGTCTAGATGTGATTCTCTAAGGGACAAAGTGCCACCCATTTATATTTGCTGTATTTTTTTTCTTTAACAAGCAAATGCCAAAAATCTTGTCTTTGATCATTTAACCTAAACTAGGGACACACTGCACACCTTTTAGAGTTGTTACAGATTTTGCAAAGACTTAGGGTAACTTAGACTAAAAAACTGGATTCAGCAGATTTTCATATTATGACTGAAAGGACTGGGAATCACACACTACAGGATTTCTCAAACCAACTCAAACCATGGAAACTCTTTGGAGGTCAGTAATCAGTACAGACTACATGACTGTGTCTTTAAAATTCAAATTCATGTTTGATTGACTGCGACTGAGGTCTGGGGGGATCTATTCCCCAGACACACACTGTGAATCTGGGGTAAAATCAGGCAAAAAATCTTGTAATATGCTCGTGCTTTACCTACATTTCACTCACAGTGCATTCCCCAGCTGCAAGGAAGTGCCTCTCTAAATCACAGATGTGCCTGTTTTACACTCAATTATCCTCTTTACATTGAAATTCTGTTTGGGTTTTCCAGTGTCTTTCCCATTTTGTCTGTGGCCCTCAGAGCGCACGAGCCCCCACCTCCCTACCCCCAGACTACCTCCGGGCCATGAAACAGCCAGAACCAATGATGTAAAGGCGCTCGTTCTCCACAGTTCCCAATCCTGTTAGCTGAACAAACAGCATCAGCCCGGCTTTATCTTATTACTCTCCATCACGACACTTCAAGAGTTTCCAGACCCGCCGAGTACAGAGGTGTGCTGGGGTTAACACACACAGTCCACAGTGATCCGTGCCCCTCTGTGAACCCTACAATAACACATGATTCTGACCCACTCGGCGTCCCTGGGGTGTGGAAATCATGTAGCAACGTGTAGCTGTTGGTGCCCGTTTGTTGTTTTAGCTTTGTGAATGGGGACGGCGAAGAAAGAGGCGCTTGTGTGACGCCATCACGTATCACAGGAATAATAATAAAACGGGCGACACGGCCAACCGATGCTTTGGCGATAACTCCTAAGTGACAGGTAGCATAAGTCAGAGCCCTGGACGTCCCGCGGAGAGTAGATATCACATGAAGCCGCGTGTTTGGTTTGAACACAGACCGGGACAAAATGTCACTCCTGATGAATGCTCCGGAGGGGTGATAAGACCGCGCCCACATCCCCTGGACACGTGCACACTCACACGCACGTGCACACGCATACAGATAAACACATATGCATGTAGAGCAGGGTCTATAAATAGCTGTGTGTCCTGTGGGTCAAGTGGAGTCCAGCAGATACCAGAACAGTACCCACAGACCTGGACTGACTCTGAGACTGTCAGCCATAGTCAGCACTGTTCAGTAAGTTGTACTACAATATTATTATTCCAAAACATCATAGAGGGACAAACACCAACCATTGATGCACTGGCTTCCTAAAATTAATCAAAGCATATACTCACTGGCCACATTATTAGGTACACCAGCTTCCAAATCCAGATACCTAATCAACAAATGACAAGAAGTGGTGGACAGTAACTAGGTACTTTTACTCAAGTAATTTACTTATGTAAATGTTTTGAAGAAAAAGTACTTTTTGAGTACATTTTGTAGAACATACAGTACTTACTACATAAAATTTTGGATGATTTTATTTTTACTTTTATTTGAGTAACACTTTAAATTGAGCAGTTAAAAGTAGTTTTTGTCCTCTGTGGTGTAGTGGGCAGCACATCAGACTTGCAATCAGAAGGTTCTGGGAAGAAGAAGATTTTGCAAAAACATTCAAATGTACTTTTTACCTAAATTCATTTTATACTCAATGGGCCTCATTCATGAACTCTTCTTACAAGCTAATTTGTACTTAGGCCCTTCTTAGGAAGATTTTTGGCATTCAGCATTTTTTTTTCCTAACTGAAAAATGTTCTTCTGGAAGAACAAATCCTAGAATAGGTCTAAGAATTCTTAGGCACAAAAATTCTGCAGTCTTATAATTTTATCAAAACCCCAATGAAACAAAAAATAATAATTTCAGTCTGATTATAGATTACATTTTTTTTACTAATTATTCCTCATTAAAATATTGTTATTATTATTATTATAAAAGAAAAATTGTGATCAGTGGTGATATAGACCAGGACCAGATTTGAGCAGTGACCACAGCCTCAGTCTCAGTACTTTTACTTCTACTTGAGTAATATTATTTTTGTAGTAACAGTACTTTTACTTGAGTACAACTTTTGAGTACTTCATCCACCACTGGGCTCAAGGTATGCATTAACTGAAATGACCAGAGGCTGAGTGGGTCCAGCACCGTATACATAAGCAGGGGTTAAAGAAGAATTTGGGAGGTGGGGGAACCCAACATACAGTCAGTGAATAGAGTAGCTACACATAGATACTGTATATTATAAGGTTTAATTTAGCCTTTCCCAAACTCATCATGTGTGTGACATGTATGAAGTGATTTTCGAGTGTCTGAGACTATTTGGCAGGTTTGGACGTGTCATATATTACTGCAGGTTTTATTTACATGAGCTATTTACTGATCATAACTCTGTGAATGTGAGGTTGATTGTCATTTCTGTCATGGACTCAAAAACTTTCCTTGATTTTTGGTATTTATTTACTGTCAGTCGATAAGGAGGTGTTTCCAGTTCCCAAACCAAGTGATGTTTCTATTGGTCAGTTGCAACCGACATTGGTTGAGCATTGAGTCCCCATGAGCAGTCAAGATGTCTGAAACATGGAGAGGAATCTGGATTCTGCCTAGTCCTCAGTGAGAGGGAGAATGTGGCAGCTGACAGCCCTTCTTACTCAGGGCAGTTGGAAGCGTTGGCTGCCCCAGGACATCTACTAGGCTAAATATTTACCTATACTTCATCTGCTGCTGTGGTAGACCTACATCAGCACACCCAACATACAAGTCATGTGACCAACAGTGGAACATCAGAGTAAGAACATAAGTAGTTATTCAGTTCACATACTTCACAATGTCAAATATTATTGCATGTTTTATTATTGATATTGTGGTTATGATTGTAAAAAGTCAGTAATGGGCCAAGGATCAAATTATTATGTTTTTAGTGAGGATCAGAAACTTTTTTTTTTTTTTTTTTTTGTCATTGCAAGAGAGAGTCAAAGATTCTAATGTCAGCCGAGTAAAACAACAATTCAGTTCTTTACCACTGTGAAATATAATGGCTTTATTGTTAAAATAAAAGAGCATTTATCCCTGAACTAGAGGATCCCTTTCAGACCAGGTCTAGGTACTGCAACTTGGCCATTGCATGATAGAAACAATGCCTTGGTGTAGGTCTGTGCTCTCTTGGAACTTCTAGTTAATTCCATAGTTGTTGAATGTGCCCAATTAGTACATGCCTCACAGCAAGAAAGTCCCAGGTTCGAATCCCAGACAAGGCAGGTGGCCTTTCTGTGTGAAGTAATCCTCCAGCTAGGTACAGTCCCACTCCTGTACATCTGGGGTCCCTAGGCAGGACAGGTTTGGGGGCCAAGCCTCTCAGTTATTTTTGAGACCATTTAAATGTTACTATACAAAACTGTAATTTAATTT
Organism: Bostrychus sinensis; assembly: GCA_020698575.1. Lineage (NCBI taxonomy): Eukaryota > Metazoa > Chordata > Actinopteri > Gobiiformes > Eleotridae > Bostrychus > Bostrychus sinensis. The sequence goes on from CM036260.1 coordinate 3,265,382, forward strand.
TAATAAAACACTGACTATTTTTATGGATGAATGCTTTCAGACATTTTTGATTTGCAAACTCAGCAAGGGGGGCCCAGGTAAACATTATCATTAATATACAGACTACATTGGACCCCACTTTCAGATAGAACCTCAACAAAAATGACTGTCAATTGCAAGGAGAATATTAAAACCAGAATATTAATCAAACAGAGTTGACAAATTAATCAAATAAGCAAATAATGAATAAGCCTTATTGGGACCCTCTGATATCTGTGGGGCCTAGCCTATGCAGCAGCTTAAATTGCCTATAGGAAGGGTCGGCCCTGGCTAGGTACTTCTGACCAGGATCCTGGCTCAAAGACCTGGAGAGGGGTCCCCGGGTGCTGCACTGTGGTTGCCCACTGCTGGTAGCCCCAGAAGAAGTGAAGGATGGGTTAAATCCAGAGAACAAATTTCCTTCCAGGGACAACAAAATATAGCTTGCCTTACCTTATCAAGTTTATAATGGAATATACTTATGTTCTCAAACAGCCCTGCTTTATCTGAGTTCACTCCATTAGCCAATCAAAATGAAATTCATGATGAAGTATGGCCATTGGTTTTGCCCCAAATTGACTTCTGAGGAAAGTGAGTCATTCTCTTTCATATGAACTAATTCTGACTGTATAGTTTTTGTGTCCGGTGAGATGAGAGACATGTGCTTGGCGAGGAGGTCCAGTCCTTTCATCTGTTAGTCATGGACTCATTATAGCACAAACAAAGTGAGGCATTACATTTGTGATAGAGCAGGGTTGAGTACACTACATGAACCCAGTCCAGAGTTGTTGGTAATACTGGATTGAGATGTGACTGTGGAGAGACTGGAGTGGTCCCTGTGTGGTCTCCTGCTGCTGGAGCCCTGTTTTAAAGCTGTTGTGCGTACAGCTAAAATAAGGTAATGTTAGTCATTTCACACTGTAACAACTTATTTATAAGAAATTTATAAATGATTAAACATTGACAGAAAGTTAAAATATTTTCTTTAACTGGTTTCATTCAAAAGTGTTGTGTTCAGTGGAAAGTTCCGCTGCTCCCCGAAAAACACAACACGTTTCATGTTGCATTGTGGAAGATTTTAAGTCCACAACTTTTCATTTGTAACCCACGTCAATTAACAACATGACATGACCCAAGCCAGCTGACGTGAGGTCCCCTTCTGATTTGCCTCTCCCACGCTGCAGCAAAAATAAGATCTGTCTGGCGGAGGAATACTTCTGTCTTCAGCTCCTGCTGCAGCTTGAAGCAACAATGGCGTCCAGAGCAGCATTGAAAACTCAACTTTTCTTTTTGTAATTCACAAATCAAACCAACTCAGCGGTCAGCTACCTCTATCACAAAAGTAACTCTTTAGCTGTTAGCAGTCGTTTAGTTCATTTTTCCATTTAAAAAGTTTTTTGTTTGGCGGTGCTGCTACCAAGAGCAGAACTCCACTATAGAAACAAGTGTTTCTTTATACTTTATCTTGTTTAACTGCTTCAGTTTACAAGCATTGAAATAATGTGCACTTTTTGAGAACCTGTAGGTATTGCCTTGAATTCAGCTGTTTTCATTTATTGTATCTTTGCGATTGTTTGTTAGCACTGCTAACCGGATATAGCACATTGACTATGTATTTTAAATGTAATGCTGCATAGCAAAAATGGCTGAAATTGAACAGAAACTGTGTGTTTTCTGAATTGTGATTTGAGTGTAATCATCCTGTTTTGAAAAGAACTCTGAAAACAACAAAGGAATTTAAAACTGTTTAAGACTTTTGAACTGAGAAATAAATCTTAACCAGCATATCAATTGCTGTAAATTTATTTTGTGGTTTGTATTTATTTTGTTCCACTTAGTCTTTCCCAGTATATTCATTCAAAGGCCCTGTCCCTATACCCGCACTACACACTACACACATACAGTGTGTGACTGCACAAGAGTCCAGGGGCATTAATAAGGGAGAAATAGTTTATAATCAGTTCAGGTGTTAATTAGGGATGTCCCGATCTCGATCAGGAGTTTGGTACTGGGTGCTGATCAAGGAATTTTTAAAGGATCGGATTAAGTCATGTGATCGAGCCAATCTTGTGTTTTACATCTGCCGCACACCAAAACATAAACCACTACAATGTGTAGTAGGGCTCGGTGACAAAACAAATTAACTTGATTGATTTGCACTGTTTACTTTGAACATGTCAAAAGCGGCTCTATCTATAGCTGCAGCTGTTAGCGGTCTTGTGCTAATGCTAGCGTCTGGAGACTCCGCAGACGCTAAAAACATTTCAAAAAAAGAGAAAAAAAAAGTCCCTTTACCTTAGTAATGCCTCTGTTTATGTGTGGCAGCAGTTTGGCCAAAATGAACAGTGTAGTGTTATGTGCAGCCTTCAAGGTAACTTATGTGTCTTTGTTTTTGTATGCTAATTAGCCACATGCTTTGCAGCTTAGCTTTTTTTTTTTTTTCCCCTTTGGAGCTTAGTGTCTTTTCACAGGCCTCTCAGGAGTATTTTATAATATACCTGGCCTTTAGAAACAGAAATGACTTAAACTTAAAGACTTCTATGTCTTCACTTATTGTGAGAGTAATGCGCACTGCTGCTGCTTTGCTGCTGTTTTGTACAGACATTTAGCATTAAAACATAGCTATGCAATATGTTAGGTGTTATTACAAAATGCAAAAAATAATAATGAAAAGTATCGGGAGTCGGATTGGCCAAAGCCAAACATGAAATGATTGGTATCGGATCGGGAGCCAAAAAAAGTTGATCGGGACATCCCTAGTGTTAATGCATTACTTTTCATTTTTGCCCGTTAAGTTAAAGTGTGGTTTTGAACGCTACAGAGAATTTGGACACACTATGCACTTGCACGCCTCAGTGTGAACGCGTATTTGAAGGGCAAGTGTCCAAGTGTGAGTACTGCAACAGGGCCATCAGACACCACTACAAAATGGCGTGACCACAATACGTAGAATGCACTACATAGGAGTGACATTTGAACACAGCGTCAGTCTTTTGCAGAGCAACAAAACATTTTCAACCCAGAACTGCCACTTACTGGATATTTTCTTTTTTTTCAGACCATTCTCTCTAAAGCCTTGCGATGATTGTGTGTGAAAAGCTCAAAACATCTGCAGCTTTTGAAATACAGAACAGTGGCTCATTCAAAGTCACCTAAATCTTGTTTCTTCCACATTCTGAAGTTCGCTTTTAACTTCAGCAGTTTATTTTTAACATATCTCGGGAACAAAATGCAATGACTTACTCTTTGAGGCTGTCATCAAACTCTATTATCTACAGTGTTTCCAACCCCAACAGATTCAATAGCCATTCAGAGCGTCTGTCAGCTGAATGAGTGTATCTAATAAAGTGTCCAGTGTACAGTATAATTATAATAGGATTGCCAAGCCAATAAAATGTTGCTGTGTATACATTTGTTGTAAATCTAAATACACATGAAGTCTCAGTCCTTGCCCCCCTCCCCCAGCCTGTCCCACCAACTTCAGCCAATGCACACTGGACCTCTGAAGTCCAAACAGTCTCTCCCCTCAGTGACGTGATGTGGAGACAGCGTGTGTGTGTTTGGGGTTCCTCTCAGACCGGCTGCAGTCATGGCGTCTGTCAGACTCCAGCAGCAGACACGTAGGGCTCGAACCATGGGCCACCGAGTGAAGGTGACCCAGACACACTCCAGATAACAGGGACAGGGGTCAAGTGTGTGTACAGGGATATATTTTCATAAACGAATGTATCAGCAATTTACAATAACAATAGCAAGAGTATGTGCAGGTACGTCAGATTAGTAGGTGGCAATAAATGGCATGCAACATACCATGCCATGTAGTAGGGCACTGTTCTACTGAACCAAGAATACTCAGAGCTGTTTAAAGACACAATAGAGGGCCCTAGGCAAGAGGGACAACTGAGGCCCTAAATAGGCTCAAATCTTTTGTAAATCCCACTTCAAACCAAAAAACTTGGTAACAAGGGATATTTGATCAAATTTAACTAAACATTAATAGACAGGTGAGTATGTGGGACAATATGAGGCGGGGGGTCCAGGAGTCCTCCCCCAGGAGAATTTGAAAAAAACATGTGATTTTCTGTATCATGGCACATTTTTGATGGTAAATAAGATTTTGAGACCTTGCGTCTCAAGAGACCTACTACTGACTTGACATGTCAGTATCGTTTATAAAATGTTTATAGCAAATCCAGGAAGGTCAAGTGGATTTTTTTCCAGACATCTCTAAATTTCCTGTGAAACGGTCCTGTGGCTAATGTAGAAGCAAATGAATGGGACTTCTACCCCTTTGATTCTCATTAAGTCGCTCCACTAACTGTATAAACATTCAGTGTGTCATAGGATCAACATGCGGCTGTTCCACCTTGATCTAAGACCTATCCATGTCTAAATGTTACAGAGAATTGAGATGTGACTGTGGACACCATTGGCCCCTGTTGTGATCCTCTGCTGGACACCATCTGCTTTAAGGTTTGAGGTGTTGTACGTTCAGAGATAAACATCTGCAAACCTTGGTTGTAGCAAGTGGTATTTGAGTTATTGTTGTCTTTCTGTCATCTGGAACCAGTCTGACCTCTGGCATCAACAAGGCATTTTCACCACAGAACTGCTGTTCACTGGATACTCAGAACATTCTCTGTAAACCCAAGAGATGGCTTTGAAAATCCCAGTAGATCAGGAGTTTTTCAAATACTCAGACCAGACTATGCCACGTTTACAGTTGCTTAAATTTCCATTCTTCTCCATATTGATGCTATAAATATCTGATAACTGAAGAGGGGAGTCATTTTAGTCTATGTTCAACACAAAGTTTAGGACACCACAGGTCTTTAAATCTAACCATGCCGCTGTTAAGAGTTTGACATCACTGTAGAACACAAGTTTGGCTCAACTGTCAGCTAAAAGGTGAGAATATTTTGCTCAGAGTTTGTGTTCAAGGCCAGCATCTAACAATTTATGAAACACTGTTGCCTCCATAATTTTTGGCCTGACCTCAAAAACTGGGATTCGAGCATAACAGAAAAACCCTGACAAATAGCTGAGCCACAATGGGAGGAAATGCGCTTAAACACACTTCTGTAGTGTTGTCAGATTTTGCAGTCTGCGGTGAACTGGCTGTGAAGTTCAAGATAAGTTCCAAAGTTCAATTTCGTGTAGTTGGGGCAAAATTGTGATTTTTTACATTTCTGTAACAAAAAAAAAAAAAAAAAACAGGAAGAGTGGCTATCCTGCTGTAGTGGTTGGAGTGGGTAAGAGTTATGGATTTTGGTGTAACACAAGGTGGAACAGCAGAATAAAATCTTCACCTTAACTAAAGATAACTATTTTTAATGAAGTCACCAGTAGCTCTTCTGGCCTCATGCACAAAAACCATTGGATGCCTGCTCTATAAAAATGTACATAAAACCAAAAAATCTTTTATTCTGTAAATCAGTGTTTCCCAACCAGGGGATAATTTTAAAATATTTGTGATTTTTTTTCTTATTAAACTATTTAAATTTATGAATCAATAAGTGATGAAAAGGAGGGGAAACTGCTAAAGAATTTTACTTGGATCATTTATTATGTCTTTTTACAGTTATTTAAATTATTATATATTTTTTTTCTCTGTAGTAAATGTATTATTATTGTCATTATTAGTGTCCATTATTATTTAAATTATTTATTTATTTTTTAAATTTTATTTTGAACATAAAATATATATTAAATAAGTAATTTAATAAATAGTTTAAATTGTTATATATTTCATTTATTATTTCAATTATTATAATATATTTCATTTATTATTTATTTATTATTTTTGAAGGAAGGCAGATTAGTATTATTTTTTTCTTGAATTTGAATTTTAAAGAAAAAAATGCAGGAGATTTAGTATTTACAAGTAAATATAAAATGTTTTTTCCCTAATGAACACAAATGTTATTTTATGATTACAGTTGAAAGAAAAAGTATTGGCACCCCTTGGAAATACTAGGATTTCTGAATGATTTGGTCATAAAATGTGATGTGATCTTCATCTAAGTCGCAACAATAGACAAACACAGTCTGCTTAAATTAATGCCGCAAAAACATTTTTTCATGTTTTTATTGAGCATTTATGTAAACATTACCAGTACAGGGTAGAAAAGGTATTGGAACTTTTGGATTTAATAACTGGTTGACCTCCTTTGGCAGCAGTAACCTCAACCAAATGTTTTCTGTAGTGAAGATCAGACCTGCCTAGTGCTCAGGAGGAATTTTGGACCATTCCTCTTTAAACAACTGTTTAAGGTCAGCAATATTCTTGGGATGTCTGGTGTGAATCACTCTTTTGAGGTCATGCCACAGCATCTCAATTGGACTGAGGTCAGGACTCTGACTGGGCCACTCCAGAAGGTGTATTTTCTTCTGTTGAAGCCATTCTGTTGTTGATTTGCTTCTATGTTTTGGGTCAGTGTCCTGTTGCATCACCCAACCTCTGTTGAGCTTCAGTTGGTGGACAGATGGTCTTAAGTTTTCCTACAAAATGTTTTGATAAACTTGGGAATTCATTTTACTGTTGATGATAGCAAGTTGTCCAGGCCCTGAGGCAACAAAGCAGCCTCTAACCATGATGCCCCCTCCACCAGACTTCACAGTGGGGATGAGGTTTTGATGTTGGTGTGCTGTACCTTTTTTTCTCCACACATAGCGTTGTGTGTTCCTTCCAAACAACTCAACTGTGGTTTCATCTGTCCACCGAATATTTTGCCAGTAGTGCTGTGGAACATCCAGGTGCTCTTTTTATTAAAGTGGCTTCCTCCCATGAAGTCCATTCTTGTTTAATGTTTTATCTATTGTAGATTTGTGAACAAAGATGTTAGCTTGTGCCAGAAGTCTTCTTCACCTCATTGAACATTCTATGCTGTGCTCTTGCAGTCATCTTTACAGGACAACCACTCCTAGGTAATGTGGTCAGAGTATTGAACCTTCTCCATTTTTATTTAATTTTTATTTATTTTATTTATTATACTTTATTGATCCCCGTAGGTGAAATTCATTCTCTGCATTTAACCCATCCCTCAATGCTGCTGTGGCAACCTGTCAGGAGCAGTGGGCTGCTGCAGTGCAGCGCCCGGGGACCCTTCTCCAGATCTTGAGCCAGGATCCTGGTCAGGAGTATCTGACTGGAGGTTTTTTAGCCTATTGTGCATGTTTTGAGGTTGATGGGGACCCAGACATGGGGAGAACATGCAAACTCATTTGTAGACTTCGCTTGTACCGTGGACTTCAGTGCTCTTAGAGATACTTTTGTAACCCTTCCAGCTTTATGCAAGTCAACAATTCTTACTCGTAGGTCTTCTGAGAACTCTTTTGTGCAAAGCATGGTTCACATCAAGTAATGGTTCTTAAGAATGGTAAACTCAAAACTGTGGGGCGTTTTTTATTGGTCAGGACCACTTTAAGCCACACCTCCAATCTTCTCACATCGATTGGACTCCAGGTTGGCTGATACCTAACTCCAATTAGCTCTTGAAGAGGTCATTAGGCTAGGGGTTCCAAGACGTTTTCTACCCTGTACTGTGAATTTCATAAATTAATAAAAATAAAAAACTTTTTTTTTTTTTTCAGCATTAGTTTAAGTAGACTGTGTTTGTCTATTGTTGTGACTTAGATGAAGATCAGATCACATTTTATGACCAAATCATGCAGAAATCCTAGAATTTCCAAAGGGTTTCAATACTTTTTCTTTACTGTACTGTAACTGTGTATAACCACTTTTTGAAAAATCATCAACATCTGAGTGAGGGGTATGACAAAAAGGCCAAGGGGCATGCAAGACAAAAAAGGTTAGGAACCACTGCTGTAAATGACCTGAGAGGTTGTAGCAGAAGCCTGGTGTTGGCTGTGCTTTGTCTTTCTGTCTCCTCCGCTTCAGATCCAGTCTTATCCAGCAGACATCTCTATCATGGACCTGAACTCAGAACCTGGCTCCACGTCCGTCTACATGCTGCTCCGCTGCTTGACGCTCACACTTTGGGGCATTCTGATTTCCCGGCCTGAATCCATTTATTCCCGCTCCTCCCTCGGTCTGCGTCGGTGTCGTGAGAAACCCCTCAGATTTCTGATAAGACTGATTGGCTGCTGATAACAGAGCAAAACGTCGGGGTCTCAGCAGAATAAACTTCCATGGTCTAACCCGGCATCACCCTGTTGACTCGCACATTTTTTACAGCAAGATCCAAATGAAAAATGATAGCTTAGGAAAACACAGCTTCAAATTCTCTTAAACACTGATGCAGAATGGGTCACTAAAATAGCTCCAATAAAAAGTGAATGAGTCAGACCAGAGTCATTCGGATCCGTTCTACAGCGCCAGCACCCACAAAACACAATTCTAAAAACTTAAATACAACAAGTAGGCACAATGCAAGATATAATCATAACTGCCACATCATTGGTCCAAAACTGTCAGTACTGCCACACTATTGGTCCATAACTGTCAGTATTGTCACACCATTGGTTCTTAACTGTCCAAAACTGAACCAATATACAACAGTAATATATACATAGTTGCAGAAGTATTTTATAACTTTGGTAAGTGTCCAAAAACCTTCTATTGGGGCGTACACAATGAGAATGGGAGTAGTAAGTCCTGATGGAGGGTTGTAAATTGTTTGTTTGAAGACAGGACATGTGTGTTGTGGGTCAGTGTACACAGGATATGGGTGTGGGGTCCTGGGGGCACCACTCCAGAGGACGTCCTGGAGAGAGTGGCAGCAGCTGGCTCTTGTCACACTGAGCGCCGCACTGCTTTAGAGCCAACAGTGCACATCTACCAGATTTGTACTGGTGTGGTGTCTGGAGCAAGACAACAACAGAATAACTTTTATTTAAGATTTGTAATGATGTCATTGCTGTTTAAAATCCAATGAGCTACAAAACAAAAACAAAAAATCGACTGTACCCTTTTTATACCAAAGTCGACTTGTTTTTACTGCAAGACGTTTTGTACACTTGACTTGCGTTCTTTACGTAATTATCAAAAGTACATGACCAGATATGAAAACACCAATGAACCTGCAATTCATGTTTCTGTGCATTAACACGTCATCATTTTCAGCTTCTATGACTAATTGCATTTTTTACAGCCCACCAGCACTTTTGTATAGTGTTTTCCTTACTTTGTCTGTACATTTGTGCATCTCATCTACTACTGTATGCTGAGTATTTTCAAATTAATTAGTTGAAAAATATTTGCAGTTGCAGTTTTTATCTTTAAAGATTGTGTTGGGACATCTTGTGCTGATAATTGATTGATAAAAGATCATTTATACTGTATGTGCATTCAGTTACTTGACAACATCAGGGGGGACTGTCGGCCCTTCAAGATTTTCACATCTTCAAGTATGACCCTCTTAGAAAAAAGCTTGGACATCCCTGTCTTAACCCATCTCATTCACATGTTTATCAACCAGACAAATGAGTAACAGATCATTTATTGAAGAAATAAACTTTGGTGCTTAAACCATGTCAGGAAGAGACGTAAAATTTCTTCCCCGGGACCTGGACAATGGTGGGGGTGAAGAGGAGGAGGATGGAGTAGGCTGAGGAGGCTGGTTGTTCAGCTGCTGCGGAGGAGCTGATGGTGGTGAACGAAGCTGAATGTAGTTGAAACAGCAAGATGACTGAGATGAGAGAGTGTATTTATATATGAATGGCTTGTAGATGTGATTGGATGAGACGCAAAGGTGGCAGGCTGTAATTGACTGACAGTAACAGACCGCTCCGTAGAATGGAGAAGAGAAATCACAGTTTTCCTGGTTGAATTTCTGCTACACCTTCATGTGTCAGTGCAGCACACATGAAGGTGCAGACAAAGTGGTACAAACTGGATGCCTATTGTCATATTAGAAAGTTTGCCAGGGAAATATAAAGTCACATTTAAATGTCCCCTATTCTTTTTTACTTTTTGTTAACCATGTTATAATGTTGTTTCCTCCCCATAGTTATAGCTAAAGAAGTATTTAGTTTTATTCACAAGTTTGAGTAATCCTGTCTGCTGAGACTGTCCCCTTCTTAAAGCTAAAAACGTTTGGTCTAACAGGTTTATGTAGATATGTGAAACCAGACAAGTGCGCCTGTGCGTTTCTAAAGCCCATACACCATCACCCGACTCATTCTGATCATTTCAGCCTTAAATTGCTGTCACTATGAAGCAGCCAGCTCATTTGTTTATCTATTCCAAAGTCACAATAACAGCTCCCCAAAAGATGTTTTCCAAAGCTAGATATACATTATTTTATGTTATAAAGCCTGAAGTAGTAATGCAAAGGTGTCCAAAACAATTTCAAGCTTGAAAAAGGCATAATACAGGACCTTTAAAAAAAAAAAAAAAACTAGCCTCTACTGCTACTTGCTATCATCACTTTTTGTTTGGATGCCATACCCACGAATTGTACGTCTCCACTCAAAACAATCTTAAATCTGCCTTGTTTTGTAAATAAGGCACCCTTTGTCCAGTAGTGTGGTAAGATGTGAATGTTGTGTGTTGTTGTTGTATAGCTTGTTTGTGTTGTTATTGCCCTCATCTCTTAGAAAGAATTGAACTAGTAGATTTCCGACCAGCAGCAGCAGCAATTGAACTCTAGATCAAATTATACAGATGTCAGATTTATGTATTCTTAGTTATCTCCCAGTATTATGCTAGATTTTAGCTTGATGAGACACTGGCTAGACTAAATATTACAATACATAGTGCATGTAATATGCAAAAGTACTCTGAGACAGCTCTCTGATTTGTTCCCAGAGTAATACACTTCCAGTACACAAAACAGAACAGTTTCATTTTAAATGCACATCAGTGTTTTGGCCGTTGACCTTTCTGCAGAAGTATATTTTTATAATGCCGCCTCTGGTCCTCTCTCTGACAACATAATGGTCCAGTATGTGCTCCACAGCTCAGTGTAAGTACTGCAGAACTCCAGAGTGCTTCCTCCTGGGGATCTGTAGAGTCCTGCTGGAGGGACAGTGGATTCTGCTGAGGGAACATGAGCACACAGTGAAACATTCTGAAAATGTGAGCTGCCATAACAGTGTCCTCACAGAGACAGCAGTAAATGAGTGTGTTTACATTGACTTGAGTTTCAGGGTTTGGTAGAATTCGAGCAAAGTATCTTTTTTTTTTTTTTTTTTTTTTTTTCCAGAAACAACAAATCTTGATTTTGGAGGCTTTGATAAGTCAGTAAACAGGTGATGATGTTCTCTGACAACAATAGATAAACAGGGAACTGACAAACAAAACAAACAAAACAAACATGGTGGAGTAGCTGCCGCATTTGAAAATACTGCAGTCCTTTACACACTGTTATAGCTAGTGATTAAAAGCTAACTTCTACCAAAGTAATTTAAGTAGGACTTTCAGTGCATTTCTGAACAACTGTATAGAACATGATTTTACTTGAGAACATTTTGAAGGGAAATATTGTTAATAATCATAATCATAATCATTAGTCTTATACAGAGCTTTACTTGACACTAAAAGTTACTTTACATTTAGATGCATTATTCCTTCTCTCCTCAGTCACACTGTGTGGTGGTGAGCTACTGCTGTGGCCACAGCCGCCCTGGGGCAGACTGACAGAGATGTGGCAAATCTGCACCTCTGATTCATACAGGCAAAGTGGGTGAAGTGTCTTGCCTTAGGGCACAACAACAGTGTGCAAGAAAGGGAAGTTGAACCACCAACCCCTGGGAGAGACTTGAATGGTAGTAGTGGTAGGACTAGTTGTTATTAGTAGTAATAATAGTGCCAGAATAGAAGCAGTCAAAGTAGTTGTACAGTCGAAGTAAAAGTAGTAACTAACATTACTGACCAGTAGTCTGGTGAGCCTGCCTCTCTTACTTTACAGTCTGTTCCTCTCTCAGAGTGAAGCATTTCTCTCCGGTCAATTTGGAACTGGCCTAATGTAGAAGCTAACCAAGGTAGCATTGGCTACCAAGCTAATTGAATAACTTCTCTGAGCTGATTAACAGTGTTCAGTGCTTTCCTTCGTCACCTGTTGGTTCTCCTGAAGTCCTTGTTGTTGTTCAGTCCTCTGTAGGATTTTTTTCTTCGTCCTATATTCATTTTAACAACAGTAAAGTCCGATGTAACAACCACATTCAAACAAACCCAATTTTTCACAAGTTTTTGTACAACTGGCTTCTGCTGCTGTCCCCAGTCAGAAATAAGAAATAAGTGCAGAGTTGCTCATAATACACTGTGTTCTGGTGTTTTATGGGGGAAAAAATGTCAAGAATCAGCCATGATTGTTTAGGGCACAGGTCACCATACATCCTGGCTTTGTTTCTCTGTCTAATAGTTTTCACTTGAGTGAACTTTACATTTAATACTTTTTTACTTTCGACCTAAGTTGAAATTTTGTCGATGTACCTCTCTTTGAGCGACTAGTTTTAGCTGTTTATGTAAATACTGTATTTATTACACTGTGTATTTATATTAAAAATGTATTGCTTCTTTTGTATATTTTTATGCTGATTTTATTGCTAGATATTATCTATTTATTAGGAGACAGTGCCAGGGCACACCTTATTTCCTTGCTTATGTGGTCTGTACTTTTATGCACATGACAAACCTGGACTTGTGTGCTGAATGTAGGATACATGTATCGAGGAGTGCATGTTAAAGATGCTATAAGCAGTCAAAATTTTTATATTTCATAAAAATTACCCACCCCATGTGTTCTCAGACATGATGTTTAAATCAAATATTAGTTTTACTGATAACAGTGGTACAGTTAAGTTATTAATAAGTAAAAATATGTTTTACATAATGGCTTTTTTGTTTTCATTTGTTGTTTTGGTTCTAAAACTGCATCGCTGATTGTCCAATCAGCAAAGAGACCTTTGTTTTGATTTAGACTGCAGTACTGTTTTCAAACCAGTGCGAGCGCATGCTGCTTCCAGTATCTTTAAGGTCATATCCTGAATATTGTTACAACTAGGATAAGATTTTTAACCAGACTACTGCAGCGCAAGTAACCACACTGTCAATTGCACCTTTTAACCATTTTACAATTGTAACTTATTTTATTATTATCTGTTTATAAATGATGCCCTACACCACTCTAAAGCTTGGTGCTATATAAATAAAATAACTTGGCTTGAAAATACTGCACATTTGTAGAAGTTTCAGTCAAATTTTTTGGTCCATTTCAGCAAAGTCCCATCTGCTTCCTCTAAAACTCCCCAAATCAGACACAACACCGTCATTTCTTGATCTAGTTGTCTGCACAGGCGGCCAATAAACACGCACGGAGCCATCTAACAGGGGCCTCGGCATGGAGACTCATAGCATTAAGTGGTGCTGTTATGAAATATGCATAACGCACAGGAACATAAAGCAGCTATTGTATATGCTGTCAGACTGATATACAAGCTTACACGCCTGTCCTTTCACAACACACTCCAGACACTTCAGATGAGACTTGTCACGTCTGCTGACACCGGGCCCAATTAAAGGGGAGGATTAAACCAGGGCTAGGTGACCTCTGGAGGAATCTGTGTGTATGCTGTCAGGCCCGGACACATCCCTTTAAGCACTTTCACCTGCTAATTAACACACAGCGGTCCAAGTGTGTGTGTGTATGGCACAAATACCTCTGCAGATGTCAGCAGTAAATTTGCAAACCCCGAGAAGCTGCTGTGTAAATATTTGATTTAGACGTCGTGCGGGCTTTGGGTCCAGGACACTTTGATACAGCAGCGCGCGGATAACAGCAGCGGTGTTGGCTAAATGATGATATGTTTTGGAGTGTGTGCGTTTGAGTGGAGTGTGCGGGGGGCACAATAGGCAGCGGTGTTTATGGTCGGGCCAGATTAGAAAAGGACGGCAGTGGAGTGTTGCCTTGCACAGCGCTCAGTGACTGATTAGTGCTGTGTCAGTGCGCGCTCCACACAAAAGCTTTCGTATTCTTGTATTTAGCAAACGTGGAGGAGCAGCAGAGAGGAGGAAGTGACTCTGGTACATCAGAGTTACAGAGGTGGAATAAAGCAAGATCAAACACAGCATTACTCTTCATTAAGAGACTAACAAAAGCTGAGTTCCAAATGTACAGAACCATTATAGTGTGACCATAAGCAGAGGAAGTTTCACCCTAGGGATGGGAATTTCAGCTTATTTCAGTGAGCCAGATCATTTGGTTTGGCTCACCAAAAAGTACCGGCTCTTTTGGCTCCCTAATGGCTCTTCATTTTCCTATCTATACTTTTTATATTTCAGCCAATCACAGTTTAGACTAAAGAGTTGTATTGTGTACATATAATTCAAATACATGGATTGTGATGAAGTATTCAAAAGTTCTGATGTGCTGAAACTACCCAATAAACTGAACTTGCTTACAGAACCACTCTACTACACAGCATTTAAATCAGGGACGGCTGGTATCAGTGGACCAGGTGTGCTAACCCCTCCCAGTCATTTTCAAAGACAAAACGTACTTAGTTGTTTTTGTAAATCAATATATATTTTTTATACATGCTCACTATACTTCTTGTTTTAAAATAAACCAACATTTTTAATTAGCCCTAGAACCGCAGGGCACATTAGATTAGTGGGGTGATTGATTGTTTGGCCAATCACAGAGCACATAGCCTACAGTTGTGTCCATTTAGCTGCATCTTTACTTTTGAGTGAGTGATGGTAATAACAAGCTATCATGGCTGAAGTTGTTTATTAATGGAAATCTAAAGCAGTGCGGACTTTGCTGGATTTGAACTTGGACTTGAACTCAAATCACCATTACACCTGGGGCAGAGCAGAAGATTTAAATCATTTCACCAAAGTTTTTGGGACTAACTCATATGAACACGTTGGCTGTGTTTTCAATCTGACATTATACAGAAACCACCGGACTACAGTGACAGAGTCATTAATGTGTTTTATTAACACGTGTGCCTTGCTGAAAGGAAGGATAGAGATGTAAGATTTATTTTTAATAAAGTAACTCGCACATTTCTCCACCTCCCTTACAAAACATGACATGTAACTTAAGGCTAACAGGACTGCTCTCTGCTCCTTCTGTTATTGTTTGTCTGTTTTGCCATTGTCAGGTTGTTAGATGATACGTATTTGGATAAAACAGTGGGGTAATGTGCTGTTGTGAGCGTTGGTTGAATTGGTTTATAATTGTTTAGTAGTACGTTGAAGTTTTGTGCAAGTGTCTGTGTGGCAACTTGGTATTAAATATTTTCTTAGTGTGGAAGTTGAACAGTTGCTGTCTATGGAATAGTGTTGATGCGGAGTAGTGTGCGTTATTATCAATGCATTAGCCCAGAGTCATCACCAACTGTCACTGCCTGTAATTAAGCATAAAAATTAAAAAAGGACAGCTGTTGCCTTTTTTTTATTATTTAAACACAGGCACACACGCACGCACACACACACACACCTAACAAAAAGCAGGGCTTTATTTAGTATTTAAAAGTAAACTCAACAGCAAAAGCTGATCTCAAAACTCAAAAACCTTCTCATAAATATATTGCAATGTGCATTGTTCAAAACAGCATCACCTGCTGCCTATTATCTGCCCTGTTTGTGATAAAGAACCTTTCAGGAAAAAAAAAAAAAAAAAAAAAAAAACACCTCACACGTTCACTTTAAAGAGCCAGCTCTTTGTACCAGCTCGTTCATGACTGACCCATCACTATTTCACTCTGGAACACTCAAGCCCTCATAAACTAAAATGCAATGGTTGTTAAATGTAACAACTTGTAACAACAGCTTTATAATACACTAGCGTCATAGTGCAGCACTAATTAGTGGCTGAAAAATACAAAATAAAGTATTTAATTATGCTTTGTGTGTCCAGTTGATATAATCTTCTGAACCTGTATAACTGTATATATTATGGTGTATCTTCACAAAAGTAAAACAAGAATACAACTGATTTACTAAACAGACAGAGCAATTTGATTCACAGTGAGCACCAGAGCTATTTCTAGACACTACAGGGGGAGGAGCACTTCCTGGTTTCATGTGTCTACACAGAGCCGTGAGATTGAGCGTTTTCAGCTCTTGAGAAGGGCAGCACCTCAGCATACAGGATTATGCATACAAACATGTGAATGAAACACGGTTAAAAGCTCAGAAAAGTGGATTTAGCAGAATAGAGGACCTCTAAATAAAACTAAAATGACAGTCTGGGTACACTAGTTCATGATATGTTTATGTGTTTTGATCTAATCAGGTGTTATTCCATTATACAGTGACTGATTAAAGCCTAAAATAGTTGATTATCAATATCTTGACTGAAAGCTGTTAAAATCCAGAAGCCACAAACCCAGTGTTAGTCTGAGCAGAACACTGTGGATACTGTTCTACTGTCTTTGTGAATGTAAACTCAGACACAAATCCAGTTAGATGTCCTAATGCAGCTGTGTGTATATGTTAACAAAGCTCTGCATATATCTTTAAGTATACAGTTACCTAGTGATACTCTAGTGTGTACCCGCCTCATGCCCAAAGCAGCTGGCAGTGACTCCAGCACCTATGAACCATCACAGCAGTGTTTCCCAAACAGGGTTGGTGGACAGTAACTAGATACAAGTACATTTGTTGAAGAAAGAGTACTTTCTAAGTGCATTTTGCCAAACACTTTTACTTTTAGTTGAGTAAATTTTGGATGATTTTATTTTTACTTTTTCTTGAGTAAGACTTTAAGTTAAGTCTGAGCAGTTAAAAGTAGTTTTTGTCCTCTGTGCTGTAGTGGGCAGCTCATCTGACTTATAATCAGAAGGTTCTGGGTTTGAAACTTGGAGAAGAAAGAAGAAGAAGAACAGTACTTTTACTTGAGTACAGCTTTTGAGTACTTGAGCACACTGAAACTCATTTTAAAGAAAAAATACTGGAGAATTAGTATTTACAATAAAGTATAAAATGTATTTTCTTATATATCTTTTTGAAGAATTATCCACATGTATAAGTGAGGGGGTACTCATGGTACAACAAAAATCCCAGGGGGTACACAAAACAAAAAAGGTTGGGAACCACTGCATTACAGGATAACTGCTACAGATAATTAGTCTTCTTCAACCACAACCTGCAGAGACATTGTTTTTAGGGTTAATCTGAGCAGTAATTAGTGCACCCTCTACCATGATTTGTCCTAGCAGCTCCCTATCTGCCCCTGATTGTGTATCTGCCCCCTCCGTGCCCCCTCCTGCTGCCCCGTCCCGACAGGCAGATATATTTACTCTATCCTCCTGGGGGGAAGCAGCCAGGCCCTGCCTCCAGCTCTGGGGCAGACTGCGTGGGGCGGGGTCTGGTGGAGGAGAGAGAGACCCTGACTGCCCCCCCCCCCCCCCCCCCCCTTTTAGCCCCACCCACAGGGGGGCATATGCACGCCGCGTCCCAGGAGCCGGCTCAGAGCGCACTCAGCTGGGTTGGGACCAAAGCCTCGCTCTGCACACAAGCAGGAGAGAAGTGTGTTTAGTTCTCTGGGTCGACTCTGACGCTGAAGTTTGTTGATGAGGCGTGGGGCTGATGAGGTTCGGGGGTCCTGTGGAGCCAGGGGAGCGCCGTTTGCTTTGAGAAGACTAAAGGCTGGGACTGGACTTGTAGCATTATGACTCTGCTGGGATCGGAGCACTCCATACTCATACGAAGCAAGTTTAGATCAGGTAAGAAAGAGACTGACATGGCTTTCCTCAGCAGATTCATACAGACAACACTTTTTAGAGTTTAGGAGCTTTTGTGATGGTTTTCCTACTTTGAGCACTTCACAAAACTTATTTCTATACATGCTAGTAATAAAATTAAAGTTCTGTCTAAGCTATAGGTTCTCAAACTGTGGTACAGGTACCATTGGTGGCAGGCAGGATTTCTCTGGTGGTACTCAGAAGTCTTACAGTTCAAGTCCAGATTTAGTTTAATTTAGAGGCAGATTTGTAGTACTGCTCTGCGTTATCCAGGTTTACTCACAAACTCGTCCTGGTTTAGTCCCTAATTGGTCCTGGTTTAGACCTGGATTAGTCCATTATAGATGATACTTTGACATGACACTTGACATGTTTACTGAACACATTGCAACTTGCATTTCAACTTGTTTTATTGTGTTGAATATGTTTTATCAATAGTCATAGTAATAAAATGTAAGATTAGTCTAGGCCAGTGGTTCTCAAACTGTGGTACAGGTACCCTGGTGGCACCCAGGCTTTCTCTGGTGGTACACAGGAGTCTTTTGAGTAGAGATTTAGTTTAGATTAAGACAGTTTTGTAGTACTGCTCTGGTTTTGGTCATCCTCATTTGACCTGGTTTAGTCCTGGTTTAGTTCTGGTTTAGTCCTGGTTTACTTCATTAAAGACAGTACTTTGAAAGCACTTGACATGTCCTGACATTTTTACGGAACACATTGCAACTGGCATTCCAACTTTTCTAATGTGTTGAAGACACTTTATCAATAGACTGCATATACCTGTTAGAATTAATAATAGTTCTTCTGGTTTTAATGATTTGTCCCATTTGATATGCAGTAACTATGTCGTTATTGACTATAATGGTGGCTATGATCTATAAATACACAGTAAAAGTTCTATTAACATCAAATTGATAAAAGCTTCAAGACTGTAGCATAACTTATACTACTACTTTTAGAGAAGGTAGAGAAGGAGATAGTTGTTCTGGTTATGTTCTGGTTATGTTCTGGTTATGTTCTGGTTATGTTCTGGTTATGGCTATATGTCAAGATGTTGTGAGCTGCTTTTGTCCCAAGTGTCTTTGCCAACATAGTTCATCAAGACTACAAACTCTAATCTATTTAAATGACTAATAGTTCAATCTATTTTTAGATTTGTCCCATAAATCCAAGTTTGTAAAGCTCTGTATTTAATATGAAGGCAGTTTATGTTCTGTAAGGAGCTGACATCAGTTTCATAGTGGACATTTTCTCCACAGAGCCATATTTAAAAAGGCAAGGATATATTTTGGATGGCAGGATCAAGGATACCAGGATTAGGACCCAACATTTTGTCATGTTACATCAAACAGAAAGTTGGAGGTTCGAAAACCTGCTCTCTTTAGTTCATACTGCCGTTGTGTCCTTGGGCAAGACACGTGCTACCTGTATGAATGTGTTAGTGATTATACATTTTATAATAATGAATTACAACAGTCACTGAGTTTTCTGAACTCACTGATTAGTGCTCTAATATTTCTATTTTGTTGACTCCTCTATGCCAAAAGAGTTTTAGATGTCACATATTAGAGTGGATAATATGAATTTATCGTTTTGTAATAACTTTAAGTTTATCAAAGCTATAAATATGAAAGATGACTGAAAGTTCCTCCTCTTGATGCGTTTCCTTGCTCCAGTGCTTAGGGTGAAAGAACCTTATCTAAATTCATTCCATTTTACAATAATAGTGAAGTTTAGATAAGTAGGACCAAGATGTGTTGTTCAGTTTATTAGGCTTGACTTTGTAATGTAATGTTGTATCACTGGTGTATGGGAGTCATATGGTAGTGTTATACAGTAGCCAAGGTCCCCAGCTTGTTTTATTCTTTTTTAATATTGTGATCCAGCTAGATGTTTTTTTGTTTGTTTGTTTGTTTGTTTGTTTTTGTTTTGTTTTGTTTGTTTGTTTTTTGTTTGTTTTTTACTTTGTTTGCTTTTTCTTTCATTTTATATTTTTATTCACAATATTTAGCTATTTTAAAGCTTTTTATCCATAATTTGCATTTGCACTTTTTATTGTCAACAATTTAGATATTTATTACATTTATAAGTTACTTACATTTTTATTCAAAATTTTAAACCAATCTTGGTCAACTTGAGTACAGCAGCATGTTATGCAACTTTAAAAAACATTTTTAATACGTACTTTAATGAGTACTCTACTTGTGCCATAAAGAAACCGGTGAAGAGACCAGCAGAGGGCAGCAGAGCGTTGCGCTCTTTTGAACATAAACTCAAAGAAAAAGAGCCCTCACTTCCTTAAACTTTTTGTATGAAGCAATTTTACTCCAAAATGAAAAATGTCTGTGAGGAATCTGTGGCAACAGAGCTGTACACTGTTTTTTGGATAAATGAATGAGAGCAGACTGGATGTAGAGGGCTTGCTGATTGGTCAGTGCTTCTTGGAGAGGGCAGGGGTTTGTGGGAGATTTGGAGGCTCACGTAAACCAAGTGTTCTGAGGCCTCAGAAACTCATCACCAGAGAATACAGGATTACTCAAACAGACGTGAATGAAACAGAACACAACTCCAGGTATGTTTTTGATGAGGGGACAACATTATAACATGGTAGAAAGCCCAGAAGAGTCAAATTAGCAGAATATAGCCCCTTATAATAAAGTTAGATGTATTTATTGGTTAAAAAAAAAATGATTATAGTGGGTCACAGTAATCTTCTGATTCAATTAGAAACACTGCGTAGTAGATCGAGTGTAAATCAAAGTCCCTTATTTTTATTTTTGCCCACAAGACTTTTCCACTTTCCTATCATCTAACTCTCTATCATACCCAGTGCTGGTTCTACACATTTGGGGGCCCTAAGCAAAGCAGGTTTAGGAACCAAAAATTTTGTTAAGTCAAAACACAGTTTTACTTTATATTTCTTTAAAAGGCTGACTTTTTTTTTTGTTTGTTTTGTTTTTTTGTTTGTTTGTTTGTTTTTTTTGTAGCACAATGTTTATGAATTGTTTCATGTTTGACTTGCAAACTTTACCAACTTAGCACAAGGGGCCCCTAGTATACAGGCAGTAAAAGGCCTTAATAGCATTTGTCCCCAATTTCAGATTAACTCTATAACTAACTCTCACTAAAAGAGTAGCAAAATCAGTCAAATATGTAGGCATTGCCAGAGTATGGGGGCCGTTTCATGCCTGTGGGGGCCTATGCAGTCACGCCACTCATCTGTCTCCATTAATGATCTTTGCTGACATCTCTCCGCCCTTACACTAGTGACAGGTTTGCGTAAAAACAAAACAAAACAAAACAAAAACAACTCGCGGCATGTGGTGATGATGGTACGAGGAGCGCCTCTGTAAGTCCCAGGACGTCTCGGGCGTCACGGTGCGATGGATTTACCGTTCTCTGTGTGTTCTTTGAAGTCATGCCTCCGTCTCGTAAGCACCCAACATGTGACGGGAGAATCCTGGAGGCAGGTTAGTGCACTTGTTGCCTCTGGGAAGACCTGCGAGGGCTTTTTCACCATGATAAGGCAAGCTTAGGATGTCAAAGGGGGTCAAAGGTTATCTTAATGTGGACCAATTGGAAGCATGGAGTGTTTTCGGACAGCTCCATGGCCACTTTTAAACTGGCTAATGCACAGCAGCTGTTGGAACTTTGCAGCAGTCTCTCTCTCTCTCTCTCTCTCTCTCTCTCTCTATATATATATATATATATATATATATATATATATATATATATATATATATATATATATATAAACAAAAACTCAAGGCAACAGGATCCCTTAACATTTTTGAGTTTGGGGGTCAACTCAAAATCTCAAGTTTTCAACAACTAATATTTGATGTTCATATGTCTAAATACTTAATATTTGAATTTATTTTTAATTTTTTTTATTTTACAGCCAACTTACTATCCATAATTTGAACAAAGTATTATTGATAATAATAAATATGTAATATAATACATTTACAGTACAGCTGTAAAATAACTGAACTGAATATTTTACATAAATCATTCATTTCTGTTACAGTTTTATTCACATTTTTATTCTCTGTTGCTGCTGCTAAAAATCAACCTTCCTAAGTACAACTATTGCAATTGTTTTGTTAAATTTAGGTTTTTTTTTTCTTATTGTCAATCATAATACTTTCTCTGAACAATGTACAGTAAATTGGCTGTAAGATAAAAAAATGCGAGTAAAACTTAAAATTGAATGGTTTTAGACACAGTATTAAATTAGGTGAACAAAAGATATTAGTTGTTGAAAACTTGAGATTTTGAGTTGGCTCCAAAACTCAAACATTTTGAGGGATCCTGTTGGCTTGAGTTTTTGCAACATTTTTTTTATTTATTTTTTTTATACAGTGTATAAGTGTTGGACTTATCATCTTCTGTAGAACTATAATTATCGGTGAAGTCTGAACAATAGCGCCCCCTCCCTGAAGAGCCTATAGCTGTGATCAGAAAGAGCAGATATGTGTTGGGGGCTTGTCTACATTTCCACAGCAGAGCTGTAATTGCATTCCACAAATGGCAGCGTAAATGGTGCTTTTCCTCTGAGATGTGTGTGGACCTGGGTGGGAAATGACCCCCAGAGCAGCGGGGCAGTCAGAGGAGGGGGCAGTGGGGCAGAGGCAGAAGTAAACATGCCCCGCACCATTCCTCTGCTTTTAAATGTTTTTAACTTGGCCTGGCTCACGATGCAATAGTGGGAATATGCATTATGTTCAATTTCCAGTTGAGAAATTAAATTGTCTAAATGAATGGGGTGGTACAACTATATTATTTTAAGGTCGACCTCTTGGTCATTAATTAGCTGCTAATTAGAGGTTAATTAGCTCTTAAGTGGTAATTATAAAGCACCTATTAATCCCTTACTCTGTGTGACTATATTCTACAACTAATTAGCAACTAACCTAACATTTTCCCCTTAATAAACTCAGATTACTGCTCATTAGTAGGAAGTGAAGAAGTTGTTGGACATATATACCTTAATAAACTTTTTGGTGTAAGAGCATTGTTAGGGTATAGTACCACAAAAATCTTAAGATTTTAAAGACTAAGATTAAGATTTTAAGACTAAAATATTAAAGACCCAACTTTTAGGAGCCTATGCCAACATGCCAGCACGGTCACTATTAGTTCCCACCTTGGGGTCAAAGTGATGAAACCCATTCTAGGAAAAAGAGGAGGAATTATATTTATTTATGTATTTATTTACTTAGTTAGTTAGTTAGTTGTTTTTTGTTTGAATATTGAAAAAATGTTCTGTTGAAAAGTTACCAAAAAACAAAACAAATAAAGTGTGGGGGACCCCAGTTACCTTTTTTCTTCTACATTTTGTAGAAACCCCTCTGGTAGTGGCTGAAAACTGGCAGCAAGTTCAAAGCTGGATTTGACTCTGTATGATAGTAGAAAATAGGATATGCAAGTATAGAATATAATGGTGGCTAAATACACTGTAAAACTTCTATTAACATCAAATTGATAAAAAAAAAAAAAAAACTAGAAGGCTGTAGTCCAAATTATACTACTACCTCTAGAGAAGGTATAAGGACATAGTTGTACTTTTGTGGCTTTAAAATTACATTTATGATCACTTGATACAATAGTTATTAATAATGATTGATTGATTTCTTTTTTTACTGATGTTTATGTTGATAACTCAAATAATCAAAGGGGCTATCTTAAGCAAAATCAACTTTTCCTCTCTTTCTTCCATGTTATAATGTTGTTCCCTCATCAAAAACAGACCTGGAGTTGTGTTTTGTTTCATTCACGCCTGTTTAAGTAATCCTGTATTCTCTGGCATTGAGTTTCTGGTGCCACAGTACGCTCAGTTCATTTGAGCCCCCGCCTCTCCCACAAACCCACGCCCCCTCCAGGAAGCACCGACCAATCAACAAGCCCTCTACATCCAGTCTGCTCTCATTCATTTATCCTCAGGCATTTTTCATTTGTAGTAAAATGGCATCATGCAAAAAAGTTTAAGGAAATAAACAACTCTTTTTCTTTCCTCAAGTTTAAAAGACCACATCACTCTCCACTCTGCTGCCCTCTGCTGGTCTCTTCACCTGGTTCTTTATGGCAGCAGTGGAGAACTTATTAAAAATGTTCCCTTTTAGTCACATAATGTCTTTAGAGGTTTTTCTGGTTTAGAAAGATAAATAAAAGCATAATATAGCTTCTATAATGTTCATATCAATATTGTTAGCATAGGCTTTTCAAATTTTAAGCCCATGTGCTCATTGTCTAATATGGCACAGATGTAGAAAGTAGTCCTTCATACTGTTACTATATCTCCTGATTTTCCAGTTGTCTGAATTTAAGAGCCGCACAGAAATATACGGCGCGTAAGTGAGGTAAACCCCTGTATAAATCTGAGTTTGCTAACTGCTGATGACAGGGGGCGGAGTCTAGCACCCTCGGGTCCACTGGGATTTACTATTCCCGTCCCATTCAGCGCACTCTCCCATTCAAAACAAGCTCTACTCTGCCAAAGCCATGGGAAATGCGTCCATAGTGGCTGGGACTGAGGCACAGATACAGATCAGGAGTAAGTGGCCCCCAGGGGACGGTCTGTGGTTCTCATGGCACTCTGGTTAACAGCTCCAGGGGCCGGGGTACAACTGATGTTATGTAACGATAGGACAGGGGCGGCAGGAGTGCTGCACCGACACACTCTTACAAGGTGGCAAGTCTATTTGAAAAATAAATCAGAGGCACATGGAGGCTTCTATTGAAAACATCTGTCCTACCTAACACCAGTATAACCAATGTTAGGCTGCAGGCTTCAAAGGACATAGTAAAAAACTTATTTTTTTTAAAAAAGCTTTTTTGTAGATGTTATTATTATTATTATTATTATTGTTATTATTATTATTATTATTATTATTATTATTATTATTATTATTATTTGTAGGCATTATTTTATTATGATTTTATTTCTTAATTTTTTCAAATTGCTTTTAGTAGGTGCTATTATTATTATTGTAGGCATTATTTTTATTTTTGTATGTGTTATCATTATTATTATTATTATTATTATTATTATTATTATTATTATTATTATTTCTTTATTTTTTTAAATTGCTTTTAGTAGGTGCTATTATTATTATTATAATAATTATTATTATTAATATTATTATTATTATTATTATTATTATTATTATTATTATTTGTGTTAAATAAAAAAGACCATAAATTAGCGTTAAGCCTAATCTATTGGTCCAGTTTATGTATTTTATTGAACTAAAAGCAGGAAGGGACGCTATGTTGTTGTTGTGGGTGTTAGGGATGCTAGGTCATAGATTATGGTACAACAGCAGGTGAAAAAGCAAAGCTACAATCTCTTTAAGTTGTTTTTATAAAAGCTAATTAAAACAGCATTATACGTCTTTAGCTGTCGCACAAGAACATTCGTACCTTCAAATATCTTGGATATACCATAAATAATTCCAACACTGGATCCTCTCTGTTCCTCCATGCCAGAATTGGCACTGCGTATATGAAATGGAATGAGCTAAAGCATGTCTTAACTGATAATCGTATCCTTCTACAAACTAGGATTAAGTTTTTAATAACATGCGTTTGATCCCGCCTTTTGTACAGTGTGCAAGCGTGGAAAATGTCTAGTAGCGATATTAACAAACTAGAAGTAGTCTGGCATGGGCTTTTAAGGAAAATGATCAAGGGTGGTTACAAACGAAAGAATGCCCCAAATTCCCAAAACACCACTGCTGAAGGAGAAGTAGACTGGAGCTACAAGATGTCAAACGCTGACTTACAGAGAAAGACAAAGACTCAGTGTATACCACTAACCTGCTATGAACAACAGCTAAAATATCTGGCTCACATCTGCAGAATGGAAAATGATCAACTGCAGAAACAACTTTTGTTTAACACCAACGCATCCAAATGGACAAAATTTGAAAATATACTGAACATAGACGCCCAGCAACTGAGACGAATTATGATGATGAAATCAGACTTTCAGCAACTGTTGGATACTCTAACAGATGATGATGATGATGATGATGATGATGATGATGATGATGATGATGATGATGCACCATTTTGTCTGATTTGCCACTCCATGTAACAAGATATCAATCAAAGACTATTCTTGGATGCTATTGAATAATTAAAAAAAAAAAAGCATACAATCTGTTATGTGTGTTATGTAAAAACTGGTGGTAATATTTTAGTATGGGTCAGAAGCTTTTTGACAGATAAAATAAAAATATTTGTTGCAATTTGTACAACTATTAATGTTATTATCATATTAAGTATTTTTGTTGGGTTTGAGTGTTATTGATATTACTATTATTATTTTGTCTCATTTAGCATGCAATAAGAAAAACTTAGAAGGAATGTATGATGCATTTCAATGACTTCTTTACAGTTGTTGCTATTAGTTATTATGTTTTGTTGTGTGACTTGAACATGTTGGTTGTACTGTATTGTTTAGTACGGCCCAAAAGGTATTGTTTGTTACAATATTTGCAGTTACACAATAACATACACAATAACATAAAGAACAGACCTGGAAGGCTGAATAGGCTAAATGAACATAACAAGCCAGTGAGTCCAACAAGCAAGTTACTGGTAAGCAAGTTCACCAAGCTCCCGATCTCATTCTGCAATACTGAATACTACTGACAGTAGTTGTCCCAAGCCTAGAGCGCCCTCTCACAGCTGTAGATGGTAATGTTTACTCCCTGATTCATGCTAAATAATATATATTTTGATATAAAAGTCAAACCTGACTAGGACCAGGACCAGCCAAACTATGAAAAAAGGTGCAACTTACAGTCCAGAAAATACAGTATTATTATCGTATTTTGTTGAAAAAAGTTAGTTGTGTTGTTTATTAAGGTGCCTCATAAGTTTAAAAATAAGTCACTACAAAAAAAAGTTACAAACACTCAACCAGAGATGAGTTGAACTTACTTAAATGAATTATTTCAACCGCACTCAACTACATCAGTTGTGTTCAGATGTAGTGGAGAAACCAGCGCTGTGTAGAAATAAAAACAAAAAAAATACGATGTTTGGCCTCAGATGTGTGAATGTGTAACACAATCATTTTGTTCAATGTGCAAAGCTCTGGGGTGAAAAATCTTGTGCTGATGTTCAGTTTGCGCTCAGTTTGAGTTATAGACTGAGTAATCACCAGTCGCAAGCAGAGGATGAATATTATTTAGCTGGAATGTAGACTGACTTTGTCCTACATATGTTTATAAGTAGCTTTGTTGCAGCTAATAAATAAGTATTTTGTGTGTTTTCTGAGGTACATAGCTCATAGATTTATGAGCTATGTACTTCAGAAACAGTTATTAGGAGACTGGCACGCTGTCTGACACATCACGCACCATGTGTTTGGATTTCTGAGGTTTTTGGGGATTATTTTTTACTTTGTACTCCTAAAAACAATGCCAGTAAGAATATAAAGATAAATACATCACTCAAAGCAGCCCTGGAGAGTGTGGAGCAGATAGTAGCAGCCCAGAGGACTCTGCGTCAGTGCCATGGATGATTGACAGGAACTCTCTGTGTCTAATACTAAAAAGGTATTTATAAGCTTATTTATTCTCAGGTATGGCTTATTAGGTCACTATGTTTTTATGACATAGTTATTATAAATAATACTTAATAATAACATATAGTTATATAACGTTATGAGCCAAAATGTGACATTCATTATTTGGAAATGTGTTATTTTAGTGCCACAGAGTGTCCTTTTGTGTCAAAATATGTTATTTTTTTCTCTATATCTGATTTTTACTGAAAAAATCTGCTGATGCCTATGATCCCTATTTCACATGGCACAGATTGGTAAAGGTGGGTAGCCCCAGGGCATTGTTTAAAAAAAAAGAAAAGAAAAGAAAAGAAAGAGTTTATTTGTGCTGTTTTGTTTTTATTGCACCAAACTTGGCCCAAGTAACAATCAGATGTTTTGTTTGTTTGTTTTTTTTTTTTTTCATTCCTTGGGTTTTTAGGCTCCATGGCTGCATTTTAGAGAGGATTTTCTATTATAAATTGGTATTGTTTTGTCAGAGGGAAATGAAACTGTTGTGTTTCACTGTCATTTCCACTTTCCCAGATGTATATATGTGTGTAATAATGTGTGTAATAACACATCTAGGGTGAGCACCTGCTCTGACAGCAAGCTCATCCATGTAGACTTAGTAAATGCTGATAAATTTCCAAGAATCAAAAAAGGCCTTAGAGCTTTTGGGGTTAATTCAAATATAAATCATCAAATTATTATAACCTGCTACATGTTATGTTACACATTGGGCTGCAGCTAAAAGAGCTTTATGTGTAAGACTTTGGAGAGTTGTGGAATCTTAAAACTCAGGCACACATTTTTTATCTGAAATGTACAAATCTAACTCATGAATCATAATAATAATATTTTAATATGCCGACATTGTAGTTCCAATAAGACGTAATATTAATGAGCTGTTGAGGAACGGGTCCAAGGAGCTTTAATCCAAAAATGTTAGAAATGATAATAAAAGATGGGAACAGGTCAAATGTGTTATGATAATAGCAATTATTAATATTTTTAATTTACTACAATGATTACATATAAAGTCACCTGAAACATTCACCTGGCATCACTAATGGAAAGTAACTAGATACTTTAACTTGAGTAATTTACTTTATTATACTTTGTGGTGAGATGTTTTTGAGTACATTTTCGAAAGCATACTTTTATCTGAGTACATTTGTGAAAGAATGAGGTTACTTTTATACAAATACATTTTAAAGTCTCTAAATTAGTAAAAGTATGTGTCCTTGGTGGTAAAGTGGGTAGCAGTAGTAGTTGCAGCAGTAGGCTAGTAGTAGTAATGGAGGTAGTAGCAGCAGTATTAGTAGTGGTAGTACTAGTAGTGGTGGAAACAATAGTAATGGTAGCAGTATAGTAGTGGTGGCGGTGGTAGTAGTCATAGCAGATTGTGTATAGCAATAGCAAAATACTTTCAAAAGCACATAAGTAGTTTGAATTTCTTTTACCTTTTCACAAATATTACTACTTTTTTAACTTGAGTAATATTATTTCAGAGTAACCTTACTTACTTACAGATGTTGAGTACTTCACTCAAATGTATATGGGTAGATTATATTGTGATGGGTTAAGTCAAATTTACGCTGTTACATTTACTTTTTGAATAAATTGTTCTTCTAGGATCAATTATAGTACTTTTTACTTCTCCTTGAGTAATAATATTCTGAAGTAACAGTACTTTTACTTGGCTTACCCCCGTCTATGTGTTAGCTGTGGGTTGGTTTCAAAAGATTTATGATGTAAAAAGTGAGAAGAATAGAATAACCCATACTATAAAGCATTAGTTAAGTATTAATTAAGGATTAATAACCAATGAATTGATTAATTACAAAGCATTACTTCAACATAATGTGTAATTCTTTAGTAATAAGCTAAATCAGATCAAATGTATGAATGCTTTATTATTGCATAATAGTGGGGGTTATTCTAAAGTGTTGATTTTTTTATTTATTTACATTTTTATTGTTTATTGCTTGGTAATACTAGAATTTGCTTTTGTCTGATTACCCTATACAGTTACTTGAGTAGATTTTTACTAAATACTTTTTTTACTGTAACTTTGTAAGTAATTATTTAGATGACTACTTTTTATTTCTACTCAAAAGTCCTATATTCTGCTTTTTCAGGCTTTTTTGAAATATTGTTGGACACCTTTGCATTAGAATTTCACAGTTTATAACTTAAAATAATATAGGGAAATGTCATATTTTGGGGAGCTGTTACTTTGGCTTTGTACAGAACACTACATTTAGGTGTCAGATTAGGTGTCTGTTGCCCCCTGCTGGAATCGATGGGCAATACACAGAGCACAAAATGTTTGCTATGCTAACGGATAGATAAATGAGCTGACTGCTTCATAGTGACCGCAGTTTAAGCTCTGAAATCAGAACAAGTCCAGTGGTCATGTATGTGAGCTGTGGGACCAAGCGTTTTCAGCTCTAGAGGAGGGCAGTGCCTCAGCATACATATTTACTTAAATGTGTGAATGAAATGTTTTTGAGGTGCGAACATTATAATGTGGTTAAAAGCCCCAAAAAGTCAATTTAGCAAAATAGGGAACCTTTAAGTAATACTATTTTTAAGTAGCAATACTCCTACTTGAGTACGTCTGCATGTATTCTGTTAGATGTTCTTAGCCATTAGCATCTAGCATTACAATAGATATTTTATGTATAAATTATAGTTCTTGATTTAAGCTCAACTTTCACCTTTTTCTTTAACTCCAAACAGTTTTTCCAGCCGATAAACTCGAGAATGATCTCCCTCCTCTGCCGACACTGACAGGCGTTCTGGCACTGCATAAAACCACTCGTACCTGCGTCTCTGACCTTTACCGAGCGCCCAACAAACTACAGACAAAAGAAAGAAAAAAAAGAAAGAAGTAAAAAAAAAAAAAAAAAGAAGTTTAGTCTGTCGAGAATCAGTCTTAGTCAGTGGAACACGTCCAAGAGCTGCTCTGCTAATGGCAAACTGTTGGCTCTGACACTCTGGCTCGTGTTCACAAAGCTGCCTTCCACTGTACGAGAGTACAGGGGAAGAGAAAAGTGGAAGGTATTACAGTAAAATAAACTTCTTTTAGCAATAGCTTTTCCTCAGAAGTATACAGTATGGGGTCCCGAAAGCATTCCTGTCACCCAAGGGAAGTGGACAGAACAAAGCAGCCGTTGCTGTGGTTAAGTTTGGGCTAAAAGTTATGTGTTATTGTATCTTGAATGTGGGAGGTCCTTAAATCATCATGTGTTGTAATTATTAGTACTTCCATGGTAATAATTAGGTCAAAGTGACGTTTCAAGCTGAATATTTACACCATAAATTTAAAATCTGTGTGCCTTTGTGTGTGTGAAGTTAGAAGTCAGGTGTGGTCTGTGTAGTGTGTATGCAGTGGCGTAAGGTGGTAATGAGGGGCCCCAGGGCTAGTTTCTTGAATGGACCCTAAAGTTAAGAAGCATAGTTATTCTGTACGTCAATATATCATACTTTTACATCATAAAAAATGCACTGCAATTTCTTAAAGTCAACTAATATTTTCTTTAACACATTTTAGAAAATGTTTTGTTCATAACTAAACTTTTAAACATTTTTTTAGAAAGAATAATGCATACGGTATATATATTTTTTTTCTTTTTTAATCATATGAGAAGCTTTTTCCCTAAATGGAGCGCTGTGTATTTTATAGCCCAGAGAATAACATGCTAACTTTGACTTTAATTAAGACTCTCAATGGAGCCCCCTCATGTCATGGGCCCCAGTGCCGCTGCCTGTTGTTACGCCCCTGGTATGCACTCTCTCCAAAGTGAAGGAATGTAGCTGGTGGCCATAGACTGCAAGTGGATCAAAGGATGGTTATTGTATAAGGTTATTAAGTACATATACAAATATACTGAGTCAAATATAAAGGCAACCTCATGTCTCAGTTTGTACACTGATGATAACACCATTTCACAAAAATGATAGCTAGGTGACACAAAGACGAGGGAGTATTGTGATTGCTTTCTCATTCTGGAGCCTATTTGCTCTGTGTGTGGTCAGGATCTCCTTCAGAACAAGCTATCAGGTCTAAGAATGGTTTTACAGTATTTACTTTACCACAACTGTTGTACCACACGAGCACTGTCTTAAGTTTTAAAAAAGCCACTTTTTTATTATGGTTCATAACTTTCAATTTAATAAGGAGCTGTTTTCTTATAAAACATAATGACAGGTGATGTCAAACCAGTGATTAATGGTTAACCAATAATCATTGTTAAGACCACCAATTAATCGATTAGATAAAATTAACCAAATGTGCATCCCTTCTTCAAACCATTAGGCCATATGTCAGGACAGTGCCTTAACTAATAAAAAAGCTGTGTCTGTCTCTTGTCTCCAGTAAAGTGTCCCCTGGTGGAATTCACAGCACGACAGAGAGGCCAGTGCCATAACCAGATCTGATCATAATTCCATATTCACTTACCATTAGCATTACTAACTACTTACTTGGGTTTGCTTTTATTGTTGCGCCACTGGGCTTTTTTCTGCTTCAGTTCCCATACACACCAACCAGAAACCTTTTCAGTGTATTCCTTTAGAATTTTTTTCCCCAAAAACTTTAAACACTATTATCTTCTGTTATGTTACATAAACTATACAAAGTGTGTTTCTTGGACAGTTTCAGAACTAATTATATGACCAAATAATGTGAATATTGGTGATTATGTTTAATATCTTTCAGTGCTAAAACACCCAAATTATATAAAGGTTTAATGTTTACATTGAATATTCTAATAATGCATACTTATATCTAAATGATTGATCACGTCAGCACTGGTCCAAAACTCTCTACGTCAACATTTTATTTGAAGTGTACTTTGACTTTATAGTGTTTTCCATTGTGCTGGTCTATCTGGTTATTAGCTTTGTATTACACACTACAGTGCTATTAAACTATATTTTCATCAGGGCCAAACTGTGGGAAGGCCATGGCCTGTGGGCTGGATATTATTGGATGTACAGTGCTTTATTTTAAGCTTTAGAGCAGTGTTAACCCCTTTTTCACCAGTGGTCGACAACAAGTCTTACCCTTCTCCTACCTGACACACACTATTAATGAGGAAAAATAATGTCATATATTTTCCAAAATTTCAGTTCCTCAACATTACAAGCACCAATCTAACATCAATCATCAAACTTTTACATATATTCCAATGTACAGTCATTTTTGCCACAACATTTCTGTGACCATTGCAAAGCATCAGATCTGTGTGTTGTCCATTACACAAACAAGAACATCTGGGAATTGTGTTGCAAAATTAAAACCTGAACATAAAATTGGTTAATATGCATAAGGAAACACAAGTCTTCTTTCTTTTTTTTCTTTTTCTTTTCTCTTTCTAGGCAAGTATCATTCAGCCCTACCTTAATCTTATTTTTTGAGAGGCCACTTTGAAGCTTTTGGGACCCTTAGGTTGGGAATCACTGCTTTAGAGCAACACAGAAAAAACTGAAACAAAAGCAGCTTCAGCTTTAATAAAATCACTGCAACCGCTAGCACTCCCACAAAATAGAAAAAGTCTGTTGCGTTGTGTTTGTGCAGTTAAGCAACTATTATTTATTATTTCTTGGTAGATGGGCCAGTCCTGTTTGATTGATGGACTCCGGGTTGCCAGTTGAATATCCCTGCACTATGGTATTAGGCTTATATTTAGCTTAGGGGAACTTTGACATTTTTTGTAACTGTTCTTCTAATTGCAAGCACCAATGTCATGTATATTTCCAATGGATACATACCACAGAATAGTTATATAGCATACTCAAAGTTCTAATCTCTTTGATGGAAGACAAATGCACTTCCCTTTCAACGCCTGGACACATGGGGAGTTCATTACAAAGTGAAAAGTTGTGTACAAATGATTTTAAGAAATGATCAGAGCTGTATCAGTTACACGTGTGTCCCATTCTGCGACTAATGGCCCGGGTTTGTGCTCGGTGACGGTGCGAGCAGAAGGTCACCCCCACCCACCACCACTTCTGTAAACTAAAGCAGATGTCAGCTGAGCGCTCTTCCAGTTACATAATGGAGGCTAACGCTATGAGCTGTTAATGCATTACATCAAAGACACAGAGGGGGGACGAGGAGGAGCAAGGGGGGAGGGGGGGGGGGGAGCCAAGCAGCGGAATACGAACCACCTGACGGAGATCATTACCACGAGCAGGAACACTTCATACCGGAGCATCGGAGCCAGCAGGGCCCGCAAGATAACGTGAAGAAAAACAACAGAGAGAGGGAGAGAGAAAGGCTCAGACACGGGGGAGGCTGCTGTTTACGACCCCCTCCCTCGGCCCACGAACATGCACCCGGACCACACACTGGACACCACTGTTTAAAGGCAGGAGCTGTGTTTATCAGAGCCACATCCTGCTGTTTTGTTTTGTGCGTGTACGTCGATGCAGATATCTGAGGGCCACACACCAGAGGATTATCGGAATGGGTTCAGTCCCCCCCTCCCTCTCTCTCTGTCTCACTGTCTGTCTGCGTGTCATTGCCTGTGCAGTCATTTATGAGGCCGCTTTGATTCTGGTGGAGTTTGTTTTGGGTCATAACTTTAGAGATTAAAAATATCATATCACCATCTTTTATATACTGGCTGATGGAGACGGTAACAAGCTGTCAACTCAAAGCTCGCAGAATCTGCAGACCTCCACTAAAGCATTAGCCTTATCTCAGAAGGGAAGAGATGTGGTGCCCACCTGGACTCAGAGCAGTGAGTCAGGGGTAAGGTAATCAAAATAAATCAATACTAAGATACTAATCGATACTAATCAATACAAAAAGTACTGTGCAATAAAAAAAAAAGTAGAAAAAACTCAAGGCAACAGGATCCCTCAAGATTGTGGATTTAGGGGCTAACTTAACATCTTAAGATTTCAAGATTTTTTTTTTTGTGTGTGTTTGTGTGTGTGTGTGCGTGTGTGTGGGGGGGCAATTTAATGGTCATGTGTCTAAAAACTCATCTTATAGCCAACTGACATTCATTCATTCATTGTTCAGAAAAAAATTATTATTATGAATAATAAAAACTTAATTTACTAAATTTAACATAATTTTACAATTTTACCAACAACCTTTTCAGAACAATGGGATAGTAAGTTGGCTGTAAGATAAGTTAAAAATAATGATAATGAGTAAAACTTAAAATGGTTGTTTTTAGACATATTAATGTTAAATTAGGTGAACAAAAAATATTACTTGTTGAAAACTGAGTTGGCCCACAAACTCAAAAATCTTGAAGGATCCTGTTTTGTTTTTTTTTTTGTTTTTTTTTTACAGTGTACCTAAGAGTGCAAATGGGGGCAGAAAGTAAACACTGAATGGTTCAGCACTATCAAAATTACAGGTCAACTGAAATATCGGGCTGATTTTTGCATTTTTCACACAATCCGCCATTGCTGGCCAGATTTTGGGCATCAAACCTTGTAGAACAAAAATTCAAATGCATTTTGTAGCTCTCCCCAAACTCTGCTTTGATTGAGACTGCCATCTTTAACTGTTCTGACTGTCACACATTTGCTTCTGTTTTAATAAGCATTACTAAAACAAAACGGTCCAAATAATCAGCAGTGTTTATCTGCCATTAGCTGCTCTGAATTTTAAAAAACGGTATTTGCATATGCCATAGAAAAACCCATATTGGTCAACCTCAAATCAAAATGCCAAGTTTTGTCCGGCTGTTGCGACCTCTTGAATCGGGAGAAAGCTTTTTTCCCATCCCAAAGGTGGTTACTCGTGAAGGTAGTTACTCACAGAAAAACTTTGTCGGATACTCGTATGTGGGCAGTGATCACTTTATAAAAGGCCATTCAGTCACAATGCACTTTGTCGAGCCACAACCAAATGTCGTAACCCTGTTTAATTCTGTGGACTTCAGATGTAAAAGTGAAACACAGAATATAGTGGCGACATTTAACCTTAACTGCATCCATTGATATACAATTAAAATAATAAAAGGTAAATCCTGTACTTACATGCCTGTGGACTCTATAAGCATCGAAGTGTTCTGTTGGAGGATATGCTCATACTGTAACTACTGCTTGTACATAAAAATATAAATGTATGAAGATGGTAAATGAGACAGTTACCTCAAACAATGTTTAATAAAAAGTGGATTTTTTTGTTCACTGTAGTATTAAAAATGGTATCAAACTAGTCAGGGGTAAATGCTCTGTCCTTTCAACCTTAAAGCCCTTATGCCCTGAAAGGCGTTTATGTCTACATGTTTAACCTGACCAGTGGCCCCTTGTGTTCATATCAGTCTATAAAAATGGCAGATGAGTTCATTTGAGTTGAGTGTGTTATGGTCAGGTTCATGTGTAGACCTCAGCTGAAGTGGTATAACTCTGTGAAGTTCATTATTCCATATGAATTCTGAGTCTCTTCCTCCTCTCCTCCTCTCTGTCCTCTCTCCTCTATCCTATGGTTGACCGGTCTCTCCATCTGTCTCCTGCTGCCTGTCCTCCCGCTCTCAGTGCTCCAGTTCCGACTTCAGCAAAGAAGGACCAGAGAGACGCTGGCAGAGCCCGGCAGCATGCCTCGTGAGTAACTCAGCTCCACACATGCACACACTCCCACTGACAGCACTCCAGCCTCTTCATTTACCATTACAAAAGTTATATCCTCTTACTTTTACACTAGTTCTGTGTACCGAGGTTGTGTAAAATATTGTCATCAGCAAAGATCCTGCAGGCAGTGGGATGTAACTTCTGGATATTTTATATTTTTATTTCAAAGACAGTTAGATTATCACTTATTAAATTTTATATCTAAAATTTGAGTTTTAAAGAAAACAATACAGGAGAATTAGTATTAACAATAAAGTATGTAAGAAGTAAGTAAGACATTAACATGTATGTATGAAGAGGTACTCATGGTAGACAAAAACCCCAGGGGGTACAGAAGATAAAAAAGGTTGGGAACCTTCTTAGGTCACTAAAAATGTAAATGTTGGATGAAATTTTATATTTAAAATTTAGACTTTAGTTTTAACCCAACAGTTAAATGCTGAAGCCGACAGTGGGAAGGCACCAACCTTTTAACAGAAACACAAACCTTGGGCCGATCCTGGATCTGGGTGGTCGTCTTCCGTTTTCTAACTTTATTTTGGAGGTTTGCCCTTATTGGGTAGCAACAAGAAATCAAGGACAGAGAGAGACAGGGAAATGACATGATGATGTCAAGAATCAAACCTGGGTCACTCCTGCACACTGCTGTACAATGATACTTTCACGATACTCACTCAGGTATTGATCACTTCAATAAAGTATCAATACTAATTAATACATGTTTGAAGTAACTTACCACAGGTGTTTTGTGCTGAAACACCCCCATCTAGCAGCATTTTGGTCTGGTCTATCATGTCATGTGACAGGAAATTAACAGTTTTTTTTTTTTTCCTACTAGCAACAACATATTTAAAGGTCCCCTATTCTGCTAAATCAACCTAGAGGTTTTAACCATTTTCTAATGTTGTTTCCTCCTCAAAAACATACCTAGAGTAGTATTTTGTTTCATTCACATGTTTGAGTAATCCTGTATGTTGAGGCACTGCCCTTCTCAAGAGCTGAAAACGCTCGGCTTCACAGCTCTATGTAGACACATGAAACCAGGAAGTGCTCCTGCACGTTTCTAAAGCCCATACACTGTCACCGGACTCATTCTGATCATTTTAGTGGTTCTGTCACTACAAAGCAGTCAGCTCATTTATCTGTTAGCATTATGTTGCTAATATCCCTGCTAATAAGCCAACTTATTCTCTGTACTCTGTACTTATTCTCCACCATTTCCAGCAGGGGGCATTAGGCCCATCTAAGTGTTCTCTATCAAATTAACACCTCCTCAAAAGAAGAGGTTTTACATACACATTATGTTATTTCAAAAAGCCTGAACCAGCCATGCAAACCCCAGCTTGAGTCTCCCAGTCCAATCTGTTTTAGCTCCAACAATCAGTAAATACTGTCAATCTCAACAAGACCAGCTCATCTCAGACAGTTTTAATAATTTTATGGATGATTACTGTTTTTCTAAGAGCCTTGTCCAGACCAGACCACATCTCCCTGATACAGTGTGAGCTGACAAATTTATCTTGTTGACGTTCCTCTGAATCTGGAGGGCACCACATGACGACGAGCTCTTTCAGAACTATCTCTAACTGTAAATCGTGAATGAGGTGAGATTTATGGGCAGAGCTGGTGGCAGAACAGCTCTTATCTGACGCAGACTCCTGAAGCTCCAGCCTGCATCATTAATCTGAGGACAGGTAGATGAAAAGAAAACAGCTGAAGAAGAAGGATGAGCTGGAGAATAGAAGGTCTACTGTTGGGCAGACAGATAAATCAGTCTGCAGGGACAGGTGCAGAGGAGGACAGGGGGATGGATGGGATGTTCAGACTGACAGACAGCACCACAAGCAGAGGAGGGAACACTGACAGGACAGAGGAGCAGGTTAGGACCACGAAACGAGGGCTGAGAATCTGAGGGACATATCGTCCCCTTAGAATTATAGGGTTCTATCTGCATTCTGGGTAGTTCTGAGATATTTACATCCAAAGTTTTCACCATAAAAATAGCACAACTGTGATGAGGAACAAATTTCTTTAATATATGGGAATTAAAGGCACTCCTAAGAGACTGCAAATATATTTGAAGTGAGACTTTGGGGAACTGGTCTTTCACAGATAGAACCTTCTAATTCTGAATACTCAAAATTCAGTTGGAATTATAAGGTTCTATCTTACAAAACACAAAATAATTTTTGTTTCGGGAGTCAACTTATTTTTCTCATATAACTGTTTTTAGGAATAAAATGCAATACACTTTGATAATATTTAACATAGAATTTGTTGGCACATATGCAATAGGCCTATATTAAGTGCAACACATTATATTTTTGTATACTATGTGTTTACTTTTCCAATAAATAAATTATAGACAGACTACAGTTAACCTACTCTCCACATTTTTAATTTTTTCAGCTCTCATTCTCCAGACCATAAAACTGACCGCCTTTTTTTTGTTTGTTGCTCCTGAGCTCTTCTTCCCCTCATTCATCTCGTTACTGCAACTCTACTTACTGCAATTCTCCTTCCTACACTTTCTAATTTTTTGTAAGGAAAAAGCACTGGAAATAAATGAGTAATATGATCACTGCCAATCTACAGGCTAAACAGACTTAAATATTGATAAAACATAATTAATCCCACTGTCAAGATTAATATAATGTCCAGATAGTAGTATAGAAATGTATAAATTAAAGGTATAAACATAAGTCATCATGAAGTGCCTCTTACCTTAGCTAGAGCTACTAAACTAGACAACTTTCTGTTAGCTTAGCAAGCTAACAACTGACAATAAAATACTTCAGCAAAACTTAATAAAATAAATAAGTTAAACAAGAACATAAACTTTTCTGTATTTTTTTCTAATACTAGTCATAATTTCCCAAAATAAATCTTATAACTTAAGATTCTTCTGAAATCTGTGGTGAGATGCAATTTTTGTACCAAGAAAAGTAGTCTGTTGTAACCATGGATGTATTATTAGACCTCATTGGCTCATTGGCGCGTGATGCCAAAAAAGTTTTTTACTTCTGCGTTACTTCCACATTGTGCGGCCCATAGAGCAGGCACACTGTGGCCCTCGAGCAAGCGCAGTGTAGCTCCGCGTACCACGTGATCGGCTCTGACCAATGGGCGCGATGGCGGGCTAGAGCGGTGACATCACAAACCATAAAAAGTTATTTTTTAGCCAAATTAAACTTTTCGAAGAGGGAAAAAGTCCATGGGGTGAAAATAGATAATAATCACTACAAAATACATAATACAAAATATGACAATTTTGGACAATTTTCTCAGCTGTAGGTGCCCTGTCAGCCGAGCACCAGGCGTTTCTTTTTACATTGCGCTCTATGGGAAAAATCCTTTCTGGGCCGCGCTGCAGTTCCACGGAGCGGCCGCTAGGAAATTTGGCATCAAGGCAGAGGGGGCGGTGCCCGATCCAGGTCTAATAATACATCTATGGTTGTAACTGAACCAGGCTAGAATTAGACTTTGCAGATAGAACAGATAGAAGAAAAAGGGCCGAGAATCGATTAAAAAAAATTTACTAATTAATTCCAAATCTGAAAAAAATTAATCGCGATTAATCGTATTATGTATTCAAACACAAAATTGTAAATTTAGAACATTTATTTTGAATTAACCTTCACATACTTTACTGTAAACTTGTGCAATGCAAACAAAACACTGCACTGCGCACAGACCGACACTGATCGGAACTGCGCAGGTCTGGCTCATCTCGAACGTGCCTGATGGATGGAAACGGAAATCTGTCGTCTTCCACGCTCGCCTGGAAGACCCGTGGCGTGTTGCTGCCTCTGTCAGTGTCGTCGTAATATTTGTGTTGTGATCAAATTAATCGATGCGTCAATTGAAATTAACGCAATTAAATCAATAAATTAACGCACTGCGTTAACGCGATAATTTTCCCATATATATATGTATATCAGTCACCTCCTCTACATGGACAAGAGCGAGAGAGACATTGACTCACTGATCCAACAACCAGAATCTACAGCAGTGACATCGGAATCTCATTCGGACTTGAGAAGTGTGGGCGGATGGTGACAAAGAGAGGGAAGGTAGTCTATACAGTAGGGGTCCCACTCCCAGACGGCAGACATTGAGGACAGCTACAAGTACCTTGGAATCCAACAAGCAAATGGCAACCTGGACCAGGCCACAAGAAAAGCAGCCACAGCCAAATACCTCCAACGAGTAAGGCAAGTCCTAAGGAGTCAGCTCAATGGCAAGAACAAAGTCCGGGCAATCAACAGCTATGCCCTGCCGGTCATCAGATACCCTGCAGGAATAATAAGCTGGCCAAAGGACCCTCAACCCTCAAGCTCCCAGGCCTCTGGTAGAGGACCCGAGCTTAGATGGATGAGACCCCCCCGCGGAGGGCAAGAGGAATTTTTTTTATTTTTTTATTTATATATACTCCATTTTGACAAAAATGTCAGATAGAACCTTATAATTCTAGGGGGACAATATGATGTATTCCACTAAACAGAACCAAAAAAGGCCCACAGTTTGAGCTGATTTTTCCTGAAACAAAAAGGTCCTAAAAGCTAAAATATTCAGAAACACAGAGTAGTTATACAACAGGTAAACTTACCCTTTAAAATGTATTCAGTCATCTTCTTCCACTTATTCTTGTAAAGGGTCATGTATGGTACTGTAGCCCAGTGGCCTGAGGTCCAGTGATGGTCGACCTGAGGATTGATCTCACAACCCAATGACGCTCTGGCACCATGCGGGTCACTGGGTCACAATTAAAAATATAAAACATGAAGAAAAAAAACTAACTTTTCTTTTTTCTTTCTTTTTTTTTTTTTTTTTTTGTGATGCTGAAATCCTAAAATTTCTTTATTAATGAACATCTTTGTAAAATATCACCACCAATAAGAAATAACAAAATGAGAGCAAAAAATACATTTGAAAAACCCCAAAAGAAGGCCTGAGGCTAGATAAAAACTAAAAACTGTTGGAGGAGGGGTGCTGGAGCTGGTTTGCAGGTTAGGCGGGCCACAATTTGATTATTTTTATTAGTGAAGTGATCCTTAAGAAGTTTGAGAAACACTGAAAGTGACATGATACACAATAATGAATTAGGGTGAGATAAGCTCATCTTTGACCCTGGGATCAAAAAGTCTTTCAGTTTAAAGTTTAAGCCTTATAACCCAATTTTCAAAAGTTACATTGCTCCTGTTTAGTGTCCTTGTCACAGAACATCATAGAAGTAGTATACATTCATATTCTTTCTACATTACAGCCTTGGGTCTGTCAAAGATCACTAACAACTTTTTTTTTTCTTGTGCTATGTAGAATTTAAAAACTTTGAATTCCATAAAAAATGGTTGTAACTTTTGGTTTTTCCCAATCCCATTTAAATCATTATTACGGGTAATCTTTGACAGACTCAAGACTATAATAAACCCCCTAAACTCTACATTGAGAATATTACAGAGTGATCTATGATCCTATAGATGAACTAATGGACTAACAGTCCTAGACACATGCTGCCTGTCCGTCCCGGGAGAGGATCTCTTCTTCAATATGGGCTCCATAAGGTTTCTTCTTTTTTCCCGTAGCTGTTTTTTTTTAGGAGTTTTTCCTTACCGAGAAGGAGGGTCTAAGGACAGGAGTGTCCTGGGTCTGTTTAGTTTAGTGTAGTTATTGTTTGTGCTGATTGTGTGTTAAGTCTGATTGTGTGTTTATGTTTGATCAACTGTTTGTGAAGCCCTTTGAGGCGACTTTTGTTGTGATATTGGGCTATACAAATAAATCTGAATTGAATTGAATTGAATTAAAAATATATCATTTTTTTATTAGTGTTTTTTACAAAAAACAAAAAAAGTAGATACTATTATGTATACTGGCATGAAAAGGGTTAACATTCTAAAAATAATAAATATTTGGTTGTTATGATCAGGGCACAAGCTGATTAAAAGTTCTATGCAAAAAAAAAGTGATGTGATTTTTTTTTATTTTTTTTTTGACAGGGACACTTTGGTCACTGAAAGGGAGCAACGTAACAATTTTAATTAGAGTGTTAAAATTAAATAATGTGTTTAGTATATCAAAATTTGTGATAAAATACACACCTGAGCCAAATTTCATAATAAAGATAAGAACTGCAGCAAAGTTATCAAAAATAGAATTGTAAAAGTTTGACGTCACTCTATACTAGCCCGCTGTATTTGTTACTGTGAGGTATGCTGTATACACAGAGAGAGCGCAGGAATGCTCCAGGACTCAAAGAGCCACTCCAACTCACCAACAGTGACATCTGAGGGAGATTTACTCCGAGATGTACGCCGACCTGTTTACTGCAGTACTGTGAGTGAGTACTGAGGCACGCCCAGAGAAACATCAACACACTCTCAGTCAGAGAGAGAGAGAGAGAGAGTGGAGAACCAGGTCTGAACCAGGCTGGAGTCCTAAATCCTTAATTTACAGTCCCAGTGAAGTCCAGGTCACGTTTGGGTTCGTAACTTATCATCTTGTTTAGCTTCAGCTTCCCGAGCATTAGTCTTAGAGGAGCTATGGTGGCCCTGAAGGCAAGTCACAGCCATAAATCAGAGAAGCAAATGGGAAAAGACAAAAACAAATGATAAAACAGAAAATATATCACATAACGCAAAAACAAACTGGTAAAAAAAGATGGAGGAAAGGAAAACAAATGCAGTGCAAAAGTTCTGATATAGCCTACTCTTGTGTTTGTGTTTGTCTTGTTTGTGGTCACACAGAACAGACACCTTCACATTCTCTCATTTAAGCAGGAATATTCTGCTCCAACTGTGTACTTTCTGGAATGTAGATTTAGTCTTGATTAGAAAAAAGGTTTTGTTATTATCAGTGAATACCCTGCAAACTGGAAATTCAAAAATGACCACTTTTTCAACTTTTTCAAAATAAAAATGTGAATGGAAAAAAAAAAAGAATTGAAGTATGTATGGTTAGCCTACTGCACCAGGATCTGGTGCATAATGGACACCAGGGCGTCAGCTCCTGCCCTCTTGAGTGATCAGTGCAGAGGTCCTTTTAAGCACAATCAATATTTATTTTACTGCTGGATATTATAATTCTCCTCACACAATGAGGACCAGGCCAGGCTAGGAAACCTCCTGTTACTCTCTGACCCAGGAATAATCCAGTCTTATCCAGTCTGATTTTTCAACATTATTCTGGAAACAGTATGTTAGTAAATATATGGGCCCAAGTTTCAATCTTTTATGTTGCATTTATTGTTTTGTTTTCACAGTTGTATCGATTTTGTTTTAGCTCTTCTGCTTCTCCATTTTTCTGTTGCAACATATTTGTTCGTTTCTGATTCGTTGTTGTGAATGACTTTTTAGCTGCAAGTTGGATTCTCAGGGGATTTGTTCACAAACTCACACAAATCCCTCTTGTCAGGCTCTTGAATTTGTTTGGGTGGGTTTTAGGTTTATCAACAGCAACAAGCTCTTTTAACGATACTTGTTCACGTGGCAATGCCGAAAAACATAAAGTATACTGATCTACATTTACAAAAACAGCAAAAATCTCCTATCAATGTCTTTATTGTGTTGTTTTACTGTGGTAGCAGTTTGTTGTTTAGCTACGGAGCCATTGCTTCATTCAGTCACATTCAGGTATTCTACTGAATGTCCCGCCCCTTTACAAATGTTTTCAACGGGAGGCAACCTAACGTTAGCACAGAGTTGCTAATGTTATATCAGTCTGACTTTTGCCAGGTAAATTAATATAGTTATAAAAACAGCCAAATTTACAACATTCTTATGACATTGTTTTAGGGGTCAGCCTTATGTTTCCCAGTCTCTATGTTCTTCTATGTTGTTGTTAGTGTTAGGGAACATAGGTTCTTCCCAAATGCCCAGGTACCTACAGTTAGATCCATAAGTATTTGGACACTGACATCAGTTTTGTTATTTTAGCTGATAAACAAAACATATTCAAAATGCAGTTATGCCATATAAGGCTCAAAAGTAATTGGGCAGTTGAACATTACCATAAATAAAATGTTCATTTTTAATACTTTTGGGAACATCCTTTACAGGCGATGACTGCCTGATATCAGGAACCTATGGACATCACCAAACACTGAGTTTCCTAATTTGTGATGCTTTGCCAGGCCTATACTGCAGCTGTCTTCAGTCATTGCTTGTTTGTGGATCTTTCTGCCTTAAGTTTTGTCTTAAACAAGTGAAATGCAGCTTGATCAGGCTGAGATCTGGTGAGTGACTTGGCTATTGCAGAATAATTCACGTAATTGTCTTGCAAAAGGTGGGGTTGCTTTTGCAGTATGTTTTGGGTCACTGTCCATCTGTGAAGCACTGTCCCATTAACTTAAGGCATCTGTCTGGAACTGAGCAGAATCTGGCTTCTTTATGTGTTTTTGTGGCCATTCTGATGTTGAGGCTGATGAATGGTCTGCAGCTTGTGGTGAACCCTCTGTATTATTTTCTCTCATGA
Organism: Bostrychus sinensis; assembly: GCA_020698575.1. NCBI lineage: Eukaryota > Metazoa > Chordata > Actinopteri > Gobiiformes > Eleotridae > Bostrychus > Bostrychus sinensis. Next base: position 3,309,699 of record CM036260.1, read on the forward strand.
AGTCTTCTGGTTATAGTGGAGCTAGACACTGATAGACCTACTTCCTGGAGAGTGTTCTACTCTAAGGTGGACGTTGTGAAGGGGTTTATCACTATTTTTTGATCCAACCTAAGGATGGTCTGGTTTACTTCCAATGAGAGACTGTATGCTGTGGGTTCACAGAAATGGCTTTCAAATGCAAATGTAACACCTGGAATCAAGTCCAGACCTTTTACCTGCTCAGTTTATGATGGATTACTGAGGTAAAAGCCCATGCAGCTCAAGAAATAGCTTTTGAAGCAACTGTCCAAATACTTTTGAGCCCCTGGAAAAGAGGCAGCTACACATTAAAGAGCTGTAATTCCTAAACCCTTCATGCAATTTGGACGTGAATACTCTCAAATTGCAGCCGAGAGTCTGCACTTTAGGCACATATACAAATTATATAACTGTATTTTGAAGATGCTTTAATTAACAGCTAAAATAACAAAACTTGTGTCAGTGTCCTAACTGTATGTTCTTCGGTCCATAAGAACAGAGATCTTAGGTAAACACCATCATCACCATCAGTTACTCTCCTGTCAGAAACAGACTGGATTTGATGAACTACATAGTAATTCCTCATCTTGTGTTCAGCTTCAGAACAGCGATTACAAGTGTCTCGCTAAATATTCATCAGAAAACCTATACCTGAGAGTGTTCACCACTCTGCAGACAGACATGTAATCAGGGCGCTGCATGTGGAGCAGGTTGGCCCCCGGAGAAGTGAGCAGTGACGGGGCAGAACATGAAGGAGCCTTGGCCCACGAGCTGGAGCTTTGTCGAGCCCTATCTCTGGCACCGAGGCTCCAGCCGCAGATAAACCTGCATAAGTGTGTGGAGAACGCAGTCCAGAGCCCTCTCACTCTGTGCCTGGGAGTCTGTCTGAGATAAGGCCCAGGCAGAGAGGCCATTGGCTGTAGGGGTTTAAAAAGAGAATCCTGAATTGGAGGGGGTTATCGGTGATTGCAGATGGGAATGGCTCTCGCAGATTTGGGTTTATTCACATACAAGAGGCCTTATCAGAACACAACATCATCTGTCCACATGGCTCTCAGCGGCTGAGAAAAACACAGACCCAGAGAGGAGGGGGGTGAAGGAATGACATCAGACGGGACTGCATGGAGAGAGAGACTTGGAAACTGTTCTTCAGAGAAGTTGGCAGAGTAATATGTTTTAAGAAATGTCATAAGAAATAAGGTCAGATGTAAAGAGGAATCTGAGGTTAGCTGTTGCGATTGAAGTACCATTAGTGTACTTTATTTATATTAGCATGATATTCAGTATTTGTGAAGCATAGGGTTCTTCTATAAAGTCAACTGTCAACCATTTTTTCACGTGATTAAATACATCATGTTATTTAACACAGTGGTTCTCAAGCTGTGGAAGGGTACCACTGGTGGTACACAGGCATTTTGTGCAGTTCTGATTTAAAGCTAGCTTAAATCCTGTTTTTGTCCTGCTCTGGTCGGTGATTTAATTTGAAAAAGTGTACCACTGCTTAGTTCTGGTTTAGACTTGGTTAAGTTCAGGTTTAGTCCTAGTTTAGTTATGATTTAAACCAGGTTAGGTCCTGGCTTAGTCCTGGTTTAGTCCTGTCTTAGTACTGGCTTAGACCTGCAGGTTCAGTCCTAGCTTAGTTCTGGGTTAGTAATGGTTTAGACCTAGGTTTGGCCTGGTTAAGTCCTAGTTTAATCTTGGTTTATTCCTGGGTTTGTCCTGATTTAGTCCTGGTTTAGACTTAGACAGATTTTATTGATCCACAAGAGAAATTACTTGGTTTAATGCTGGCTTAGTCCTGGTTTAGTCTAGGCTTAGCCTTGGTTTAGTACTGGTTTAGTCTAGGTCTAGTCTTAGTTTAGTCCAGGTTTAGTCCTGGTTTAGTACTGGTAAAGTCCTAGTTTAGTCTTTGTTTAGTCCTGGTAAATTCCTAGTTTAGTCCTGGTTTAGGCCTAGTAGAGTCCTGGTTTAGTCCTGGTAAAATCCTAGTTTAGTCCTTGTTTAGTCCTGGTAAAGTCCTGGTTTATTACTGGCATAGTCCTGAGTTAGTCCTGGTTTGTGAAGTGTAACATTTGAAACGCTGCCTCAGGCCCATAACTGCTGAAACACATGACCCCATCAGGAAAAAAAGGTTAGGAATATTAATGAAGTCCTGTTAAAATCAACTCAAGTGTTGTGTTAAACTGAAGCACATGGCTCATTTACATAAAGCCACATTTAAGGCCCATTGATATTCGGCTAATTAAGAGCAAACTGATATCTCAACATCTTTGTAACACACATTGAAATAATCCCTTTATTTGGTTTTACTGGCCTGTCCTACAGTAGTGACACATGTATGTGGTTAACCACAGCCACAGAGGAGCAGCCTGTCTGTTCTCCATTAGCAAACACTTCTGAAGCCCATGGTCATATCACAGACCTTGTAGTGAGCTGTCAGTCTGTCAGTCAGACCCACAGGGGGCAACACTGAGTGGCCACTTGTTTGTTTTAAATACGTTATATTTGAAATCATGACTCCATTAGCCCCATTAGCCCAATAAGCAACAGAGCCAGGCTTTATAGGAACTAACCTGCTTCCTCTAAAATCCTCATTGACCTATATTGAAATTTACTGTTAGAGGAGAAATGGATTTTATGATGGGAAGTTTAACAGTTGGATATATATTGTGTGTGTTTGATTGGCACATGAGTAAAGTGTGTTTTTGATGAAGTTTATGCTGTGGTTTTCAGCACACACAATTGACTGGCTGAGGTGAACCCAACAGTGTTTTTAATGTAGTCATATAAATCATCAGCTGTGCATATAATTTATGGGACTAAAATGAGCCTAAATAACTAAGTGTCTAAACAAGGAATAAACCAGGACCCAAAAAGGACAAAACAAGACTAAACCACGGCCAAACCAGGACTAAACCAGGATCAAACCAGAGGGCTATTTCATAAAACTAACTCCATAAGCTAGACTTACTTGAATGAGTCTGGCATATTTTGTTTCCATAAAACAGGTTTAAGGTCAGGATTAGCCAACACCATGGGTCTGCAACCTTCGAAATCCAAAGAGCCAGTTGTACAAAAATTGAATCTGCAAAGAGCCGGAACCAATTATAATGCATGAAATATAACATATGGGTGGTCACTAATAATTGCAAGCTAGCAAAGAGCACTGCACTGATTATCTCACAGAGAACTACATTTACATACACTAACTATTTCTTAATGCTTGTGTGTGGCACTTCTAATCAGTGGTCTACTTATTCCTTTATTGCATAATCAGATGTCAGATGCCCAAAGAGTCCTAAGAGCAGGGCAAATGAGCCATATGCAGCTCTAAAACCATAGGTTGCAGACTCCTGGCCCAAACACTTTATAAACTCGTGGACTTTTATCACATATTAAGAGAAATGAACTCACTTTACAACTGCACCTTAAAGGTCCCATGTTGGGCTTTTTCAGGCTTTTTGAAATAGTGTTGGACTCCTTTGCATTAGTATTTCAGGTTTTGTAACTTTAAATAACATATATGTATTTAAAACCTCTTCTTTTGGGGAGCTGCTTTCACTTTGCAGAGAACACTTGGATTATGTGTCTGTCAACCCCTGCTGGCAATGGGCAATGGACACCTGTAGCTCACCTGCACGAGCTCAGAGTGGTCTTTGTAGAACAGCATAAGCCTCTAACTCTTATGTTTACACCAACGCTAGCTAAAAGTCCACAAAAGCATCAAAACCTAAGGACCCAGTGCATAATCCAGACTAGTAGCTGACTCTTACCATACACTGGAGACACCAGAGTAGAGTGTATCAATGAAAACATCTACCACCATTGTAGAACTCTGTATTTACTGCCACATCATGGAGCGCTCACCATGTAAACAGCTCCATTACCGCATTACTGTCTGTGTCTGTAAAAGCCAGTATTTATCCCCATAGTCCTGGTGCATCAGTGATCCTCTGTATATACACCACCCAGGCCAACATCTGCTGTTTATGAGCCCACTGGAGCATCCCTGGAGCTGCTCTGGACTTCTCCATCCACCCCCCTCTACAACCTGATAGTCTCATAAAGATAACAAGCACCGTGCTCCAGCTTTCTTCTCCAGCAGTGCTTCTTTCGGCTTTAATCCTGGTCGGGAAGGCAAATGCCTAATGCACCATACGTCTTACCTCTTCTGCTGTTTATGTTGAGGAGATGCAGGTATAAGCTTCGATCTAAAGTGCATCCATTGTTTTAATAGAGCGGGGTCGTTGTTTAGAAGTCTCCAGGCCGAGTTCTAACTCATGGGGGTTGTGTTACGGCGAGTAGAGCCACACAGGAACGTGGATGTAAACTGACTTTAATCTATATGTACAAGAGGCATGGCAGAGTCGGTCCTAAATCAGAACACATGGTGACAGTGGAGTGGGGCGGTGAGAAGCAGCGGGACACAGAGGTAAACACATGGTGATGTCACTGTGATGGTGCAGTGCAGGGGGTCTGGGTGGGACCGGTCTGGGTTCCACTGACTTTGTAGCAGTGGAGTTCCACATTATTAGGGTAGGTCAAAATATTAATATTGTGATATATTCTGATATTTTATTAAATTATATCGATATTGATACTTTTCTGTGACATAAACAATGGTGCTACATCTCTGCTCTATTTCCACAGTCAAATGTGGCCAAAAGTGGTGAAGAACTCCAGAACTATAGAGGAAAGCACTGGACTTGGGGTTTCTGTTTATTTAAGTTTATAGATTAGTGATATGTGAATCAATACCAAAGTATCAATACTTACGTATTGATCTCGCACAGATACCAATCTTAAAGTGCAGCCATAATATGTGCCATGTATGTATATAGCTCTTCATGATTTACAAAACCTCAATTAATACAGTCAAGAAAAAACAGCGGTTCATTTTTTCTTTAAAATAGAGTGATATATCGTAGGTTTTATTGTGCAATATATTGCTAGTTGCAATATTGCCATATTGTGATATTATTGGTATCGTGTTAGGATTAGTTTATTTTATGTTTTTAGTATGTGGCAGTAAAATAACTTTTGTCATGTTTCCTTTTATACTGTGCCAATAAAAAAACAACCTTAGCCTCAACCTTTAATCTGTTACCAAATGAACTCTATATTTATTGTTTATTACTTGTTTATCCAAGATCAGCTGACTTAACAGTAGACAACACTGTGAGTGTGTGACATACATAGAGTTAAAAAATATGGAGGTAGCTTATCCTACCTTCCCTGTATTGGCTATGAGGCTGATTTCAGACGCCCCATTTTGGATTTTCTAACTCCTCTTACGGAGGATAATGGGCAGAGAGCATGGATGTATAATAAGACCTGGATAGGGCACCGCCCCCTCTCCCCTGATGCCAAATTTCCTAGTGGCCGCTCCGCAGAACTGCAGCGAAAAATCCAATGCGGCCCAGAAAGGATTTTTCCCATAGAGCACAATGTAAAAACAAACACCTGGTGCTCGGCTGACAGGGCACCTACAGCTGAGAAAATGGTCGGATTTTGTAGTGATTATTATCTATTTTCACACCATGGACATTTTCCCTCTTCAAAATCTTTAATTTGCCTAAAAAAATTACTTTTTATGGTTTGTGACGTCAACACTCTAGCCCGCCATCGCGCCCATTGGTCAGAGCCGATCACGTGGTACGCGGAGCTACACTGCGCTTGCTCGAGGGCCGCAGTGTGCCTGCTCTATGGGCCGCACAATGTGGAAGTAACGCGGAAGTAAAAAACTTTTTTGGCATCATGCGCCAATGAGCACGGCCATTGAAAACAACAGCGGTCGTGATGTCATTCATTATCCAGTTCTATAATACATCCATGGCAGAGAGGAGTAGCTTCACTGTAACTAGTCCCTCCCCGGTCCCTCCTTAATGAGTGCGCACAACAGTTAAACCCGCCCACTCCGCTAAGAGAGCCAGAACGATGCTAAGGCAATGCTAATTAGCTGCTAAGCTACATGCTAGCACTTAACTATCCAGCCCACCTTTTGACAGCTGTCAATCAACTTGGCAACACAAATCTACCTTTTGAAATAGTGTAAACCAAGACTTTATTTGATATATAAATAAAAATAATAAAAACTTTGCTCTAGAGACCAGAGCCATCTTTTGTACCAGGCAGTAAACATGTTTTTCACACTTGTAAAGTTGCCATTGGGTTTAACTTTACAATTCCTCTATTGGAACCTGCCCTCTACTGGAAGTTGGTATATTGCACTAGGACAGTGCCATTTCCTGGAAGCATTGTCTGGATCGTAGAATTGGGGACTGGTGACATAGTACATTAAGTTCAACCCCTGTGCAAAAGGCCTGCTTTTTAGTTAGTCCTGTGACTGCACACAGCAGCATTGGAGCCAATCAGCTCCCAAGGCAGTTGCCTATCATTTAAGCCATGGACTGGGCCTGAACTATAATAATTCTGCTAAATTGACTATTAGTACACTTTTAATAACAACAAGTATGCTCCAAACAAATATTGCCTATTTTATGCATTATTGATGCACTATATATGTATATGGAAAACAGACCCAGCGTGATCTTGAACATCCATAAAACATAACAGGATAAGCATTAGAAAATGAATGAATGTCTGACCTTGACTTAAGCTTTCCTTAAATTTGACCCTATTTTACCTTTGAACTCTTATTGTACCTCAAGCTTCCTTGTGCTGTACAGTGATATGCATCAGAATATTCTCTCAGGTTAAAAATACTACTCATAACCAGCTTGTCATGTCCACATATCTTTTAATTTCATCTGATCAAACAGCACCTCTCTAAATTACATTTCATCTTGACACTTGAGCCTCTCCACGTGTTTCAAAAATCCATATTATATTGTATCTGCCCAAAAAGGCTCTTCTCACTGAGGTAAGATGCTCTGATAGTGTGTTCTCTCCTCTTCACTGGCTGGTTCTATCTCTGGTACTCCAGTACTCTGGTGCACTGGTCTGTGGTCCAGGTCGGCTCAGGACTGATTATTTAGACTGGATTTAGCAGAAAAACTGTGGGAAGCTCTAAATCCCCCTCCCTGCTCTTCTTTAATTTTACCTGCTCTGATTGTTGTTCTAACACTGGAAGTGTCAGGTCCAGAGAGGCTGCAGCTGGGCAGGTATTAGCTCTCTCCAGGCTCAACACTTAGGAGTGTTCAGGTCTGAACCAGCACTCAGGTCAAAGAGGAGAAGAGTAGGGTCAAAAGTATATAGTACAATATTATAATATAGTACAGATATTAAGGATTCAAAAGTAAAAAAATAAATAAAAAAAAAATGCACCCAATGCCATAAAGTAGAACTAATGTGTGTAAATGTAAAGTTACCTTAGCACTATAGTTACCCAAAATCTGTTGTCTGGGTCAACATCATTTGCTTCTACATTTTTAAGCTGATACACTTTATTCAGTTTTTCACCAGATCTATGAAAGTGTAATTCAATTCAATTCAGTTATATTTGTATAGTCCAGTATCACAACAAAAGTCGCCTCAAAGGGCTTCACAACAGTTGATCAAACATAAACACACAATCAGACTTAACACACAATCAACACAAACAATAACTACACTAAACTAAACAGACCCAGGACACTCCTGTCCTTAGACCCTCCTTCTCGGTAAGGAAAAACTCCTAAAAAAAAAAAACAGCTGTGGGAAAAAAGAAGAAACCTTATGGAGCCCAACTGAAGGAGAGATCCTCTCCCAGGACGGACAGGCAATGCGTCTAGGATTCTGTTAGTTCATTAGCTCATCTATAGGATCATAGATCAGCTCTGTAAGGATTCATCCAGGGAGTGGGGGGGAGGTAGGTTGAGGAAGTCCATAGGATGCAGCAGGTGGCCTCATCCAGACAGGTGAGTGGGCGAGATAGATCCGGGAAATCCTTAGAGGTGAGGTTGAGGGCCCACAGGTCGGGACAGGAGCACAGATGGGGTCAGCTAAGATCCAATCGTCACTGGGACATCTGCCAGCAGCCAGGCATCTGAAACAGTCCCCACTCCCCCAGAGGGGAGCGGGAGAGAGGGACAACTTGTGAATAGCAATGAACTGATTGGAGATATAGAATATTAGATAATATTAATGACAGTGATAGAAGAGGAGCAGCAGATGAAACCAGAGGTCAGAGGTCAGTGCACCATACTTTCCCCAGCTTCTAGCTCCTAGAGCAGCCTATCTTCAGCTGTGGAGTTAACCCTGTTCCTAGCTGGGCCTGACCATAAGCTTTCTTGAAGAGGAACGTTTTAAGCCTAACCTTAAATGTAGAGACTGTGTCTGCCTCTCTAACATGAGCTGGAAGCTGATTCCATAAAACAGGAGCTTGGTAACTAAAGGCTCTACCTCCAACTGTACTTTTAGAAACCCTGGGAACCACTAATAGCCCTGCATTTTGTGAGCGCAGTACTCTGCTTGGTTGGTATGGCTCTATAACATCATTAATGTAGGACATGCCATTCCTTTCTACATGAAATGGGTCTGGAATTCCATCCCATAGTGGCTTAAAAAATAACCAGGACTAGAGCAAATTAATTCAGCTTTTTAATTCCACAATAGTTGAAGTGCCTTTATGAATTGTTGTATGGACTTTTTTGGATGTATTATGCCATTAATATACAGTTGCACTCAGATATATTCAAAGCTCCAAAGATTTTAAGGATTTATCAGTGAAATATTTTTCAAAAAGACAAGAAGAACCTGAGATGTCCTGGAGTGCCCTCCTCAGTCTCCAGAAATCCCATTGAAAATCTTTAGTGGGATTTAAAAAAAAAACAGAGGCCATCAACCATCACCGAGCTAGAGGCTTTTGCAGCTGAAGAATGGGCAAAGATTCCTGTCTAGAGGTGTAAGAAGCTTCTTAGCACTGACCCAAAACATTAGAAGTGATAAAAGTGAAAGGATGCTCCACAAAGTCCTGAAGCTCAGGGCTGAATAATACTGCCCATGAGCCTGTGTTAAAAGAGCCACATTTTTCTCTTGAACCTCAAAGTTTAGTCAACTTCTGTTCCTATTCTGTTTCATTTTTATCACAATATACTCATGGTTACCAAAGTGGCGTCCAGGGCCCCCTGGTGGGCCACAAAGGTACCACCAGGTACGTCACAGGTTGTCTTAATAAGTACATACAAATACACTGAGTTTAACAAAAATTCAATTGTTTAAAAACATTACTTTATGAAGCAATTTTTAGCCAACAGTCTGTGATTTTTGGGATGTTTTTATAGAAAAATCTGTGAGGAATGAATAGGGTGAAGTTTTATTGTCGAGGGTTATTTTATTTCACTGTTATTTAACCAGAAAGATCTTTGACAGTATTTCTTCTGTCAGAGAGTCTTGATCAGTTTATGCAATATCTGTGTTTTTACAACTTCTTCTGTAAAATGGACTGACACAGTCACATATCAGGTCTAATTGGTGTATGTTGCTGATTCTGTGGCTGTGCTGTGTCCATGCAGACCCCCCTTCAGAGGGCCCCTGTCTGGACCCTCAGTCCAGACTAAAGCGAGCCCGTCTGGTCCAGGACCTGAGCGAGAAGCTGGCCCTCCGACCAGGGCCCCTGGACCTGCTCCACAAGAATATCATGCCCCTAGACTCTGGCCTCCCCATCTCAGGTACAGGCACAGAGTGGTGTGGAGGTAGAACTGTGTGAGCCCACAGCATGAGAACCCCTCCTCACTGGGTGGAAGCTTCAATCACAGACTCATTTCTAAATATTACTCACTTATTACTCACAAATGTTATTCACTTTGGTTCCCTTTCATATATTTTTAGTTTTTTTATTTGTGGCACAGTTGGTTAATCATTTGTCCACCAACTGGAGTGTCGGCGGTTCAAACCTCGCCCGAAGCACATACTGTTGTTGTGTCCTTAGGCAAGACACTTCACCCACATTGCCTTCTCCAGTCATTACAGTTACTACACTGTAAGAAATTACAGTTACCCATAAATTAACCAGCACCAATCTTTGGGATAAGTTGGAGTGACTGCCTGCCCAAGTCACACACTAGTATTTTGTTGGACCTTTCTCTTTGATTATAGCATGCATTCGCTGTGGCATTGTTTCGATAAACTTCTGCAGTGTCACAACATTTATTTCTGTCCAGCGTTGCATTAATTTTTTGCCAAGATCTTGTACTGATGATGGGAGAGTCGAACTATTGCACAACGTTTTCTCCAGCACATCCCAAAGATTCTCAGTGTGGTTAAGGTCTGGACTCTGTGGTGGTCAGTCCATGTGTGAAAATGATGTCTCATGCTCCTGAACTACTGTTTCACATTTTGAGCTCAATGAATCCTGGCATTGACATCTGGGAATAAGCCTGTGCCATCAGGGAAGATGGAGTAACCTGGTCATTCAGTATATTCAGGTGGTCAGCTGACCTCATTCTTTGGACACATGACGTTGCTGCAGGGAGGCTTTTACCTATTTACTTAGTTAAATCCAGGTGGCAAGTTTATTTTTGTTTTGTTTTGTTTTTTTGCTTTTTTGTTTGTTTGTTTTGTGTGTGTGTGTGTGGGGGGGTATCAACTACATGATTCACATTTTGTTCCCAGAATGCAACAGTTTACAGTATTTTTGGAATACTCACAACAGCTCAAACTTTTTCCCAGAATGCATTGCTATTAACAGCATGTTACTGTTTTTAATGGTTAACAGTAGGTTACAGTCATGTTTTTTTCATTTTTACCGTACTGTACTGTATATTCGGCTGGTTACGACAGGAAAAAGGGCCAGTTTACTGTGTGATTAGTTCATTATGGTGACACGCAACAGAAAAGAGCAACCGAAAGAAGAAAAAAAAACATGTATTTATTTATTTTTATTTTATTTATATCTGCCATTAGCCTTCAGGTTCTTTTGTCAGCATTTGAGATGTATTAATATTACTCTGAGTCTTGTGAATATTTATTGACTCCAAAGAACTCTGGAACAGCTGCTTTAATAGTGAACATATGAACTCTGTGAAACATTGGTCAACAGCCTGTCCATCAGGATTGGCCAGAAGATCACTGACACACGTGTCATATTTCCAAATTAATGTTTTTATATTAACTTAGTATTAAGTAATAGTGATATTGTACACTGGAACCTGACTTTATTGCATGGCGTGAGAATTTTGCTTGTTTTGTTGTTTATGTGTGTTGTATCTAACCTAAAAGAATTATGCAGCTTACTTTATTTCTATATTACACAGTGCGTTTTAGAAGTTTTTTGTTTTTTTTTTTCACCAAAAAAACAAGGATTTCATCCCTATTCTGCTAAACTGACTTTTTTAAAGCTTGTTATACCATGTTATAATGTGTTTTCCATCTCAAAAACAGACCTGGAGTAGTATTTTGTTTGAATAATCCTGTATGCTGAGGCCGTCCTTTTCTCAAGAGTTGAAATTGGTTGCTTTCCATACATTATAAAACATAAAATACTAATGCAAAGTGTCCAACACTCTTTCAAAAAGCCTGATAAAAGCATCATATGGGACCTAAAAACTGTTTGTGAGCACTAGTATAAAATGTTTTGTGGCAGCAAAATGGCAACATATCCCATTACATATTTCTTGACAAATATTTCCTGTTTTATAGATGTAGATACAACATTAGACCCATTACTGTCACAGCTGAAGTGCTTGTTTTCTCCCACACCATCTTATCTGTGTCTTTGCTCTGTCCTGGTTGTTTTTGGCCCTTAAGCCTCCAGTAAACACATTGCGTACCTCTCTGGACTTTATAGAGCCGGACAGCAGCTGTATTTGGGCCCACCCTGTTCCCCAGAAGCCTGTCCCACCTGTGTGTACAGCAGCCTACTCAGCCCAGTCAGGAAAGTGCTGCAGGCAGGGGTGTTGCATGAAATTCTGGGCCCTTTGTATTTACCATCTTCGTGGGCCCCTTTGCTCACTTGATCAATATCTCTTAAAAATATTCCAGGCCTTTTGAGGGCTCCTTCCTGCAGTGGGCCCTGTGTAAACAGTACCCTTTACCCCCCCAGTTTGACACCCCTGGCTGTAGGTACATGTCTAGATTGTCTCGTGCTGCTCCCGGTGATGACTCCGACCTCTGTCTGGTGTAATTCTGGAAAATATGTGACCTGCCACAGCTTCTGAAGCAGCCACTTGAGAAGAGGAAGTAGAGCATTCACACATTTCCTGTAATTGGGCCGTGTCAGTCTACCAATGACACCGTGTCAGCTTTAATAAAGAAGAGAGAAATGCAATCTATGAACAGCTCAAAATATTCTCCTCTGAACTTAGGAACAAAAATGTGAAAAAAAAAAAAAAAAAGCATTTACTATGTATTTATGTAGCACCAGATCAAAATCACGTAAGTCACGTTGATCGGGGGCAAAGGTGGCCCAAGGGGTCCTTGGGATTTTTCCTTTCCTGTAAGGAGTCCCTTGCTTCAAAAAGTTTGAGAACCCCCGATCTAAACGGCCCCTAAATCTATAGCAGCAGGACTGTAGAGATTAGCCCCGGACAGCCCTAAAAGAGAGGTTCTGAGAACTGTCTGTCATCAACATAAAAATGTAGTCATACTGTATGTGCAGGACATCAAGTGTATAGTTGTCACCCCCATAAGAGTGACCTTGACTTTAAAGCCATTTTGTTTCTATTTTTGTTTCTATCAAGTAATTATTGAACTATAAAGACCCGTGTCCAGCTATCTTGAATGGATTCTGAACTCTGAGATGTAAACACCTAAAATACAAGTAAACACCTAAATACTGTGAGTGTAATGATTTTACATTGCATTTTTAGATTCTATTGAATAAAGAATATTCACTTTTGGTGCAGGAGGTTAGGGGTTCGATTACCTGACAAGGAGCCAAAAACTCCAGCAACAATAGGTGGTGATGGCAAGTCTGGTCAATGCAAAGTGATGTGGAAAGATACCCATGTAAATAATTAGTTGTGGAAATCTCTGAAGAAAAGGGACTTTCGTGTAAGCTAGGGTTGCAAGCATTTTCAATTGCATTAGCTCAGTTTAGCCTTTTGGCTTTATTAGGCTACATTATTACTACTTTTGAGTTGTAATAAAAGTTCAAACTATCATTTATGCATAAGTACGCATTAGAGTATAGGAGTCCAAGTAGTGAACCCTGTAGAATTCCACAGCTAACTATTGTGGATATGATAGATATAATTTAAAACAGCTGAAGGCAGATCCTCTGTCAATACCTGGTGCCTTTTATTCTCTGTAACAATGCTGTGTTCAGTTGTATCAATGCAATAGCACCTTATAGACTGAACTAATAGAGTGAACTGAGCTGCTTCCATATATAAGATAAAGAGCTCTGAGTGAATCATTAAAGTAGAGTGTTGACAGGGCTCTACACTCCTTTCCAATAAAAACATGATAACCACACATACAATATCATTAATTTTATATTAAAGAATAAATAATGCAGCTTATCTTTAGGCATCTTCTTCTTTCTGCAGATTACACATTCATTAGACGCAGGTCACTGACAGCTTTCCTTCCTCACGTGGCTGGTCTGGACGTATAGAGGGGTCAGTGAGTTCCCGTGAATGGGCTGGTGCTGTGATTGAAACCAGGGTCTGTCCCGGTCCCTCACATGTTTGAACACAAAACAACAGTCTTGTACCATTGCACACTTTTAGATAGCTGCTCTCAGCTCGTCCAATCACAGCTCTGCTCTGTATCAGGACAGCCAATCGGCACTGAGGTGGATTAAAGGGGCCGTGCTGGTGTCTCGTCCATGCAGCGGGACACCTCTGGTCTGAGTGCGTACGAGGTGTTGTTGAAGAAGTGTGAAGAGTCAGTCACGGCTTACAACCAATAGAACTGCTAAACTAGAACTGGAAACACACATAACCTACATAATTCAACTACAGTGAAACAGCAAAACACTACTGAAGGGTAGGGTAATAGCAACATTCATATTGGACATTAAACAGGAGTCTGTTGAAAGTTACACAGTGTTAAGTTTTTCCATTTCTAGCTGGCATTTCCATGGCATTAGTTCTGAAAATGTGCTGTTAGCCAGTTTGCTCCCCATAGGAAAGCTCACAGAGTGACTTACCTGCTCCCCTGAGTTACATAGTGACAAAGGATGATAATGAGAAGCACTCAGGGGTCAGTTCATCCTGTTAAGAGCTAATCCACCACTAAAATACTATTTCAAGGCCCAAATGCTATATAGTGTTGCTTTAATACTGTGATCATATCAGAGAACTAGCTACAAGAGCAAAAACATCTCAGGGACCCATGACCTTTAGCCGCCACTGTACTGTTTATTTATATTACTACAAATCACAACACGGTTTTCTCATGAGACTTTCTAACTACAGCACATCTTAACTATGCTTTTTAGTTTTGTTTTAAAGTGAAAACCAAACAGAGTTCCAGATTAGCATTCCCTTGGACAGTGGCAAGAAAAAGCAGCCTTTTAACAGAAACCCCAGCTTTAGGTGGGTGGCTGTCTGTCTTGAGTTTAAGGACCACAGAGGCCAGATAGATGATGATAGGGCAGTTGTTATTTACTTACAGTCTGTCTTAAAAAAGAAAAAGAAAAAAGAAAAAAAATTGGCAACATTATTTTATTATTTTTTTAAACAGTATTGTGTATAGTACTGCATACAAAAGTATCTCCAAGTACACAGTCATATCAAATCCACTACATGCAACTTCAAATGTCACTTAGAAGATAGTAGTACTTTAAGGTAGGGATGCACATTTAGTTAATTTTCTATAATCAATTAATTGGTAGTCTTAACAAACAATTATAGATTAAGCATTAACCACCAGCTTGACATCTCCTGTTATTACATTAAAAAAATAAAAAAAACGGCTTTTTATTAAATTCAAAGTCATGAACCATAATAAAAAGTGTCTGTTTTAAACTAAAGACAAGTTATAGGCTTGAATATTTTAGGAAATATTTGCTTCATTTTATGTTAAATTTGTCCTAACTCTCTAATGGTACTGTACCTTTACCCTACTGTACAGCATAACCATTAATTGTTAGTAGTTCTTTCAATCGATTATGGTCATAATGCTGATTAATGAATTAACCAAGAACACCCCTACTTTAAGGTTATTGTATGTTACTGAAAATAGTTCTGACTCCTTCCTTATTCTGACAACTGTTACTATTCACTCAATGCACATATGTATACCAGTATTACAGTTTAGCCAATACAAGGAGACAAGCTAGGTCTATTGCGTTTTATAAATGCGTATTTTTTTAAGATACTTATTTGGCCATTTTTAGGCTCTATTGATAGGACAGAGTAGTAGAAAATCAGAGACAGAGCAGGGAGAGACATTCAGTTCAGATTCTAACCCACGATGCAGAGGCAGGCTGTAGTTGCCCAACATATGCGTCAGAGCCCTACCACTGAGCCATATAGCAGCGCGTAAATGAATATTTATTAGTAAAGACTCTACCCCTACACATACTCTGTACTCACCTGCCAAGAATATGATAAAAGTAGAAGAATTTCACATACTTTTGAATCTCTGTAAATAAAAAATGATGATTGACAGTTTCCTCGTAGGTGTTCAGAGTTTGTGCAATGTTATTTCTACCACCATGTTCTATTCTTCATTATTATGACACAAAATATATTAGTGTTTTCAATTTATTTCAATGATGACATGCTTTTAGTTTGGCAGTATCCCTCCTCACATGTAACTATAATTAAATTCTTCCTTCATCATTTTTATTCATGTTGAAACATAGAGTATATACTGTATGTAGTACCACACAGTGCACCTGTGTCTACTTCTAGTTTGGCCTGTGAGCCGCATGTCAGGATTAATATTAATAGCCCGCTGTAAGAGCATGTTGTAATAAGCAGACTATGTTCTCTGACGCGGAGTTATTCATCTTGTGGACATAATAATTCATATCTGTGTGTGTGCTTGTGTTGCAGTGAACCATGGTAAGTTTCCAAAGCAGGAGGACTCGTATGCATTTGAGGAGGACAGCAGCAGCGGCAGCCTGTCTCCAGAGCAGCAATTGAGTGACCCCGAGTCCCAGAGCTCCGCCTGCGCTTCATCTGAGGGGCCCGCACTCGCCAGCACACTCGCCAGTCCACACCAGGTAAAAACAACTGCCCTCGCCAATGCACTCACCAGTCCACACCAGGTAAAACTAGAATACTTGCCAATGCACCAAGTAAAACTACCGCACTTGCCAAGCCAGACATTTTGCATGAGCTGATATGAGAAATGTGTCAAATTTCATACATTCGCCAGGTAATACAAGTTATCATTAACTTCAAGCCCACACTCTGATTGCTGCTTATTCTCTTAAAGGTACTGTAAGCTGCATGCGCTCACACTGGTTTGAAAACGGTACTGCAGTCTAAATCAAAACAATAGTATTTTTTCAGATTGGACGAACAGCAATGCAGGTTTAGAACTAAAACAAAAAATGTAAACAAAAACAACTTGGCCATTATGTAAAATATTTTATAATTGTGATGCTGATTAAATAAATCAGCTGTTCCATTGTTATCAGTAAAACTAATATTAGATTTAAACATACCTTATATCTTGGCACACGTGCATATATATATATATATATATATATATATATATATATATATATATATATATTAATGAAATGTAAAAAATA
The DNA here is from genome assembly GCA_020698575.1 of Bostrychus sinensis. Taxonomy (NCBI): domain Eukaryota; kingdom Metazoa; phylum Chordata; class Actinopteri; order Gobiiformes; family Eleotridae; genus Bostrychus; species Bostrychus sinensis. The sequence goes on from CM036260.1 coordinate 3,326,314, forward strand.
TATAACACTCATAGCACCTTTACCTGATTTCATGATTGTCTGTTCTGCTGCTGTACCTGCTCTGCCCTCTGGTGGTGCATCACTACACTCCATGAAAATTGCATTTTTCAAGTTCTGGACTCGTGAGCTAGATGTTTTCACATTTGCACAGTCTGCCCAGAAACATATTTTCCCACTCAAAACATAACATGTTTTTTTTTCTCTATAGGGTGGTATGTGAACTAAAAAAAGTGAAATATAATATTTATAATTTTTTTCACCTGTGCATATGCAAAACTATTTTGATGGACACCTATTCCATTAAAGCACTGCATTTTGTGCACATGTAAAAAGTAAAAAAAAAAAAAAGAAGAATAAGAAGAATTAAAAATATAACAAATGTTTTTAAAATAAGTAAAAATGTGTAAAAGAACTAAAAACTTCTTAACACAAATTCTGCACCGTGCCCGCTGTATCCTGTGGACCTGGAGCCGTTTTTCAGTTATTTCTTTCCATTGTTGACTGAAGCAGGTGTCACATTCTGTGCTGGTGAGCTCACTCTAACCGCTCTGTCAGCAACAGCCTTTCACTACAATAACCTAATGACTCCCAGAGCCGTTCTGTTTATAACTGTTAAAGTCGAGTCTTTGAAACGTCCCACAGAATCAACAACTCCTCTGTCAACATCAAACACTCTGGAACAGTCTTCTACCGAAAACATAACACCAGTCCGCCGCTGTGTCTCTGCTCCAACTGACTTTATAATCCTCAGGTTTATTGTGGCAGCCAGGTGAAAACACACTTCTATAAATATTCATATTTATGTAAAGCTAAAGGTCACATCAGTAAAAGCTGTTCTCGTAAAGTCCCGAGGCCAAGGTGAAGTCACTAAGTTCAGCCATGTCATTTTTGCATACTCATATCTTTTTATTATCAATATAGACAAATATGAAAGTTTTGGGAACATTTATTTATACATGTACTTAAGGAGTAAGAGGAGATAAGATAATTCTTTAAGGAGGTTCTACATGTAATTTACAACATGGATATATGACTCTATTGCTACACATCACTTTTATTAATTTAACACAAAACAACAGTAAAATATTTTTTCCTGACTACTCTTACCATTGCTCCATCCCTAATAATTCAGAGATGAGGGCAATAAAACACAGTAAATAAAAATAGCAGTATAACCTAATAAACTAAAGCACATCTTAATCCACTCGCTTCAAACTGAGAGCACCACTTTAGACTATATTCACTGGTCTGAACCATCATGCTGGATGTCTGACTAAATATTATAAAAGGGAGGTCTGGGAGTTTGCACAAAGAGGCAGGTGTAAAAAAAAATTACACTCAGGTGAACTATAGAGAAATTACAGAAGCATATTGTGTTCACTTGGGGGGAAAAGTGTTTTTTATGAGTATAAAAATAGTTCTGTTTTCATGAGAATAGTTCTGTTTTTATGAGTAAAATTAACATTCATCGGGAAGGCACCTAATCAGAACTATTATCCTCATAAAAACAAAATGTTTTTTCATATAAACAGAATTAATTTTACTCATAAAAACAGAACTTTTCTCATAAAAACAACTGTTTTCTTGTTAAAAAAAAAATCACTTTTTTTTCACGTGAATGCTATATGCTTCTGTAAGAAATATATACATACATATACAAGTAATAATTTACTTTTTTATTCAACTTTCAACCAAAGTAAAGGGCATTTACAGCTAATTTTACCTTTGTATTTGCACTGTACAGTATTTACATACATACATAATTACTTCATTTAAATATATATAAATAATTACAGTTTTGCATTATTTGGGGAGATTATTTCTCTGAATTTTGATATTCAGTACTTGACTTTATCAAACCTAGTCATCAAAATAAACCCCAGAGACATAAAGTTTAGAATGACAAGAAATGATTTTAATTTTGCACCAGTGTTGTAAACGATTCTTGCAAGAAAACCTCTGGATTGAGGTGGACTGGAGCAATGCATTAGCCCATGACTCCATCTAGTGGTACAAAATGATAGTACTAAAAAGTAAGGCCTTTAATGACTGTATAATGAAGAGATGTTTTTGTTTTCTTTTCATACTAAAGGATTTCCCCAACTTACCTTTTGTATTCAAAAGTCCCACTGAGATCAAAAATCTCTTTTGCAAGAGAACCTGGCCCCATGGGAGACCAATTTTACATGTTTTTGGTGATGAGGGAAACTGATGAACCCAGAGGAGACCTAGTCAGACAAAAGGCACACAGAAAGGCCCCACACAGTTCTGGAATTGAACCCGGGGACCTTCTCGCTGTGGGGCAGGAGTTCTAACCACTATGCCATCAAGCTGCCCATTAACAAAAACAATATTATTTTCTTCTTTTGATGAACAGGCTAGAGCCAGAGACGCACCAGACCAAAGCCAGGATGATGCCAGCAGCAGTCAGACCACACCCTCCATACCTGTCCCTGCCATCGTCAAGGTCTGTGAACTTTCAGTGGAAGGTTAACTTTACAGTGAACCTGAAACTAACAAAATGTCCCAAATTCTTCAACAGTCCAAGTCTTCAGACAAGAACCGCCATAAGAAGCCCAAAGATGTGAAGCCCAAGGTGAAGAAGCTGAAGTACCACCAGTACATTCCTCCAGACCAGAAGGGGGAGAAGTCTCCTCCGCCCATGGACTCAGCGTATGCACGGCTCCTGCAGCAGCAGCAGCTCTTCCTCCAGCTGCAGATCCTCAGCCAGCAGAAACACGCCCACGCACACAACCAGCAGAACCACCAGCATAACCACCAGCACTCACAGCCCAACCACAACCAGAGCCAGGGTCCTCCCCGGCAGCCAGCATTCAGCTACCAGCCTCACCCACCAGCCCAGAACCAGAAGTATGTGTCTCCGCTTGAACCTTATATTTACCACACTTGGCACTCTAATTGACCTACTGTCCTTATTCAGGGGGACCAATGAGCAGCTGTCCTGTAGCTCCAGTGGGCCGTCCAGCACAGCCAACAGTAACTCCTCCTCACCAGTCAAGAACACATTTCCAAACCACAGCAGCATCTCACCGGTCAAACCGGGACCTCTGCCAGCCAATCTGGATGACCTCAAAGTATGATTGAATATACACACATTACTTACACTCACACTTAAGGCCTATAGGCCTATGTATCACTTGATGTTATGAAATAATCCAAAAGTAAAGTAACTAAGTTACTTTCATGAATCAGTAACTAAGTAAAGTAATAATATAAAACTTTTTAAAAGAGTAACTAGTAATCTGTAACTAGTTACTTTTTTGAGTAACTAACCCAACACTGATAACTACATAACTACATACATACATACATACATACATACACACATGCATACATACACACACACATAACAGTACACACAGACACATATACATACATACATACATACACACATACATACATACATACATACATACATACATACATACATACACACATACATACATACACACATACATTCATAAATACATACAAACATACATACAAGATACACACACAGTACACACACACACATACATACATACATACATACATACATACATACATACATACACACACACATACATACACACATACATTCATAAATACATACAAACATACATACAAGATACACACACACAGTACACACACACACATACATACATACATACATACATACACACACACATACATACACACACATACATTCATAAATACATACAAACATACATACAAGATACACACACACACACACACACTCACACACACACACACATACATACATACATACAAAATACACACATACAGTACACACACACACACACACACACACACACACACGCACACACACACACACACACACACATACATACACACATACGTACATACACTTCCATTTTTCTGCACCACTGTCCAGTCCTTACATTGTTCTTTAGCCTTGTCTACCCATTGGATAGGATTTCCTGATATCAGTTACTTCTTCTATCTGCTGTTGGTACATACTACATACTGCTCCCAGTTCCTCTAAATGCTGTCGGATTTTCTCCGGACAAGTGCTCTATCATTTAGGTCCATCCTCTTGATTCACGCCTGGATTTGAGTTATTTCAGTCTAGATAGTTGCCCTTGGTCTCCTTTTGTTTGTTTAACCCAAACTATTCACACCACAACAGAAGTAGTATCTGCCATTGTTTTTCTGTCTAGGTGTCAGAGTTGAGGCAGCACCTGCGAATGCGTGGCATGCCAGTATCTGGGACTAAAACTGCCCTCATCGAGCGACTGAGACCCTTCATAGACCCCTTGTGTGGCTCCTCCCCTCCCTCCTCTGACATCACCACAGTCACCTTCCCGGTGACTCCCAGCGGCTCCCTGTCCTCTGGCGGAACTCTGTCCCAGGGGGGCTACTATCCGTACCCCAGCACGTCCTCCTCCAGCCCGCCCGTGTCCCCCGCCTCCTCAGAGTTGTCTCTGAACGGATCATTGCCAGACAGCTTCAGCGATGTGCCCATGTCCTCACCCACACACTTCACTCTACAGCCCTCCCCGGGGAACATGGATGATGGGCTGGGGGTGGGGCCAAGAGGGGAGGGAGTGGGGTTGGACGGGCTGGACGCGGAGAAGGACAAGATGCTGGTGGAGAAGCAGAAAGTGATCGAGGAGCTGACGTGGAAACTGCACCAGGAGCAGAGACAGGTGAGACTTAAGAAAGACAGAAACGTCATGCAACAAAGCGAAAACTATGGGCTTCTGTAGCTTAGCATTCTAATTTTGTATACTATATTAATGTAGATATTTTATTTAGTCTAGAAATGGTGTCAGGTCAAGTTGTTAAATTTTCTCAAAAATGTACCCACATGTAGATAAGGTCTAATAATTTAACCTTGTGGTGCTTTCAGGTTGAAGAACTGAAAATGCAGCTGCACAAAAGGAAACGGTGCTATGGCTCCACCCAGGACCCAGGACCACCCATGCCCCAGCACAGTCCCTCTCTGATGGGACAGCACTTCTTTGGAGTGACCGTAAAACAGGAGCCAATGCCTCTGTCCACGAGCTGCCCCCTGTCCTCCCCCAAACAGCTGAAGAGCCCTGGGGTAGGTCACATGGAAGAGATGGGACACTGCAACTCTCAGCCGAGCAGTATAGGCCCCACGGGGACACAGTGTATGGACACAGCAAATCATTCAGGCAGCCCGTCCACCATGTCTGCCTTCCTCAGCCCACAGTGCTCTCCACAGGACTCCCCTGCGGGAAAAGTGTCTAGTAGCCCCCAGCCTTCATCTCCTCATGCCCCCTACCTGCCGACACCTCCACTAGGAAGAGATGGCTGCGGACATCCTCACCCCCAGGGTCCCAACAGACCATGTACTATGCAGGTATGAGCCAGTCAGCCTTTGTAGTAGTAATAGGAGCCTCCTTAATTTGTAATACTCAGTAAAGGTCATGGCTTTAGACCAGTCTACAGTATAGCAGATTGGTAAATATTTCAGAGGCCGCATCATTCGTACAGGGACCAGACCCAGGTTGCAGACCCCATACTCCCATAGCACCTCCCACAGGATCCCACAGGAGCATAGTCACATGCGTTCTCTAGATCCACATAAAACCTATGGACTAGATGGGCAAACGTCCATGGGTGTATGATTCCTTCTGAATCTGATGTTCACCTATTGCCCAAAGTTTCCCCTCTAGTCTCACCAGAACATCCAAAGACCTGAGGTACTCAAGGTGGATATCATCAATGCTTTGTCACTCGAGAGCGTCTTTAGCTTTCGCTTTCTTTCGCTTTTCTTTAGCTGTCAGCTACCACACTAACATAACAGCTTCGTTAACAGGTCCTAACAAAGTAGTCCCTCAAAACAAAATGATTTCACCTGCCCCTCAGTCTGTAGCTCTTGAGGGTCCCCAGCCTTAAGATCTGGTTGAGTGTTCAAGACTTAGGACTGAAGGGCAGATAAAATGACAAATGGCATTGATCACCAACTCTCAGCCAGGGGTGTCCTGGTGTCACATGCACTAAGGAACACACATAAACTCAAGCTGATAAAACTGCACCACATACTCGACTGTATGCACTGGGTAACACTGAATAACCAATTTTCTTTTGGCTAATTCCAGATGCAGCAGAAAAATGGTGGGCAGCTGATGAACTGTTCTTACCCCTCTGAGCAGAGAAGTGTCCAGGGTGTGTATCCTGCCTCAGACTGTGGCCTTAACCATGGAGCCTCAGTGAAGAGTGAGAACATGCCCAAGGTAAACACTTCACACCGCTCCTGTTAGTTACAAACCCCTGAATTCTGTTGCTGTCCATTGTCACCCTTCTCATACCTTCACTCTTTAGATTTCCTCATCACTCTTTGCACTTTCCATAACAGTCCAGCGCCAACTAAATGTTTGATGTGACACATGTGGCATTTACACCTCCTGTCCAGTAGGTGGCTAATGTCACTTCTTGCCTATGTTTCATGTAGATGTCAGTTTTGTCCTCTCCTCGACATGTTGGTCAAAAGTGCCAGGGCTCTTCCCCTGCCTTCAGTAGCTCACATTCAGCTGCATCAGACTTAAGACAGCCCCCATGCTATGAGGATGCAGTCAAGCAGGTAAAGTCAGACAGTTATCAGACAGTGGCTGGACAAACATTTGAGCTTTTCTGAAGGCGTTGCTCCAATTCCACCGTCTTCTTAACCGTCTTCTTAACCGTCTTTAATCATCACCACTACTGCACCTCATTGACTGCTTTGTACACTTGCACTTTCTTTCCACTTACATCTGAGACAAACACCTCAGGTCTAGCATTGCTTTGTGATGGCAGATTAAAATACTGTATGTTTGAATGAGTCGACCAGTGCTGTATACAGGAACAAATGCATTTAGTGTCTTGCATGAATGCTGGCTAACCAATATCAGACACTTGAGAGTGAAGGTAAACCTGTTCTTTATCTTCACAGCAGCTGAACAGAAGTCAGCAGATGGATGAACTTTTGGATGTGCTCATAGAAAATGGAGGTAAAATTAATTTCACAAATTTTATGTCTTACATGTTAGTCCTAGAACCATGCCGTGGTCCCCTGTGCCTCACTTCATGTAGAAATATATCCACAAGTTATCAAGAACAGAAGTGTGAGCCTTATTGATTCTTCTCAATATGAAAAAGCATGGCTGTTTTCCAAGCTTTATATTCTAAGGGTGCACCCACCAACTCTTTCTCGACACAACCATAGGTCGAAATAGTAACATAAATTTCCCAGTAAATTTAGAGCTCCTCCAGCTTAGCTTCTTCCAGCTGCTCCATCTGTCCCTCACTTGTGAAATAGACACACAAACAGGATTGAGAGACCTCTGACCTCCAACTTATGGCGTATAAGCCAGCCCATACCATCCATGATCCAAGATGTGTCTGGAAATGCTCCTGACTATCTCTAGCATCTCTCAGCCTCCCACACCTGCCAGTGAAGAGACAGTCCATGTCCCCAGAGATAGTTTCCATTCCTAGACATTGGGAGATTTTTGAAGCCTTGCCTTCAACTGTCAATCCAATCCAATGTACAGACTCTCACCCAATACCCAGGGCAACACCTCTCTAACAGTGTATAACAACCTCTATTCTGGTGTCTCTAGGCTGTCCCGGGCTGCTGGTGCCCAGGTTCCACCGGCACTATGAGCACCTGCCCCCCAGCCAGCTGCCCTATGAGCATACAGCCAATCACATGCCAGAGGGTCACCTGGAGACGCTGCTGAGCAGTCCTATTGGCCGAGGGCCAGATGGGGCATTCTTCAAAATGTCCAGTGTGGATGGTGTCCAGGACGAGGAGGGGAGCAGAGAAGGAGAGGGGTATAGCCCACACCAGCGGCCTCACCACATCCCAGACAAACTGCTGGTGTCCGGCTCCGAGCTGCAGGGCATGGTCAGCATGGCCTTCAGCGACGCGCCCTGGGAGACCATGGAGTGGCTGGACCTGACCCCGCCCACATCTTCCAACACCTACAGCGTAGCCCCGCCCACCGCCCCCAGCATTTTCAACACAGAGTTTCTGGACGTGACAGATATTAACCTGACCTCTGCCATGGACTTGCACCTGGATCACTGGTGAGACCCCCCCAGCATGGACCAGTTAGACCAGCTAACATCCAGTTAGCTACCCATTAAAAAAAACTACAAGGAACACACCAAAGAACTCAGACAGGCCTCAGCTAATGTGCTATTTTTGCTTCTTTGGTACAAAGTGGGATGTTATGTAGAGAGAACTACAGACCTCTAAACATGGGCTAAAATACTGTCCTTAAGTTCCAAGAAAAAGTGCTTTTAACCTTACCTTTGCTGGACAGTGGTGCGCACAAGTGTAGAAGGCTCATGAAGGATTTTTAAACAGCTCGTTATTCCACTCCTTCCACCAGTGTTACTCCACCTCGACTTGAAGACACGCTCCGAACCATCAGCATATTTTGTCTTTGCTTATTTTTTATTACTGGAAAAATTAAAGGAATACAAGGTGAATTGGACTGCTTCTTGTCACTGATGTGTAAATATCCCTGATCTAAGTGTACTGACAGAGAGCGGCGCAGTCTGTCAGCCGCATGGGAGAAGACACATCATAAATCCAGCGTGTCATCTGTTTATGTAAATATGAAAAAAATCTCACGTCGCACCTTTAGCTTTTTCACATTCGTCACGGTTTGCTAAATCTGTGTGTAGAAAAGATTGTATTTTTATACTCACTTTCTGGCTTGTATAACCACCAAGTTGCATTATGGGAAATGTATGTTTTCATGTCTTATTGCTGAAAATGTGCCTTATTCTTATCAAAAATCTTCCTACATACAGACGTGGACAAAGCTGCTGGTCCCCTTCATAAAACCAAGAAAAACTCAGTGTTCACTGAAATAACTTGAAACTGACAACAGTCTATGTACTGAAAATGATTTCATGTAAATCAGACACTGCTTTTGAATGTGCTTCAACAAAACTGTCTAAAAAAATAATAATAATAAACTCATGAAACAGGCCTGGAGTAAAATATAGGACCCTTAGAGTTAACAGACCAGGGTTCATAAAAGCCACAACAGACTAGTCCAATGTTCTTAGCCTCTTGTGTGTTTTAGATGCACATTTTGGGCCATTGTCCTGTTAGAGGACACACGACCTACAAATGAAACCAAGCTGTCTGACACTGGGCAGAACATTCCACTCCAGAATGCCTTAAAGGACCCATATTATGCTTTTTTCAGGCTTTTTGAAATAGTTTGAATTAGTATTTCATGTTTTATAACTTAAAATAGTGTATATGTATGGAAAACATCTTATTTTGGTGAGCTGTTATTTTGACTTTGCAGAGAATACTTGGACTAGGTGTCTGAGGCCCCCACTTGCAACAGTGGGGACTGGAGAGAGCATAAAATGGCTATTTAGCATGGCTAATAGCAACATGAGACTAACAGATACTGTAAATGACCTAACTGCTTTGTTGTGACGGCGGTTTAAGAGATGCAGTGATCAGAACGAGTCCGGTGACTGCGTATGAGCACTTCCTGGTTTCCTGGTCTATGTTGAGCCGTGAGACTGAGCGTATTCAGCTCTTGAGAAGGGCAGCGCCTCAGCATACAGGATTACTCAAACGTGTGAATAAACAAAATACAACTCCAGGTATGTTTTTGAGGTGGAAACAACATTATAACATGGTTAAAAGTTCAGAATAGGGAACCTTTAATAGTTTAAATTTTTTATTATACTGTGCACAAAACACCCTGTCCCACATGCAGCAAAGCAGCCCTAGAACATCACTAAGCCTCCCCATGTTTCACTCTGTATTTTATTGCTTCATTTTCCACTTAGGCTCAAACAGCAACGTATGTTGCAAGCAGACACTGATGGACCGACCACAGAATTCATCTCTGGTCTTGTGCTTTGCATCTGTGCCTATACTGGTCTTTCTTATCTCCTCATACCACTCTCTCCTTCATTTTCTCTGGTTCATGTTCAATGTAATGCAGACCTAATTCCAAACAGCACAGTGAGCACTTTTCACATGTAAAGAGACAGACGTGTGCTGCAATCTCTTTAGTTTAACATGTCACTGGTGGAGAATTGTTCTACATTTTTTATAAGGTGCAACTCATGTGTGCAGACTTGTTTCATTAGGTTTTTTCACCCCACAATTCTGTGGAACTACATTCAAAAGCAATGTCTAACTTGCATTAGTTAAAGTCCCCTAATATCCTTTTTTTAAGCTTTTAATTATGTTATTACTTTGTTTATACCTAAAAAAAAAACATACCTAGAGTTGTGTTTTGTTTCATTCATGCATGCTTGAGTAATCTGTTAGCGTCATATTGCTAATTGCTGTGCTAATGAGCCATTATGCTTTTTCCATTCCCCACCATTGCCAGCAGGGGGCATCAGGCACCTAATCCAAGCATTCTCTGCAAAGTCAAAGTAACAGCTCCCCAAAAGAATAAGTTTTCCAGACATGTAGTAGAAAAAGTAGAATATTTGACCTTTAATTTTTACTTTTGCCAATTTCAGTGAATGCTATGTATTTTTCTTTCTTTTATGAAGGGCACCAACACATTTGTCTACGTCTGTAGGTTATTGTTAAACCACACATAAGAAATATGAATTTACATCTACAAACATCTCTATTTTTATTACAACTTTTAGATCTAAAAATTAAATTGTACCCTTTTGAATCACCTTTATTTATTATTAATGTGAGCCTATATTTATACTGACATTCCTATGGCCACGAAACTCCATGTAACATTTAACCTGTCCTGAGAATGTGGTGTAAAGGAGCCACCCCCAAAAGCCATCCTTTCTGAACACAACACAGACCTGCCCAGTACTAGCACTTGTGAATATGATTTAATATATTCTGATCTTTACTGTGAATATTGCATTTAGTGCCTTCACTTAAATATTGTGTGTTCACTTGGTGTTGTTTGACCAAATCCTTGCTGTTTCCTCTCTTATGAACTGTTGCACTTGTTCTGAACGTGCAGTGCTGCCAAGTGCCTTGATAAACGACTCAGAAGTATGTGTGTTTTCAGTTCAGCGGGTACATAGTGGTGTTTTATCTCTGAATAAAGTCACTCCTGACAGAAGCCTCCATGTTGCTTGGCCACAGAGCTGCAGTAGTGTTGTAGACAGTATTTGCTTGACTCCTTGTATACAAAAAAATAGAGCAATAAACATTTTCACAGCAAAATTTATTCTGCAGTTCATTCATTTTCAGGGGACTGGACTTTTATATACAGTATATTATACTTATTATTATATTACACTATCGGTTCTGAACCTGTGTGAAGTTGCCCCCCCCCACGTGATTGAAAATTAACAAAACTATATCAGTTCGTTTGTGCATTGTTTGTGCACACAAAATGAGAATTTGTGCACAATTGGTTTTTTAGATAATAAACATTCTTTTTTCAGGCCAGCCCCCCCCCACTCAGCCCTCCCATCTAAATCACTCCAAAATGGTGTCATTCGTGCACGTGTCATTTGTGCACGTTTGTGCACGCAAAATTAGCGTTTGTGCTCCCTCCATTTTTAAATTATTAATAAATCATTTGTTTTTACGCAGCCCCATCTATATTGCAAGTAGGCTAACCAACGAAATGTGTAACGTTAACTAATGAGAAGGTAATTAAACGCCTCGTTTATGTCCTGCTGACACAAAATGTGAGGCTTTATACCAGTAAAGCTCATTTTTAAATTGTATACTGGTAACTGTACAGTCGAGCTGTGTGCTAGCAGATGTGTAGCTGGCTGAGTTTGACAACTATCAGTAACTCCAAACAACAGACAAATAACTGGAAAATGTATCTTGTATGTCCACATCCCTCGGCAAAAAACTCGAATCCTGTCATAACAGCCATAGATAGTTCAGTCCTGGTTTATTCCACTGCTACTTCAACAGCAACTCCACTGGTCCAAAGTGAAACTCAGGTCATGTGGCCGATAAAATAGACTGCCTCGACCTTCTTCTCTTTTCGTGTAAATCTTCACTTTAAAAAAAAAAATCAAACTTTTAGAAATTAGTTAATGTTACACATTTCGTTGGGTTAGCCTACTTGCAATATAGATGGGGCTGTGTAAAAACAAATGATTTATTAATATTTCAAAAATAGAATGAGCACAAACGTTACTTTTGCGAGCACAAACATGCACAAACGAATGACACCATTTTGGAGTGATTTAGACGATATGGGGGGGCTGAGTGGGGGGGCTGGCCTGAAAAAAGAATGTTTATTATCTAAAAAACCAATTGTGCACAAATTCTTACTACTACTATATCAGTTCGTTTGTGCATCGTTTGTGCAACTGATATACAGTAGTTTTGTTCATTTTCAATCATGTGGGGGGCCAACTTCACACAGGTTAAGTGTGATGAAAGGGGTACATCACCAAGTAATCACTGAGCCAACACACACACTCACTATGGGAAATGTAAACATATTTAAAAACACAATGTGTTGAGGGGAGTGGTAGGAGGAAGCTGCGGTGAGGAACAACATACTGCTCATAGCAGACCAGCTCCAGGGATTAAACCTATGACTTTTATGTTCTTGTGTGTGAGTCTGACCGAGGTTGGCGTCAACATGAAGTTGAGCATCACGAGCAAGTTTTCTCTGTCCATGACTTTGTTTTCCTGTAAAACCCTTTCAGGCAGCTGTTGTTGTGACATTGGGCTATATCAGGGGTCTGAAACCTTTGAAAACCTAACAACTGTTCCCAAAAATAATCTGTAAAGATAGAACCACTGTTTTATTGATGACAGTGATTAAGCAAAACACCACACCTTTCATTTTTTTCCATGGGAACTTTATTTGTAACCCTCAATAAAGATACAATATAATATTCATTGCCCTTAATATTATCTTATATTCTAATATGAACATTCTAGTAATTGCATTTTTTACAACATGTACCCTGGAGATTCAGGTCCACCACGGGCAGGGGAGCGTCCTGGAGACATCCATGAGAGACAGAACGGATTGAGAGAGTGTTGTGTGTCAAACGGAAGCGTCGCACCAGTTTGCATTCCATAAAAATGACAATATATATGCATATTTATATATATTTTACCAGGTCATCACCGGATCTACAACCACTTGTCAGAACATGATTCTGTTGTAAGGACCGTAAGTATAGTCTGTTCTTGTATGGAGCCTACTGCCATGGAAAATACTGATTAAGCTGAATTTTTAAACTAGATTTTTCATCAAATAAGACACCATCAAACATACATTGTTTACAGCATCTGGTATGAAATCAGCCTGGCCAGCCATTGTAATTACACCAGTCCTTTACTCAAATGTAATTACAGTAAAATAATTAACATGCAACCACACATGCATGTTCACTCAGTGCTCAGTCAGTATTTATACATACTGGATATTGTAAAAAAACAAAACAAAAAACAAACAAACAAACAAAGCCAAAACCAATTCTACATGACATTGCAGAAGTTTTTTGTTTTTTTTAGTATCATTCAGGTGCTCCCATTTTCTTTTGGAGTCGCCACAGCAGTGACTGGAGTGGGCAATGTGGGTGAAGTGTCCTGCTCAGGGACACAACAACAGTATGCGCTTCACATTTTTTCATACATTTTTCTCAATTAGTTATTGGCATATTGTTATTCTTGGATAAATTTGAATATTTATGAGGAGTTATTCAAAACAATAAAGCAGCACCTGGCATAAAAAAATGTTTACCGCAAGGACACGGAATGAAAATGCATTAAATGAAGAACTAGTAATCTGTAACTAGTTACTTTTTTGAGTAACTAACCCAACACTGAGTGTAAAATCAAATTTACCAAAAAAAAAAAAAATAATAATTTTCTTTTTAATTAATTTACTGAACAAAAAACAACCTGCTTTTTGTCTCTTTGGTAGGACAAGAACAGCTACTTTACTTCCCATAATTCTAGACCCATTCTACATTACAAACTGGGCGTGGCTGGCCAGGCTAGGATACAGTGTTTGCAGATGTTCTTCTGTAGGGCCACACTGGTGGATTTTATCACTGCAGATGCTTTGACTCTTTTAGGTTACTACATATGACTGTGAGACATGCTGCACACAGAAGTGTTCCTCTTCTGCTTATGTGAACTATATAGTGTCTATACAGTAAAGACAGACTATTCTCTACATTTGAACTAAAGAGGAGAGGACCAGTGCAAGTGTGAGGTCACCCATATGCGTTTATGGAGCCAAAAATGTTCTTAATTCATCTTTTTCATTTTAATGCAAACACTAACCCTGATTTCCTTGCTGAGGGTGATAACCACTCTGCGGTTTGATTGGGCCTGCAAGTCTGTCCTATATAATAACTGAATAACTACAGGAAGGAATGCAAAACATAATTGGCTCTTGGCCCTTGGCCTGATAATACATTTCTGTATTGGACCCCAGTGAAGTAGAATATGGGAATAGCTGGTAGCCAGAGGTGTGTAGTACAAGTAAAAAAATGAGTAAATGTGTATCTACATTAGGTAAAATGACTTGAATTCACATTTAATCTAGATTCGAGCAATTTTCACTAGATTGAACTTATTTACTAATTAGGCTATGTTTTATTTGAGTTGTTTAAAGTTAGCTGTGAGCAAAATTATCTACTAGTGGAGTAAGAAAATTTCACTTGAAGAAAAAAAAAAACACTCCACTCCACAATGTTGCTTGAAATAAGTAAAAAAAAAAAAAAAAAACTGAAATAACTTGAAACAAGTCAAATATACATTGCCTAATAAGTAAATAAATCCAATCTAGTGAAAATGACTTGAATCAAATCATTTTAACATAGATTTTTTTTAATATAGATTTTTTTGCAGTGTTAAAAAAAAGTAGAGTATATTTTCTTACTTAAACATACTTTAACCTTTACTTGACTAAATTATTATTTTTTTTTTTAGATTTACTCAAGTAAAAATGTAAATTCTGTAAAGGAGTAGTAGTATTCTTTGGTCTAGGTAGCTTGTGCACCTTGCAATCAGAAGGTCATTAGTTCAAATCTGGAGAGAGAGAGAGAAAAAGAGAGTACATTCACTTCTGAGTCAAATTATTTTGAAGTAACAGTACTTTTTCTTAAGTACTGATTATGGGTACCTCTCCCAGCTCTGCTGGGAGCTATCATAGTGGCAATAGTTCATAATTTTCTACTATTTGTTATGGGTTGTTTGGAGCAGGAATCTGTCAGAGCTACTTTGGGCATTAGGAGGATCTAATTGAATTTTTTCACTTCCATAGTTAGTAATGAAGGTATACACACTCCGCAGCTTATCACATTTTTTGTTGCAGCCTCAGTGACAGCAACCTGCACTACCCACTGGTCCACTCCTGTTCACTGTCCTGGTGCAGTTCCTGTGTGTTCCTGTTGGCGGCGCTTTGGTGTGGTGTGACTACTGTGTGGAGGTGGATTGATCTGTACAGTTACAGTGAGTGTAGGGGTCAGGCTCATGTTAGGGCTCAGAGCTTCTCTCTGTGGGACGGCCCGGCCCTTACAGGAAGGAGGGAGGGAGCAGCTGACCCCGACAGCACATCAGATGGTCTATTTACACATTTACATCAACGGACTCCAGGGTCCTAAAGTAACTTACATCAGGCAGAGCTCTGGAGCAGCGCCAGTTTACGTCTCTCACTCGTGTCTCACCACAATGAAGTCTTCTGATGTTCTGGATTCTGCATGGTTCATGTGCAGCTCAGGAGCACATTAAATATGTATGTAATTAAAAAGACACAGTTAGGGAGCTTGCTATATTGTTAGTATTTTTGAAATGCTTACATGTGCTTTTTTAGATCTTTCCTCATGGGACAGATATATGGGACCAATAAAGGCCAAATGAGTTGTCACTAGGTATGGGATATTGTTAAAGGTCCCATTATGCTTTTTAAGGATGAAGTAGTTTTGGACATGTTTGCATTAGTATTTCATGTTTTATAGTTTAAAATAATGTATTTATGTGGAAAACATCTTATTTTTGGGGTACTGCTATAAATGCTTGGATTAGGTGTCTGTCACCCCCTGCTAGCAAAGGTGAGAAATGGACAGAGCATAAAATGGCTAACTTAGCATGGCTATTAGCAACATGAGGCTAACAGTTAGATAAATGAGCTGACTGCTTCGTAGTGATGGCAATTTAAGCGTGTCTATGTAAAGCTGTGAGGCTGGGCATTTACAGCTCTTGAGAAGGGCAGTGCCTCAGCATACAGGATTACTCAAACATAATACTATTCCAGGTCTGTTTTTGAGGTGGAAACAACATTATAACATGCTTAAAAGCTCAAAAAAAGGCAATTTAGCCCACCCTTCACCTTCCTGACCCTAATTTATTGGGTAAATTTCACTGCATAACAAAAACATTACATAAGTATTATTAATCTAGTTAATAATAATTAAATTAATTTTTAAAAATACATTCTCTGTGACCATTGCAGTGCATTAGCCAGTCTTCCTTGCATTATCACTCAGCACTAGCTTGAACCTCTTTTTCAAGAGGCCCTTGCAACCCACTGTGAAGTTTTGGAGACCCCTAGTCCCGACCCCCAGGTTGGGAATCACTGGAATAGGCGACCTTTAAGATTTTAACGGTATTACTACTGGATATTATTAACGCTTATTAATTCAGCATTTTAACGGCACTTTTACCCATACTTTTTGAGGAACAAAAAAAAAAAAAAAAAAAAAAAAAATATGAATTGGTAAATTTCAAAAATATTAGAATTTTTTTCTCTTTACAAAATATATTTGTAATTATTTGACTTAAAAATGTGAATTTAAACATAAATACAAAGATGAAATAAGCACCTTACGGAATCAACTGTGGGTCTATTTTTATATAAATAAATGAGTAGGCTATGGTCACAGAAAGTTTTACTCATACAGTAAACAATCAGTTTCAGTGGTTCTTATGGTTATTATTCCACATGTAGGCTGTTAACATAACATTACATACCGGTATAACCTAATACAGTGATTTTATCCCTGGTTCAGTCCTGGTACAAACCTATTTTAGACCTGGTTGGTTTAGTTCAGTCTTTGACCTGGTTTTGTAATGCATATTTCTGTGTAAATCCCTGTTTTATCCCTCTGCTTAGACCAGAGTAAGTCCACATTTAGGCCCATTTTAGTCCATTAAAGACAGTATTTGGAGAGGTGGTACTTGGAGAACCACTGGCCTAAGAGATACAGAGAGACGTGAGCTAGGAGTTGGTATCTACTTTAGCAAAGTAGAGACATGCTTAGGTCTTTATTCCTGCCTGTGTTTGAGTGTGCAGTGCCCTGCAGCTGCGAGTGAGCAGCCCAGGCCCCTCTGTGCTCCGCTCCACACAAACAGCAGCCAGCTGAGTGCACTGTGCTCGTCTGTTTTCAGAA
Source organism: Bostrychus sinensis (assembly GCA_020698575.1). Classification (NCBI taxonomy): domain Eukaryota; kingdom Metazoa; phylum Chordata; class Actinopteri; order Gobiiformes; family Eleotridae; genus Bostrychus; species Bostrychus sinensis. Next base: position 3,343,678 of record CM036260.1, read on the forward strand.
GAGTGGATATAGATGACGCAGTTATTTGACCACAGAGGAAAGGGAACTAAACATTTCACAGGGCAGTTTACTCAAGACTTTGGAATACTGTACAGTGGACATTAGAACTTTATTCTGTGACACACTTTTGGGTCCTCAATTGCAGTGTTGGAGTGATAGAAGGTATTTGTTTGTTCATATCTGTCCATAATCTATTTTATTAATATTTCAAAGTCTATTTTTATATTAAATTCTGTTGAAGACCCACCTACAGTACGTTGACATAACATTATTATATTAACACTGAAATATTAGTGATGAGAATAAAACATTTGCAGGAGATAATTCTTTGCAGTGTCAAGCTTTTCTAATACCAGAACCTGGAAATTGCATTTTACATTTCCATGACTTTCCATGAACCCTACTGCTTAAATAAATAACTAATAAAGAGATATTAGAAGGGCTGTCATCATCTTCATTCTGGAATGACACAAGTGCTGAGAGTAAACTGGCTCCGCTGTCACATGACAAACATAATCCCAATCACTTACCAAGGCAAACTCACAGATTGCATATTAAAAACACAAAGTAAAGCCACTCTCCTGTATCTCTCCCACAGCGGGTGGCCAGTGACGGCGCCACCACACACTGTGAGAGACGCTGGAGAGACAGTTTCAGCGTACATCATATTCAGAGGTGAGCGCACGGATGCATACATACAGGCCACAAAGCACACACCGTCACGGGGTGGCACATGTTCAGCACTGCTCTTATTTGGTAGATTCTGCATACAACAAATTCATACGTATACTCTTATCGTGTATTAAAAAGATGCATTTTTACTAAGACGATGTTTTATGCCTTCAAGTTTTTCTTTTCTTTTCTCACGGATGAAGATTTTAAAGAGATGTGACGTGAAGCTTAATATCTAGAATAGAATTGCACCGGGCAATCGGAGTTCTTTTCGCTCTTTGGAACATGTGAAGTGATTAGAGTGGGAGGGGGTCTGGGGAGGGCGGGGTGTTGGGGGGGGGGGGGTGTCAGTCCACGTACATGGGGGAGATGGGAGAGGCGGGGATCTGGTCCAGAATACGGCACACGTAACTGGCCACGTCCACCAGGCGCTCCTCGTACATCAGGATGAACGGGTGTTTCTGAAAAAAAGAAAAAAAAAATACAAGTTAAATAAAAGCACTGATAAGACCAACTTAAAAAAAAAAAAAAATACATACAATACCATACCATAATACAGTTTATTTTTTATTTTTTATTATCAGCTTTTCTCCCAAAATATAAATGGATTCAAGTTCAAATGAATGATGTAATTAAAAATCTTGATTATAACAGCCATGGGAGATGTATGTTACATTATTAGTAACTGGTGCTGAAATAAAATACACAAAAATAAAGTACAGTAATGCCTTCCCATATGGCAGCACAGTTGCAGAACTGTTCTAATGTTCCCTCACAACTAGAGGTCACTATGCTACTAACTTTCTGCTGCACTCTATAGATAAATAAGGCAAACTGAGTGTGGTTGGCCCGCTTCAAAAAGCAGGTTTTGTCCAAATTCAGAGTATGTTATACCAGGAAAAAGGAAAAAACTCTGAGTTTTCTGTTTCATAGATATAGTTAGTCTATTTGTTTTTTGAATGTAAAAAGGCAAAAAACTTTTTGAACCACTTTAAACATCATCTGTTTGACCACCCTAACATTCATTCATTCAAACTTTATTAAGGACACAGGGCATCTGGTCCATAAAGGGAAACACAAAGTAATAATAATAATAATAATAGTAATAATAATAGTAAAAGATATACATTGTATATGTATTATACATAAAGGCAGGTTCGCCAGTGACTCCACATTTTAGATGTGAATCTAACAGAGCTTATCCTGGGACAGACCAAAGCTTGTACATTAGGATTACACAAGTTCATGACTCTGAACATGAATGAATAAATAAAATGTCGTATAACAGCTGCACAAGATCGTACACCACAATTTACAAACATATGACTTGCACTACAATGTCTCGGGACCTTCAGTAGGATCCTCATGGACTCATTGTATGCAACTGTCAGTCTTCACAGACTCCTCTTTCTGTAGCTGCGCCACAAATGCGCAGTATACAAGGAGCAGCAAAAAGTTCTAAAAAGTGTCATTTTAACATCAGCTGAGCACATGTTGAACTTACGGACCAGCGTATTTGCCTGCCCATATAGTTTACATTTCTGCCTATGTATGGCATGTCATGTCATCTGAGAGGTCACTGGTGACAATGTCCAAGATATTTAATCTCATCAGTGACTTGGAGAACATTTCCACTCAAATAAAAATCAGGAAATACAAGTTTAGGAAATACAAGTGACATAATAATTTGAAATATATATTTTTACTATGAATACTCAATAGGCTATAAACTACATGAAATTATTATTCCTTATTTTGTTTGTTTTATTTCATTCACAAAGGTTTTATTCCTCTAACCCTGACTTTAACCCAGAGTCTCATTTTGTTGCTTCCTGAAGGAGTGCTCTGATTGGATAATTTACTTCCTCATTCAGAGCAGTGTGGACAATATTCAATTTAAACACTTAAAAAATTAAACATTTTCTATTGCACGATTGTACAATATTGAACTTTTTTATTATATACTACTAATAATCAATTTGGCCTATAGCTTTCCTACATCACGTTAATGTTAAACTTGAATATAATATAATATAATATAATATAATATAATATCTTCTGTAGTCACATGACGTCTCTCCTCTGACATGATGGCTCCCTCTTTTGGTTTACTGTTGTCATGGTGAACACTTTTTTTGGCTCTGTTGATAATGGCTTTACCCTCAGTTAAACTCAGAGTGACGAAACTCTGAGTGGTCTAAAATAAGTCTAAACCCGTTTTCTGAAACTTTGAGTTGGCCTTGTTAAGATTTTAACTCAAGAGAGGGTTCAACCTGCAACAGGCTGTTCTGTCCTTTCAACAATTGCTGTGGTGTGAGTGTTTGGACTGTAGCCACTGGTGTGACAATGGTTAAAGATTTGGTCTGAGGCTCAAAGTTTAATTGTGTCAGGGATGTCACAATGTATTATTATTTCACAGGTTTGAATGCGTAGTATTATCTGGACAGGGACATTTTTACAGGTGGGCAATAATATAAAATGATGTGTTACAGAGCCGAGACATAACAGATCTGAGACCTGTCAGTCCAGTGAGCTAGGCCAGTGGTTCCCAACCTTTTTGGTCTTGTGCATGCCCAGGGCTGGGCTTAGTCCTGAATTGGAACTGGCGTAGTCCTGGTTTAGTTCTGGTTTGGACCTGGTTTAGACCTGGTTTAGTCTTAGTTTAGCTCTGGTTTAACCTGGTTTAAACCTGGTTTATTTGTGGTTCAGACCTAGTTTATTTCTGTTTTAGTTCTGGTTTTAAACACGTTTTTCCTGGTTTAGTGCAAGTTTAGTCCCTGCTTCTTTAGTATTGGATTTTTCCATTAACCCCTGTTATATCCTTCAGCATAGTCCGAGGTTAGTCCAGATTTAGGTTCACTGGAGTCTTTGACAGTCAAATATTTTCTGAAAAGGTTCTAAAAATGATCAAATCTACGTTCCCCCTGCAATGTGCTTGCATACCCCTAAGGCTCACCATACCCCTGGTTGAAAAACACTGAGCTAGACCATAAAGATTAGTTAAATAGATGTTGATAAATGTATGAGGACATACCAGAAGCTCCTTGTACTTTGGCCTTTTTGATTCATCCTTGGTAAGGCTGCAAAGAGAGAGAAGAAAAGTTTGGTATAAAAAGTCGAGTGGATGTCCAGTGTCCAGACTGTACTGTCCTTACCATAGGTTAACAAAGTTGATGAACTTCGGGGAGAATTGCCTGTCCTCTGAGTTGCTGAGCTGTGGGGGCTCTCCCTTCACCACCTGTGTGAGCTGGTCAAAAACACTATTCCACTTGGGGTAGGGGAACCGGCCCGTTGCCAACTCGTACTGAGAACACAGTCAAATGCTCAAGTTTACTTTATATTCATAACAGTTCTCTTTGATTTATTACTACTTCAATACTGTCCACTTACCAGAGTGATGCCCAAACTCCAGACATCCGAGCGCACGTCGTAGCCCTGCCGGGACGCGCTAGGGTCTATCCTCTCAGGCTGAACACACACAGATGACAAGATTTTATATTAATTATTTAACAGGGTTTCTGCAGGATTCAAAAAGTTATTTTTATGACTTCTTTAGACCCTTTTAAGACCATTGTTCAAGAAAATTAAGACCTATTTTCATAAGCAAAATGCTAAATCAAATTTATATTTAGACTATAAAGGTCCCATAATCTGCTTTTTGAGCTGTTACTGTTACTTTGGAGAGAACACTTGGATTAGATTTGAGAAGGGGACAGCCTCAGCATACAGGATTATTCAAACATGTGTAAATGAAACAAAATACTATTCCAGGTATGTTTTGAAAGCAAATGCCTGAAATTTTAACGTAGAAGGGGAAAAAGAGAACAATGTTGCTATGGCATAGGGGGGCTACATTCCCAGACGTCCCACTGTGGAAATCAAATGTACATGGCTGTATTTAAGACCTGTTTGAATGGAAGACCTACTACTCAGCATGTCTGCAAATGTAATGTAATTTTTAAGACAATGAATTCAGATTTTTTAATTAGTAATTCCAATTAGGGGTTATATTCTGCAAGATAGACTTTTCCTCTCTTTCTCCTATGTTATAATGTTGTTCCCTCATCAAAAACATACCTGGAGTTGTGTTTTTTTTTTTCATTCACACCTGTTTAAGTAATCATGTATTCTCTCTGGCGCTTCTGAGTTTCTGAGGCTTCAGCTCAGAATGCTTGCTTCCATGAACTCTCTCATAAACCTCAGGAACCCCTAACTCCAGGAAGCACTGACCAATCAAAAAGCCATCTACATCTAGTCTGCTTTAAACTGACTACATGTTCTATAACCAGGCTAACCACACCATGTTATGTGCACCTTAAAAATGTGTGGAAGAACCTTTCTTCCAGTACATTGTATTAATTCAGTAAGATACAGGAATTTGAACTGTACTTACAACAGTAATCCAATATGCAGTAATCCAAGAAGTGATTGAAAAACCCAAGACCCTCTATGAGGTGAAAATCATTTACTTATTACTTCTGTCTGGGTAAAACAGCACTCTTTGTGCAAGTTAAGTATCCCCTGGTCCTCATGTAAGTAACTGATTACCAAAATATGTGCACCAATGATGATTATAAGTATCATCATAGTGCTGTTTTTTTAGTTTTCCATACCCAGATGTAGGGTCTAAGGACAGGGAATGTTGTTCTGTACTGTCTGATTGTCTGTTATGTCTGTGCCCTGATGCGATAGCCTGGCTGGCCAGACAAACTCTTTTCCTATTCTATACATAGGTGTTAGTCTGGTACCCCTTTGTTTAAATTTTGTTTCTGTGGGGGGAACAATGAAAGGCCAATCAGAGAAACAAAGGGCGGGACCACCACTGACCCAAACAAACATGGCAGTTTGGCATTTTTGTCATAAAACACCAGAATACTGTATTATGAGCAGCTCTGTGCTTATTTCTGAATGGGGACAGCAGCAGAAGCCAGTTGTACAAAGATTTACATTTGGTTAATCCCTTTTTTGTGCATTAATTAAATTCTCATAATTAATCTAAAGAAGTGCTCCATAAGCAGAGTTTGAATGTGTTTCTCTCACCACTGTGCACATGTTCCTTACCGCCATGTAAGGCCGACAGCCTGCGTCTCTAGTCTTTGCTATGGAGTCCACCAGCTGACCACTGATCCCAAAATCACACAGCTTAATGTTACCCCTTCGGTCCATTAGAATGTTGGAAGGCTTGATGTCTAAATCAAATCAGAGCAAAATTAATAATAAGAAAATGTTTTTATTTCACAAAGTATAAGCACTCACCTCTGTGAATTATTTTCAAGTTTTCTTTTAAGTGGTTCAGTGCTTTAACCGTCTGTAGAGGACACATGTTAGTCTCATATATATACATATATACAGTCTATATAAATGTACATTATAAAGAAAGAAAATCTACTCACTGCTAATGTTATTTTGCCTAATATCTCCTCTGGAATGACATCGTCTAATGAACAATATACATATTTGTAGAATTTATCTAATGAGGTAGCCATAAGTTCCATACAAATCCAACAGTCGCCCTGAAATGACAAGAGACAGGACAGTTAACTTTTAGATCCATTCCAATATGAACAGACCCTACCCCGGTCTATTCGGCACAAAGAATCCAAAATCAGAATTCACATGGAAGCACTGACACGGAATTAGGCATGTGAGTTGAGTTGAGCTGCTCTATGACTGTAATGGCTGAAAATGCAGTGCTCCTCATTTTCTGCCGTGCACCCAACCACTACCTAACTACTACTTTTTACAGCTCCTGTCTCTGGGCTTCAGTCTGTTCCATGTCCTTTTAAATCCTTACAATGAAGACTGAAGAGTCTTTAAAGGCTGCGTAAAGCCTACGCGATGAGTGTCAGTACTGCTGTGTTTATCTCATTGCCTCACAATGCACATTGACTTTTTCATTGCATTGCTATGGGGAAAGATCCAGTCGAGCTGAGCATAGTTGCTCCCTTTATTGGTGCGTCTTTTGCTCACGCAAAATTCTCATTTACATATCAGATTTGCAGGAGCAATTATTTGCGCAGTTTCCCCCTAATATATCTTAGTAAATATGGCCCTAAGTTGGCTGTTTTTTGTTTTGTTTTTGCTGCAAAAAAAGAACAGACAGCAACAGCACAGAGGAAAATGGATATCCTAATATGCAAAAGATGTCTCAAGAATGTTTTACAAAATTCATCAATTCTTCTTATAGATTATTATTTTGATTCTTTCTATACAGACACAAAAATTATATATTTTTTGTGAATCAAAATAATATATCTCAAGAAAGTCGCAGCGAAGGGGGGATACTTAGTTCCAAGATGTAAAACAAAGTGTTTTAAAAACAGCTTCATCCCCAGCAGCTGTCACTGGTGAATAAGCTGTAACTACTGCACCTTTCCACTAAACTGTTTCTAGAGGCTATTTATTTATTTTGTTTTGTAGTGTTTTTTTTTTATTTATTTGCTTTTATGTCATTTTAACTTGATGGTTGCTCTTATTCTAATTTTATTCATAATCTTATTGGCCTTTATTATTGATGTGATACACATATTGATGTGATTTACATTTTTGATCAGCACTTTGGGGCACTTTGATCTATGTCCTGTTATTTATGGCTATGTTTTTTAATCCTGTCTGGAAGCCTGAACTGCAAACCAATTCTACCAACAGGTATAAATAAAGTTACCTGAACCTGAAGGACGGTGGGGGTTGGACACTTAACATGATGGCACATTGGGAACATCACCCATAAATTTATCTTAGAAGTTAAGGTAACGTACTTATACAACATTAGTGAAATAAACACTTTATTAGGAATTAATTTAAGTGGAAAGTCAATGAATATGTCTAGTCAAGCAGCTAATCTATTAAATCTACTCTAAAAAAATACTCTGAAAGGCAAAAGGAGCAGACAAGGAAAAAAAAATCTCATATTAATGTGTGGTGTGTTCTTCTACCTCTCTGAAGAGGGCGCCGTAGAACTGCACGATGTAGGGGCAGTCACTGCTCCTCATCACCACGTCCAGGTCCATGAGCAGCTGCTTCTGCTCCTTCTCATCCACAGTGGAGCGGATCCTCTGAGGGACACAAACACAAAGATATGTAACCAGAAGAACAAGCTCAGAAGAAGAGCCTAGTTTTGTGTACATTTTACATTCTTCTATTGTTCGAGAAAACCTTTTCAGAAAATCTCTTCAGACCATTACACATGCACAGCTCACACATCTTCACAAGCAAAGGTCAAGAATCAAGCACTTTTTAGGACTTTTTCAAAGTGCTTTTAAGCTTTTCCAGCTTATTACAATAATGTATACTTGCATGTATACTGCAGACATTTCAAGAACTCTGTCCAAAATTTTGAAACCTTTCAAATGTTGCATTTATTTAACTAATTCACTAGACCAGTGGTTCTCAAACTGTGGTACAGGTACAACTGTCTGTCCACAGACTTCTACTGGTGGTCAAGAGTCTTTTGCAGTTCAAGTCCTGATTTAGTTTCGTTTATTTGCTTTAATTCTTGTTTTAGCCCTGCTCGGGTTTTGTTCTGGTTTAGAGCTTCTTCTGTCTTGGATCTATCCCTGATTTAGTCTTGGATCCAACCTGGTTTAATCCTGGTTTAGTCTTGGATCCAACCTGGTTTAATCCTGGATTAGTCCTCATTCAGCCCTGGATTTGCTCTGGTTTATTTCTGGTTAAGACCTTCTTCTTCTGTCTTGGATCTGTCCCTGTTTAATCCCAATTTAGTCCTGGTTTAGATCTGGTTTAATCCTGGTTTAGTATTGGATCCAACCTGGTGTAGTCTGGTCCAAAGTTCTGGTTTTGCCCTTAAATAGCCCTGGTTTTACCCTGGTTTATGCTGGTTTAGACCAGGCTCAGTACTGTTTCAAGACTGGTTTAGTCAAGATTTAGGCCTAGTTTAGTTTATTTTTATACTAAACATAAGGCATAATGCTGCATTTGTGTGGACCTTAACAGATGTTGTGGTGGCGACCTTACACCACTAGATGTCCCTGTACCGCTTCAAATGTATCTCATACTATTAAATTTTGTAGTAGTTAGTGGCTGAAAATATAATAATGTATGAATGAAATATAAATAAAAATCTTGTTTTTTGTAGCTTATAAATATGTACTAGGTAAACAAAAGATATATGGGGACTGGATCCAATACACAACAGACAACACCATATATTTGCTTTTCAAACTGTTTCAAACTATTTTTCAGACCAAGCTAGCGCTAAAACCAGAAACATCAAAGTATCTTACGTCAGTGGTTCTCAAACTGTGGTACCTCTGTAGTTATCCAGACTTCTACTGGAGATATTCAAAACCTTTTGCAATTTGAGTCCTGATTTAGTTTAATTTAGACCCAGTTTTCTTTTTTTGTAATATGTAAAGGTGTAGTGTGGTTTTGTCCTGATTTAGTCCTGGATTAGTTCTGGTTAAGACCTAGTTAAGTCCTGCTTATCACTGGTTCAGACCTAGTTTAGTCCTGATTTAGTCCTGGTTTTGAGCTGGTTTAGCCATAGTTCGGTCCTGGTTTAGACCTAGTTTAGAGCTGTTCCAGCCCTAGTTTAGTCCTGGCTCAGAGCTGGTTCAGCAGTAGTTTAGTCCTGGATTACTCCTACTGTAGATCTGGTTTAGTCTCAGTTTAGTCTTACTCCTTGTTCTGTCCTTTAGACTTAGGCTATGGTACTTGGACTGGTACTTATGTTAGGTGGACCTTGGTTTGATAATGATAAGGAGAATCACTGTCCTTTTCAGTATTTAGTGGAGATATACCTTGACTGCCATGATCTGTCCGGTGGGCTTGTGCACCATCTTGTTTACAGATCCGTACGCCCCTCGCCCGATCTCGCCCAGGTCTCTGAGGTCCTCTGCGGTGAAGTCGCAGTGCTGCTCTGGAGAGATCTTCAGCTTCCCTGAAGACTCCAGACTGTGAGTGCGCAGACGCTCTCTGGACCACAGCCACAACATCAGGAGACAAGCATGGAGGAGAGAGAGGGAAGATAAGTGAGTTAGACCTGAGGTTCTCAAACTGTGGAACAGGTACCACTTGTGGTACTCAAAAGTCTCTGGCAGAAGTCTAGATTTTGGTTTAATTTAGAACCAATTTAATTCTTGTTTTAGCCCTGTTCTGGTCTTGTTCTGGATAAGACCTTCTGTCCTAGATCTGTCCCTGTGTAATCATGGTTTAGTCTTGATCCAGCCTGGTTTACTGATGGTTCTTCCTCCTTCGGGGCTGGTTTTTCCCTTATTTACTATTGTTTTAGATATTTTTTTCTCTGTGATCTGTCCCTGTTTAATCCTGGTTTAGTCCTAATTTAGGCCTGGTTAATACTTTTTTTTTCTTGAATCCATCCCTGTTTAATCCTGGTTTTGATCTGGTTTAGTCCTGGTTTAGTTCTTGTTCAGACTTTGTTTAGTCCTCATTCAGGCCTGGATTAGACTTTTTTTGTCTTGGAACTATCCCTATTTAATCCTGGTTTAGTCCTGGTTTAGCTCTAGTTTACTCCTGGTTTAGTCCTGGCTTAGTTCTCATCCAGGCCTTGTTTAATCCTGGTTTTGCCCTGGTTATGCTCCTGATGAGGTGGCGGATGGTCTTCTGAGGGATCTGCTCCCAGATCTGGACTAAAGCATCCACCAACTCCTGGACAGTCTGTGGTGCAACGTGGCGTTGGTGGATGGAGCGAGACATGATGTCCCAGATGTGCTCAATTGGATTCAGGTCTGGGGAACAGGCGGCCAGTCCATGGCATCAATGCCTTCGTCTTGCAGGAACTGCTGACACACTCCAGCCTGGAGGTCATTTTGCAGGGCTCTGGCAGTGCTCCTCCTGTTCCTCCTTGCACAAAGGAGGAGGTAGCGGTCCTGCTGCTGGGTTGTTGCCCTCCTACGGCCTCCTCCACGTCTCCTGATGTACTGGCCTGTCTCCTGGTAGTGCCTCCATGCTCTGGACACTACGCTGACAGACACAGCAAACCTTCTTGCCACAGCTCACATTGATGTGCCATCCTGGATGAGCTGCACTACCTGAGCCACTTGTGTGGGTTGTAGACTCTGTCTCATGCTACCACTAGAGTGAAAGCACCGCCAGCATTCAAAAGTGACCAAAACATCAGCCAGAAAGCATAGGAACTGAGAAGTGGTCTGTGGTCACCTCCTGCAGAACCACTCCTTTATTGGGGGTGTCTTGCTAATTGCCTATAATTTCCACGTGTTGTCTGTTCCATTTGCACAACAGCAGTGAAACTGATGTCAATCAGTGTTGCTTCCTAAGTGGACAGTTTGATTTCACAGACGTGTGACTGACTTGGAGTTACATTGTGTTGTTTAAGTGTTCCCTTTATTTTTTTGAGCAGTGTAGTTCAACAGTAAGATCAGGTCAGACTCACAACAGCCAGTCTTCTTGTATGTAGACCTCTTCTTGAGTGGAGGCATGTGATCTGATAGTGGGCTCTGGAAGCTGGGGGGTGGAGGTTAGAGGTGGGTACTCACATGTGTGGGTTCTGAAAGCTGTGGGGTGGGGGCTGGAGGGGCAGCCTGGAGGTGGGCTTCACTGGGGGGTTGGCGAAGTTCAGCTTCAGAGCGTTGCGTTTACCTGAGAAAACCAACACAGACACAAATCCAAATCCCAGCGCATGCACATACAGTACAAGCAGCTGTCCCACAGAGGAGGTCACGTGACTCATGGAGCGACACCAGTGGACTGACAGCTTATTAAACTTATTCACTAACAGGCTATTCATACTGCTTTTATTTTATTAAAGATTTGCAAAATTAGGCTGAAATTCACACTGCTTCAATTGGGGAAAAAATTGATAAAGTCATGTTTTCCAACCAAAAATAATGAGCAGACTTTGTTGTCATTATTTTCAGGATGTTTTTTTCCCGTCTACATGAAAACCAAATTTTTCTCTTGTGTGAACAGGAGAAGATTTAAGGTTCTCTGTGATGCTCCATGAGAAACAAGACCACCATTATAAACTATAAAGATGTAATTCCATCCTTAATGCACAATCTGAACCAGCCAGAGCTAACTGAATATGCTGATGAACATGTACTTGTCTTAGTTCAGTGTCGGAGCCATTAATACAGTCATGTGAAAAAGTTATTTTCCACACTTAGAATTTTCTTACTATGTTGGTACTAGTATTGTAAGGTTAAACAAAACGTTGAAAGGCCTGTAGAATGAGACTGAGATGGATGCAAGTAAGAATTCTATGGTCGAATCTGCTAGTAAAGTGTCAAAATGAAGATGTTTTAGCCTGGTTTATGGTTAATGTCTCTGCAACTACTGGGCCTGTCCACGTAAAACAAAAACTGGCACAAAGTTCACTCTCTGTCAGCACAAATTAACAAAGGTGAAATAATTCTTTCATTATAGCCTCACAAAGTGGTGATATTATTCAATCACACAGGCGTGATTGTTGTCGACAGGCAAAGCATTAGGTCACAAGGTTAATAAAGTGTGTGTTGACCCAATTGCTAACAAACAATGATCGGGTTTAGACAGCAAAGTGGAGAAATATAGAATTGTTTTACTTTTTTCCCCCCAGGTTTTTAGGTGCTCTATAGCCTCGTAACCCAGGAAAGTGTGAATCTCAACCTAAATGAAAGGCTGCGGTGCATTTGGAGGGCTATGTGAACGGCTATGTTGTCATACTGACTGTCAGAATTCAGAAAAGCAGGTAATAACCTTTTCAGATGACTATAAATGTATTCAATAAGTCCACAAAACACCTAACTCATTTTGTCCTTTATGTTGAAATGATCTTGAGATTCTAATGCAGACTTTTTGATTAAAATCTGCAGTGGCATTTTTGTGCCACGGTCAGAGAGACAGGGTTTCTGCAGGGTTCTACAAGTTTAAGTAAAGTCTTGTATAGAGAAGACATTGTTTAGGAAAATTAAGACCTATTTCCTGAGCAAGTAGTGTACAAAAAATTGTGACTGCTTGCGACAGTGAGTGCTGCAAAGCATTTTGGCCTTGGTAGGAAAAGATTACAGCTCTTGTATTGGCAACAGTAATACACCTTTGAGCAATTTAGAATAAGCTGGTGGCTGCAGCCACCTCAAAAAACATACATGGAGTAGTATTTTGTTTCATTCACATTAATAATCCTGTATGCTGATACTGTCTCTTTCACAAGAGCTGAAAAACCTCAGTCTCAAAGCTCTACGTAGGCACCTGAAACCAAGAAGTGCTCCTGGACATTTCTAAAGCCCATACACTGTCACTGGACTCTGTAGCGACGGCAATTTAATTGCTGAAATTATCTGAAACCAAAGCAGTCAGCTCATTGAAATAGGTATTTATGCTCTGTCAAGTCCCCACTGTTGCCAGTAGGGAGCGACACACAAATTGACAGCAGCAACTTCCCAAAAGAAGATGTATTCCACATATACATTATTTTAAGTTATAAAATATTAAATACTAATGTAAAGGTGTCTAAAACTATTTCAAAAAGCCTAAAAAAGCATACAATGGGACAAATTTTTAAGGCCTTAAATTCAGAATGTAAGACTTTTTTAGACTTCTCAAGACCCTGCGGAAACCCTGGAGAAAGCACAAACTGCAGTGTGAACTCAAGAACTCAGACTTGGAGGGGGTTCCCAATGCTCAGATCAGTGGACTCACCTTGTCTGTAATTATCTTACAAGCTAAATGTTTTAACATACACAGAAAAAGATTTCCATTATAAAGGTTACTTACAGATGCTGATATTGGGAACCCCCAGACATTTCTAATACCAACTTAAATCTCATCCCTGAGTACTGACAGAACACTTGGGCAGCACTTTATTATGAACAGGAAAAAAAATCTATTTTTACTATTTTTCTTTCATTTTTCTAAAAATTACATGTTATAAAGTGCTGTGTTGAAGTGTTAGGTCTTGGCCATGCCCTGCTCCACAGCTCTTCACTGCATCCCTTAACCTTTACACCCAAATGCACAAGAACATATCTAGTCCCCGCATTAAACAGTGGACAGACTCCCATGGACCAGAGCACCACACAGGCTTCTTCAGTAGTGTACAGGAGCTTCCTTTCACCAGTTCCATCCAATCACAATCAGGACCGAAAGAAAAGACCAGCAGTCACCCAGCTCCAAACCAGAGAAAGAGTGAAAGGAAACCACGTTAGACTACTGAGGTGCACCACAGGCCGGGACAGTGGGTGTGCATGACTATGGCTTACTTTGGGGCGCTCCAGACAGGCTTATCTGAAACCCTGCAGCACAGAAAAGACATTACTGGAACTTTGAGTACTGGGTGAATATACTGGTCTACCAGAAAAAGTAGAAGTCAGGTACTTGAAAGAGGATTACATTTTGATTCAAATTGGTGAAATCTGTGTCATCACTGCCAGAAACTTAAATTGGAAACATTTAAATGATGCCGTTCATCAGCTAAGGGTAACCACTGCACTTTTTGTGATCTTAGGGTATAAATGTTTTCTAGAATTCTGCAGTGTTAGGTTGCTGCCAAAATTGTCTTTTCTACAATGGTGGTAAGTAATGACTTTTACTCAGTTTCTAGGTAGTTTCTTCTAGAGTATTCTAATATTGTATACCGTCTTAAGTGGCAAGGTGGGTAGCACATATAAAAGCAGTGGCAGCAGCAGTTGTATTTTGTAGATTGTAGAAGCTAAAATGTACCTCTGGCCTCTAGGTGTCGCTGTATGTTAATTATGCTGATAACCTGTCCCTATTTAAGGGAAGTAATTAATGCAGCAATTGTTCCATTTGTGAGAGGCAACAGTCCTTTGACTGTTTCAAGAGAATGCATAAAAAATAAAGGGCATTTAAAGTGCATATAATGAGTATTATGAACATATAATAAGTGTATATAATGAGAGGGCCACTCGCCTCTACATAAATGTTGTAGCCGTAATAGTGGTATTAGCAGACTTTGCTGTGCAGTTACCAAAACTCTTTTAAAAGAACTTTTTACATTCAAAACTTTTGTTGATTACTTTTTCTTCTACTTAATTACTATTTTATTGAAGTAAAAGTACCTTAATGTCAGTGCAGATTTTGAGTAGCCTACTTCTTCCACCTCTGAAGTAAAAATTGTAGTGAAATAAAATGCTCAAAAACTCAAATGTCATTAATTTATTAGGGCCACAGGTAGACTACTGGTTGAAAGTTGAATATTTGATAAAGGTGAAGCGTATACCATACAACCCACTTTAAGAACCACCAGGGAACTGCAGTGTGACCTCTTCATGTCAACAATATATGAAATTGCCAATATTGCTCCTTGTTGCGGTCTCATTAAAAGGGGTCTGTCTACTGTGGAGCTTATATATAAAACTATGAATGATAAATGAAAACAGATATCATGCAGTATGTGAAAATAAACTGAGAAAACACAACAAATATACCAAAAACGTTGTGTAAGATACATTTAAAGTGGACTTATGCGTCCACTACCAAATGTAGAACACAAAACCAAAGTGATCCTGGAACAGAAATGTGTGAATACCTGTTTCATTATGACATCTCCAGCAGCTGTTGGTTTCTGTAAGGTTTAGATAAAACATTTGATACTGGACAGATTCACACACAGACGCACCTCATGCACAGAGGAGGGCATTGCACCAGCAGTGGATGCAGACTGTTGTTTTGGACTATTTGGTGCAGTAACACAAATTAATACAATCATCTTCTGCTAGTAACTTTCACTATTATCACTGTTCTTTTATTAAAATGCCAATGGTTGCTTTCTATAAAACTATGCACCACCGTGAGGAAAAAATGCAACAGTCTGGTTGTTAAATACCCGTGTGTTTTGGCACAGTCAACGTGTATTTGTATGACTATGAACTTACGTAATATACAATAATGTACACAAAAATTATAAGGACAAAACCAGTAATGTCAGGACTAATGTTACTTGTATTATTGGTGCATTTCTGTTGTGTTTTGCCCTGACCGACTGTAGATATTTTGGCTTGAGGAGACAGTAGGAGGCCTACTGGCAGCTAATGTTAGCCTGGATGGAAGAATAAAGCTAACGACTTATATTGAATGCGTCTTATTAAAGGCTTTCATTAATGACATTCGTCTTCTTCCTAAACATTACGTTAAATAACTTATGGAACATAAACTGCTCGGAGTGGAGCCATAGGCCTGGTTGAAGCAGCACAGGGCTAGCGCATCATGCTAACCTGCTAGCCTGGACGTTCCAGCTCCGTAAAGGCACGCGAGACAGGCCAGAGCGGAAGCCGCGCGCTCACACCCCGCCTTCGCAATAAAAGCACTGTTTACAAATAGACTATACTACTGCCTTATTACTGTTACACACTACAAATAGGGTGACCACACTTCCCCATTTAACGGGGACAGTCTGTAAAAACACAAAAATGTCTGAAACTTAAAAACTTTTGTCACTAAAATGATAAACAATGTCATAAATGGCCATTAAAATTCAAAACTTAAGCCATCATGGACTTTAATTAAATGACAGAAAATTATATTGATTTCTGAAGCTTTTATGTCAAGTCTAGTTTTTGGGTCACCCTAACTATAAAGTAATGCGTAATAGTACAGGACATCATGTATAATTTTAACTTTTAAACTTTACGATACACTTCAGTAAACATTTAAGGGTAATATTTTACCATAAAATTAATAAAATGTCAGCATCCACTTATATTTTTAAGTCGCCGGGTCACATCTATTTATATATTTAAAAAAGGGAGATGAAGTGAGCACTAGGCATTTAATAAATGTTTACTAAGTGTCTACAATTCAATATTAATCATTCATTCACTACAGCTTTCAAATCATTTATCCTAAATCATTAAAAAACAAAATGCTCCTGGCTCGACAGATATTACACTAACTATGAGTATGCTACACATAAACGACCACAGTCCTTCACACTAACAAACTTTCTATAGGAGCTTAAAGCGCCTTTGGACTAATAGCTTTTATTTTGAAGACGTGCAGAGGAAGTGCTGTCTTATTTAGTTCCCCTTGACTCTACTGCTGTTGCTTCTGGGAAAGCTACTTGCTACCTTACTCCTTTCCTCTGTGCTGTGTGTGTGCGGAAGACTGAAGCCCGGTGACATTGAGGCGGCGGGGGCCCACCTTGCATGCTGCTGCTCTGGGTGTGCTGCTGGAACTGGTGCGACGCGGAGCCCACGACGCCGCCGCCGCTGTTGCTGGAGCCCGTGGAGTTGCTGTCGGGACTGGGAGTCGCCATTGTTGTGGTGGATTCCGGCAGCAGGCAGCGCTCAGGCTGCAATGCAGAGAGAGAGGGACAGAGAGGGAGGGAGGGAGGGAGGAAAGTTCGCCCTCTCTGCCTCCAGACGGGACACTGCGGCACTTGAACGCAGCAGCCGCACCACAGCCACGTCTGAGGCGGTGCTGCCTTCAGGGACACTCCGAAATACTGCAACATTTAGTTTGAATTGTTTTAATTGTACATATAGTGACCAGGGCTTGACATTAACACTAGCCAACCGACCAAATGCTGGTAGGGTGACCACCTGTCCCAATTTTGGTTGTCCTGCACAGCCATTTAGTCCTCTCTCCCACCTTCCCACTGATTACAATAATGTCCCACTTTTTCATTGGTGCTCAGTGGATCTTATACAGTGGTGGAAGAAGTACTCAATTACTTTATTTAAGTAAAAGCACAGATAAAGGAGCAAAAAACTGATCAAGTAAAAGTATCACCTTGAAATTTCTACTTAAGTAAAAAATATAAAAGTACTCACTTTTAAATGTACTTGTGAGTAAAAAAGTAAAAGTATTTTGCACAGACTTGACAACACATGAATGTGTTAAATGTGAGTGATTTTGCTGAAATATTGTGCTGATTCCAGATGAAACAAACTGGTGCAGTAGAAGAGACTGAATCTGTAGCTGAGCTCTTCTGTCTTTATTATTCTGCTGTTTCTAAAGGAGTACTACTTTACTGCATCTGTTATATTTAAGTACAATGTCTGCAAGGAGGGCATGTCAAAAACACATGATTTTAAACCAAAACTCAAAATACTTTGTACTTCAAACCAACTTATAAATGTAGTGGAGTAAAAAGTACAAATACTTGCTCTAAAATGTAGTGATGTAAAAATAAATGTACCCCTTGTAAAATTCCCACAAGTACAGATACATTAAAATTATACTTAAGTAAAGTAACTAAGTACTTTTACATTGTTACATTCCACCACTGATCTTATAAAAAGAGTGAAGAACTTCATGATCAGGTCAGTGTTCCTGGTGTAAAATGTAGAATAAATATTTGAGGACGTCCTGTCTCTGGTGTTATAGCCTTTATGGTTGGTGTCTGTCTTGCTGCCTCTGTTTCAGGAAAGGTGGTGTTGGTGCTGGATTGTTTTGATATAATGCAGATTGAGAGCGTTGATTTATTTATTTATTTTTTATTCCAGTGAATAAAGTGTCAGTAAAGACATACTTTGCAAAATGTGTGTTTTTGGGATAAAAACAGCACATCATTAGTTTTATATCTCATTAAGTTGATAATATAGATTTGTATATCGGAGCATTTATTTTTCGAGTTCACCTCAAAAAGTACAAAAAGTGGGACAAGTTGTGTGATTTGGTGGGACAAGGTGGGATGGACTCAAGAAATAAATCTTTTGAAATACAAATCTAGCTTTACCAACTTACTGAGATACAAGTTCCTTGGTGGTGGAATGTAATGAAGTAAAAGTACTTAGTTACTTTACTTAAGTACATTTTGCTAGGGGTACTTTTATGTCACTAAATTTTAGAGCAAGTATCTGTACTTTTTGCTTAACTACTTTTAAAAAAAAAAATTAAAAGTAAAAAGTATTATGAGTTTGGTTTAAAATCATTACTTTTTGCCTTGGTTGCTGTAGACTCAGTACATAAGTATAAAAGAAGTGCAAAATACTAACGTAAGTATTTTTATACTTTTACTTAAGTAGAAATTTTCATGTGATACTTTTACTTGAGTAAATTTGTGCTCCTTTATCTGTACTTTTACTTAAGTAAAAAAATTGAGTACTTCTTCCACTACTGTTGATGTGCCATTGTTGATGTGTGTCCCCAAAACACACAGTAGAAGTAATGTCTTTACTGAGACTTTATTCAATGAAATAAAAAAAGGTGAAACAGAAAAAAATCAAAGCTTTCAGTCTGTATATTCTCAAAACAATCCAGCTCCAACCCCAGCTCAGCTCCAGGAGAGGCCTGTTCTGAAACACGGGCAGCAACACACCAACCATATTTTCAACCTATCAAGATGGGGCGATCCACAAATATTTATTCCACATTTTACACCAGGAAAACTGACCTTACTTTGTTGATCTTAAGATCCACTGAGCACCAGTGACAAAGAGGGACATTGTCTTAATCAGTGGCCCAGAGGGACAGAGGACTAAATGGCTGTGCAGTACAACCACAAGTGGGACAGGTGGTCACCCTACTCCCACTAACCACTTGGCCGGTTGAATTTTATGAATACCTATTGCATATATTAATTTTAAAGGCTGAGCCTGAATTTATATTGCTCTGCTTGAGTGTACACCATTTAGTAGAGATGTAACTATATCCAAATGTTACACTATGGTATTATCATGGTATTAATCCTGTGGTCTGATATTTACTGCGATATTGTGGCGAGGCTCACATGTTGTAGAAAAGCTCACAATAATGAAACGCATTCTCCAAAAATGCCCTGATGAGCCTTTAGGGATTTAGTTATGATATTTCAAAAGATTAAGACTGAAAATGTGTTTAATAACAATAATTTTGTCATATTGGCTGCACTGAAACGGAGTAAAGGACAGTTCACTCTAGTTCACAGGATAGACGAAAATATTGTGAGACTTTTGAAATTGCGATATCACAATATTGTCAGTATTGTTACATCAATTTATTTTGCTTATCCTGTCCATACATAAAACTGAATTTTATATTTCATTAACTAATTACATTGTGGCTAGTAAAGACACAAATTTTCTAGCAACTTTTGATAAATACTAGCCACGGTGGCCAGTGAACAAAAAACAAAATGTCAAGCCCTAATAGTGACTATTTGTCAAAGAAAACTAACAAACATAAACTTGACTAAACTTAGAATACATAACTCAAATAATCACTGTGATGTTTACGCAGAACAAATGTCATTGTCCATACCAAGAGGTGCAGTTTTAGTTTGTTTCAGGGCAGCCACAAGGGCTCAAAATTTGTAAAAAGTCATTAAATTTGATGTTGTTAAAATCTAGGCCGGGGACACAGTGGCAGAGCAGAGTGGTTGTGCTCTCGCGTCCCAGCAAGGAGATTGTTGATCCTCCGGCCGGCCAACACACACACTCTCTGGGTGGAGTCTGCATGTCCTCCCCGTGTTACCGTGGGTTCTCTCTGGGTTCTCCGGCTTCCTCCCAAAGTCCAAAGACATGCATGTGTTAGGTGAACTGGTGATTCTAAATCACCCCTATTGAATGAATGTGAGAGTGAATGGTTGTCTGTCTCTGTGTCAGCCCTGAGACTAACTGGCCCCATCCAGGGTGTACCCCGCCTAAGACCCAAAGTTACTGGGATAGGCTCCAGTCACCTGCATCCCCTAACGGGAATAAGAGGAAGACGATGAATTAAAATCTAGGCCTTAAAAGTATTAAATTTGTTCATCTGAGTCTTACATTTTCAAACTGTGACATCTAAGTCAAGTTGTTGCAGTGTTGTAGGTAAATAGATTAGTGAATAATTGCTACCAAAGCATTTTTTTGTGAAATTAATTATTCTAATTGTGTTAATGCTGTTCATCCCCAACTACTAGCATGTACTCAAAAAGTTGTTTTTTGTGTTTTTGAAAGCTTATATGACAGGTCTGCTGTTTCTATTTGCTGCATAATGTTGCAAAGAGCTATACTTTATAAGTAAAATCTGTGGTTCAGTTTAATTTTTTTCAATGCAGCACTGCAGTTATGTCACCTGCGGCTTTTAAAATAAAATGTTTTCATTAGTGTAAGGGGTGCACGGTGGCAGAGCAGTTAGCGTTCTCGCCTCCCAGCAAGGAGGTCGTGGGTTCGAGCCCCGGGCCGACCAACACACCATGAACATGAACTCTCTGGGTGGAGTCTGCATGTCCTCCCCGTGTTAGCGTGGGTTCTCTCTGGGTTCTCCGGCTTCCTCCCACCGTCCAAAGACATGCATGTGTTAGGTGAATTGGTGACTCTAAATTGACCCTAGTGAATGGTTGTCTGTCTGTGTTCGTCTCTGTGTCAGCCCTGCGACAAGCTGGCCCCTGTCCAGGGTGTACCCCGCCTACAGCCCAAAGTTACTGGGATAGGCTCCAGTCACCCGCGACCCCTAACGGGAATAAGCGGTGGAAAATGTATGTATGAATGAATAGTGTAAAAATTATACAGATTGTTCTTGGTCATGATCATGGCATTGGATTTGATTCTAAGTGGCATTAAAAAGTTATAATTTCACAAGACAAAGCCTGGAGGTATCCTGTCATTTTTTCAGTTTTTTGGCAGGCAAACAACAAGGAAATTTGTCAAAGGCCTACTTGCTGCCTCCCAGCTGGACATGATGTCTGCTAAAAAAACAAAAGCCCACTCAGGTGAATGCTGGTCCATCTGCACTGTGTGCATTTATCCCCTAGGTGCCCATGGCCTAATCCAATAGAAAAGAAATACTACTAAAGTGCTAAATCCTAAACAATGAAATATAAACTAAACAAATTACTGTAAAAAGTAAACATAAGAAAACACTCTAAACAACATAGAATAAACAAAAAGAATAATTAGAAATAAGTAAACTAGGAAAACTAAATATTAATACTAATAAACAAAAAATTGTAATAAAAAAAATTGACAGCTTCTACAAAGCATGTCACACATTTTTAACTAATGGCTTTTATAAATGGGACAGTTACCCCTTTAGCCCAGATTGTTCTCCAGTGAGAGATTTTGTAAAAGAAATCAGTGTGTGAATATATATTTGATAGATTGTGACTTTTACTCACGATTTCTTTATGTGGTATAATCAATATTTAGTGAAAATGGCCTAAATCTATCGGTAGGAGTGCTGCCTGTGACAGGCTGAAGAAATGTTGTAGTATGTTTTTACATGAACATACTGTCTCATTAAGTATTTCTGTTATTATAGATGTCTTCAGAGATGTGTCCTGCTCTGTGGCTGAAGTTGACCCTGATGTATCCTGTCCTGGTTAGTATTTAGTAATACAGAGAAGAGTGTCCCTGAGTGTGACCAGTCCACAGTATCATCCACATACAAGAGGATAAGACCCACCAGAGGTCGTCCTGATCCTAAAAACAGAGCTTCACTCCACACAAGAGAGAGGATCCTCTAACCCATGGCTGTTAGACTGATGTCTCTCCTGATGAAGTCCTCAAAGAGAGAAGAACCCTGATCCACAGGAGCCACAGGAACTGCGCTAGTAAGACAAAAAGCTTTGACTACCACAAGTCATTCTTTGGTGTAACTTGTTTTTGTGTATTTGACCCTGTTGAATTATTTCTGTCATTATAGTATACTATGTCTCTAGAGATGTGTCCCATTCTGTTACTGCTCTCAAAACCTGTGTCCTGTCCAAGTTATTTTAATAATAAATTGCATCATTAAAACCCAAACTACTTTCCTCATAAAGTATTCACACTTATAGGACTGAAAATCTTAAGAAGACAACTTTAATCCCGCCAGAGTGGGACCTGACCTCAGTATTGTGAAGATGAAGGAAAGAGGATAGTGAGCACAGTGAGGTCCGAATCTTAGCCACAGAGAAAGGATGGTCTGAGCGAGGAGTCAAAGAAGCAATCTTTGTCAAAAAGATAAACCTTCTCTAGACAGAAATGGTGCGCTCAGATACAACCTCCCATCTGTTTACAACAGTCTCCTAAAACCCAAACAAAACAAACCAGTTTCACCCTGGTCATTAACATCTGAAGGAGCTGACCAGGCTGGGGAGGGTTAACCACTGTCCCCTTCACTCCAGCTGAGGACAAAGGACTCCTAACAACCCGAAACCACTCAGGCTCTTTTATAATCTATTTCGTCTCCTGAACCAATAGAATTTAGTTTCAGGTCTAAAACTCCTCCTTCCTAGGAGCAGAAAAACCTCCTCTCATACCAGATCAATTTCAGAATTGAGAAAGCCTCTTGGATAAAAGGTGAATTGCGATGTAATTACCCTGGATGAGTGAGAGTCTTCATAGACTAGAGGATAAAGGCCACTAGAGGGAGTCCTGATCCAAAAAACAGAGCTTCACTCAACACAAGTGAGAAGATCCTGTCTCTAATCTGTGTTATCTTAGACTCATGTACCAGTTTAATCAGATTTTTTTTTTTGTTTTTCAGGAAGGAAACCCAAAGCACCTTTCAAGCTGAAGTCCCTGAAGTCAGAAGATCATCAGGAAACCATATGACACTGGTAAGATTTAAAAAAAGCTTTCACTATTTTATGTTGGTGTGCATTTTTTGGATATCTAATGCATTTCTTTAGAGATGTGTTTTATGAAGAGAACTGAAAACACGTTTCCTGATGAAGTCCGTCTGCTAAAGAACACAGATACACAGGAACCACAGTCAACTCTGATGTACTTCTTCTCTGTAAGTACTTATCTGCAAATAAGAAGATATCAGTATTAAGTATTTTACACAAAAAAAATGTGTCTGACCTGAGTGATTTTTCCACAGAGTTGTCCAGGTCAGCTGAAGAGGATAAAAAGTCCTGGTCCAAAACAAAAGAGCTTCACTCGACACAAGTGAGAATAAGTTCGACCTTATATAAATAATCTCTGCTTTAACACTGATGTACCAGTTTAATCTCACATTATCTTTGTGTTGAAGGAAACACACAGTAAAACGCTTAAAAACATTGATGAAGTCCGTCTGCTAAGGAAGAAGGAACCACAGAAAGCACAGAACACTAGTGAGCTTCTGACTGACACAGATACATTTAAAGTTTTTAATCTAAACATATCATATAGTTCTAATGTGATCCTGGTGATACTTTGCAGTTGCTGTTAAAGCAGTTAATACCTGAGTACCGTATTTTCCGCACTATAAGGCGCATCTAAAAGCCTTTAATTTTCTCAAAAACCGACAGTGCGCCTTATAATCCAATGCGCCTTATATATGGATCAATGTTGGTTAATTATGGCGACCGTATTCAGGGGGCGTCGCCGA
This sequence comes from Bostrychus sinensis, assembly GCA_020698575.1. Lineage (NCBI taxonomy): Eukaryota > Metazoa > Chordata > Actinopteri > Gobiiformes > Eleotridae > Bostrychus > Bostrychus sinensis. The sequence goes on from CM036260.1 coordinate 3,367,489, forward strand.
AGTGACAGCGGTAAAAACGGTAAAGGGGAATTCCAGTCCCAGCTGTTCATGTGTGCCATAGGCGTGTTTATGGATCCTGCCGCAAAAGAACAAGGAGGCGTGGCCTTTGCTCCATCTCAGTAGAAGAGTTGCGACATTGAGGGGACAGAAAACTGAGCGCTCGAACGCTGTTCATGTAGCTTTGAACTGTGACAAATGGAGTATGGAAATACATTGTTTTCAATGAGGGAGTTGTAAGAACGCTGGTTTGTATTCTGTTAATAAAGTTTGACTGACTGACTTATCTGACTGTTTTATTGACATTCCCTTTAGCACAGCGCCATCTAGGGGATGTGCCTTATAATGCGGTGTGCCCTATATATGAAAACAGTTTTAAAATAGGCCATTCATTGAAGGTGCGCCTTATAATCCGATGCGCCTTATAGTGCGGAAAATACGGTACTTCAATTGGTCCGGTGGATCTAATAAAGGAGACCAAAAGAGCACAGGAAGACACAGCATCAGCGTCTCCTTAATGATACAAGAACAAGAACAACATGTGATAGACAGATGAAGGAAGACTGACCAGAAGACCACTCAGAAGATTACAAGGCTGAATCTACATCTGAACTATGAAAAGAAATTGCTGTCATTTGTAATTACAAAGGTTTTTTTTTGTTTGTTTTTTTGTATTTGTATTTATAGGTCTGATTATATTTTTGGTTAGTAATGGTATGGTCTTAATTCATTGGATTAACACACAAGTATTAAAAAGAAATATAGGATCATATTAAATGTAAAAAACAGATCAAAACATCTTAAAAGATGAATCTACAAGTTTCAGAAGACTGGTATGTGGAACATTCCTCCTAGCTCCCAGATGAGAAAATGTATATGTCAATAAAAATGTCATAATGAAAATAAGGATAGATTACATTTCTTATTATAAACAATGTGTCACATTCATATTCTTCCACTTAACGTACAGAGAAGCAGCCAGTAACAGTAACAGTACATAGCCTGCAGCATTCGCTTTTATTTTGGAAGCTGAATACTTGGTGTCAAGTTAGCACAGACCACACAGAGCACAGTCAACATTTAACATTTATGATTTAAATTAGGTATTTAGCATTTAGACATAACAAAGGCATATGAGATCTATATTTAAATATAAAAATATTCACAAATGCTGTAAATTTGGTAAAATAGAGACTTGAAAAATCCTACTTGTGTTTTGAACATCATTTCAGTTAATTGTGGCAAAAAGTTAATATTATTTTTATACAGTGTAAATGGTACAAATGCGGAGAGAGCTTTCATACTGTAAACGAGAAAAACTTTGGGCGACCACAAGGGTCAATAGGTCCCTTGTGGTCACCCAAAGGGAACCACAAGGAACATCACAATGAACATACACATGTTCATTGTGTATTTAAAATACTTTTCTTTTGCCATCACCAGCAACTGTTACAGTGTGTCATTACTGTATTGATCTCTAACCAAAATTGTCAAACTATTTACTGTAAGTACTAGGGATGCACATTCGGTTAATTTTCAGTCAGTTTTCAGTCTTAACTAACGATTATAGAAGATTAACCATTAACCACCGGCTTGACATCACCTGTCATTATGTTTTATAAAAAACAGCTCTTTATTTAATTCAAAGTTATGAACACAATAAAACAAATGTATTTTTTAAAAACTAAAGACAAGTTATAGGCTTGTATATTTTAGGAAATAGTTGCTTAATTTTATGTTCAATTTGCCCTAACTCTCCAATGGTACTGTACCTTTACTCTACTGTACAGCATAACCATTAATTGTTAGTATTTCATTCAATCGATTATGGCCATGATGCCAATGAATTAATTAACCACAAACACCCCTAGTTAGTACATTATAGTAGTACTCTCCCTGAGCAGACTTATGCTCAGGACATAAAAGAGGGGACTGAACTGAGCCTAACAGAAGCAGTCTGGAGCACAGGACAGAGACATTTGGTGCTAAGTCGTGGAGACCACAGCACTGCAGAGCAACTACTGATGAGAGAGAGACATCATGGTCTATACCAGTGGTTCTCAAACTGTGGTATGGGCACCCCTGATGGTTCTTTTTGTGGTGGTCAGAGCGATCACTGATTTTGTGTTGGTTTAGACCTGGTTTTGTCCTGTAACCGTGAGGTAGGACCTGGTTTAGTTGGAGTTTAGTCCTGGGTTAGACCTGGTTTACTCCCTGACTTTCTTTTATTTAGTGTGTGTTGTTAATCCCCTTTTTTTTCCTTGGGTTAGACCTGGCTTAGTTAAGATTTAGGCCCATTTTAGTCCAATAAAGATGGTACTTAGAAAGCAAAATTATGTGCGCGTGAGAATCAAGTAATACAATAGGAAACTGGCTGATGGCAAATCCATAAGCTTTTGAAGCTTCCTCGGTGTAATTTTACTATGTAATCAATATACTATATATAATGTCCAATATAATCTCATACTTATAACAGTGTGTTTACTGGTTTGCATGAGGTAATATAACATTTTAAAAGGGTAATTTTGAAATGATCAAACTATAAAAAAAAAGATCAATTGTCTTTCATTAGAACTTGGATAAGCTTTAACATATGAGAGTTTTATTGTATATTTTCACTAACAGTAATATTACTGATGAGTTACAGTAAATGTTATTTTGTGTTTAAACTGGCAACATAATATGTAAAAAAAACAATTTCCTAAATAATGAAATAATTTCATGTGATCATATCAATCACTGCATTACATACATTTTACCCAGTAAAAATATTAAAACTGTGTGCAATAATACGCCACATGCAAAAAGGCACCCATTAAAATGATTTAAACTGTAGGTTACAGTTTTTTTTACAGAATTTTAAAAACACTGCAAAAAAGTTGAATCTCATTAAACCAAACTAAAATATTATTATTCAACAAACTGAAAAAAAAAAAAAAACACTCTGAAATAACTTAGTAATGGCTCATTGAAAGTATGAGGTAACTCATACAGTGCATTCAATCAGAAAATCTAAACTTAAAAAAATGGTCTAAATGTGCAAATATCTATAAATGTAGATACAGTTCATAAGTTCCCTGAATGTTCCAAAAAACCCTTCATAATGCCATATCCAACTAAATCCATACATTTTTTTTTTGTTAAAAGAAAGTGCCTTCTTACTGGAGGTTTTGGTTTTATCAAAACTTAAACACTCTACTTGAGATTCTCCCATATCCCTTCAGCACCATCCTGTCCTCATACACAGACACTGTCCCGAATGCATCTCCGAGCGGGGGGGTCTCGATCACCCCCTCTAAAGTCAGGTGGTGCACTCCACTCCCCTTGTCGTAGCAGTACCCTCCGTCGTGGTCGTGTCCTGCGATGAACAGCACCACGCTGTGGTGAGACCGGGTCAGCTGCAACAGTTCAGCGTAGTTCCAGGCCAGACACGCGCCGTCTGTGGAGTCTGGGTGCACGGGTAGGTGACCTAAAGCGACATGTTAGCATTCAGGCTTTTTCTGACACTGATTAAGCTGGCGACATGTTTCAGCCCCCTTCAAATTCATTCATTTTTGGGGTGAACTTAAGTGTTTTGTTGACAAGTTTTTTATTAAACACAATATCAATAGGTGAACACTAATTACTAATAAAAGTTGGGTGTGTTTATATGATTTCTATTTGCTGCAAATTCTGTTAAAAGAGTGCATCAAACCAATTCTATTTTATTTAGTTTCATTATTATTTCATTCTAATCTACAGTGGCTTGCAAAAGTATTTATACCTCTTGGTATTTTTCCTTTACTGTTGCCTTACAACCTGGTATTAAATGGATCACTGGGAGGTTTATGTCAGTCACTTTACATCACTTGCACACTCAAGTTTTCTGTTTTACTGTAATATTTCTTTGCTTCACAATAAAAAGTATTTTGCCTTTTCATAGTTGTTGTCATAAGTATTCATCCCCTCAAGTTAGTACTCTGTAGAACCACCTTCTGAAGGACTTCTAGCTCCAAGTCTTCTAGGATGAGTTTTTATGAGCTTGCTTCATAAAATTACTGTATTTTCCAGACTATAAGTCGCACTTTTTTTTCATAGTCTGGCTAGGGGTGCGACGTATACTCAGGTGCGACCGAGTATACGTCAGTCGCACCTTTCACGTGTTCGTTATTTTCACACTGACAGCCGAGAAAAGACACTCTAGGCTTGTGTACCAGCATCTGCTGCACCTGTATCACTGACAATTTAAAATGTAAACATTACCACTAACAACTTAGGCTATAAAGACAACTGAGAAAGAGCGGAATAATTGGAAATGGAACTGATGCTGAGTCTGACGACAGCCACGCAGAGGAGGAAGCGGCGCTTCGTCTACCTCCGGAGTTGGCGGAGTTGTTCAGAAGCGACACCGAGGATGAAGAATTTAAAGGATTTGGCGATTAGGAGTGAGATGGTGAGTTTGGTGAACTTGTTATATTATGTTCTTTATGCTATAGTTATGTGAATAACTGTTAATATATTACGTTAACATACGAGACACCTATTCAGTTCGTTGTTTATGCTTCATGTAGCTGAATAACCATCAATGTGTTACGTTAGCAAACCACACACCTGTTCAGCTGTTGTTCTCTATTCTATTATTACTATAACTTGCCTTTCAAGATGAAATGTCTGTTTTTCGTGTCGGATTTTGTAAAATAAATTTCCCACAAAAAATGCAACTTATAGTCCAGTGCGACATATATACGTTTATTTCTTCTTCATTATGCTTTTTTTGGCTTGTGCGACTTTACTCCGGAGCGACTTATAATCCGGAAAATACAGTAGTAGGATTTGTGCTCATTCTTCATCTAAAAACAGCTCCAGCTCCTCTAAGTTGGATGCTTTGTTCAGCACAGTTTGAGTCATTTTCTTCATGAATTTTTTCCCTCAGTTCTGAGCAGTTTCCCAGTCCCAGAGCTCTGCAAGTCTTTCAGGGTCACCTTTGGTCTTATTGTTGCCTCTCTGATGAGTGCACTCCTTGCCCAGTTTGTAAGTTTTAGATGGTCCTCTTTATAGGTCCTCTATACAGGTTTGGTGTGGTTCCCTGTTTTTTTTTTTTTTTTACATATTTCTTGTTTGCTGCACAATAAAAATCATTTTGCATCTTCATAGTTGCATGTGATGTAAAGTGACGGACTTAGCTAAAGTAAATTACCCAGAATGCATTTCTTTGTGCTGTGTTTGTTTCTTAGCAATTTAGCAGTGAATGACAACTGGCAAAAGTGGAAAGGACTAGTATTATCAGAGGACCTCTGTGTTGGCTGAAATATGGTAGGGTTTTTTCAGAGAAATTTTTCCAAACATTTTAACAGACATGGCAGAATTGCATGGGATAAAAATCACAGATGACATCAGTGATTATCACAAATTACTGGAGCTCCCTAGGTAATACTAATCCCATGCAAATAGGGCTTAAACCAGGAATAAAAGAAGAGACACGGGATTAGTATTACCTTGGGATCTCCAGTAATTTGTGATAATCGCTGATGTCGTCGATCAAATTTAATACCTATTTAATGCTTTTGAGACCTTGGGCTACCCTGATCTATTTTTCCAAAAAGCGGTGTACACCTCTGTTTCCACTCATTCTTCTCTGCTGCTGATTTCTTCACCCGTTTCTTTCTAGGAGTAGTAAAGTAATTACTTACAAAACTTTATTTTAGTCACATGTTTTTAAAGGTTGTAAAATGTGCTGGGTTCATTCCAGAGGTGATCAAGGCTGATTTAAAAATATGAAGAAAAAAAAGCACAATATATCTCCTTTGAATGCGGTTTTAAAATGTGTGAAATATTGCAATTCCCAGTAAACGTTCAACCTAATGATCATCAACAAAATGCATAAAGATCTTTATCAGGATATTAACCATCATTAGTCTGACTAAAGTAGTTGTGCATTATGCTTTTTTGATAGTTTGAGACAGAATGTTCTTGATGCTACAAACATTTCAAGCAGGTTATTCAGAGGGAAACCCATTATTGTACTTACTGACAATGGTGACTTTTTCCTGCTTGTCATCAGCGGAAGACAGAACAGAATCTAACCAGTCCAGTTGGTCCTTACTGAAGGCTCCATTGAACTTTGCAAATCTCTGCAATAAATACCCAGAAGCTACAAAGGAACAAAAACACTCAATCATCATGGGACACTCATTACAGTTACAGTCTATAAAGTTGACATCCAGTGTTTTGTGTTGTAAAAATATTTCCACTGGCCCTATAAGTAGTCACACATTTTAGTATGTGTTAACTCTGTGACTACCCCTGTCCAGGGTGCACCCCATCCTCACCCAAGGGCCAAATTTAAAAGGAATATGTATTTTTGGTGAAATATTATTTTTGTTGTGGTAACTGACCCGGGGGTGAGTTGAGGTCTTCGTTGCTGTTGTACTTCTGGATCACGCTGAGCGCACTCCTGTACTGCTCGCTGTTTTCGTCCAGGCCCAGCAGGCTCACGTCATACGCGTCCAGTACGATGAAGGTGAAGCCGGGGCACGGGCTGAAGTGGTAGGCGTAGATGTCCCCCCCTGGCCCCTGACCCAGCCTCCTTCTGACGTGCAGGGTACTGTTCAGCTTGGAGCTCAGCAGTTCCTCTCTGGTGAAGTTATAGAACTCGTGGTTGCCCCACACATGGTGCACCTCCACGGGGCTGGAGCCGAACTCTCTCAGCACCGTGTCCAGAGCGGCCCGGGAGGCGTCGTGCTGGGCGTTGAAGCCATCGATAATGTCCCCCAGCTGGAGGACGAACTCCGGCCGCACCGCCGACTCGAACCAGTTTTCCCGGGCGTTTTTTAGCAGCTGGAGGCTGTTGCGGTAGTAGCGTCGCCGACTGCGGGCGTAGTTGAAGCCGTCGACAATGTCGGCGTACTGAATGTCAGCTATCACACCGAAGGTAAAGAGAGGCGCCGTTGGACTGCCGTCCTCCATTTTGGATACGTTAGAAGCGACAGAGACGGAGGAGTCTGTCGGAGAAAAGTGAAGCAGAAGCCGGCTACTTGTCCTCTCATGACGTAACCACGGCACCGTGTGCGTGCCAGGTCAAATCCATGGATGTAATAACACGTGACGTGTCAGTGACAGGATATAAACCAACCAGGACGCCACGACTTCCGTTTGTACTTCACAATAAAATTGGGCAAAATTTGTAATAAATGTCAAATGAAGTGGCAAGAGAAGTGTGTGGGAAATGTGTAAAATCATGAATTAATCTATCTGCTAACTGATTTTTCCCACATATATTTATCAGTCCATATGGGTTGATGTTTTAATACTTTCAAATTACCTTTATATTGTGTATATTTACTTACAATATATTTACTTCAATTTTTATTTTTGATTTGTAAATATGCAAATCTTAATGTGCATTTTATTATGCCTTTAAAAAAAAAATCTATTCAGTTGTATTTTACTCATTATCTGATTACGTATGACTTCTATATTCTATACCTATTTGACCTTTTACTAGTGTTTTTTTTAAGTCCAACTGAGCTGTGACCATGGAATTCCCCTTGTAGATCAATAAAGTCTTCCTAGGATTAAGTTTTGGGAGATTTGTTTTATCAGTCAAAAATATTTTGCAATTTTATTATTAAATAATAAAATGTTATACAAGTAAACTTTCTTTGAAAGTTGTGTCTGATAACAGTATATAGAAGAATACATGAGAAATCATCTAATTCATATTAGTGAAAAAGACGTACAATATTATAAAAAGTAGTTAACATATTAACCAATGACAATAAAGTGGTTTAACATGGCACAAAAAGCAATGAACCATATGTACATACTGATTAACACATTGATGACATATGACTCTGCCAACTCATCTGGGTCCCATCCCATCTCCATCCTCTGGAAGGTTAAACGACTCTTTCTAAGTTTAAAAACATCAATTTTCCTCTTTTGTTGTCACTTGATGTCTGAAAACTATTACCTGAACTGACTGTTTGAACCGGACATGGTTGCACAAACAAAAAAGGAACCAGAAGTTTATAGATGAGCCAGCTCCGCTCATTTTGCAAAGCCCACAAATACAGAAGCTGATATTACAAAATTATTTATTAAAAACACTCAAGGAAATGACTGATAAATAAAACAGGCTGTGGGGTGAACATATTGTTTGCAAACATTGTAGTTTGCATGTAGATTCTGTCTAAATTGTGGATTATTCTGCTGCAGCGACTTCTCTCTCCAAAGCTTATGAAAGAAAACAAAACCATTAAATTCACAATATCAGCCTCATTTTAATACTCATCTGAGATGGCTCAAATGGATTATTAATAATATTCTTATGAAGAAATGCATACGCTCTAATAAAAGTTTACCTGAAGTGTTTCTCAGTGGAGTGTTCTGTGTCGGGCCACTGATGTACTTTGGAATCCACTTCACATTAGTGGTTTGGGCCATCTCCCACTCTCCTTCAGCCTTTTCCTACAAGACGTGGGGAGAAAAGGACACACATTACAAAAGAGTTAAGGTCAGGCATTTGCATGCAATTGAGAACCTAATTTAGACTATGAAGAATTGATCATGCAGTACAGCAAAAAACACAACATACAGTAGGTTACTAGAAAAATAGGACTAATGAATATTGAAAAAAATTCACACAGGAGTCTATTACACAGCATCAAACCACACAGCATGATCACATCTGAGGCATCACCTCCTCTACACCATGTGGTGAGTCAGGGTAAGGTGACTTCAGAAATTTTCTACCTGTACCGTACTCCTCCAAATTAGCTGGCTGTGGTTCAAGAAGTTCAAGTTATCTCATGGTGCTATGATCTATAAATTGTATTTAGTTTGTACTGACACAGTGCCCATTTACATTCTCGACATAATCTAAACAAGGGCTATGATTTTCCCATGTGATATATATATATATATATATATATATATATATATATATATATATATATATATATATAAAAGCTTCAAATAAGTCAAACATTGAAAATATTACCAAAAGGGAATTATCTATACACGTATTGAAAGGGACATAATGCAGGGCTGTATATCGTCACAATATAATCATTATCTAAAATAATATATACAAATGGAAAATAAAAAGATACTGTGTGTGCCATATTGACATTTTTTATTTTATTTCATTTATAACTGCGTTTCACCACTAGGTGTCACCCCGACACCATTTTTGGTTGTGGCCCAGCTACCACCAGCTATAAAAGGCAGCGGGTCAGGTTGTTGGAGTGGCAAAGGGGAAACAGTTTTTTGAGCCGGTGGAGTTCCATTTCATTGTTTGTATATAATAAACTTATCTTTTAAGTACTTTCTGTTATAGCCAAGAGCGGATGCTGCCAGTTGGTGAGTTTGTGTTTTGATTAAACCAGACAAATAAATAAATGGTAATTTTGTTTTGTTTAGATACATTATGACACACAATAATGTTGATTCTATAAGAAAATGTGCACTCTTGTGTTGGTGTAAGGTTTTTAATTAAGGCTGGTAACACATGTGGCTAGCTCTTGGGGATTAGACTGTTTATCACAACAATAAGACATTATCCATTTCAGAAAAAAAAAAGTTTGCTTTCCTATTTATTTTTGCCTGATTATTACTAGTGTCCAATCAACAGACTAATGCAATCGTAATAATACTAATCCACTACTCACACTGGTGTATCTGAGCAGTACAATGCACTCATTTAAGTTGCTTGGTATCATAGAGATAGAACAGAACACTAGAGAGGACATGGCAACCGCTTCAGCCTTTTTGGGGTACATGAGACATTGATGTAAACCAACTGGAACTTAAAAAAACAACAACAAAAAAAACAGTTAAAAATAACTCTGATATCATCTTCGTAAACATATCTTCCCCCTTTTATAATGCTTGAAACAAATTTAAAGTATAATGTGTAAATTTCATAAGACATTTAGGACGCTTCAGAGGGGTGGCCCCTAGGGGGCACAGGCTCACAATTACAGGAGCACTGGCCACCCCTGGCCACCCCCTAGCACCGGCCCTGTTCAATAGTAATTCCAGCAGCCATCGTTTGACTCTATGATAAGGCTAATTCTAATGGTAAGTAATGCAAAAGCAGTGACATAACTTCAAAAAATTGAGAAACAGTGATAGTTTTGAACTCCTAAAAAGTCTGACAGTCTCAGTCAGTAAGTTTTTCACTGAAATACAAAAATAAATATTAACATTAATATTGCAGTGGTCTTTACCTTTATCCAGAACCACTGTATGTTTGTATTTGTAAAGGTGTTAGAACAGAACCACTGTATGTTTGTATTTGTAAAGGTGGTATAACAGAAACAGTGTATGTTTGTATTTGTAAAGGTGTTAGAACAGAACCACTGTATGTTTGTATTTGTAAAGGTGTTAGAACAGAACCACTGTATGTTTGTATTTGTAAAGGTGTTAGAACAGAACCACTGTATGTTTGTATTTGTAAAGGTGGTATAACAGAAACAGTGTATGTTTGTATTTGCAAATGTTTTAGAACAGATGACCATTGCACCAAATATAAGGGTATAATGACAATGAGTTTAAATATGCCATTATACCAAGTTGAAAACTGAGAACTATCCAAAATATCTCTGTGCTTAAGGAAGTACGATAAGTAAGACTAGACATTAGGTTAAGCAAAAAAAAAAAAAAAAGTTGTCAAATTAACAAAATAATTTAAAAGAATATCATGAAAGCAAATGCAGCTTCCTATTTGTTTACAGAGCACTTGGTAGAATGTCTACTGTCATAATATGGCTCTGCACCAGCGTCAGTTACAGAAGTTAACCATTAGAATGTCCACTCTAGAGTTATATTCTGTCTACGCTTGGTATCCCTTTTGATGATGACTACCTCAATCCACCTCCTACTGACCCTGAATCATATCTATACTGTGAAAAATAATTAGACTCTAGATTCTAGATTCTTAGTTTCTCATACCTATATGTAGTTGTAGGCCAGTTTACTTAAACAATGTGTTGATGCCGAAATACCTGGTCTACTTGTAGGAATTCACCATGCTGCTCACAGTCATTGTCAAACACAAACTTTCCTGGGCCAGACGGCTGCAACACAAAACACACAAAATAAAAACCATAGTAACACAATAACTGCTTTGTAACTATATGGGAACGATGAGTGTAACTTACATTATTCTTGACGAAGCTGCCCTTGTATCTGTGGTTCGAGTGGATGTACTCCCCCTCTGACTCCATTTTCCCATTTACCCACGAGCCCTTGTACTTCGAACCAGTGCTGTGATAGTGGTAGGTGCCCTGGCCATGTCTACACAAAAAAGAAAATGTCACAGTCAACAAAAATATTTTCTATTCACATTGGCACTACCAAGCATCCAGTAAGGGCTAGTTTTGAAGTAACCTCAAGTGTTTCTGCCACTGTCCATCATAGGTGTCTCCATTGGGATATGTGTAGACCCCATGGCCTTGTCTCAGGTCCTCGGCCCATGAACCTCACAAAAACAAAGAGGGAGACAAGTAAAGTAAGACTGGGTACAAAAACTGCAAGTACAGGTTTTAGACACTCATGTTTGCAAACCTTCGTATTTGGAGCCATCTGGATAATTGAAGGTACCCTCTCCATGTTTCATGTTCTGGAAGTAGTTCCCAACATATCTCGCTCCATTTTTAAAGCGATATGTGCCCTGACAAATAGAAAACAGTTAGTTTTGTACAAACTCACCTTTCTGCTTCTTGGGTTATGGTATAGTTTTATAAAATTATAGTTTTGTATAAAAAGCCCAGAAGTGTAGGAATGTCTTGAGTATAAGTACAAATAATGGGGCTAAATTTACTCAAGAGAAGGTCTCACATAAACATTTCTACTTAAGTAAGAGTATTAAACAGGGTTTCTGCAGGCTTCAATAGGTTTAATTTAAGACTTATATTTTTTTTTAACTTTTTTAAGACCATTGTTCAAGAAAAATAAGACCTACAGTATTTCATAAGCATGCAGTGTACAAAAAGCTGAGATCTTTTGTGACAGTGAGTGCCGCAAAGCATTTTGATCTTGTTAAGAAACAGCCTAAGCTCTTGTATTGGCACCAGTAAAATGCCTTTGTGCATTTAAGTGGACATTTTAGATAGTTGCATACGTATGTGAAATATTTGAGACCTGTTTAAATGTATTTAAGACCTGACAGTCTGCATCTTGGCAAATGTAAGACTTTTTAAGGCTTTAAATTGAGACCTTACAATTTAAGACCTTTTTTTTTTTTTTACTTTTTAAGACCCTGCAGAAACCCTGATTAAAGTACTCTCAAATGTGAAGGTCCCTTATTCTGCTAAATCAACCTTTTTGAGCTTTAAAGCAAGGTGTAATGCTGTCTCCACCTCAAAAACAAACTGGAGTAGTGTTTTCTTTCATTCATTCATTTCTTTTATTGTTTGAGTAATCCTGTATGCTGATGCTGTCCCCTGCTCAAGGTCTGGAAACCGCTCTTTCTTAGACTCCTGAAACCAGGAAGTGCTCCTGGATGTTTCTAAACCCCATACATTGTTACCAGACTCATTCTGATAATTTCACTGTGGCCACTACAAAGCAGTCAGCTCATTTATCTATCTGTTAGCTTCCTGTTGCTAATAGCCATGCTAATTGGCCATTATATGCTCTGCCCATTCCCCATCATTGCCAATCATGACTGACACCTAATCCTAATTAGCTTTTTCCATTTATATACATTATTTTAAGTTATAAAGCCTGAAATACTAATGCAAAGGTGTCCAATGCTATTTCAAAAAGCAGAATATAATGGATCTGTAAGGTAAAAAAGTAATCCAACAACTACTACTATTAAATGTGTGTAATTATGATTCTGAGTGATGCTGAATGAAGGAGAAAAGGACCAGTGCAATGAAAGATAACAAAACTGTCATTATGTTTCTAAAGAATGCTGCTTCATGACAGGCATATTTAGGTATTGCAGATTTAAAATGAGAGCACAGCAAAAACAAATGCAAAACAAACCCATATTCAAAGTACTTTGCAATACAAACCAAATAAAAATGTAGTAGAGTAAAAAGTACTGATACTTGTTCTAAAATGTAGTGAAATAAAAAGTGCCCCTTGTGAAATCTACATAAATACAAATACATACATGACAACTGTACTTAAATAAAGTAACTAACTTACTCTGTGAAAAGCCTCAGTATTCATATATACTGTGTATGAGGATTAAAGTAATGTTACCTGTCCATGTCTTTTCCCATACTGATAGAGTCCTTCATAAATATCTCCATTAGGCAGCACAGCCTTTCCAAATCCGTGCCTTTCTCCAGCCTCATTCCTGTCTCCTTCATATTCCTAAACAAGAAATTCACAGAAACACAAGTGATTAGCTTAGGGTGACCATTTGTCCCAATTTAATGGGGACTGTCCCAGTTATTTTTAGGCTCCTTGTCCCATGTCCCAACAAATACCTGTAAAAACATTCACATGTGCCACTTTTCAAGAACAAGGTAGCTCCAGGTCTTGTGAAGTTTAAGAACTTTTTAAGACTTTTTAATGCCACTTGAAAATGAAAAGTGAAATTTATTGCAAGCACTGTCAACAACAGAAGAATTTGTGTATGAATTTTAGGCTAAGAAATTACTCTCTGAAACTCAAGGGTTTTAATTTAAAAGTCTAATACAGATGAAAGAACTCCAACGCTGAGAAAAAAAAAAAAAAAAAAATCATGAATAAATAAATCTCACATTTCAATAATAACATTTCTTCAATAAATATATTTTGTTATTGTGGTGACTCTACTTTTTTTATAATATTAACATGATGTTTTTACAAATTTTAAGACCTAGATGAACAAAATTCAACACTCATAAAATGTAATACTTTTAAGGCCTTGATTTTGACAATTTTGACATTTAATACCTATTTAATGCTTTTAAGATCTTGGGGCTTCCCTGCAAAGAACTATGTTCCATTTGACCCCATTTTATCCCATAGAAAAGCATGGGAAACATTTCTTTAAAGACTTTTCTCACAAAATGTACCATGTTAGAGCCATTCATATGAATTACATGACAGAAAGTCGTATAGACTTTGAAAGTGTTTTTGTTACTTGGTGAGTTCAAATGCAAATGTGAAAAAAAAATGTATCCCAGTTTTTTGGTTTGGAAATCGGGTCACCCTAGATTAGACCAGTTAAACTATAAAGCCACTGGCGTTACAGGGTAGTTCCTGATTATATCTCATTAAATTTAAGACCTTTTTAAGATTTTTTAATGCCACTTAAAATAAAATTCTATGCCAAGATTACCATCAAAACAACAATAATCTGCATAGATTTTACACTTATAAAATCAGTTTTACTCTCTGAAACTCATTGGTTTTATTTTTAAAGTCTAACACAGGTGAAATAACTCCAGCTCTGCATTAAAAATCTCAAAATTGAATCATAAATTTCAGTGGTAACAGCATTTACTGTGTTGTGGGGATGTTTTTTTTACGATAAAGAAGCCTATGCCTGTGACATCACACTGGCCTTGTAAACAGTAGACTTGGTGTTCAAAAACTTACTAAAGTACGGCCCATTTAAGTGGGTAACTTTAAAATATTTGTAAAACCACTATTGATAGAATTTGTTGCAAATTCCAGAAGTGGAATGTAACAAAGTAAAAGTACTTAGTTACTTTACTTAAGTACAATTTCCAAGTATCTATACTTTACTTGAGTTAATTTTATAGGAGGCACGTTGACTTTTACTTCACTACATTTTAGAGCAAGTATCTGTACTTTTTACTCCACTACATACATCAGTTGATTTAAAGTACAAAGTATTTTGAGTTTTGGTATAAAATGTGTTTTTGTCATGGCCTCATTGTAGACACACAGTACTTAAATATAACAGGTGCAGTAAAGTAGTACTCCTTTAGAAACATCAGAATAATAAAGACAGGAGAGCTCAGCGACAGATTCAGTTTCTTCTACTGCAGCAGTTTGTTTATTTCATCTGGAATCAGCAAAATCCCTCACATTTAACTCATTCATGAGTTGTCGAGTCTGTGCCAAATACTTAACTTTTTTACTTAACTGTTACAAGTAAGTACTTTTACTTAACGCTAAGTAAAATTTTTAAAGTGATACTTTTACTTTTATCTGTATCCTTTTTATCTCTTTTAAGAAAGAAATTAAGTTCTTCCACCACTGGCAAATTCACATCCAACTCGCAAAAAAGACATAACGTTACTTGTCTGTTGTTAACTTACAAAGTATTAATGTAAAATATATTTCTGACAAGTAATGTTACAACACTGAAAAACTTGACTTAGATGCCCCACTTTGACAATTTATGACTTAGATTAATTAAATATATACCTGCGCATACTATTTAATACTTTTAAGGCCTTGATTTTGGCAACATCAAATTTAATACCTTTTTAATACCTTTAAAGACCTCGGGGCTATCCTGGGTTAATCCAATAAACAAAAAAACTCGAGTTGCTAGCTTAATTTAACAGTATCTTCTCACCCCTAGTTCACTGTGCTCATTATCCAACTCTTCAGATCCGACATCCGACATTTTTCAGCAGTAAAATGTAATATGACAAAAAAGTAAAAGGTAGCAATCCTTGGACGTAACTAGCTTGAATGAAGTTAAGCTAAGTTAACGTTAGCTCAGTTGGTGCGCTTTTGCTAGTATACGGTTACTGTGACAACGACGCGTGACACGTGACCTTAACCCAGGCTTACGCACGCACGAGCCCTCAGCATGGCCCTCAGTGATGAATCACAGATGGCAGAGCCGGAGAGAGCTGCTCAAACTCCTCGAGGAGTAAATTAAACAAAATAAAAAATAAAATAAGTGTAATTTCTGGCTCCATTTCTGCTTATGTGACCAATGAATGAAGTGAATCAGCGAGCAGCTGCGGTCCTGGTTGCTAGGCGACAGCGGTGCAAACATGAGAGGAGGAGCAGCTGTTGACGTACGCTCCGTGGACCGCGACCTTCGAAGGCTGCAGCCGTTGAACTGGGACACAGATTAATATCTTTAAATCCGTAAGGGCACAAACAACAACACATACAAATTCAGCACAAATAAAGCACAAACGAACAACACTACTTTTGTTCAATTTGGGCAAAGTTGGGGTGCTGATGACGACATTCCTTAAAACTATAATTAGAAACTATAACAGCACAAACTTTTGCATAGAATTTATCTTACTCATCAGTACATGGTAAGATATATTCAAACAATTGATCCCAACTGTACGTGTAAAGAAGACCTAGGACGCACTCACACTAGGGCCATTCGAACCGTGCTGTGCCCAGGTTCGATTGGGGAGGGCTCTGAGTCCCCCGACCGGCCCGCACTCTCACCTGCACAAACGATCCGTGGCGTGGCCCGGTTACGTCATCACCTCTGAGGGCGACAGACTGCTACGTCATCGTGGTGCGCGGTTTGTTTACGAGTCGAGCGAGCCGCTAACACTTTTAAAACCAGTGTAGTGGAAAACGTGAGACCAGCGGCATGCAGTTTTTTGTTTGTTTGTTTTGTTTTGTTTTGTTTTTACCAGCGGCATGAAGTATCTGTCGTATTTTGTTGAGTCTCGTTCGTGAGACGCGGTCTTCTGTCACATGTTTTGGAATAAGCCACATACAGGAGCAGCGAAGGCACCGCAGACAGAGAGGCTTCAGAACTACTGCTGCTGTCTGGTCTCTTCTTCAGAAAGGTGAGCGCAGGTCAGTGGCGTTGTTACGAGTGTTGATAATGGAGTTTATTCAATTTTACTGAGAGAAGAACAGTTGCGTACATGACAGAGCTCGTAGTAGTGCGTGCGCGCATGCATGAGCAACCGCGCCTGGGCGTGGTTCGGAGCACTCACATTAGTCAACCGTAGCGTGCTTTAGGGGCGTTCCGGACTTGGGCACGGTTTGATTGGCCTGGTGTGAGTACACCCCTAGTCAGCCACCTAGTTCGGAACTGTGATATTACTAAAAAATGTTGGAAAAAATGTACACATTTTATAAACTGCAATACTGAAAACTGAACATACCATATTTGTTTTTTTATAGGTTAAAATTTTCTTCATCTCCACCTTTTTTTCCACTTAAAGAAATTTGAGTTTTGAATTGTACTTATGTACTATCTTTAAAAACCTAAACAAAAAAGCTATAAATACATATGAAATTTTCCTGTCTTTAAATGTTTTTAATTTATTGTAATGTATTGTTTGTAATGTATTTGCCACCCCCTGGCATTCTCCTCTTTGTGTTTTGTTTTACATATATATAAAAAAAATAAAATTGTCCTCTCGCCCTCCGCGGGCGGTTTCATCCATCCAAGCTCGGGTCCTCTACCAGAGGCCTGGGAGCTTGAGGGTTCTGCGCAGTATCTTTGCTGTTCCTAGGACTGCGCTCTTCTGGACTGAGATGTCTGATGTTTTTCCTGGGATCTGCTGTAGCCACTCTTCCAGTTTGGGGGTTACTGCCCCGAGTGCTCCAATGACCACGGGCACCACTGTTGCCTTCACTTTCCAGGCCTTCTCAAGTTCTTCTTTGAGGCCTTGGTACTTCTCCAGTTTCTCGTGTTCCTTTTTCCTGATGTTACAATCGCTTGGTATTGCGATGTCAACCACAACGGCTTTCCTCTGCTGTTTGTCCATCACCACAATGTCCGGTTGGTTTGCCACTACCATTTTGTCTGTCTGGATCTGGAAGTCCCACAGGATCTTAGCTCGGTCATTCTCTATCACCTTTGGAGGTGTTTCCCATCTTGACCTCGGGACTTCCAGACTGTACTCTGCACAGATGTTCCTGTACACTATACCAGCCACTTGGTTATGACGCTCCATGTATGCTTTCCCTGCCAGCATCTTACATCCTGCAGTTATGTGTTGGATTGTCTCAGGGGCCTCTTTGCACAGTCTGCACCTGGGGTCTTGTCTTGTATGGTAGATCTTGGCCTCTATTGCTCTGGTGCTCAAGGCCTGCTCCTGTGCAGCCATGATCAGTGCCTCTGTGCTGTCCTTCAGTCCAGCCCTTTCTAGCCATTGGTAGGATTTCTTGATGTCAGCCACTTCAGTTATCTGTCGATAGTACATCCCATGTAGGGGCTTTTCCTTCCAGGATGGTTCCTCCAGCACCTCGTCCTCTGTTTTCCACTGCCTGAGACATTCACTGAGAACTTCATCTGTTGAGGCCATCTTCCTGATGTAGTCAAGGATCTTGGATGTTTCATCCTGGACAGTGGTTCTGACACTCACTAGTCCTCTGCCTCCTTCCTTGCGCTTAGTGTACAGTCTCAGGGTGCTGGATTTGGGGTGGAACCCTCCATGCATGGTTAGGAGCTTTCGTGTTTTCACATCTGTGGTCTGAATCTCTTCCTTTGGCCAGCTTATTATTCCCGCAGGGTATCTGATGACCGGCAGGGCATAGCTGTTGATTGCCCGGACTTTGTTCTTGCCATTGAGCTGACTCCTTAGGACTTGCCTTACTCGTTGGAGGTATTTGGCTGTGGCTGCTTTTCTTGTGGCCTGGTCCAGGTTGCCATTTGCTTGTTGGATTCCAAGGTACTTGTAGCTGTCCTCAATGTCTGCTATTCTGCCGTCTGGGAGTGGGACCCCTACTGTATGGACTACCTTCCCTCTCTTTGTCACCATCCGCCCACACTTCTCAAGTCCGAATGACATTCCGATGTCGTTGCTATAGATCCTGGTTGTGTGGATCAGTGAGTCAATGTCTCTCTCGCTCTTGGCGTACAGCTTGATATCATCCATGTAGAGGAGGTGACTGATGGTGGCCCCGTTCCTGAGTCGGTACCCATAGCCAGTCTTGGTGATTATCTGGCTGAGGGGGTTCAGACCTATGCAGAACAGCAGCGGGGACAGAGCATCTCCTTGGTATATCCCACATTTGATGGACACTTGTGCAATTGGCTTGCAGTTGGCCTCAAGGGTGGTCTTCCACTGCCTCATCGAGTTTGCAATGAAGGCTCTTAGAGTCCTGTTGATGTTATACATCTCCAGGCATTCCATGATCCATGTGTGTGGCATTGAGTCATAGGCTTTCTTGTAATCAATCCAGGCGGTGCACAGATTAGTGTGTCTGGCTTTGCAATCCTGAGCGACTGTTCTATCTACGAGCAGCTGGTGTTTAGCTCCTCTGGTGTTTTTACCAATGCCCTTCTGTGCTGTGCTCATGTATTGATCCATGTGCCAACTTATCTTAGCCGCTATGATGCCTGACATGAGCTTCCATGTGGTGGGGAGACAGGTTATTGGTCGATAGTTGGATGGGGCCGTTCCCTTCAGGGGATCCTTCTGGATCAGGATTGTCCAGCCTTCAGTTAGCCATTCAGGGTGGGTCCCATCCTTTAGCAGCTGGTTCATTTGTGCTGCCAGGCGCTCATGGAGTGAAGTTAGCTTTTTCAGCCAGTAGGTGTGGATCATGTCAGGCCCTGGTGTTGTCCAGTTTTTCATACCTGAGACTCTTTCTTGGATGTCTGCCACTGTGATGGTTACTGGTTCTTGTTCAGGGAGGTTGCTGTGGTCTGCTCTTAGATCCTCCAGCCACTGTGCACTGTTGTTGTGTGACGCCTCCTTCTCCCATATGCCTTTCCAGTATTGTTCAGTCTCCAGCCTTGGTGGGTCTGCTCTGTTGTTATTACCTTGCCACTGAGAGTACACTTTAGCTGGTTGAGTTGAGAACATCCGGTTTATTCGCCTTGCTTCGATTTCTCTCGTGTACCTCTTTAGTCGGGTGGCCAAGGCTTGGAGTCTTTGCTTGGCAGTTTCCAATGCTTCCGGTATGGTCATCTTGCTGTACCTCTTGGGTGCTTGTTGTTTCATTGCACCTTTCTGGAGCTCTGACAGTTGGCTCACTTCTCTCCGAGTTGCCTTGATTTTAGTCTCTAACCTTCTCTTCCATGGTGGATATGGATCTTTATGGTTGCTCTTTGGTTGATAGCCAAGCTCCTCAAGGATCACTGCTGCTGAAGTGTATATCAGCTCATTGGTTTCAGTGATGGTCATCGTAGGTATTGTTCCCAAAGCTGCATTCACATCTTCCAGGAGACTTTCTGAAGGTACTTCACTCAGCCTGTGTAACTGGTGTCGGGGTTGCCTGGTCTTCATTTTAGCCATGATCTTATCTCTCAGGTCAGTTGCTGCCTCGCTCAGCTCGATGGTGCTTATTGGGGCTTCGTACCCAAATTCTGGATGGGGAGTTGGTGTTAACTCCCCTCTGACCTTGCGTCCTGGCTCCCCCTTGCCGTAGCATATGTGTTGTATCTCGTCAATCTCAAGTTGTGAAAGCAGGTGCCGCTTGTGGATGTTGGAACACTGAGCTACTAGTTGTTTAGCAGTGAGTGTTGATTGTGGGTTTCGAAGTTGCCATATTTCCCACATTCTCTTCATGTAACCCCTCTGACTAGGGTTACTGGAGTAGTAGCATTCCAACAGAGCCTTGTTCTCGCATCTCGTCCACTTCCGTCTTGTTCCAGTAGCCCACTTCTCATCAGGCTGCTCTGGTTCCCCAACACCTGACGCAGACCTTGTTTGACCGGGCGACGTCTGAGCCGGTATGTCTCGTAATTCATTGTCTCTCATCATCATTATATATGAGGTAGGCAATAGCGCAAAGGGTCTTGCCTAAGGACCCACACTGGAAGTTGGTATTCGCCTCGGCCGGGATGTGAACCCGGGTCCCCTGTGTGAAAGTCGGTTGACTAACTCACTGAGCTAATATATGTATGTGTGTGTGTGTGTGTGTGTGTGTGTGTGTGTATGTATATATATATATATATATATATATATATATATATATATATATATATATATATATATATATATATATATTTATTAAGGGTGCTCAGATCAGGGTTTTTGAGGCCGATCACCGATCACCGATCAGCCTCTGCTGTGATCGGCCGATACCGATCATGGCCGATACCGATCACGTGGTCTTCAATGTAGTAATGTATTGTATTCAGGGTATTATTAGTTCCATTTGAAAAATACTGTAGCCTTTGTAAATATAAAAGAACAACAAAATTCTGCTTATTTTTGTTTTAGAAGAGGTTTTGTTGCATTATTGGTCTTTAATGTGTGCCCAGTGTCTGTGGCTTTGTTTGAATGCTCCGCTGATGTAAAAATCAGCTGTTCTTAATTGGTTCCTTTAATGCGAGTCCGCGGGTGCAGCGCCTGTGTCCGCGTAACGCGCAGCCAAACCAGGTTGAAACACAGTGGACTAAAGAGCAGACAGCTCCTGCAGCCAGTTTTGACAACGTCTGAATGAAGAAAACGTGCAAAGAGAGCAGAGAAGACAACGATGAAAGGTGCTCCTCTCAGACACACAGACACATGGGCTGCCTTTTTACTTTCTCTTCCCATTAGCAGCCATTTGGTGCAGTTTAAGCCACAAAACGCATAGTTTTCTCCGCGCAACAAGACACAGGCAGACTCTGAACTTTCTTAATGCTTTTAACGTAACTGTTAGCAGGTTAGCTGTAGCTCTATTTACGTTGGTGTTTACAAATACACGCACTGCTGCGCCTCGGTTCTGTCCCGTGCGCTCCTAAAGCAGGCGGGGACACAGCGGGGACACAAAGCAGCGCCTCCAGGGCAGGTTTGTGTTAGTTATAACCAGGGCTTAACTTAAAAACACTGCTATAATAACGCTACTGCTGTTTAATCAAACCGGAGTTGCAGGACAGTAAATGTAATTTGATCGGTCCTTCTGATCGGCCCATTTTACCAATCACCGATCACTCTATTTTTAGCCATGATCTGCCGATCATGATCGCGGCCGGCTCATATATATATATATATATATATATATATATATATATATATATATATATATATATATATATATATATATATATATATATACAAAATTGTCCTCTCGCCCTCCGCGGGCGGTTTCATCCATCCAAGCTTGGGTCCTCTACCAGAGGCCTGGGAGCTTGAGGGTTCTGCGCAGTATCTTTGCTGTTCCTAGGACTGCACTCTTCTGGACTGAGATGTCTGATGTTTTTCCTGGGATCTGCTGTAGCCACTCTTCCAGTTTGGGGGTTACTGCCCCGAGTGCTCCGATGACCACGGGCACCACTGTTGCCTTCACTTTCCTGGATCTTTATGGTTGCTCTTTGGTTGATAGCTAAGCTCCTCAAGGATCACTGCTGCTGAAGTGTATATCAGCTCATTGGTTTCAGTGATGGTCATTGTACGTATTGTTCCCAAAGCTGCATTCACATCTTCCAGGAGACTTTCTGAAGGTACTTCACTCAGCCTGTGTAACTGGTGTCGGGGTTGCCTGGTCTTCATTTTAGCCATGATCTTATCTCTCAGGTCAGTTGCTGCCTCGCTCAGCGTGATGGTGCTTATTGGGGCTTCGTACCCAAACGTTTGCTTTGAGTATTGAACCGTTAGCGGAATGTGTCAGACAGGATGGAAATCATAGAAATATATGATGAAGGAGGTGTGGAATCAAACATATCTCTCTTTGCAGATGATATATTATTGTAAGTGATCCTATAAATACAATACCTATTTTAAATAATATTTTAAAGGATTATGGAGAGATCTCCGGTTATGTGAATAACGAATCTAAATCAATAGCGATGATGATTTCTGGAACATGTCCTTTAGAATTAAAAGAGAAGGTTAAATTTAAGTGGACAGATGAGGGATTTAGATATTTGGGAATTACTATAACTCCAGAGCCATCACATCTTTTGGTAACAAATTATAACAAGGTAATTAAGGAAATGAGTAAAGATTTAATTAGATGGGAATTTCTCCCTTTGACGCTAACAGGGTGAGTAGAGGTAATAAGGATGAATGTCTTGCCAAGGTTGTTGTTTTTGTTCCAATCCCTTCCCATAGTACTTAAAATGGATATTTTTTTAAAAATAGACAAAATTATTATAAAATTTTTATGGAGAACAAAAAAACCAAGAGTTAGGTTTAAGTTATTGCAGTGCCCGAAAGAGAAAGGCGGCTTAAATTTACCTAATCTGAAGAAATATTATTGGGCTGCACAGCTGAGAGCCTTAAGTGTTTGGATAAATAAAGATGATGAGACAGGGTGGAGAGGAATGGAACAAAACTCGTGCCCCAATATATCACTGGAAATTCTTCCATTTTTGACAAAGAAAACTCAAAATAACTTTAAGATAAAAAATGAATGGGTTAAAGGAACATTAAAAATCCGGGCAGTTATAAAACAAAAGCTTAAATTGTCAGGTTCAATTTGTAGGGTTACAAAATTAATAAGGAATCCAGATTTCCCTCTATCATTGGAGCAGGGATATAATACATGGAATGAGAAAGGACTTGTAAATACCATAACCAGTATCAAGTGGTGTGTGTGTGTGTTTAGGCTAGTATAGGTAGGTACTTGTTTGTGTATACACAGTTTGGAATGAAGGGATGGGTTAAGGCGCACATGTAGGTGAACTAAAGGGAAGGATATGTGTATGTATGTATATATTTATATGTATATAAATAAGTATGTGTATGTGTAGTATATATGTATATACAGCGGGGCAAAAAAGTATTTAGTCAGCCAACAATTGTGCAAGTTCTCCCACTTAAAAAGATGAGAGAGGCCTGTAATTTTCATCATAGGTATACCTCAACTATGAGAGACAAAATGAGGAAAAAAAATCCAGAAAATCACATTGTCTGATTTTTAAATAATTTATTTGCAAATTATGGTGGAAAATAAGTATTTGGTCACCTACAAACAAGCAAGATTTGTGTCTCTCACAGACCTGTAACTTCTTCTGTAAGAGGCTCCTCTGTCCTCCACTCGTTACCTGTATTAATGGCACCTGTTTGAACTGGTTATCTATATAAAAGACACCTGTCCACAACCTCAAACAGTCCCACTCCAAACTCCACTATGGCCAAGACCAAAGAGCTGTCAAAGGACACCAGAAACAAAATTATAGACCTGCACCAGGCTGGGAAGACTGAATCTGCAATAGGTAAGCAGCTTGGTGTGAAGAAATCAACTGTGGGAGCAATTATTAGGAAATGGAAGACATACAAGACCACTGATAATCTCCCTCGATCTGGGGCTCCCCGCAAGATCTCACCCCGTGGGGTCAAAATGATCACAAGAACGGTGAGCAAAAATCCCAGAACCACACGGGGCGACCTAGTGAATGACCTGCAGAGAGCTGGGACCAAAGTAACAAAGGCTACCATCAGTAACACACTACGCTGCCAGGGACTCAAATCCTGCAGTGCCAGACGTGTCCCCCTGCTAAAGCCAGTACATGTGCAGGCCCGTCTGAAGTTTGCTAGAGAGCATTTGGATGATCCAGAAGAGGATTGGGAGAATGTCATATGGTCAGATGAAACCAAAATAGAACTTTTTGGTAAAAACTCTACTCGTCGTGTTTGGAGGAGAAAGAATGCTGAGTTGCATCTAAAGAACTTCATACCTACTGTAAAGCATGGGGGTGGGAACATCATGCTTTGGGGCTGTTTTTCAGCAAAGGGACCAGGACGACTGATCCGTGTAAAGGAAAGAATGAATGGGGCCATGTATCGTCAGATTTTGAGTGAAAACCTCCTTCCATCAGCAAGGGCATTGAAGATGAAACGTGGCTGGGTCTTTCAGCATGACAATGATCCCAAACACACTGCCCGGGTAACGAAGGAGTGGCTTCGTAAGAAGCATTTCAAGGTCCTGGAGTGGCCTAGCCAGTCTCCAGATCTCAACCCCATAGAAAATCTTTGGAGGGAGTTGAAAGTCCGTGTTGCCCAGCGACAGCCCCAAAACATCACTGCTCTAGAGGAGATCTGCATGGAGGAATGGGCCAAAATACCAGCAACAGTTTGTGAAAACCTTGTGAAGACTTACAGAAAACGTTTGACCTCGGTCATTGCCAACAAAGGGTATATAACAAAGTATTGAGATGAACTTTTGTTATTGACCAAATACTTATTTTCCACCATAATTTGCAAATAAATTCTTTAAAAATTAGACAATGTGATTTTTCTGGATTTCTTTTTTCCTCATTTTGTCTCTCATAGTTGAGGTATACCTATGATGAAAATTACAGGCCTCTCTCATCTTTTTAAGTAGGAGAACTTGCACAATTGGTGGCTGACTAAATACTTTTTTGCCCCACTGTATATAGTGGAACAATAAAGTGGAGGTGTGTAGGTATAAATAAAGTGGATTTACAGCAGATTGGGTTGGGGGCATGGGAATATGTATTATATATATGTAATGTATATTATAAAATAATGAGATAGAGTAAAATGTGATGTACATTTGTAGATTTACAGGAGAAAACAAGTGATGTACATTTGCATTGGAATATTGTAATATCTACGATTGACAAATGTGTGGAAAATTATTTGTATGCAATGTGTACATCTCTGGTGTAAAAAAAATAAAATGAATACAAATTTGAAAAAAAAAAAAAAACATAACAGCAAAAACAAATCTTTTTACAACACAAACCAGCACAAATGAATGAAATAGTTATTCTGTAGATTTTCGATTGATGGAGTGCCACCGTAAGGTTAGACACCATTGATAAGAATAAATAAAATAATAATAAACTGTTGCCTTGTTCACAAGGGCATGATGTTGCATACTCTGATACAGTAGGTGGCGGCATGCACCTTTCACGTTGGTTTGTATCCTGCCAATAAACTCAAAGAAGAAGCAGAACTAATATTTTAGCTTGTGTGATAAGTTTTAAAAGTGTTACACAATAATCTCTTTTGAAGGAAAGTGATGTATAACATTGTAGTTTTTTTTTTTTTTTGTTTTGTTTTTTTTTGGTTGTGCGTTTCATTTGATAAATCTGGCATTAAATGTTTTTATTGCATAGGTGTGGGTTTACTACTACTCAGTTTAAATATTTTAAAGGTGTTGACAAGTAGTTAGCTGTGAACATGTTAAAGCTAGCTGCTAACATGTTTTGCTAAATTAGCTGCTCAAGACAACAGAGCACTGACCTAACCCTAAATGTAACGTTGATATTTCAACATTTTATGGGAAAAATACGATTTTAACAAGCTTTGTTGGCTTCAAATGTGTGTTGCTTTTAAAGGGGAGACTACAGGCAAAAGTTGTTGTTTATTTTTTGTTTTAGTTTTTTTCTCAATTTTGAGGTTGTGGTCCAGTTTGCTCTATTAACATGTAGCTTTTACACAGAATTAAAGAAAAAGTCTAAATTACACAAAAATGTGTTAATTTAATTTACTAACTGTGTCTATAGATAGATTTCTATTGGAAATATTAATTTCAGAGTCTTTTTTTACTCAAAATGAGTCAGGGATCTCCTCTTCAGGAGCACCTACAAGTATCTATATTTTGAAGTTAATGATTGATTGTTGATAATTCCCAGCCTTATTTGTTGGTCATTTTTTTCAAGGTTTTTGTCAGTATTTTCTAATTTACTGAAATACTAAATAAGACATTCAGAACCCCCCTCTGTAAAAGCCTTTTTATGGAACATGTCATCAAAATCAAACAAGAATTTTAAACCTGGCTCTATCCAATAGTCAAAGATTGATCTTAGAAATGTATGCAAATTTGCAATTTCTTTGTTTTCACATAAACACATTAAATGACTCAAAACCTTATTTACTTTTCTTTATTCATCTCAGTGATCTAAAGAAAAAGTTTTACGTTGATAACTGTTAGGTAAAAAACATCCCTAATCGTCTTTTCGCCTTAACATCTCAGATATCACTTCAAATGAGAGGAAAAGAAGTGTGCAGAAGATGTTGCTGCATGTTGTGAACATCACATTTCAAACATTTCAAAATAATTCCTATATTTTTCCTCAAAGAAGATAAAACTTTAAAATTCTTGTCTTATGACTAAATTTCTAAAAACATGACTAAATTTAAATATCATTATTTTGAATAGAAAATACTTATTTAACTGTAAATAAGTAACTGTTTTTTCTCTGTGCTAGTAATGTTAACCTCAGATGTCTTTAGGCCTTTAAACCATGTTCTGGAACAATGGCTGCCTATCAAACTAAATCAAAGGCTTCAGGCAATAATAGACTGTGACCTTTACATGGCAGGCCTTTATTTAGACTACTTGAACTTGACTTGACATTAACTCATAATCCATGAGATTTTGCCATCTATTGCATTAAAGATTAAAGTAAAGTGTTGTTGCTATTCATTGCATTCTGCATGGCTTTTTGAGACTTAGGTAATATTCAAAATGTCCAACAGGGGCAGTCCAATCAGTGGAGACATCATACCAGTTAAAAAAGGCAGTTTGAAATTGCGGTGCTAATCCAGTTGTACTGTTGTCCTCACACTACGGTGTCATTGTCTGAGGACAGCCTCTAAGAATATCTCTCTCTTGATTAATTCCCTTAAGTGACCTGTATTTAAGATGGAGGCGCTGTAATCCATAGATCCATTGGCTGCTTGTTCATGTTTTAGCAACCCTCTTGTCAGTTTACAACCATCTAACCTTCCTTAAATACGTATATGTGACCCTGTCACATGAGTGTCAGTGGGCAGACCACACCTGTTGATGAACTGTGCTGTCCCATTACTTTGGTCATGCTGTTATCAAAGGAATTGTTTGGTTCTACCTGAGAATGTGATTAGAAGAGTATGGCACCTTTATGAGCTAATTTTGTATTTTTGTAGGCATTGTGGAGGTTGAATATAGTTTCAGTGTTACGCTTATTTGAAGCCTAAATGTTTTATTTACATTTTGAAAATTATAATTTTAAACCATAAAATTACTTAGGAAATATATCTTTTGCTATGTGATCACAACAAAATGACCAGAAATTAATATTAGTTTTCTTTTATTTAACCAGGAAAGTCACACTGAGATTAACTATCTCTTTTGCAGGGGAATCCTGGCCTCATCTTTTTGGTGGTAGGCACAGAGAGACCATGCAAACTCCTTGCAAACACAAAGGCCCACGCAGTCTGGGAATTTAACCCAGGACCTTCTTCCTTTGAGGCAGGATTGCTAACCACTTTGCCACTGTGCACTGGTCAGACCAGTTGAGGTCCTCTAGTCACATAATTGTTTATTATTTAGATCAGAGCTTCTCAAACTTTTTACAGCAAGTACCAGCTCAAGTATCAGCTTTCCAGGTACCACTAAAATTAGCCTAACTGAAATTAATTTGAATAAAACAAAACAAGGGATTAAATAGGGATTAACACAAACAAATACCTCACTAGATAGGGCCAAAACATGGACTTAACCAGGACTAATCTAAGGTTAAACCAGGTGTAAGCCAGGTCTAAACCAGGTCTAAACCAGGTCTAAACCAGGGCTAAACCAGGGCTAAACCAGGGCTAAACATCAAAATAATCCCCAACCAGAACAGGACTAAAGCAGGACTAAAACTTGCTTTAAATGAAACAATTCAGAACCCAGAACCCCAAAGCCTGCATGCCACCAGTGGTACCTGTGACACATTTTGAAAGATATTTTTCTAAATGGAACACATTTAAAATGAAAGGTACTGCATATGGAACACACCGGGACTGGAGTGACATTAAATTAGGGGCTTTGTCAGAAATGTGTCCACACTTTTTCTCTATGCTGAGACAGGAAGTGTTTCAGTGAAAAACATACTTTCATCTGAAATATGAAATATTTTTGGACTTTTAGGTCTTAAACCCAAAGTTAATAGCGTAGATTAGGGTATAATCCTTTAATCCTGTGCTCATTTCTGACACAAGTGAATCTTTGTCTGAGGTCACGCTACTTTGGTCTTCATTCTTTCTTGAGCTGCAGTTGCTCTGTGTTTGGATTTATAACAAAAGCTCGGAGACATTTCCATGAGATGAGATGCCAGACTAATTACTTGTCTCCACCCACATTCACAGGGGCTTTACCTAAATATAGGTGATCACAGTGTCCTGAAACCAAGAGGGCGCTATAAAAGCTGCACAGGTCACAGCACAACACACTCTGCTTTTTGGACTGGGCAAATTCTTCATCAACTTGGTGTTTTACAGCCTGCAGTAGGTAAGTAGCAATAACCTTCATGAGGCATCAGAGGTTTGAGGCTGACACTCATATGTTTTCACATGTTCTCAGAGATGAGTTTGGATGCTGATATGGCAGTATTCGGGGAGGCTGCCCCCTTCCTCAGGAAACCAGAACGAGAGAGAATTGAAGCCCAGAACAAGCCATTTGATGCCAAGACTGCAGTGTATATGGTGGACCCAAAGGAGCTGTTTGTGAAAGGGATTGTGCAGACCAGGGAAGGGACCAAAGCCACTGTGAAGACCAATGCGGGGCAGGTACAACAGATATAAGAAAGTGACAAAAAATATTCATCCCTTACCACAAAAAACTTTGAGTAGGTAGATAGAAAACCCTTTTTCCTAATCCCAGATTGTGACAGTAAATGAAGACCAGATCTTTCCCATGAACCCACCCAAGTTTGACAAAATTGAGGACATGGCCATGATGACCCACCTGAACGAAGCGGCAGTGCTGTACAACCTCAAAGAGCGCTACGCAGCCTGGATGATCTACGTAAGCAAGCAAAATGATGGCTTGTTCTAGAACCGTTATTTGCAACAGGCTGCTCTGGGAGAGGCTGAATATAGTCTCAAAATTAGGAAACTAAATTGAATAGATTAAATAAGATTGCATTGGAGCAAATCTGAGTCAGTGTAATATTGTAAGTGATCTAAATGTAACAATTAAAGCCTGATCTTGAGCAGCATGATCTTTTTTTCTTCACTGCAGACCTACTCTGGCCTGTTCTGTGTCACTGTGAACCCATACAAATTTCTCCCAGTGTACAGTCAGCAGGTGGTGCTGGCCTACAGGGGCAAAAAGCGCCAGGAGGCTCCTCCACACATCTTCTCCATCTCGGACAACGCCTATCAATTTATGCTCACAGGTAACAGAGAGCTTTCAAACATGTGTTCACAGAATCAAGTTTTTATTTAATTTAAAACATTTTATTTTCTTTTAGATAGAGAAAACCAGTCAATCCTTATCACGTAAGCAGCATGGGAATGGAAACATGCCACCTTCTTTAACTAAAGAGATGTTTGTGAACACGTTTGTGCTGTTATTTTAGTGGAGAATCTGGTGCAGGGAAGACTGTCAACACCAAACGTGTTATCCAGTACTTTGCAACAATTGCAGGGTCTGGAGACAAGAAAAAAGATATCAGTGCATCTGGCAAACTGCAGGTAGGTAAAAACTAAACACAGGGACGTGAGGCGGCCCTATTTTTTTTTTTTTTTTTTTTTTTTTTGGTGCCCATGCTGAAGCAGGTTGAAGCATGCACACTATTGTGAGCTGAAAATGTGTCAGCTAGAAAATAGAAGTCATGCTGTTATTTATTTTTATTTTTTTTTACAAGCCAAGAGCATGTGGCAATTGGAGATCAGTCAAAATATGCTTTTATTTTTACAATTATGCAAATACCATCAGCACTTCATGTACCTGACACATTGTTTGGATAAAGGGCTTTTTGGCTCTGATGGACAGTTTATATACTTTCATCTATAAAAATATTCATTGTTATACTATGTGGAAATAGAACTATGATGTATTTGTCATGTGTACTGACAGCAGATAATACATAAAGAAAATAAACTAGATCACTTATAAAAGCCTAGTACTTTTCCACTTCTCACTCTCTCTACTTTTGTATGGCCTTATTATAAGAGAAACAAAAATGGACGCAAGCACAAGGGACCACAGCTAAACATGAGCAGAGATGCCATGTGCTTGCTATGGATGTGGTGTGTTTAAGGCCCTTTTTCCTCAATAGTGTGTTGTATTTGTTCACCCATTATGATCTTTTCTTCTGCAGGGAAATCTGGAGGATCAAATTATTTCTGCTAACCCACTGCTGGAGGCTTTTGGAAATGCCAAAACTGTCAGAAATGATAACTCCTCACGTTTTGTAAGTGACCATTTATCATAGTTCTAATACTGTTAAATACACAATTTGTCATCATAAGTTTTTCAGTATATTTTATTTTTTGCTTCAGGGCAAATTTATCCGGATCCACTTTGGGACCTCAGGGAAACTGGCCTCTGCTGACATTGAGACTTGTAATTCAGCACAATTACAATGACATGTTAAAATTCATATTATGGCTTTGTTCAAGCTCTTTTTGCTTTTTGCAGATTTATTGGAAAAGTCCAGAGTGACGTTTCAGCTGGCTGCAGAGAGGAGTTATCATATATTTTACCAGATAATGTCCAACAAGAAGCCTGAGCTCATAGGTGACATATTACACAAATACTGCAGTGAAATTTAGAGTGTGACAGCACACACTGTGAATTCTGCCAATTCTTTTTGTGCCTTTTGGTCTATTTGCACCTCTCTGCCACTTTGTGGCGCTGCACAGCCTAAATGTATGTTTAGTTGCATCTATTTAGGGCCAAAGAAAGTGTCCTTAGTAATGCAAACTAGAGACCTAAAGCTATTTGACAATGACTATTGTATTGTGTGTTAGAAATGACAAAGAATTGTCTAAATTAAGAATTCTACTGTAAACACAGTAATAGAATAGCTCTGTATTCACCTGTCTGAAAACACAGTATATAACCAGAACCTTCTCCACAAAGATAAGCTTTGACTTGTATCTCATTTTTGCTTTCAGAGACTCTTCTCATCACCACCAACCCATACGACTACCCCTTTGTAAGCCAGGGGGAGATAAGTGTGGCCAGCATCGACGACAGTGAGGAGCTGCTGGCCACAGATGTAAGGATACATTCTATTACTTTATACATGCCATGATAATAACAGTAACTCTGATGTCTTTTCAGAGTGCTATTGATGTCCTGGGCTTCACTGGAGAAGAGAGGATCGGCATTTACAAACTAACAGGAGCTGTGATGCATTATGGGAATATGAAATTCAAGCAAAAGCAAAGAGAAGAGCAGGCTGAGCCAGATGGCACAGAGGGCAAGTACAGCTTTACTTTTAGATCCTTTTACCTTGGATAAATTGTATCTATTAAACATTTTACATTGTTTTTGACAGTGGCTGATAAAGCAGCATACCTTATGGGTCTCAACTCAGCGGACTTACTGAAAGCACTTTGTTATCCAAGAGTGAAAGTGGGGAATGAATATGTGACCAAAGGACAAACTGTTCAGCAGGTAGAAGTGTATGTAAATTATGCTAATATGAATGTAATGTGTTTCCTCATACTGTGATATGTTTTCCATGCCTGCTGCAGGTCTATAACTCCATTGGTGCACTGGCTAAATCAGTCTATGAGAAGATGTTTCTGTGGATGGTCCTGCGTATTAATCAGATGCTGGACACCAAACAGCCCAGACAGTTCTTCATCGGAGTGTTGGACATCGCTGGCTTTGAAATCTTTGATGTAATGTTAAGTATATAAAAATTATTTATTTTATTTGCGCATCTTGTATAAACAACATAATTGTAATATAACAATAGTGCAATCCTCAAAATTAGTTGGAAGATGGAAGATCTTATACATTTACCAACAGACTGGAGGAAAAAATAGTTGAGGGTCTATTAATTAGAGATATAAGTGACCATTTGCCTGTTTTTAACATTTTTCATAATCTTTTAACACAGATTATCCAATATAAATACATGAATAGATTAAGAGCAGCAGAAAATATTGAAGCGTTTAAGAAACAGCTAAGTAAACAAAAGTGGAGTGAAGTTAACGCAACAACCGATCCAAACAACGCATATGATGCCTTCCTGCACAGATTTACTGAGCTATATAATATCAGCTGTCCAATGCAAAAAATCATACACAATATAAAGTCAGTGAAAAAGCCATGGATAACCAAAGGGATAGAAAACGCCTGCAAAAAGAAAAAATCTATTATATAGAAGATTTTTAAACATAGGACTAAAGAAGACAAAGATAAATATAGGAAACATACAAAAAAATGGTAAGTATTATTAGAAATAGTAAGACGGACAATTACCATAAACTGTTAGAACAACAAAGACAAAATATGCAGGGAACTTGGAAAGGGCTAAGAGAAATAATAAGAAAATGCAATAATAAAGTGGAATGCCCAAATTTAAAAAAAAAAATGATAATAATGTTCAAATCAGAAACACAAAAGATGTAGCTAATGAATTTAATGACTATTTTGTAAATATAGAACCACTCATCTTCAATCAATCATTCAGAACTGGTATATTTCCAAACAAAATGAAGATTTCAAAAGTTATTCCAATTTGGAGTGGAGACCATCATTTATATTCAAATTACAGACCTATTGTATTACTATCTCAATTTTCAAAAATAATAGAAAAACCTTTTGTTGAAAGACTTGATAATTTCATATAAAAATTTATTAAGTGATAAAAAATATGGTTTTAGGATTGGCAGAAAACATAACACGTGCAATAGAGATAAGAAATATACAGTGGGTGTTTTTGTCGAATTAAAGATACCTTTTGTCACCATAAATCACACAATACTATTGAATATATTTAAAAAAAAATTTGCTTTAGAGGGCCTGTTTACTCATGGTTAGAAAGTTATCTTGAAAACAGGCACAGGTAAGTATTTACACTTTAATAATAACAATTCTGAAATGCATAGGTTTACATGTGGGGTGCCCCAGGGTTCTGTACTGGGTCCTAAGTTTTTGTACATAAATTATATGTGTAAACTGTTAGATTTGTTAAAATGTGTTTTAATTGTAGATGACACTACTCTATATTGTTCAGGGAAAAAATTGAACCAGCTTCTCACTGATGTAACAAGAAAACTATATAGATTAAAACTATGATTTGATCAAAATAAATTATCTCTAAACATAAGCAAAACAAAATATATTATATTTAGTAATAGACAAATTAAAGATAATGTGACTTTAATGCTAAATGATGTGGTTTTAGAGAGATTAAATGAAAATACATTTCTTGGAGTAATAAGTGATAAAAATTTATCATGGAAATGACACATAACCCATGTACAAACAAAAATGTCAAAAACAATTGCAATCCTTTCCAAAATTAAGTATCTTTTAATCAAAAATAGACTATATGTGCTATATTGTTCTCTCGTTCTACCATATATGACCTATTGTGTTGAAGTTTGGGGGCACACTTATGCAACCAATACAAAACCAATTTTTATTTTGCAGAAAAAAGCCATGAGGATTATTAACCATTCTGCTTACAATGAATCTACTAAACCAATATTTATCAAATTTAAAGCTTTAAAATTCTATGATTTAGTGAGTCTTAATGCAGTATTATTTATGTGTAAAGTAAAAAAAGTTATTGCCAAATAGCATACTGTGTATGTTTGAAGACAGTGATGATAAATATAACCTCAGGGAAGAGGACATGTTTAAAAAACAGTCTGTTAGAACAATTGTAAAGAAGAGCTGTATTTCTGTTAAAGGGGTAAACTTGTGGCATTCTGGTATTGGTTGTTTTCAGATTCTAGAATATGATTATCTCACACCCTCATATGTGGGGCAGGGGTCAGTATTCCTGTATAAGTTATAAGCTATTTTCATAAGAAATATTCAAAAAGAAAATGCTGAAATTGATCATTTATATCAGTGACAAGCTCAATCTCGCTATATGTATCCTACCTCACCAAAAAATCTGCATATTAATAATAGACATTTTTCCTTTATCTGTTTTTCTCCTTCTATTGAAAATATTCCATAATGAACATAACATTTTCACTTGTTGAAGTAATTCTCCATCTGTTTTTGCAGTATAACAGCCTGGAGCAGTTGTGCATTAATTTTACCAATGAAAAGCTGCAACAGTTTTTCAATCATCATATGTTTGTGCTGGAGCAAGAGGAGTACAAGAAAGAAGGCATTGAGTGGCAGTTCATTGACTTTGGAATGGACCTTGCTGCTTGCATTGAGCTTATTGAAAAGGTTCCACACGTGCACTATATAGTACTAAAATTATAGAAATATCAGTATATTGTTCTAATTATAATTGTTTTTATAGCCAATGGGCATTTTCTCCATCCTTGAAGAAGAGTGCATGTTCCCCAAGGCCTCAGACTCCACCTTCAAGAACAAGCTGTATGACCAGCACCTGGGTAAATCCAGTAATTTCCAGAAGCCAAAAGTAGTTAAAGGAAAGGCAGAGGCTCAC
The DNA here is from genome assembly GCA_020698575.1 of Bostrychus sinensis. NCBI lineage: Eukaryota > Metazoa > Chordata > Actinopteri > Gobiiformes > Eleotridae > Bostrychus > Bostrychus sinensis. The sequence goes on from CM036260.1 coordinate 3,402,539, forward strand.
TTCTCACTGGTGCACTATGCTGGCACTGTGGACTACAGCATCACCGGGTGGCTTGACAAGAACAAGGACCCTCTGAATGAAACAGTGGTGCAGCTCTACCAGAAGGCCAGCCTCAAGCTACTGGCCTCTCTGTATCTGACCTACTCTTCTTCTGACGGTAAAATGACTGAATGGTTGTGAATCTATGGTAATAATCAATTTTCAATTATAGAAGAAACATAAATACATGTCCCCAACTCAGAAAACACAGCGGGAGGAGGTAGTGCTGGTTCTTCTGTCAAGAAAGTGGCCAAGAAGAAGGGCTCATCATTTCAGACTGTGTCTGCTCTCTTCAGGGTACTTGCTCTAAAAGTAGCAATAGGGCATTTGATGTCATCAAAGTACTGTTTATACAAATGTGCATTTTTAAAGAGTTTTCACAGATTATGCTCACTAGGAAAACCTGGGAAAGCTCATGACCAATCTGAGGAGTACCCATCCACATTTTGTGAGGTGTTTAATTCCAAATGAGACTAAAACTCCAGGTATATCACTGATGATGCTCTTGTCATGATGCACTGTCACTGATACAATGGTTGTAAAGCATGGTTGTCCCTGACATTTAGGGATTATGGAACATCATCTTGTGATCCATCAGCTGCGCTGTAACGGTGTGTTAGAGGGAATAAGGATCTGCAGGAAGGGCTTTCCCAGCAGGATCCTCTATGGGGATTTCAAACAAAGGTATAATACAAAGAATAATAGATTGGATTTACATAGTGCCTTTTTAGACACTCAAAGCACTTTACACTGGACACTTACGTGGCACCCATACTGTGGCTACGGCCTCTCTGGCCAATACATTCCCATTCCTACACCAGTGCCACAGACACTGGAGGCAGTATGCAATACTGGTAGCAGGGATTGATCTGTGTGACTGGCTCTACCTCCTGAGTTACTGCCACCCCAAACAAACAACAAAACAACAGTCAGTATAGTGAAATATTTTCATTAATTTACTTGTACTTTTCTGTTTAGGTACAAAATACTGAATGCCAGTGTGATCCCTGAGGGACAGTTCATTGACAACAAAAAAGCTGCAGAGAAGCTCCTGGGGTCTATTGACATAGACCACACTCAGTATAAGTTTGGACACACCAAAGTAAGTCTCCCTAACAGTGAGGAATAATTGCTTCAAAACCACGAGTGCTCCTAAATAGTCAGTTTTATGTCTGGAAGGTGTTCTTCAAAGCAGGACTTCTGGGTTTGCTTGAGGAGATGAGGGATGAGAAACTGGCCTCCCTCATAACCATCACTCAGGCCTTGTGTCGGGGATTCCTCAGACGGAGGGAGTTTCAGAAAATGATGGACAGAAGGTGCCATATTGCCATCTGTACATGTGTTACATACAGTATATAATTGCAATTAATTAAAACGCTGACCTTCCACTTTCCAGAGAATCTATTTACATTATTCAGTACAACATTCGCTCCTTCATGAACGTAAAACACTGGCCATGGATGAAACTGTACTTCAAGCTCAAGCCGCTCCTGAGGAGTGCTGAGACTGAGAAGGAAATGGCCATGATGAAGGTGGAGTTTGCAAAATGCAAAGAGGATTTGGCCAAATCTGAGGCTAAGAGGAAGGAGCTAGAGGCCAAAATGGTGACCCTTGTCCAGGAGAAGAATGACCTCTGTCTGCAGATTCACTCTGTGAGTACAAACTCAAATCAGTCTGGAAATCATGGAATGCAGACATTAAATGATGTAACAAGTTAAGTGGGTTTTTAATTTTCTAAAAAAATACTTTTTGGGAGCCCTGTAAATAAAAAAAGTAATGCAGTACTCGCATATTTAGTCTGCAAAGACATGAATATGTCAGTCATTTTGTTTGAATAGGAAAGTGAGAGCCTTGCAGATGCAGAGGAAAGGTGCGAGGGTTTAATCAAGAGCAAGATCATGCTGGAGGCCAAAACCAAGGAGCTGAGTGAGAGGCTTGAAGATGAGGAGGAGCTGAACGCTGAACTGACGGCCAGAAAGAGGAAGCTGGAGGACGAGTGCTCTGAGCTCAAAAAAGACATTGATGATCTGGAGCTGACCCTGGCGAAAGTGGAGAAGGAGAAACATGCCACTGAAAACAAGGTGAGTACCTAAGGTGGATGCCTAGTTCCACACTAAATGTAATGGCATTTAAGATTATTTTCTACATATCTTCAGGTGAAAAATCTGACGGAAGAACTGTCCACTCTTGATGACACCATTGCCAGGTTATCTAAAGAGAAGCTAGCTCTGCAGGATGCTCACCAACAAACACTGGAGGACCTACAAGCTGAGGAGGACAAAGTCAACTCTCTGACCAAAACCAAACTTAAGCTGGAGCAACAAGTTGACGATGTAAGGGAGAGCTGAGTTTATTAAAACTGACACATTACTGTTGTTTTGAGTATTTTTTTATTTACACTTTCTGTCTTAGCTTGAGGGCTCACTGGAACAAGAGAAAAAGGCTCGAATGGATGTAGAAAGAGCCAAGAGGAAGTTGGAAGGAGACCTCAAGCTAAGTCAAGAGTGTATCATGGATCTAGAGAATGACAAAAATCAGCAGGAGGAACGCCTTAAAAAGTATGTAAAGCTTCAGTTCTCTCAGAAGATTATGACGATGACTGATATTTAATACATTTCTTGTATTTTATTACAGAAAAGACTTTGAGTTTAGTCAACTTTTGGCAAAGATTGGAGACGAGCAAAGTGCTGCAATGCAAGTCTCAGAAAAAGATCAAAGAGCTCCAGGTAAAATATCACAGTTCAAATACAGTAGGCATACATTTTGGTTTAGTGTGAGTTTTTTTTTTTTTTTCTGATTTAGGGCCGTATTGAAGTGTTAGAAGAGGAGATAGAAGGGGAGCGTGTTGCCAGAGCCAAGGTGGAGAAACAGCGTGTGGACGTTTGTCGTGAGCTGGAGGAACTGAGCGAGCGCCTGGAGGAGGCCGGAGGAGCCACTGCCAATCAGATCGAGATGAACAAGAAACGAGATGCGGAGTTTCAGAAGCTGAGGCGAGAGCTGGAGGAGAGCACGGTTCAGCACGAGGCCACCGCGGCCGCTCTGAGGAAGAAGCACTCAGACAGCGTGGCCGAGCTGGGAGAGCAGATAGACAACCTCCAGAGGGTCAAACAGAAGCTGGAGAAGGAGAAGAGTGAATACAAGATGGAGGTAGATGACCTCAGTAGCAACATGGAGCTCATGGTGAAAGCCAAGGTATGAGAGAGGATTCAACAGCAATGTTTTTTCTATCTGTTTATGTATATTATTATTATTATTATTATTATTATTACTGTGAACCTTTTAATAGCAGAATGTCGAGGAAATCAACTGTGAAAAAAGATCTTAACACATAAGATGTTGAGTATATTTAGTTCAGTTTTTGTCACACCCAGGGCTTAATTTGTTAATCAAATGATGCCAGAACAAAAATTGCGCTTTGACACTGGAGTCCACAAGGCCAACACTGATCCCGGAACTTACACACAACACAATGCTTAGACGCACACACATCCCAAAATACCAAGCAACTGCTTTATACTCAATTTTAAATTATATTTTAACATATTATTATACATTATAGCGTTTCACTTCAGTGTAATGTGTCAGTGTACGATTGCTCAGCTGATCGAGAAATCAGCTGCTACTTAATTAATTAACGTAATTACTGCGCTTTTGTAGACTCACTCTGTCATAGACCTACTGTGTGTGGCCACCAGTCTGAAGCAAGAACACAGACTCATGCAGCTGTGGTCTGTAGAAACAAAGTCTAGACTAGGAAAGGGAGCACGCGGCAGCAGTAAGCGTTCAGCCTATGTTTCTCCTTTTGCTTTCGCTTTTTTAAGTGACTTTAAATGACTGCTGTGGAGCGCGCAGTCTTCTCTGAGTAATGGTGTTTCATGGCTCCAGGCTCTGTGAGCCTCAGCGCGTTAGCTCAAGCTTACAGATGCATTTGAACAAACAAAAAAGAACAAACTGCTGTGGATCTATGTCCCGTGCGCACAGGGAATATAATGGAGGAAGAAAACACGCACATCGAGGGCGCGTGGCGTAAGGTTTCCCTGCGTAACTATGGCTATGTAACAGTGACACTGGTGTTTAACTGGCCCTGGGTCTCATCCTGTGACCCATGATCAGCGTTAGCTCCAGCTTCCATATGCATTTGAGTAAAAGAACAAACTGACGTGGCACTGCCATGTCCCGTGCACTCTCGGGCGCAGTGGGGAAATAACGCAGCACATCCTTCACTCGTCACTTTTGACTTAAAGAGCAGCAGTCAGCTGTGGCTCCACTCGCGTTTGTAAAAACACAGCCTACTATGGCTCTGTGCAGCTCTGTGCAGCTCTGTGCAGCTCTGTGGATGCAGCAGGGATTGGGCGGGGTCGGGGGACATCTCAAGGTACACACAGGGCGTACTGCTGTACACCTGCAGACACCACTGGTGTTAACAGTGGTGAATAGATCTTTCAGTTTGATGTGAAGGTTTTTTCAACCGGATTCCCTGTACACTCTATAGACACGAATTACAGCAAGGGGACAGTGTGTGTTTAAGCGCATTATTGAGAAGGGTTCAAGCGAAAATGAAGCGTGGCTTTTATGTTTAAAACATATGCATTTCTGTGTAATTACACCTCTGACCTTCAACACAGGTTTAGGAGGTCAAAAGTGTCAAATGTAGTCAACACTTTGTTCTGAGTTGTGCCTGAGTTAGCGGATCCAAGCAAACAGTTGCTGGATCAGACCATAAGGGAGTTTCCGGATCCTGCTCCGGCAAGATCCGGCTCAAATTAAGCCCTGGTCACACCACATGCTTTCATAAAGAATGCTTAGCTGTTGGTTCACAATCAAAGTGTCTATTTTGCTGGCTATGTCTGCTTATACAAAAAAAAAAAAAAAAAAATATATATATATATATATATATATATATATATATATATATATATATATATATATATATATATATATATATAAAATATATATATATATATATATAGGAAAGTTAGTTATCCTGTTGTAGGAGGTGGAAATGGTGTTTTGATCAGGATACAAGGAGTGTAGCTTTAATGAAAGTTCCAACATTTTACATTGCTGCAAATGAATAATATGTTTTCATTAACAGTCTAATTATGAGAAGATGTGTCACTCACTGGAAGACCAGTTGAGTGATTTGAAGAGTAAACATGATGAGAACAGCCGACAAATCTCTGAGTTAAACACTCAGAGAGCTAAACTTCAAAATGAAAATGGTATGTCTTCATATAAAGTTTTATCTAACACATCCAGAGGTGTCCTGATACAGTTTTTGTCACTGTCTTAAAGGTGAGTTTGCTCGTCTTCTTGAAGAGAAAGAAGCAGTGCTGTCTCAGATGGTGAGGGCTAAGCTCGCATTCACTCAGCAAACAGAGGAACTGAAGAGGCAGGTGGAGGAAGAGACAAAGGTTGGTTGGAACGCCACATTTAAAATCATGTACATTTTTTATGTATAGGTAGAAACTCATGTTCCTAAAATGTATCAGTGTGCTCGAGAAATTTGAATAAACTAATACATTTTTCTAATTGTGAAAGGTTTAAAAATAAATATTCACTAGTAAGGACAACATTACAACAGGGTAGATTTGAAATATTTATGGACTGGATAAGATGGAGGGCTGATGAGGGCTGCAGGATGAGGGATGAGGGATGCAAAGGAAATGGAGTGCAGGAGATGATGGGAGACTAGGCACCCCCCTCTAGTTGTTGGAGAGAGGAGGCTCAAAGGTAAACATTATGAAAGATAAGAGGTAAAGGGAGGGTGGAGTTGAGAGAACAGACACAAACAGTGTTGGATGAAATTCTGAGTGGTTGAAGAGTACTGTAGTTTAGGTGTGGCCTTGCCTCCAAACTGAAGTTAACACATTAACTTTGTTTTTAGGCTAAGAACGCTCTGGCGCACGCTCTCCAGTCAGCTCGTCATGACTGTGATCTGCTCAGAGAACAGTTTGAAGAGGAGCAGGAGGCCAAGGCGGAGCTCCAGAGAGGAATGTCAAAGTCTAATAGTGAGGTGGCTCAGTGGAGAACCAAGTATGAGACTGATGCCATCCAACGCACTGACGAACTGGAAGAGGCCAAGTAACAGTTGTTTTATTCTGTTTTCAGCTTAAGGTATTGTGTGATTTTTAGTAATATTGAATATTTATATGCTTAGAAAAAAGCTGGCCCAGCGTCTTCAAGAGGCTGAGGAAGCCATTGAGGCAGTCAATTCAAAGTGTTTATCTCTAGAGAAGACAAAAGAGCGTCTTCAGGGAGAAGTGGAGGACCTAATGGCTGATGTTGAGAGAGCAAACGCTCAGGCTGCTAGTCTGGATAAGAAACAGAGGAGCTTTGATAAAGTGAGGAATTCATCAATAGAGAAATACACCTCAGTAAAAAGCACAGATGATAAAGGTATTTTGTCTCACCCAATCTAGATTTTGTGTGAGTGGAAGCAAAAGTTTGAGGAGAGCCAGGCTGAGCTGGAGGGATCACAAAAAGAGTCTCGTTCACTGAGCACTGAGCTCTTCAAAATCAAGAATTCTTATGAGGAGGCTCTGGAACATCTGGAGGTTCTGAAGAGAGAGAATAAGAATCTTCAACGTATGTCCAGACTTTGACAGCCTTGTGTTCACTGGTTGGTATGGTAAAGGTCAGGTCAATGCAGTTTGGTACAAGTCACATCTAAAGAGGCTTCAGTATCCACTGTGCGGTGTCTGCTCTGTACAGATGTTGTTTCTTTATAGAATATTGGAAGCAGGCTTCTAAATCTTGGATGTAGATGCCAGTAATACAAAAGAGAGTGTTAATCTTAGTGTGGAACAGCTGGTGGTAAAGGTATACTGTATACTGCTACATTAAACATTTCTTTTTGGTTTTCTATTTACTTTCTGAATATTACATTTAGAAAGCTGTGCTACTTACCTTCATTTTAGACATTCACCAATCCTTGTCATAAGTTCTGCTTGTGTTTTATTCAGTGTAGCTAAAAATTGCTTGCATTCAAAAAGTTAATTTTACTTGACAAAGCTGTTTGTTGCAGACTGTATCCAAACTGACTGACAAACTTAAATTAAATTAATATAACTCACTATTTATTATTATATTTATTAATATAATCATAGAAATACAACATCTCTTTGTTGCATGATTTTCTGTTGTCTAATCAACACATTGCAGTGTTTAGCCCTTTTTTCAAATCTGAACCACTCCCTTGAGAAGAAGTGTTCAAAGAGATCCAAAACAATTTCCTACTTCACAAATCTTTCCAGCCTCTTTGGACAATAGAATCTTGTTTTTGTTGACCAGATGGTTACTGCACAGCCCCAGTGGAAATGGCCCTGTTAATTCAATACTATTTTGTTTTGTTTTTATTTTTATTTTTATTGTTTTACAATTGCATCCTGCTATTCTTGTGTTTATTCTCCAGAGGAAATCTCTGATCTGACTGAACAACTTGGAGAAAATGGCAAAGTGATTCATGAACTAGAGAAAACTAAGAAACAAGCAGAGAGTGATAAAACTGAGATTCAGACTGCTTTGGAAGAAGCTGAGGTAGTTTGTTTTTATTTTTTTTGTACAATTAACAGCTTTTTTATTATTACTATCCTAACATTCTAACTGTCTTTAGGCTTCTCTGGAACACGAGGAGTCCAAAATCCTGCGTGTTCAGCTGGAGCTGACTCAGGTGAAGGCAGAGATGGACCGGAGGGTAGCCGAGAAGGATGAGGAGCTGGAGCTAATGAAACGCAATCACCAGCGCATCACTGAATCTATGCAGTCTGCCTTAGACTCCGAGGTCCGCAGTAGGAACGATGCCATGAGAATCAGGAAGAAGATGGAGACTGATTTAAATGAGATGGAGGTCCAACTGAGCCATGCCAACAGACAGGCTGCTGAAGCCCAGAAACAGCTTAGGAACCTTCAGGCACACGTCAAGGTAAATGCACTTCTCAGGTTAATTACTACATTACTAATTACTACAGTCACACATAGTTTATGAATGTGTCACTTTGACACAGTTACAACCAAGAACTTCAAGTCACACTGTGACATGACTAGTCATGATTGGTAAAAAACTGTGACAGTGGAAGCTGAAGTAAAGGCTTGTATTGTTTCTTATTTTCTTAAGCTATGGCGAGAGTGCTATGGTTAAAAACATACTTTCTATTACGTAGAACCTCTTAATTATCAAACTAATCCATTTGTGGTAAGAAGTTGTGACCAAAGTACTGATTTAGAAAGTTAATCACAAAAGCTCATAGAATTTCTTTATGATAATGCCCAGTTGAGGTCTCGTAGTCTAATTTTTTCAGAGATGACTTTTATTATGCTGTTACTGACTAATTAGTTTTCCTCAAATACAAGGGAAAAATCAGGTAGTGCATCTTTAAGACAGTAGCACTCAACAATGGTTGCTGTATTAAATTAACATTTTTTTAGGATCCCTGAATTGAATTCTTACAAATATAAAAAATGCAGAATGTAAACCATTGTCAATAGATTTTCAATGTATATTTTCATCTGCCTGTGTATTTAGGAACAGACCCTGCAGCTGGATGAGGCTGTGCGTGGTCAGGACGAGCTGAAGGAGCAGCTGTCTGTGGTGGAACGCAGGAGTAGTCTGCTGCAGGCCGAGGTGGAGGAGCTCAGAGCGGCTCTGGAGCAGAGTGAGAGGAGCCGCAAACTGGCAGAGCAGGAGCTGACTGATGTTTCTGAGAGAGTGACTCTGCTGCACACTCAGGTCAGCTATCAACTACTTCAAAATGTACAATTAATTGTACATTACTTGCATTTACAGTTTTTTTATTTTAGAACACCAGTCTTCTAAACTCCAAAAGGAAGCTGGATGCAGATGTGAGTCAGCTGCAGAGAGAGGTGGACGAGGCCATACAAGAGGCTCGCAATGCAGAGGAGAAGGCCAAGAAGGCCATCACAGATGTAAGTCAGGTCTAATCAAGGACTGCACAATAGAATATTGAGGGAAAGTCCATTTATTTCAGTTGTTTAAATGAAAGCAAGAGATTGTATGAAATTGTGTTGGGCTGCTTCTTCTTTGTAACTGGAGGCGGCCATGATGGCAGAGGAGCTGAAGAAAGAGCAGGACACCAGCGGTCACCTTGAGAGGATGAAGAAGAACCTGGAGTCCTCCGTGAAGGACCTGCAGCAGAGACTGGACGAGGCAGAGAACATGGCACTGAAGGGAGGCAAGAAGCAGCTGCACAAGCTGGAGACACGGGTATCCCAACTCTTTATATGGTACACTTAATCATGAAATGCAACAGGTCTTTCTGTCTGGCACTTTTTGTTGTGGTTACTAAATATACTGTATATGATATGTATTTTACAGAAGCAATGCAAAGTTCTGTCTAGATAATTTAACTTATTCATTTCCAGTTACAGAATGGTGTTCTTTATTAATTTTGTCCTAAAATGTTATTCACAAAAGGAATGGAAAGGGTGTAGGTTTTGACAGCACCTTGTTGCAGTGAATTACAATTTCTCATCCCATATTTGTGGTCAGCTTGTGAGCATCTACAGTAGCCCTGCAGGGACATGCTTCTGAACAAGTCCCACTGACCTATGTCACATGGGAGTTCACAAACTCAGTTTATTTTGTGATTATCCATAACTTTCATGCAGTATATTGTCTTAAAAAAGAAAGAGTGCATTTCTTCTTTTTGTGGTCATTTTGTCCTCTGCTCAGTTCTAGGAACTGGAGCTCTTCCCACTCAGTTCTATAGAAATGTAAGACTAGTTCATATTTTTACTAAACATAGGTACGTGAGCTGGAGGCTGAACTGGACTCTGAACAGAAGAAAAGTGCTGATTCTGTCAAAGGTGCTCGTAAATATGAGAGGAGAGTGAAGGAGCTCACCTACCAGACTGAAGAGGACAAGAAGAATGTCCTGAGACTGCAGGACCTGGTGGACAAGCTGCAGATCAAAGTCAAGGTCTACAAACGGCAAAACGAAGAGGCTGTAAGATGGTGTCTTATCTATTATATTATCTTTATATATAAAGAAAGTGTAATGTCTCTTAAATCAAGTTCTGATTCTGTTTGTGTTTTTGTTGTGTCAGGAGGAGCTGGCCAACACTCACCTGGTGAAGCTCAGAAAAGTGCAGCATGAGCTGGAGGAAGCACAGGAGAGGGTGGATATCGCCGAGTCCCAGGTCAACAAACTGAGAACCAGAAGCAGGGAGTTTGGCAAGGTAAGGTTATCTTTCTTTTACAACTTGTACATATGTTCAACATATCAATTAAATGGTCTGCCTACATTCATCTCTTTGGGACAGTTTTGTTCTGGAAGTAAAACACATTTAATATATTTAAGGTTGCAATCAGAAATGTTCAACCACTCACCTCAAAAGACATAATGATGTAACCAAATGACAAAAAACTTTGACTTTCAAATAAAAAATGTGACCCTTAACACAAACCTATGGGCAGTATTCTTCAGACCTTAGCGTCAGTACTTTGTAGAGCATCCTTTCACTTTCTCACAAGCCAACTTCTTACACATCTCAACTGGAATCTTTGCCCATTTAAATCTGGAGATTGAGAAGCCCACTTCAGGATGTAATTAATGAAAAAATAATAATGAGCTTCTTTGTGAGGTTGAATATTTCTGATTTCAGCTGTATACAGTACCAACAATAACACATTTTAAAACTTCGACCTGATCTTTTTTTATTGTTTCTGCTCATTCTTTTTATCTTTCTGTTTTTGTTTTCTCTCCTTCTTTCCCATCTCTCAGGCTGCTGATTCTGAATAGATCTTTCTTTTTCTTTAATCTCCTAGATCTCTATTCAACTTCTTAGCACTAGAAATTAAATGTACTGGTTGGTGTGAAACTATTACATAACAAAGTTGTGTGCAGCACAAGGATGTTGATGTTTCTTCAACAAAGTTTTTGTATTAAATGTTGTATTTATGGCGTCTCATAAATGTCATATCTGTCATGTCATCTGTTTATGAACTGATATGTCAGCATTTCTTTGTAGTGTGACTTTTTAAATAGTTTGTCTCTGCAGTGACAGCAGAGTAAATAAATAAATAGGTCTGAGAACAGCAAGTTTATTAAAGGCCTATTTGGACAAACCACTGAGGACTGAAGCTTTTGTTGTGCTTTGCTTTGTCCTTGTGATTTTTTTCTTAAAGCAAGCAGACATGTAATCACATATACTCTACTGGTCAAAGGTTTTAGAACACCCCAATTTTTCTATTGTTTTTACTGAAATTCAAGCTGAACAATTATTGGTACAAAAGAAAGTGATACACTGCTAAATGTTAAAAAGGTAAGGTTAAGGTTACTCAAAACTGAAAAATAATGTACATTATATACAAAATTATACAAAAGTGCCTCATGACAGTACAGAGTGAGAGGTCCCAGAGCATTTGCCAGTACCATGCAGTACCCCCTGGTAGGTGCCAAGTGGGTCAGGTGTCCCTACAGCAAGATAATGACCCAAAACATGAGTTCAGAACGAAACGATGAGCTTAAAAACATAAAGTGGCCAGCACAGTCTCCAGCCTTAAACCCATCGAGCTGGTTTGGGATGAACTGGAGGGAAGAGTGAAACAAAAAAGTTACCTATAATTGCACACATTTATGGAAATTGGAATATTTGGGTTCCATTGTAGAAAGAACGCCATGAGTGTGTCCGCTTATATCTGCTAAAGGTGACTTGATGATGAGTAAATCTTTTAGAATACATTTTGGTTTATGCATTGATTCCATGGTTTATTTTCTGTTTATTTTATTGTTTTTTTACTTCAGTTATTGTATTTGTTCTAGCCTCTCATCAGAGTACAATAACACATTAAACTGCATGTATTTCAAGAAAAAAGTGGAAAAATCTGTGTTCTAAAGCTATGGTATTCTGTAAATTGAAAATTATTAGAATCATAGACTATCTTAACGTATAGGTAAGGTCCCCGAAATTTGTTGTATGCGCATCGTCCGGTAGAGGGCGCCGTCTCACCATCAGCCCAGCAGATGTTTGTCTGTTATCAACACAATTAGCACATTGATAAAATAAACATTGACACATTTGAGGAAGACAAAGCGTGTGGGAAGTATATTTTTTGATAACCTTATTTTTAGACAGAAAGTGAATCAGTCTAATTGTAATAATTACAATTAAAACCGTATGACTGTTGTGACTATTAAATAGAAAGTGTAAATTTGACCCAGAGTGACTGTGTATTCAGTTGTATTAAAACATATTTTTTGCAATATCTATTGTTTAACAAAATAAAGAGTAACTTGATCTACTGGCTATTTAATTATTCTATACATAAGTTTAGTAGGACCAAAGGGGAACCAAATATGTAAAAATGTAGAAGTTAAACATGATAATAATCAACATCAAACCTACAATAAAATCTTTCAAGCACGCCTCACTACGTGTTGACATACCACAGAAATCTCAACCCACATGAAGAAGTAGTAAAGTTACCCAACACAAACAAGTGATGGGCCTTTACGGATCTTCACAATAAAAGAGAGATTTGCACCAAAAAATCTATTAAGGATTGTGCTGCTAAGTTTCAATGACAGGTGTTGAGACCCAGAAAACAGCTCTGTTGCTTCATATTTCTTGTAGTTAATTAATAAGCTGGTGTTCTACTTGACATACAGTACTGTTCATAAGCCTTTTCTTTAAAGGCCTTCTATTCTGCTGAATAGACTTTTTTGTAACTGCTCCCCAAAAGAAGATGTTTTTCATACATATACATTATTTTAGGTTATAAAGCGTGAAATACTAATGGAATGGTGTCCAAAACTATTCCACAAAACCTGAAAAAACCATTGTATGGGACCTATAAGGGTACAATAATTCACAGTACTAGATGTCCTTATTAAAATGCATCTAGAAAACACAATAAATGTTTGTCATATTTTAAAAAAAAGTTGCAATTGTATTCTTAGAGCGACTTCCCCTCACACTTGAAGAATTATTAGCATTAGCACTTCCAAGGGGAAATCAAACACCAAACACCCTTCTGAATACAAATATAACCAGGGCTGTGTGAAGATATTGTCTGAACCAATAAGGCTCTGAAAACTTTAATCTGAAACTACTATCTTCACAATAACTTATTAGTTATTTGTGAAATAAAAATAATAAAACTTCTATACTCCTTAATTAATAATACACAATAGCAAGGTCTGACATTGGATTTTATGCATATCTATATCCTTAACTTTAGAGCTTGGGCCTGGATTTCAGTTGCTCTGCTTGAGTGTACATATAATTTGGTATAATTCCTCATCATTATTATTCCTTATTTCTTTAAAAATGGGTTAACTTTTGAAAATAAGTTAAAGGGGCAATATTATGCTTTTTTGGGCTTTTTGAAATAGTTTTGGACACCTTTGCATTTGTCACTTTTCATAACTTAAATTATTCTTTGTGTCGCCCCCTGCTGGCAACGGTGGTGACTGGACAGAGCATAACATGGCTAAATAGCAATGTTATTAGCAACATGACTATCAGATAGATGATTGAGCTGCCTGCCATACGGTAACAACAATTTAAGCACTTAAATGATCAGAATGAGTATGTAGAGCCATGAAACCGATTGTTTTCAGCTCTCGAGAAAGGGACGCTCTCAGCATACAGGAATGAAAATACTACTCCATGTACGTTTTTGAGATGAATCAAGATACAGTACATTATAAAATGGTTTAATGCTCAAAAGTGTCATAATAGAGGACCTTTAACTGGTCGACTTTAAAACTGGATTATTATATAAACATTTAAACTGAATATTGTGCGTAAAACTAGAAATCGCAGTTGAAAGTTCTGCGTATTTTAGGTTTTAGGTGACCGCATGAATGGTAGTAGAACCGTGCTGTTATTTTGAAGTGTTTTTTTCTAATTTCCTGCGCGCTTTTTCTCTGCTCTGTGTGTGTGTGTGTGGCGCGCCTCCAACACAGCCCCAAACAGTGCTGTGAGGCTGCAGACAGGCGTGTACAGTCTGCGCGTAAAGACCAACACCAGTGTGGCACACAGGTCTCACTGCGCGTCTCACTGCGCGTCGCTCCGATAGGACCTCTGCATCCACGGCACACGTTCTGGACATAACTTTTTTTTTTTTTCTTTTTTTTTTTTAAACTTTTGTTGTTTTAGTTGATGTCCGGGAGAGAGAGGACCTGCAGCGAGCCGCCAACGCTGGCCATGTCCGGATCGTACTGTAAAAGTTTGTACCCCTTCAGCGGGGAGCAGCACCAGCAGGGACTGAGCTTCGAGACCGGGGATATCATCAGAGTGGTGCAGGCGCTGCCCGGAGGATGGTGGGAGGGGGAGAAGGACGGGACGCGGGGCTGGTTCCCGTCCAGCTACGTCCAGGTCCTGGAGGTAAGAACCACTGGACTGTCCGTGACGGTTATCAGATTAAGACCGCGATTTAGACATGGTATTATAATTTGTATCAGTAGCATGACGCTTGGACCCAAACTGAGGTAATAACTTCTGTTTTTATCAGATTTTAGTAAGTTTCCCCCAAAATTTGACAGGTTTAAAGCAACACTATTAACTTTAGCGGACATTCACTAATCATCTAAAGGTGACAAGTGCTGCCTCAAGTCACTTCGTATTAATGCAGCATCTTGTAATCTGTAAGGCATGGTGTAATTTGGTTTTGAATAAACGATGGCAAGATATGTCTTCACATGTGGATAATCTGTCAGGCCAGCCAAATGCTAAAGTTAACATAAGTTTTGGCAATTATTTTCATACATTTTATGATCCCTATTTTGTGTTTTGGGAACTCGAATATGATCATTTTTAAACTGGATCTCCAATAGTAGAGAAAATTAAAATTGTTTCTGTATTTTGACAGTTTGAAGTGCCTACTTTAATATGTTCAAGACAGCTATTTCTTCCAGTATAATTAATATTCACTATAAAAAGGAGGGTTGATTACCATACTATACAGACCAGTGGTTCTCAAACATTTTTACATCAAGTAACCTCAGCAAATATTTGGTTTTACAAATATCATTTTTAATAGACCAAAATGAGCATTACCAGTGACAAAACCAGGACTAAACAAGGACTAAACTAGGTCTTCAAAAGGACTAAACCAGAACTAAACCAGAACTAAACCAGAACTAAACCAGGACTAAACCAGGTCTACAAAATCAGGACTAATCCAAGAGTAAGCAAAGACTAAACTAGGACTTAACCAGGACTACACCAGATCTAAACCAGGACTAAACAAGGTCTAAACCAGGTCTCAAAAGGCGTAAACCAGGATTAAATGAGGATTAAACTAGGACTAAGCCAGGACTTCAAAAGGACTAAACCAGGACTAATTCAAGACTAAACCAGGACTAAACCAGGACTAATCCAAGACTAAACCAGGATTCAGCAAGGGCTAAACTAGGACTAAGTCAGGACTACAATGGGTCTAAACCAGGACCAAACAAGGAGTAACCCAAGATTAAATGAGGACTAAACCAAGACTACACTGTGTTGAAAACAGGACTTAACCCTGGAGTAATTCAGGATTAAATGAGGACTAATTCAGGACTAAACCTGGACTAAAGAAGACCCAAAGGAGGCTAAAACACAACTAAAGCAGGTCTAAACCAGGACTAGACCAAAACTCAATTAGGTCTAAACATGGACTTAACATACGACCAGACTAAACTAGGTCTAAGACATAAAAACCAGGGCAAAACTGTGGCTAATACTGGTCCACACTTCACATTTAATCCCCAACCAGAGGAAAATGTATATAAAACTGTCTCTAAATGAAACTAAATAAGAAGAGACCCTTGTGGACCATCAGAAGTCTGCGTACCACCATTGCTACCCATACCTCAGTTTGAGAACCACTAATGGTGCTTGTACCACAGCTTGAGAGCCACTGTCCTAAGGATTCATCATGCTTGAAGAGCAAATCTATGTAACCTCCTCACACAGCTTTAAACATTTGTCAGAATCTTCCATGTGTCTAATATTATGACCATAACTGTTTTGAAATATTCAGTGTAGTATTTTCTCAGATTCTAGAGCCTACTTTTGAGCAATGAGATTAAAGTTGAAAATGGGAGTGATGTTAATTATTGCAGATCAGAGTTTTGAGTGATCCACCAGAGACCAAACGCTCTGACCTCTGAACTATATACAAATGGTAATATCACTTCACATATGGCCTGTACATTAGAACCACTACAGCGACAGTGCACTTTCTGACCTCACACTGTCACACACTGTCGCTTTCTCTGCCTCATAATCACCCCAGCGCTGGCCCGTATAGGCTCCAGGATAAAGACGGCATTGAGGGATGCTCTCATGACGAGTTTCTGTGTTTATCAGATTAACCCTCTCCTTCCCGGCAGCGCAGCGTTGTCCCGGCCCGGCTACACTTCCTCATTCCTCTCACATTCCTTCTGACATTCTCAGGTCTGCTCTTTGTGCATGACTGCGCCCCCTCCCCTTCCCCTCCCCATGGCCAGCCCCTCCCCTCAATCTGGAGTGGTTTCGGAGCATGTGGGAGACATTTGGCTGCAGTTTGGAGTATGTGGTTAACTGTGTGACACCACCCAATGCTCTCGCAGTATGCATCCACTTTCTGTCTCTTGTTGACATTTGTGCCATTTCTTCATTGCGGATGTGAGGAAGGCCTAAAATGGTTGTATGCTGTAGGAGTGAGGAAGGCTACTGCCTGTTTAGTAGGTGCATTGTCATGTTCAGGCATGACGAGGGGCTTATACGCAACTCACAATTTTGGGACTATTTGATTACAGGGTGCACATTACAAAAATATTTGTAGATACTCATAACTGAACTCAGAACAGAAATCAGAATCAGAAATGTTGAACCCCCTCAACTCAGAACACATAATGATATGAATGAATTATAATAGGAATAAATGACAAAAAAATATTTATTGTGTAGAGTTATTTTTTGACTTAACTTTGAAGTTCAAGTGAAAAATGTGACTCTTTAAGCACCCTATTATTTATTCAGCCCTAAGCTTGAGTACTTTGAGGAGCATCCTTTAAAGGCCTCCTATTCTGCTAAATCACAATTTTATAACTATAACATGGTTAAAAGATACATTTTTGAACTTTTAGTCATGTTATAATGTTGATTGCACCCGAAAACATTACCTGGAGTAGTATTTTGTTTCATTTACGTGTCCTATGAGTAAACTTATGCGCTGAGCCCGTTCATTTCTCAAGAGCTGTAAATGCTTGCACACCCTTGTTTTGCTAATTTCAGCTCTTAAATCACTACGAAGCAGTCAGCTCATTTATCTATCTGTTAGAGTTATGTTGCTTATAGCTGTGCTAATTAGCCATTTTATGCTCTTTCCAGTCCCCACCTTTGCCAGCAGGGAGCGACAGAACCTAATCCAAGCGTTCTGTTCTGTTTAAGTTGTAAAACCTGAAAGAGCTGAACAATATAAGAAAAACATGCCATAACTATGTTGAATATTACAATAATTATACTTTTTGACATGTCTTTATTTATTTCAAAACTTTAATCAAGAATAAATCAGGCCTTTCTTAATATATTTATTTGGCAACAATGCAATTGTATTTAGGCAATGAAAGGACAGTGATTTTGACAGTGTACATTTCTATTGGATAGACCATAACATTTTTGTGATGACTGTAGTTTCTTGTAATTTTGGATATTGTGTTTGATATTGCATTTGCTGAAATATTATCCACTGCGACAATTATGTGGTTTTCTGTTTATCAGAAACGTGAGCTTCCTTTACATCATAATAGTGGTGATAATAGCACATGCCCTTGTAGCTGTGATTCACGCAGAAGGTGACATTGTATTTAAATTCCTACCGTCTCAGTGCTGCTGTTTGGCCTCAGATGGAGACTAGATAAGTGTGCGACTAAATTAAGAAAGAGCTTCTTATCAGATCTGAGCCTTATCACAAGCATACTCCTCACCTGGGGAAGAGTGTGGCTTCTGTGGCGGAGCGTGTGGTGGTGTCTTTAGATCTATACGCCCACATTTTTCATTCTCTGTATAGGTTTAAGTCATAGGAGGAAATGACGGGGAGATTTCTCAACAGCTGAGTGGGCAGAAGAATGGCGACATGATGGCATTATTTAGTTTGCAAACAGTGCTGTTTATTGCTTTACCTGTTCCCCAGTGTCTGTAGATATAGAAGTCAGGTGCTATACAAGTCACTTTGGACTGAGGAAGTCAAACCTGTGGGTTAGACTTAGCTTGCTGTAGTAATCAGTGTATTTAAGTCAGACCAGTGATTCTTGTAATGAAACAAAATGGACCTACTTCATGATGAAGCCAGTACTGAATCAGAACTAAAATAGAACTAAACCGGGACTACAACAGGACTAAACCTGGGTTACAACAGGACTAAATCTGGGTTACAACAGGACTAAATCTGGACTGAACTGGGATGGGACTTAACCAGGACTAAACCAGGACTAATCCAAGACAAAACAGTAGTAATCAAGGATTAAACAAGGACTCAACTAGGTCTAAACCAGGTCCACACCAGGACTAAACCAGGTCCATACCAGGACTAAACCAGGTCCATACCAGGACTAAACCAGGACTAATCCAAGACAAACCAGTAGTAATCAAGGATTAAACAAGGACTCAACAAGGTCTAAACCAGGTCCACACCAGGACTAAACCAGGTCCATACCAGGACTAAACCAGGTCCATACCAGGACTAAACCAGGTCCATACCAGGACTAAACCAGGTCCATACCAGGACTAAACCAGGTCCATACCAGGACTAAACCAGGTCCATACCAGGACTAAACCAGGTCCATACCAGGACTAAGCCAGGTCCATACCAGGACTAAACCAGGACTAATCCAAGACAAAACCAGGAGTAATCAAGGATTAAACAAGGACTCAACTAGGTCTAAACCAGGTCCACACCAGGACTAAACCAGGTCCATACCAGGACTAAACCAGGTCCATACCAGGACTAAACCAGGACTAATCCAAGACAAAACCAGGAGTAATCAAGGATTAAACAAGGACTCAACTAGGTCTAAACCAGGTCCACACCAGGACTAAACCAGGTCCATACCAAGACTAAACCAGGTCCATACCAGGACTAAACCAGGTCCATACCAGGACTAAGCCAGGTCCATACCAGGACTAAACCAGGTCCATACCAGGACTAAACCAGGACTAATCCAAGACAAAACCAGGAGTAATCAAGGATTAAACAAGGACTCAACTAGGTCTAAACCAGGTCCACACCAGGACTAAACCAGGTCCACACCAGGACTAAACCAGGTCCATACCAGGACTAAACCAGGTCCATACCAGGACTAAACCAGGTCCATACCAGGACTAAACCAGGACTAATCCAAGACAAAACCGGGAGTAATCAAGGATTAAACAAGGACTCAACTAGGTCTAAACCAGGTCCACACCAGGACTAAACCAGGTCCATACCAGGACTAAACCAGGTCCATACCAGGACTAAACCAGGACTAATCCAAGACAAACCAGTAGTAATCAAGGATTAAACAAGGACTCAACTAGGTCTAAACCAGGTCCACACCAGGACTAAACCAGGTCCATACCAGGACTAAACCAGGTCCATACCAGGACTAAACCAGGTCCATACCAGGACTAAACCAGGTCCATACCAGGACTAAACCAGGTCCATACCAGGACTAAACCAGGACTAATCCAAGACAAAACCAGGAGTAATCAAGGATTAAACAAGGACTCAACTAGGTCTAAACCAGGTCCACACCAGGACTAAACCAGGTCCATACCAGGACTAAACCAGGTCCATACCAGGACTAAACCAGGACTAATCCAAGACAAAACCAGGAGTAATCAAGGATTAAACAAGGACTCAACTAGGTCTAAACCAGGTCCACACCAGGACTAAACCAGGTCCACACCAAGACTAAACCAGGTCCATACCAGGACTAAACCAGGTCCATACCAGGACTAAGCCAGGTCCATACCAGGACTAAACCAGGACTAATCCAAGACAAAACCAGGAGTAATCAAGGATTAAACAAGGACTCAACTAGGTCTAAACCAGGTCCACACCAGGACTAAACCAGGTCCACACCAGGACTAAACCAGGTCCATACCAGGACTAAACCAGGTCCATACCAGGACTAAACCAGGTCCATACCAGGACTAAACCAGGTCCATACCAGGACTAAACCAGGACTAATCCAAGACAAAACCAGGAGTAATCAAGGATTAAACAAGGACTCAACTAGGTCTAAACCAGGTCTACACCAGGACTAAACCAGGTCCACACCAGGACTAAACCAGGTCCATACCAGGACTAAACCAGGTCCACACCAGGACTAAACCAGGTCCATACCAGGACTAAACCAGGTCTACACCAGGTATGAGCCAGGACTAAAGTAGTTCTAAACCCGGTCTAAATTTCTAATTGAAGTTCCAGCCAGAACAGGGGTAAAACATGAATATAACTGAGTCTTAACTAAACTAAATCAGAACCACAAAAAACTCATGAGTACCACCAGAATAAGACTGCAAACCATCAGTGGTACTCGTTCCACAGTTTGAGAACCAGTGACTGAAGATCGGCTGCATATTCATTTAACATTTTAGTTTGTGTTATGTTAGCCTGTGTAAGTGAATGTAGTAATAAAAGTTATATGTTGAAAGAGGAGTTCATTTTTAGGACATTTCAATATGTCATGGTTTCTTATCAGCAGTTTGGTAGTTCTGGTAAGTGTCAGCTTTTACTGCAGTAGGAACTTCTGTGATGAGGCTTTTAAAGACACAATGTGTATTTTAAACATACTTGTAATTTAGATTTATTTGAGTGTGTCAAACCACTTAACATTTACAATACAGAGGCTAAACATTGTATTGCATTGTATTTGTTTGGTTTGCCAACTTTAGCTTTTCCAATGGACTCTCTTGTTCATGTTCTTTGTTTTCATGACAACAGGAGGTGTGTCTCCTATGCTTCTGAAACTTTGGTACTAGGAAGTCTTTTTTGCAGTACAAGTACATTAGGTTTTTGAGTCTGATCCAGTAGTTTTTAAGGTAATCCTTGTTTTACTTTATTTAAAGGTGGTAGTTGGAAAGCCAAATGTCTTCTATAGTGGTACTAGTGGAGTGAAAACTTTGAGAACCACTGGTCTAGACCTGCTCTAATTGGAAAGCGTCATTAGACATCTTTGTTGTGATTTGGTGTTACATACATTTAGATTGTTTGCAGTGTTTATTGTGGCTTTAGTAAATGTAGTTACATTCAGTGGCTCATTTTTGTTTTCTAGTTTAAGATATAGTTGTGTGATGCAACGCGGTTCATGAATTAAACATTTTCTGTTTTATTTAGTATCTACAGTGAAACATAACTTGTGTGGCACTTGTTTACATGGCAGACTCTTCTCTCTTGCCACAGCTCAATCCTTTTTAGGGGTGACCTGGACGAAACCGCTAGTGGGCAGACCTGTAGCTTCACGTTTGTTTTCTCTGAAAGTGTCACTGTCCACTGGTTATAAAGGGGCAGTTACACTGACTAATACACAAACAGTTAGGAATTTTTCTCCATTCCTGTAATGACTGACTGCTTCTGTCTGGGTTTCAGCATTACTCACTGGCATTAGTTTCTCAATTCACTACTAACACTGTGTGGCTCATAAATCCTGGTTTTTGAAATACTGGAAACACAGCTAAAAGATGAACACAGTAGTATTACTCTAGTACTACTGGTGGTCCTAAGCATGGATGAATGGCGCAGGTTGCATAACACAGTAAATGACGAGAGTATATAGAATTAATAGTGACACAATGGATAAGGCATGGGCTATAGGTCCTACACACACATTCTTTCTACCTAACATAACTGGAGTGGTGATCTGTTTCTTTCATGCATGTTTGAGTAATCCTATATGCTGAGGTGCTGCCCTTTTCAAGAGCTGAAAACAGCTTGGCTCTACATAAACACACAGGAGCACATCCTGGAGAAGGCAGGGTTTTCTGCAAAGTAGAAGTAGCCATTTTCAATACATATTAAGTATTTTAATTTATAAAATGTGAAATACTTATGTAAAGGTGGCCAAATTTATTTCAGAAAGACTAAAAAAGGCATTAGATGTCTCCTTTACTATACAACTGCGCAGGCTTGTTCTGACCGTATTCTGGAGTCTTTTGCAGTCCAAGTCTTCCTGATTTAATTTATTTTAGAGGCAGTATTACTCCTATTATAAGTTTTAAGTGCAGACCACTACTACTGGCTTAGATCTGATTCAATCCTAAATTTGTCCTGGCTTAGAGCTGGTTTACTTATACAATATTCCTAGTTTAGTTCCTGGAAGTTGATTTTGTCTGTGTTAATTTTATTTTTTTAATTTAGTGCTCAGTTAAGATTTACACTCCTTTTAGTCTGTTAAAGAGGGTACTTGGAAAGCCAAGTATTGTTGAGGTAGTACTTTGTGTGAAAGGTTTGAGATTAGAGGCTTTATAACACATCAGATGCCATTCCTGGCAGGATTTTGCCTTGATTTCTGCTGCAGCACCCATGTTGGTGACATACACTAGGTCCTATACCTAATAAAGTGGCCCCCACTGTGGTCTTCTGATGCTGGATCCCATCTGCATCAAGGTTGTATGAGTTCAGAGATAGTCTTCTGCCATGGTTGCAACAAGTGGTTGTTTTAGTTACTGTTGCCTTTCTATCATTTCAAAACCAGTCTGGCCCTTCATCTGTGACCTCTGGCATTACCATGGCATTTTCACAAACCATGCCACATTCAAAGTCACTAAAAAAAAAACTTTTTTTCCATTCTGATGCTCAGTTTGAGCTTCTGCAGGTGTGTCTTGTACACCTCTCAGAAATACATTTAGGACTTGCTGTCATGTGATTGGTTAATCAGATACTGGCATTTAGAACCATAATAATCCTGTATGTATGATATGTCCAATATGGAAAAAGGGACTTTGTTTGTCCCTATGGCAAATAAATCACCCAGAGCATTATGGCTCATGCTGATGTGTCATATCAGTACTGCAGCATTAGTGCTAACTCTTCACCAAATAAACAGGAAATGAAAAGAGTGTAAAAACTTGTGGTAATGCTAACACTGAAATCTGTGACTGGGTTGCTATGGTGTTGTGTTGTGTGTCATGTCAAATACATGAATGCCCAGGATGAAACATATGTATAGCGGAAGAATGGAAAATTTCCCTCCATACTCAATCAATATTATTCATGTTAGACTGCCTTGAATATGCATGAGTACTTTACCAATATTTATCCATTTCCCTTTACTCTATTTCTGCTGGTCTCTTTGTGCTGTTCGCTGTGTAAGCAGTTGTGTGTAGCGATGGCATAGACATTTTCCAAGCAGGAGTTTCTCTGTCATCATTTTGATTTTAGTATATACATGAGAACGCTAATATTCCAAATGGCAGACATTACTCTCTTCTATATTTGCTCAGTCTAATAAATAATCACAAAGCATACACACACACACACACACACACACACACACACACAAGTATGTTTTCTCATGAGGCTGTACCATTCCCCATCACTTACAGGTCAATGTAGGTCTATTGGCCCTCAGGGTCATGTGACACTTGGCTGGTTTGTCATTAAAGCAATCATAGTAGTGAATGCTTCAGTAAAATGTGCTTCCACTGGGCATTGGTCAACATTGAATTAAAGGTCTCCTATTCTGCTTAATCAACTTTTTCAGCTTTTGACTGTGTTATAAGGTTATTTGCGCCTCAAGGCATACCTGGAGTAGTATTTTGTTTCATTCACGCATGTTTGAGTAATCCTGTATACTGAGGCTGCCTGAGTTCTTAAGAGCTCAAGATGCTCGGCCTCACGGCTCCTGTGCATTTCTAAAACCCATACACCGTCACCGGACTCTTTCTAAAAATTTTCTTAAATTACCGTCACTACGAAGCAGTCCCCACCGTTGCCAGCAGGAGACGATAGACACCTAATCCCAGTGTTCTCTGCAAAGTCAAAGTTAAGTCAAACAGCTTCCCAAAAGAAGACATTTTCCATACATATATATATTATTTTAAGTTATAAATTGTGAAATACTAATGCAAAGGTGTCCAAAACTATTTCCAAAAGCGTGAAAAAGGCCTCATATCTGACCATCAAAGTCTGGTGTTAATACAGAGAAAGTGTCTTCTAGCAATGACCATATCAGCTATAGAATAACAAAAGGGAAAAGAGGAACAAAATACACAATGATATGAATTAACAAGAACACAAGGCAGATTCCAAGAACAGATCTATGGTTTAATGTAGTTTCTTCTTGGTATTCATATTAACTGTCTCTGTGACGTTGATGTGATTGGTCATTTAGCACTGTCTGTCTCCGCTTGTTCCACATGAACAATGCCCTATGCCCTTCCTGACATGACAAAACCCTCTTCATTTATCCGAGCTTGGCACAAAAAGAACACCAGTTTGGGTTAACTGTATATAAATGAGTTCCTAATGTCATTAGACTCTTCAGTATTGTGTACTTTTTTTTTTTAATCCAATAGATGTTTTAAGTCTGCACCTTTGAGAGCTTACAGTATGTCTCTTATTACACAGAGCTTGGTGGCCTGGTGGGGTTAAATTTAGGGCCTCCATCTTGTTAAGCGCCTCTGTAAAAGCACTTAAATGTATTGAATTGCTGACTGGGTTATAGCCTTTAACGACCACTCCGAGGGCAGTTAACACTCATGTTCTGCCATTACACAGGACTTTCCCATAACACACCCCCATTAACTGTTAGGACATCCTCACTATTTATGTAATCATACAGCAGGGCCTCCCATCTGGACGGGACCCCACCACCACCACCCTCTCCCCGACACGTGGGTGAAAAGCCTGCGAAGTACTCTCGAGTAAGGCAGTATCCTTCCAAATGTGTGATGTAATGTTGATTTTCTACTCTCATTACAGTATAGCTAAATATGTCTGCGGGGTTTACTGTGTTTCTCTATAGGGGAACTACTGTGAGCAATTTGCAACATGCTATAAATTATGAACAGCCTCTTTCTCCTCCTAATGGTGCAGTGAGGAGTCAGCTGTGTGTGTATTGTGAAACCACACCTGGGAGGGGGCTTACCAGACGTTGAATGGTGCTTTACCCTGGTATAAAAGTGTAATGGAATGTAAGGGTCAGACCACAGCTATACAAGCCTGAGCACTCTGCCAGGTGCAACCCCCGAAAGTGGAAATCCTAGACTAAAAGCACTAAGATGAGGTCACTAGATGTACACTAGAATTACTAAGCTGATAAATAGTAGTGTCTCCTGAATAAAACGGCAGTGGGCGGTTGAGGTTGGAAGTTCAGACTCATGTTATGGAGCCAGATTCAGTAAGCAGCACACATTTGAAGAGGTGGTAATTTCCAAATGCAAGTGGCAAGGATGAGTAATCAGCAGTTTAACTTTTGTAGTGATGTTTACTTAACTTTATCCTCATGTGGCCACTTAAGTGAGGGTAGCATCCAACCATCTGAAGGCAGAGCAGTCCTGGGCTAGGGCAATGAGGTCATCCAGGGTTCTCCTTTATGCTACCTGGGTCATTCACACCACTCTGGGTTGACTCCAACCCCTGGCCCAGAGTCAGAGCCACCCTCTCTCGATCAGAGTGTAGATGGGGATGGTGCAGCCTGCCCTTGCACAGTCTCCATTTGAGACATTGTTAAACCACTGCTAGGGATGTTGTAAAGGCACGTCCTGTGGAAGGCAGAGGGTTGTGGTGGAGAAGGGTCCAGGTCTCATACTATATAGGAGGACGGGGACCACACAGGGGTTGAAGATGTGCATCTTTGTGGACATGTGGCACTTCCACTCCACCAAACTCTCTGTAGTGATGGATTATACAGTATGTAAACTCATATGAACTCACTATGGTGTATAAGGGCTAATTAGAAGCACTGGGAGAGCACAAACCTTTACCAAGGTTAGATAAAGTGCCCAGGCCTGGACTCAAACCAGGGATTTCCTAGTTCAAGAGTAAATTCACCATTGAACCATAAAGCCCAAATATAGTATATCATAATGGTAAAGAATCCACTCATACTCATGATATCTTCTTTTCTTCCTTGTGGCTGGAGTAAGTATCTTTGGCTCGCTCTCACAGTGCTACAGAATCCTTAACATTGTGGATCCAGATTGTGTTTGGGATTCACACCAAAAACAAATCATTTCTTCCTTGCCCTATTACTGACCTTTGCTGGACATTTATTCAAAATCCAACAATTTATTTGAGTGATCAGGAGTTATTGGCCATTTCTAAGTTTGCTAGGATTTAATTGAACTTTGGGTTAGCTCAAAATGCATGCTCTAAGTCAAACTGGAATTATTGTTTGTACTAATTGCATTTTAATTTTTCAAGCTAAGGCAATAGTCGGAATTTCTCTAGTTCTTTGCAAACACACAAACTTCATTTCACAACTGAAAAAAATGTGGTGGAAAATGACCTTTTTAACTTAATCAAACCGGGCATATACCTCCTCATGTCATTACTCATAACTATAATAAATGTATTGTTATGGAGGAAGTTTGATTTACACTTGTGAGATAAATATAGATGTGTGAAACCACTGGCTCTGAATTAACCATAGCCTGTTTGTTTTAACACTAAACCACAATTTAGATTTTCACACCTCTGCAACTAAGAAAAGTCGTTCAGTTTGAACCAAGACTTTTATTGTTTATTCTCAGAGCACTTGGCAAGAAAAAGTTACATTCAAACCCAATAATAACATGCTAAGTCAGTATTTTGTACACAAAACATTTTTATAATGAGACAAATGTGTTGCGAACTGTGTGTCCTGGTCGTACACAGAAGTAGTTGAAGCCTTATATTCTTGTTTTTCTTGGTGAGGCTATTTTAAGTCAAACACATTAGAGAATAATTGCAGTTATTTTGAACTCTCAATTTCCCATATTTTCCACTGCGCCACAATAGGCTCTGAGCATGTGAATTAGTCTGCTGTGGTGCTGTGTAAATAAATACAGCATGTAAAAATAACACAGTCACATGCATTTAGCTTAGACTATTAAGAGGAGCACGTTTAGTACACATGACTGGACATTTGTGCACGTAAATGAGAAAATCAAGTTGTTTTAAATTGAGTATTAGGGAGGACATGCAATAGTCCAATGGCCTTTTGACATCGCGTAGATAAATAAGAACTACTAGTGGTGCTATGGAAGTCATAAACTGTATACCATATAAGGTCATATATAACACAAGCATTGTAAATTCAATGTAAAAAGTGCAATCAATGTATGAAGTCATTAGACTAGCTGGAGTTACAAGCAGACTGTATGTAGTAATGCTGATACAAGTAGCAGGGATGTGACAGTACCAGGTGAAGTTCACCATTACATGCATACAATTTTATAAAATACATTTTATTTAATCAGAACAGTGATAACTGTAACTGTATTATAAAAATACTGTCAACACTCAGTCAACACTCTGTTGTTTTTATAATATATTTTTCAGTAAAAAACAAAAACAAAATATCAGTACAGTTTTTTATTGATATGATATCACTAAATAAAATACTGCAATACAGTGATAGTTGACACCCCTACTCTGTACACACGCATGCTACTGCTATCTTACAAATGAATAGTATATTGAAAATGTATTTGTCCCAACAACAGTATAGCTTCCTTTCCTGCTTTTATTTTATTATTTATATTTCAAGTAAAATGAATTAAACACACCACTGCATAAGATTAAGACTCAAACTGAAAATTAACTGCACCTCACTTTGTTTCCCTATTCACTGATTCTTTTTTGTTGTTGCTAGTGCTGGGATAGACACTTCTTTAGGACCTATTGACTAAATTTTGACAAGAAGTGTCAACAATGGAGGTGGGGATTTAACAAATGCCGCTGATAAATGGTACCCCTGATTAGGTCTGGGCTTTTTTTTTTTCTTTTCAGACAATTTGCTATTTTCATAATTTTTTCTTTCTTGTTGTCTAACCTAAAAACAATTTGCAAGTTTTATTATATTTTAAACAGAATATTGTATACTTATGTTATTTTGTTTGCTAAATGCCTACAAAAAACAATAGCAAAGCTGCTGCAATGTTAATTTCTCTCACAGTGAAAATAAATGTTTTTTTAGTTTTAGCTTTCTCTGCCTCTAAAGCCAGGTCTATTATAATTTATAAGACACTAAGCGATTGAGCAGATAGCTTATCTGCATACTTGAACATGACGTAAACATGGCTGCCATTCTGCAACAACACCCTCTCTGACCACCACTAATCACACACTCTCACAAACTCATTCATACAGGCAAGAACACACAACGACAGCATGCAATACCAGTGACGGGGCTCAAAACCACCAACCTTGGGGTCAGCCACAATAAAGTGGACAGTGCAGTGCTTAGGGGACACCATTTGCTCTAAATGCAGTTTATAAAAGGGCATGGAATAAATTTGATTTATCGTCTAGCCCTACCCCTGATAAATATTAGCACACTTTATACATGCAGCAGGTGACCAGCTATCATTTAGGTCATTTAGTTAGGTCAGTGCTTCCCAAAGTGGGGTCCGGGGCCCTCTGAGGGTCCGCGAAGGTACTGCAGGGGGGCCCCCAGAGGCTGTCTATAGTAAGTACATAAAAAGAAATTGAGTTTGAAATGCACTGTAAAAAACAATGCTGCAAAAACTCAAGGCAACAGGATCCTTCAAGATTTTTGAGTTTTGGTGATCAAAATCTCAAGTTTTCAACAACTAATATTTTTTACTCACCAAACTTAACGTTCATACATCTAAAAACTTGAAATTTTAAGTTTTACTCACTATCTTTATTTTTTCCAGCTCATCTTACAGCAACTGACTCCACTGCTCAGAAAAAGTATTATTGATAGTAATAAAAACTAAATATACTACATTTAACAAAAGAATAACTTTTTCTGAACACTGTAAGTTGGCTGTAAGATGAGTAAAAAAATAATGATAGAGAGAAAAACTTAAAAATTAGAAATGTTTTTAGACGTATGAACATCAAATTAAGTGAACGTGTGGAAAACTTGAGATTTTGAGTTGGCCCCAAAAATCTTGAGGGATCCTTTGCCTTGAGTTGTTGAGTTTTACAGTGTATTTGTTTAAACATATAACTTTAAAACACTTTTTAGCCAATAGTCAGTGTCTTTTGTAATGTTTTTATAGAAATATATGGAGAAAAACTTTGGGCTCGAGGGAAGTTGTATTGTTGGGGATCTGCGTGGGATTTTGGTAAATTTAAGGGGGCCCTGACACTTCTGACTTTGGGAATGGCCGAGTTAGGTCATTCATCAGCCGTTTAGGATCATGTGACTGGTTTGATTTTTTATTTTTTATATTTAAATGGATGTCAGTCAGTAATCCATTCTTTCATGTGTCTCTTTAGGACCACACCCTGATTCACTTCATCATAACAAACACTGTAGGTTCCACAGTTCCAGGCTGTTTCTCATCATGACCTCATACCTGGAGGTGCTGATTCATGGTTTGGAATGGAACCTGGTCTAGACTGGGTATGGAACAGCCCAGATCAATGTAACCACTGTAGACTGTTGTACCAATGTCTGTCAACACTCCAGTCTGCAGGTCTTTGAGGAGGCTTACATAATGCGGGAGAGGTTCGTTAGTTTTAGCATTAATATGATCCATAAACCAGACTGCTGTGGTAAACCTTTGTCTCGTATTAGATCATTACAATGTAAGCTTTACACTGAGAAAGCTGAACAGATTTGTATGCGACTTTGTCCTCTTTGGAGAACATAGGCAGGCCTGTTCCTGAGATAAGATCTGCATGCGGACGGCACACTCCTACATAGGCAATGACCATTGTTTGGAGTGTGCTTGCTGTTGAAAGTGTTAGATGAATGATAGATAACCTAAAATCTTGGGCTGTGAATGTAACACAACCTGCTTTTTATACTGATCACATATCTCTGCATACATTTAGAGTTAATGTTTGTCAGATCATGTGTGCTCTTGTGCTTTATTCTACATCCGGACTGAGCTTGGGTAATGTCAAAGTTGTTTTCATGATATATATTTTAGAGCAGTGGTTCTCAACTGGTCTGGCTTTGGGACCCACCATCACCAGTTAATGGCAAGCCACAACGCAAATAATAGTGATATTTCAACTTAATAAATACACACTTTGCAGAGTGAACCTGAGATGGAATAACGTCAGAATGTCATAGTCTGCCAACACAGAAAAAAAACACATTTATAGATAAACCAAGCAAGTGGTGAAGCTACAGAAGGAAGGGAGTTGTCTTTTACATTTAATCATAGTAGACATTTATACATATATACAGACATTTTTAACAGACAATCAGGGAGGGTCTTCATGCAAAATACATGAAATAAAAAAGCACAACTTAAATAAAAAGTGCCATGGCAATACAAATGCTATTCAAAAGGATTCAAGTTTACAAAATGAACTTTTCTCCTGATGACTTTATATACCGAAGGACATTGTGTTTTGAGGAAAATTAAGCAGCATAGACATGGATTTTGTGCTAATAAAGAGTGTAAATCAATGACACTTTCTTCATTTTTTTTGCCTGCACGAAAACAGTTGGGAGCACTGACCCTGTGTCCCTGAAGTCTCGGGTGACAAAGCATATACCAGTTATTGCATTACTTTCCTGTTACAAGCATAGACCTGAACTGAAAGTTAGCTGCTCAAAGCTGTGTTACTGTCATGGATAATGCACTGTGAGTAATTTGTTGTCCATGGAGGACGGTTGTATCCTTGGTGTTCTATCCAAAAGGGAAACTCTGGAGGGAAGGTGGACTTGTAATGTCTGCTTAAACTGATATATGCCCCACTTTTCCAACTGTCCGAAGTGTCCAGATTCAGTGAATGCCTCTCGTCTTGAGTCTGGACAGCTGCCCAAAACAAAACACCGTCTCCCACATAAATTCACGCTCCAGCGCTCCCGTCTGCCTCTCCAACCCTGACTCTGTGGGGATCACTTCATTCTTTCACACCAGCTCAGCCCCTTTTGTATCCTCACATTCTTCAACACTCTTCACCAGAGGAGCAGCACTTAGCATCCCTCTCTCACTGGCTGATCTCCGAGGGTCAGAGGTCACTGTTGTATTCCGCGGAGGCTCTTTGATAACACACTGGTGACATTTAGAAGGACTACATCTGGGACTGTTGGTGGGACTATGTGTCTGATCATGTTGGAGTGGGTTTGACAGAGACCGGACACTGAACCAAAATAACCCAAACTCATGTTTTCCCATCATAATATTTTGAAGAGAAAGCAGTCATGAGCAATGTAGGGAGGACAGTGTATTAATAATTTCTACATCCTTCAAACAATGGTCATGTTGAACTGAGCTGGTCATGTTGAACTTGTGTACCTTTGATTTGAATTGAACATTTTTGAAAACAACAATGCAGCTAATAACTGACAAAAGAAAAAAGATTGAATTTTTGGAATACTCAGGTTAGCCACTGGAGCCAACCATTGATATAGCGAACAAGCTGCACCAGTCAAACTTGTGAGACTTGCCTCACCACAGAATGGAGTAGCAAAGTAAAGTGTGTTGGCTTTACACAGTGCATTGTTTTTGATTGTTTATACATTTTTCATTTTTGGTTGAGAGAGAGTTATGTGTACTCTGGTTCTGCTCCCCCCTTACAAAAGTAAAAAAAAAAAAAAAAAAACAGACTGTAAGGTTTACTTAAAGGGGCTACATTACACTTTTTGACTTTTTGAGCTTTTAACCATGTAATGTCGTTTCCACCTTAAAAACATACCTGGAGTAGTATTTTGTTTCATTCACACATTTGAGTAATCTTGTATGCTGAGGCCGTCCTCTTGTCCAGAGCTGAAAATGCTCGGTCTCACAGCTCTGCATAGACACATGAAACCAGGAAGTGCTCCTGCGCATTTCTAAAGCTTATACACCGTCACCATACTCATTCTAATAATTTTAGTTGTTAAGCTGATGTCCCTACAAAGCATTAACCTAATTTATTTACCTGTTGTCAGTATCATGTTGCTTAAAGCTGTGCTAAATAGCCATTTTATGCTCTGCCCATTCCCCACCGTATCCTGCAGCAGACAACATCCAAGCATTTTCTTTTTCAAAATCAAAGTAACAGATTCCCAAAAGAAGACATTTTCCATTTCTGTGTGGATTTAACATTTTCTGCCAATGATTCCATTGCATTTTGGCCTTTGGTTTACACGAGGACAGGGTTTTTATTTTCCAGAATCTGCAATCTTTTGAAGAAAAGATTGCAAACCTTCACACCTTGAGGATTTACGTGTAAACGCAAATCAAAAATGGCATGGCTGTCAGTCTAAACAGCCCCTCAAGAGAGATTGGGTGTCAGCCTAGGTGGAGGATTGAACTAACTTTTACTCAATCTGAGATAAAAAAAAAATCTTCTTAAGGTAAAGAAACATTTTTCCATCCAAAATTTACCCAAGCAAAAATATGTATTAGAAAATGTACTTGAGTGCTGTCACAGCTCCACTGTGCTATATAATAAGGCCCATTTTTAATGTATAATGAGTTAAAGTATCTAGTTACTCCCCACCTGTGGCAAAAAGACTTGGAAAACTATTGTAAGTGAAGCAGATAAATGTGTTCTGTCAACTTTTTTTTGTAAACATCCTGCTGCTTATTTAGACTTTGTAGGTATGGTGGTGTATGTCCTTTGGTCTTTTGAAGAAAAAAAAAAAAAAAATCTATCATTCTTACCCTGTGCTGCACATGTGTTTGCTGTTGTTTACTGACTGCAGAATACACACTTGGTCACACACTGTGGTGTTGACTGGAGGCCTGTGTTGACG
Source organism: Bostrychus sinensis (assembly GCA_020698575.1). Classification (NCBI taxonomy): domain Eukaryota; kingdom Metazoa; phylum Chordata; class Actinopteri; order Gobiiformes; family Eleotridae; genus Bostrychus; species Bostrychus sinensis. Next base: position 3,435,376 of record CM036260.1, read on the forward strand.
TTGTAGTTTGTATGTGAACTCACACTAACCCGACATGAACCCACCGATAGTGACGCCCCAGAGAGGGAAAGAATAATAGGAAACAGAACTTCCTTAGTCTGTCACACCTCTGACATGACGAGATGGAGGAGAAACACGCAGGTACAGAGCTGATATTTCAGCCCAAACTCAGCCTGGAGAAGTGTGCCACTGTCTGTTTAGTGTTTGTGGTTATTCTGTTTACAGCTCGGCTTCTCTATGTATTCAGCTGGAATGTGTTTGCTCTGTCTCCAGTATGTTCAGAAGTCTTTGTATTCTCCTCCGTATTTCTGCAAAACTAATTAGACACAATAATCCTATAATAATGCAGTAATAACAGCTTTAGGAGAATAGAAAAAGAGTCTTGTAATTATTCCCAGAGCCAAGAGATTGAACTTGGGCAATGACTGAATGAAGACATGTCTGCCACTAGGGGTCTCTTAGGCTGTTTAGACTGGCCATGAAAATGATGTAGATCCATGTGTTTCATTTAGATTTCATTGGGTTACCAATACACTTAAGAAATCCACTTCAGATAATATAAAATGATGGAAACATGTCAGATTTTCTGTTCAAAACATTAATGTGTTTGCTACAATGGTTGTCAATCAAAAGTTAATTGTAACAAGAGGAAAAAAAAGAAGAAATGATTTTTTTGATATGTAGTTTTTACTGCTGGAGTGCTATGGAAGATCATTGCAACAAGTGTGTTGTAGTCATCTTTAATTGATAAGAACTGCTGAGTAAAGACATGGTTGGCGGAGGCTTAGGAGGCACTGAGGAGGCTTTTTTGTGTGTGCAACAGGCTACAGTAGATCTTCTCTCATTGTATGAGGGCAGTGTTGTTTGCATATGTGCTCTAAGGTGACATCAAGCGTGAACAGACTGAACATGAGGGCACACTGGAATAGAACAGGACATCTGGAAGACAAAATCTGTGCTGATTTTAACAATCCCTACCACCATCTGGTCTATTAACTGTGGCAAACGAGAAGCTTTTTTAGCCATTTTAGCCCAGTGCAAAAAAAGGAATTTTGATGCTGGCCTTGAATGGTTGTTAGAGGCTTATTATCTATACTAATAAATGGCAGTGGTCTCCTTTTTTTCCCCCAAAGCTAGACTCACTTGTTCTTGATAAAGCTGTTTCTCTTCAGAAACCAGACCTGGACCATATGACAGAAAGATATTGTTTAAGCACCTGGGGCCCTCCTTTATTGCCCAATAATTACACTCGACTTCTTTTAACAAATCACTCAATAATACCTGTGTCATTTTTCTGTCTGCAGCTGTAAACAATCCGACTGCTGTCAGTGACCCGAGCCCTTTAAACTTCCCTCTAACTGCAGATGTTTCCACAGAGGTTAGCAGAGGCCAGCTTACATAACATTACCTTTAAAAAAACTCTTAGCTTGTGTGTTGCATTAATCATAAATCATGTGTTGGTGAGTAATTTGGATGTATGACGAAGTCTGATAATCTGGTGTGTTGAAACTGTGGCCCTCCTGTGTCCACCTCCACACTGCGGCCATGAGGTCCAGTTGCACAGACTGACTCACCACTTAGTGGACAATCAATGTCTGTGTTGGAAAGCGAGCTGGATTTGTCACTCGAGCCATCTGGAAGGCTGTTCCGTAAGAGTTCTGGATCTATACTGCTAAAAATAAGTGTTTCTGTGACGTCAGTGAGGAAACTTTAAATAACTCCCAAACTGTATGGCTCTTCCTCAGGGATGGCATATGGCAGTCTGGCACTTTTAGTTCCTTTCCATTATGAAATTCAAAAATAGAGGAATGTCTTGACAGAAAATGCTCAAATGGTGAATTATAACAAATTCCACTATGGCGTACCAGGATAGCATTGACATAGTGACATTTCTTTATATGGTGTTAACTAGAATTTGGAGATTTTTTTTTAGGAAGTAGCACCGGAAGTTCTTTTTGCCTCTAGGTGAAGGCAGCTGTAGCATACAGTAAAAATAGAACCTAGACTAAAAGTGACTTAATTCATCCATTTAGACTTAAAAAAAAAAAGAATATTTGAGTGCACTATTGGCTGCAAGCTCTTTCATACTGCGAACAAATCCTCCATGCAGCAAGTAACCTGATGGTGTTAAATGTTCTATTGTGAACATGTAAATGTGACAGTTGATACAGCACTATTGTATAGATATAGTCGTATTTGGACCTTAAAATAATGTTTTGAAAGTAATTCTAGTGGTAGATCAACTCTTATTAGGATGAACTGCCCCTCCCCTGTCCTTTATCAGTATGTAAGTGTATGTGTTACATTGTGCTGCTGCTGTGTGCTGTTCTGTCTGTAAATGTTAGCCCTGTGATTGACTGGTGATTGTCCTATATGTACGCCATGTTAGGCACCAGCTTCCTGTGTCTAGTTTACTGTATAAAAATGTGCTCTTATACCTCTTTCATTAAACCAAATTTACTTTTTTTTTTTTTACTTTTTATGATTTTAGTCTGGTTAAAAGCTTTCTAACACCAATCATTTCATGTGGTTAAAGTGCTTGCAACATTGTCGTATTCGAGCATTTAAAACTAAATGGCTGATTCTGTTCTTGTATGAAGTAAAATAAAAATAATGAAAGCGGAACTATGTAGCTTTGCTCTTTCGTTTGCTATTTTGGTCATTTTTTTCTCTACGCCCCTTACATTTCAGAGTAAAGCACTAAGGTAAAAAATCAGGAGTCCTGTTGACTCTTTTGTGACCCCCTCGCTCGGCTTGAGGGTAGACTCACGCCAAATTTCTTTACTAGGCTCAGTTCAGTTGCTGTGTCAGGTCGCTGACAAGGGGCGGGAGGTTTCAAACGCGACTTTTGTGCCTCAACCAATTCCTCTTGAGTGTCTGTTAAATGTGGTTGGCGGTCACTTTGGCGATGGTATTTGTATTTGCATAAAGTTGACTACGGTTCAACTCAAAACTTTGCTCAAGTTGCTTGATCCACATCGCTCGGCACCTTCAAGATGCTTGCTGCTGTACATAAAAAATGAATGGTCACCAGTCATGCGATCGCTTTTGCTGTGAGTCCATCTTGACCCTCATTTTCTCCTGCTCGTATCTGTACAAAGGTGGTGGTTTTTCCCCAAGATACACCAGGAGGAGCAGGGGGCGTTGCAGGGGGATGTATTCACCCTGCAACAATTCACCTAGTTGCATAGTTTTGTTTTAATGTAAAACCTAGCCTCAAGGTTGGCCATCTGACCAGACAAGACTGATAACTACTCAACTTTCTGCTCTTAGCGTCTAGGAATGTGAGTCCTTTTCTAGCAAGTGCAGTAAGACTTCCCTTTAGTGAATGGAAAAGGGAATTCTCTTAAACCCGGCAGTTAAACGCAGGTGCAGCCTAAAACACATTTACGACTCTCGTTTCCCTTTTGACCTGGGATCTCAGTTATTATGAGGTATTTTCCAAAAGAATGCAGCAGACGATTCCTCTGGGCCAGTGCCAGTGTCACTCACAGAGGAGGAGCTGCGTGCTATACAGAGGTTTCCATAATGAGATGGTGTTGTGTTCGGGGTGTGTGGGAATTCAGTGTACTCTGGGGCCTGGGATATGTTTATGAAACCAGAATACCAGAGCTAGTTGTTGCTCGTTCTGCACCATAATGGCTCACAGATGCATTCCTCTGTATTTTAGATCTGAGTCATGGTCTGGGTGAGTTATGGAAACTGACAGCCAGAGGAGAGGTTCGTTATCAGATGAAGACCCGTTCAATTAGGCAGAACAGTATGTGAAAGCATTAATGACAAATTTGTGTTGCACTTTAAGACCTAAAATTGTGTTCTGTTCACACATTTTCTGCCCTTTATTTTATAAAGAGGAATATATTCTGCAAAATCGACATTTCTTAGCTTTCTCTTGTGTTATAATGTTCTTTTATCAAAAACATATCTGGAGTTGTGTTTTGTTTCTTTCATTCTATTTGAGTAATTCCTGTATTGTCTGGCACTGAGATTTCTGAGGCCTCAGAATGCTTGACTGCAGGAACACCCACCTCTCCCACGAACCCCCGCCCACTCCTGGAACAGCTGACCAATCAACAAGCCCTCTACAACCAGTCTGCTCTCATTCATTTATCCGGGGCTGAATTGAACTCTAGACTAGATCAGTGGTTCTCAAACTGTGCTGCAGGTACTACTGGACGTACGTAGGCCTAGATTACATCTTAGGCTTTTTTTTTTTTTTTTCTTTTTTTTTTACTGATGATTCCTATTAAAATATTTCAGTTTGAAATGTACAGTTAATATCAACAAATTATAAGCTATTATCATGGTAACAAAGGGAAAAACTGAGTTCTTGGTATAATATTGATAAACATCTGTGTAGGGTACAGTCTGGAAGTCCTGAGGTCAAGGTGGGAAACACCTCCAAAGGTGATAGAGAATGACCGAGCTAAGATCCTGTGGGACTTCCAGATCCAGACAGACAAAATAGGTAATGGCGAACCAACCGGACATTGTGGTGATGGACAAACAGCAGAGGAAAGCCGTTGTGGTTGACATCGCAATACGAAGTGATTGCAACATCAGGAAAAAAGGAACGCGAGAAACTAGAGAAGTGTAATAGTATAAATGTTACGTGCCTTATGCTTGAGAAAATATACTGTGAGACAGTTTTTAGTTTGGAGCAGTGTTTCTCAAACTGTGGTACAGCGGGTGCCATTGGTGGTACGTAGGCATCTTCTGGTGGTACTCCTAGAGTATTTTACATTTCAAGTCCTGATTTAGGTTAATTAGTAGTGAGGTGTTAACCCCTGCTTAGTCCTGGTAAAGTCCTGGATTAGGCCTAGTTTATTCATGATTTAGACCTGGTTTAGACCAGGTGTATTCTGGTTTACATCCAGTTTAGTCCTTAGTTATGCAATGTTCTGGGTAAATCTCTATTTTACACCTTGGTTTTGAGATGTTATTCCTGATTTAAGCTTATTTTTGTCGATTAAAAACTGTTTTTTGGATAGCTAAAACGCTTTGAGGTGGTAAAAAAGTTTGAGAACCACTGCTTAGAGAGCTTGATGCGAGTTACCCTTATGTTTCTCTTATTCCCTGGAAAGATGATCCCCACAGTCTGGCCTTATCTATATATGTTTTTTGTTTGTCCATCATCATCTTCTATACACCAGTACTTAGACCATGCTCTGCCATCTAAATCTGACCACAAAGGACTATGGTCTCTGTATTTCTCGTTGCTCTGTTACATTGTCACTGAAACAAAATTTTTTTTAGGCCATAACCATATCAAGACACTTTTGCAATACTCTTACACTGTCAGGTACTTAAACATTGGTGATTTCATCAAATACAAGAGATAAATGCTCAGTTTCCCTTTATTCTAAGTCATGGTGTGTTTGATTTATGATCCATGGCAGCCAGCGGAGATAAGATCTTCCATTATCAGATAAAGACAGTTTTAATTAGGCCGGTGAGTGCAGAAATGACTAATATGCTATTACTGAAGATTCCTTATATAAACCAGACAGCAGTAGTCTCTATGGTGGTTCCTTTCGCACTGCAGCCTTGTGGTCTTTGCCAGGGGCTTTTTGGCACCTTCTGAACGATTAGCCATTAGCACTCACACAATATAGTGCATTATTGAACAGTGCATATGCCGGGACAAGCTGGTTTCCCTCTGATTCCAGCGAGGTGTTCCCATTCTTTCACTCCTGTCGGTTTTATGTCTATTTTTGAGACACGACTGTCACAGCAATCACGAAGTTTGAGAAATGTTGTAACTCTGTCCCGTAACTCTCTAGATAAGGACATTATATTGCAGTGCTGGACAAGAATGATGTCAACAAACTCTGTTCTCAGTGTCTTCTCTGCAGATTCTCTGTCCGTTTGACCACAGCCCACTCCCATCTGTTTGTGCTGCATCAGAGAGCCATCTCTGAGAAAAGTGGTGTCTGTGTACTGTATGCTGTATATTGTATGTCACCATACAACATAAAGCAAGTCAAAAGGACCAAAGGGAATTGATAGCTGCTGATTCACCAAAATGTTTTTTCACAGCCAGAGAATGCTTTAAGTGACTTGAGATATGACTTGTATTATTATTTTTAATTATTCATTGGTCTATCCCTGGGTTTGAAGATGCAGGATTTTAGAGACCAACATAGAAGAAAAATGGTAGTCTGGCCAACCAGAATGTTTCTTTTTGTATTCTATACAAGTAAATAATCTAGTACTGCTTTGTTTGAGTTTGACTTCCAGGGGGCGGGACTAACGGGCAGAGTAACCAGAGAAACGAAGCAATGCAACATTTTTTAAAACAACAAACATGGCAGGGCACTAAAGATGCATATGGATGACTTTTTTGCCAAAAAACACCAGAGCAACTCTGTACTTATTTCAAAATATTTGTTGAAAGATTTGCTTGTGGAAAAAGTTGCATTTGTGCATTTTTTTTATGTGATTGTTTTGACACTTGAAATGAAATTTGTGTAAGCCACGGAGACACAACAGCTCTTGCTTAGGTTTTAAATATGTAAGATGTTGTCCTTCTCTTTCAAAACAGAGGCAAGAGAAGTTGTAAAATTTGCTGCATATTAGCCAGTGCCATCTTGGTTATTTTGGATTGGAAATATTTCCTGGTTCTATATGACACACTGCAGATAGAACGTCTGCGATAGGTTGGTTCCAAATCAAGTGATGGAAGGGACAGGGGATCCAGACCCTCCTTTTGCAAAGAAAGTGGGTGGGGCTGGCTGGCCAGGCTGTTAGAATGGGAGCAGAAAAGTGTCAGGGGTGTCAAGTATCAGCAAGAATGAAAAGAAAGATGTAGAAGAAAGTGGTGAGACCAAAAAAACCTGAGCATCAGGAATGAGTCCATCGGTGGAACAGCTCATGTTAGTCCAATGTTCCAGATTTAGATGGTTTGGGCATGTACAGAGGAGGGATAGTGAATATATGGGAAGGAGGTCATTAAACATCACTGAGCTGGAGGCTTTAGCACATGGAGAGTGGGCAGAGATCGAAAGGTGTGGGAAGATTGTTGCTGGGGACGTTTGTTGGACGTGGTAGAGGTTGAAGGATGTGAACAAAGACATTTAATAAGTGATGTCTTATGAGATTGCGAGTGCATAGAAGATGCAGCATTTTTAAGTGTTTTTATCTATCCTGTGTACCACTTATGTACCACAGCTCTCTGCCCTGTAACTAAACCTTTGTTTTTGTTGCTCTATTGATTTCTCCCTCATCTCATTTTCAGCACTAAGTCCATCCTGTCGTTGACATGTTCACAAATAGAACAGAGGACTCTCTTCTGATGGTCCTCCCACATATCAATGACCGCTTCTTCTTGCTGCCGCTGCACTTACGACATACTAAAACATCATAGTGTGACATGAACCATCGAGACCATGGGAGAAAATACATGAGTAGAGCTGTCAGGGACTTTGTAATTACATGCAGTCATAATTCACACAGAGATGCTACAGGCCTGTGGGAGCAGAGCTAAAACATGGATGGCTTCATTCTACATGGACATGTGGCCTTTAATTAACACTTCACTGGTGGATCATTGGTAAAAACCTTTAAATTTAGGCTGTTTATGGATATGTAAACTAATCAGTGGTTCTCAAACTTTTCACACAAAGTACCGCCACAGAAAATATTTGGCTGGCAAAGTACCAACTTTAAGGGACTAACTTAGCATGAATAAGGACTAACACAGGTCTAAAACAAAGTATAAAATAGTCATTAAGCAAGAAAAAAGCATTGCTGAATAAGAGCAAAACTTGGGCTATAGCAGGGCTAAGACCAGGACTACAACTGGGTCTGAACCAGAACAAAAAGCGTTATTAAACCACGTCTAAACCAGGATTAAATCTAGAAATAAACCAAGAGCAGACTGTCCCAATACCAGGACAAAACCAGGGCTAAACAAGGACTAAAGAAGGAACTTCAACACACTAAGTACCACTAGGAAAAGCCCACGTACCACCAGTAGTAGCCCTGCCAGAGCTTGAGAACCACTGGTATAAATGATTTTGTCGTGTGTGGAATAGGGCTGGGGACCGTTCAGATTTTTTCGATACCAGTACTTAAACAATATGTGGTTTTTGATACCGGTACCTGAGCGATACTTTTTCTGATACCTATGGTGTGCTTACAATCATAAAACACATTATATTAAATAAAAGACTATTTTTGGGGGCAAAATTCTTAGCTGTAAGTTAAAACCAGTAGTTTCTATGATTTATTCAGTTATTTACTTTGATTCATTAAGGTATTGAAACTTGGTATATAATATATCAGTAGCGTGCGGTGACTTTTTCAAGCAAGCAGACACCTTGACTTCATTAAGTTTTATATGACAACATTTTGATTTAATTTAAAATTAATAAAAAAATCACTTAAATGCAATCCCATCAGTGTTTGAGTAGTAGGCTGTTTCAAACTATCTCACACTCTTTCTATATAATTACTATTTGTAACGCTGTTTGTATACAAAGGAATGTCATTACAACATTTTTTTCCACAAAGCTGGCCTTCTCTGTTGCCTTATCAAAGAATGAACCCTAAGTTTTTGTTTTAACTTTAATTCATAAGCACTAAAACGAAGATGGATGGATGAGTGAGGTTCCAGCCTCACAGATGAGGGAGGTTCATCAGGACTCACACTGAGATCAACACTAGACTAGACCACTGTTAATGCTGCTTCATTATAATAAAACCTCAAAAGAATCCTTACACATCACACCACAGACCTCCATTTAAAAACACCGCCTCACTGACACTCACCTCTCTACTCAAGCTGCAAATCCAGTCCATGTTACTTTTTTGAAGAAATGTCCTGTATTTCCTACAGCTGAGTTTGTCCAGAATAACCAGAGCCCAGTTCATTCACAGTTCTGTAATATTCACATTCATTGCCGCTGGCTCCTCTCCACTCCTCCAGCTCCACTTCTTATGAACATGTCTGACACTTAACCATGTACATGAGGCTATCATTTATATGACACACAGTTTTATGCAGCAGCATGTACTCATGAGGAACATGAACAGGGTTTAAGCTACAAACACTTTGGCTGTGGATACTTGTGGAAAGTTTTGTTGTCTAACGCGGCGCATGTGCACTGTAATGTATGTAAGCTGCACAGTGCACTGCTTATCGCCTGCTGCTGTCAGCCAGAGATCTCTGTCACTGAGGCTGAGATTGACCACAGCATGCATGAGCCTCCAAAACAAGCTGCTGGGCCTCTGCTTGACAAGCTCCAGGCAGAAACAGTGCACCATGACTCCGCCTTGGGTAGACTGACTTCTGGCTCTCTGTGGTGGGATTAAACATGAGCAGCACATTGTCCTTAATTAAGATATAGTCCCCATAGGGAAATTTGTTCACTGCATTTGACTCATCTTTCAGTGCCACTGGGGCAACCTGTCAGGAGCAATTGGCGACCAGTTGTTGTACATACATTTATGTATATTTACATGTATTTACTGGAAGGATATTGATTCTTTATTGAGCAAACACCACACCCGGAAATAATCTGTAATAGCAGGAAGTTAACAGTAGTATAATGGAGTACAAAGAACACTGCACTCTAGAGTGGACTCTTTATGGCTGCAGTATTAAGTAACGCAGGATAATCCCAAGTGTTGGCTACAATGAACTTTGCAAAATGAAAGTGTGTTATAAGCATTTATGACTAGGTGATTTAAAATACTTAGAAAGGTCCTCAAAATTCTTTCCTAAAGACAGGAAGTCCCAGTAGTTGCCTTGTGTTTGTAGATTACCCAGTCTTCCGAGTCTTATTCAGAGCAAACATTTCTGAGAAGGGGCCCGGCTGTATGGAAGTGTCTGCTGATTGTGTATAATTCCTCTTGGCCCACAGAACCATCTCAGGACTGCCCCAGAGTGGATCCTCACTCACTCCTGTCAGTTTCTCCGATGGGTTTTTCCTCCTCTTCCTCCTCACTCCATTTCCTCTCCTCTTGTCTTTAGCCAACACATAAGTGAGCCTCTGTTTACCCACATTAAGTGTCTTATATTTGTTTAAACCTTCAGCTGATAAATCACATAATGACACTTCCTGCTTTGGAAAGGAAAACAGCACTTTATCCCTTTTTATCTGGATACATTATTAAACAACTGATCTGTCAGTTAAAAAGATTCTGGTTCACTCCAAGCTTCTTGGTTTGGTCTTTTGTTGCTTCATTCATGCCACGGTACATTAGCTTTATTACAGTTTATCATGTAGACTTAGAAAGGCTAATGAGGCATATTGCAATAGCATTATAACTGACTTTAATGGGTGCATTGCATTAGTGTTGCAAGAGAAACCTAATCAAGCTCGAGATTGGACAGGACCAAGGCTAAGGTAGTATGGCTGTTGTAAGAAAGATGAGGATGGCTGCTAGTGTTTTAATATATATTTTGTCTAAGATAAGAAAGTTACAAAGGTTCAAAACAGGGCGAAGCGTATACACTACACTAAATTTTAAAATGTGCTTTAATGCTGTAATGCTATAGGCTTTTGTCATTCTTAGGCCTGACTTTGTTTTTAATAAGCCCTCAACAGTAAACTGCCCTGAAGCATGGTATGAAGTTAACACTGTATTTTAGCCATAATAGCAACCTATATGATAAGTGTGTGAATATTCACCAAATAATGCACCATAAAGAGATGACATCATTATGTGTTGGTGTCTGAGTCAGTGGTGGCTGCTTGTCTTTAATACAGGGGAAGCTCAAAACATTTAATCCTGGGCTAACTAGCAGCTAGTCTCCCTACAACATTGATATTGAATGAATGAACAAACAAACTCAACAGCGTTATAACTGTTGTTTATTAGTGTGTATGTACAAGCGGTCAAGTAAATCACTTTGCTTTAAATGCCTGACGGCTCTTTCAGCACACGACACCTCTGTCATCTCTGTTGCTCATTGCATGCTGTGAAAACGCCGCTATAGGCTCTCAAAGGACTGTCAAAATCTTCTGCCAGTTCCACCAATAATCATTGATCAGCAGCATCACGGCCCACCCACTGCTTCATTCACTCCTAGAGACACTGAGCGTCCAGGGACAGGACGATTTTGGTGCATTTATCCAATCAGTCTTGCATTTTTGCTATGAAAAAACACTGCTTGTTTCCCTCTCATAGAGCTCCAGTGAAGCTCAGCATCAGTAGGATTTATACAGTGTGCTGCTGAGCTGCTCTGAAGTGAGAGGAGGATTGCGTCGGAGAACCAGACTAAACAGCTGATTAATGAACGACATACTCACAAAATTAAACACATTCTAGCGCACCTATAATGTAACTTAAAATCTAATTTTATGAAATTCATCAGTGCATATTGAACCATTTATTTTATGAAATTTTAGGGAAAGCTCAGCTTCCCTTGCAGTCAATGAGCAACCGCCCCTGGTCAGGGTTAGGGTTAGGGAGTATTTAGTGACTAAAAAGTACTCAAAGTTTTCTTCAATGCATAATGAAAAGTGGTGCACTGTGATGATCAGGAGCAGCCAAATTGGACCAAAATACTTTGCTAGTTGTCAATGAAGAACATCACGTGACAGCTTTACAACTTGAGGATGCGCTTTCTCTTTTTAATTTTGCTTTAACCACATATCAGCGAGTAAATAATAATAAGTTTCAGTGAATAAAAACACACACTTGCCTCTTCAAACCCAAACTTCTCCCGAACAATAGAATTTGTTAAGCCTCGTCTGCTCACCAAGTAAGCCTACTTCTGCTGCTGCTCTCCTCCCGCCATGTTTTAAAATGCCTCGGTCAATCACACAAGTACGCACCATTGTTGCAGCTTTTGGGAGGAGCACAGCATCCGAAATTGTAATCCAAATTTGATGGTACAGCTTTACTGTCTGCCCAAACGCTAGGCACCATGGCAACAGTTTTAACAACAATGATAACAATAATAATGCTTCAAACATAAAACCATTTTGCTTCTGCATGTTTTGATAAGCTATAAGGGGCCAAAATAGTTTCATACAAGTTTCCCTCTTCCACCTCCACCCCTGCCCAGTGCGTACAGGGCTGGATTGTGTTTCCGTTCTAAATCCAGCCTCTCCTGGACGCTGTGACAGATATGGAATTTCATCTGTCTTTCTCCTCGTCCCCGCATCAGCTCCAGTGGACTGCTGTTGTTTTGGTCTAATCACTCGCAGATGTGTTGTGTACTGTCTGGACCAGCTGCAGCTCTGGCACCAGCACCTCTCTGCGCTCCACCATGATGTCACTGCGTACTGCTGCCTGAGAAATATGTCAGGAAATGACAAGTTTAGTGGATCCAACCAGTGCCATTAGTTATGCCTTCTTATGTCACTCCCTACTGCAAACATAACATACAAGGCTTGCAAAGGAGAAAGACCATTGTTTGGCTTCATACGCTAGAGGCGCCATGTTTACAATACTAATGACTTCATGTGCTGTTCTGACACTTAACTAATGCCCTTTCTTTTTTTCTCCTCCAGAAAACAACATCTTTGAACCAGCTGCCCGTGGAGGATCTGCGGGACCCCCTGCCCCCTCACTGGAGGTGCTACATGTCTCCACAGGGACGAAAGTATTACGTCAACACAACCAACAATGGTGAGAGAAACGTTTCTGTCCAGCATAAATAATCCTTGAAGAGTTGTAATGTGTTGGAGACATTTCTTTGCAGTTTGTTTGTGCTTCCAGCCACAGCCTCATCTTCTTAAGTGCTTTTTTCCACCTGTTCAAGAGTCGAACGTTTTAGTGTTGCCAGTTTAGAGGTAAACATTTTGAAGAGTCTTGTGTATTTGTGAATTGCTATTATTAGGACGCATACTTACATACACAACTCTACATGAGACACAGACAGCATCACTTAGCGACACTATGAAGAAAGGAGTTCAGGAGCTTGGCAGAGGTGAGCTTAACTTTTTTTTTAACCCTTTATTTTAACGTTTATTGAGACAAAAAGTGGACCGACCAAACAAAAAGGAAACGGTCAAACAAAAAGTTGATTAGGCCATTTACAGTAAGTTTGACACACAGGTTTACAGGTTCAAAATTATGTATATGTACCAATAATTTTGTCAAATGTTGTAGAAAGGAATTCCTCAAGGATCTAGTGTAATTTCTGATTAAGGAAACATTTCTATTTTTTCCAGCATTGTTCACATTTTTCTGAGGAGAAGGTTAGTTGCTCCATAATGTAGATTCCGTGTATTATTTCTGTCCATTCTGAGACAGTTGGTGGTTCCTCATTTAACCATTTATGTGTTATAGCCTTTTATTTGTCCTGCCCAGGAATACCAATAAAGCCTATTTTTGTTGTTGTTTAAGATATAGTTTGCCTTTTTTTTTGGCTTTACTTGATATGACAGGTGAGTAATGATAGGAAATCAAGGGAGAGAAAGCAGGGATGGACATTTAGCAAATTGTCAAAGTCTGGACTAGAACCCATGTATATGTGCCGCTGCTGTACCAACTGAGCTATAGTGCGGCACGATAAATCCTAGTTGATGACATTTTGTGCAGTGTGACTCTGCAACCTTTGGACATCTCACATGCAGAGTAAAACAAATAGAAATGTATTGGAGGAGGAGAGAGGAGAGGAGGAGGAGATGGGAGATGTGCAACAGTGTTTATAGTGAAGCTTGCTCGCATCTGACTCGTTCTAAAGCAACGTTAATAGCTTGCTGTTACTGTACTTCATGCACAGCGTCTTATTCTTTCATTTTTACTTGCTTCAGATTAATTTTCAACAAGTTTAAACCATAACCTTGGAGCAGAGTGGTGAACAACTTATTTTTATCTGCTGCTGCATTTCTCTGTCCTCTTTTGAACACCTGATAAAAGGTATGATTACCTGCAGGGGTGTTTGTGGTTTATCGGTTCATTGATTAATCAGCATTATGGCCATAATGACAGAAATACTAACAATTAATGGTTATGCTGTACAGTAGAGTAAAGGTACAGTACCATTGGAGAGTTAGGGCAAATTAAACATAAAATAAACCAACTGTTACCCATAACTTGTCGTTAGTTTAAAAAAGTAACTTTTTTGTTATGGTTTATGACTTTGAAATTAATAAAGAGGTTAACGGTTAATCGGTAATTGTTTGTTAAGACTACCAATTAATCGTTTAAAGAAAATTAATCAATGTTCAACCCCAATTACATGCAGTAACACTGTAAAACCGTATAACACATAATAATCACAAATTTCATGTTAAAGTGTTTAAAAGTTTAAAAAGTTAAACCTCCCCCAGAGTCGCTTTAATGAAGTTAGTGAACAAGAGCCATTGCCAAAAAAGACATTTCTTTTGTCTGTAAAGGCACTTGAGCTTGATGCCACAAAACATGTTCCAGTGGCACAGAACTTATAAAACAATCTGTTGATTATCAAGTTCTCATAAAAAAAACAAATTTCTTTAGTGAATACTTGATTATTTTTTCGTTCTCGCTCCAGCTCCTCTTGAGAGTCATAAACCTGGAGCCTTATTTCACCTGACAATGCCCCACAGTGGAGTAGTTACTGTGTTGGAAGCAGTAGCCAAGCGTTTCCATGTGTCTTTAATGTAGCAGCCATGATGGTACCGGAGAGGCCGGACAGTGCTGATCCAGCCTGTTTACCACAATACGGCCTCAGTGTCCCCTGAACACAGCAGCACAGTGGCACAGACAGAGAATGGCTCCTCTGTCGTGTGTTTACGAGGCAGAGCTGCTGTTAACCTGACTGATGAGGCTAATATCAGCTCCTGGCACCAGCCTCCTCCACTTCAGGACATCATAAAGCCCACACCGCTCCTTCCTCAGATTGTTCTGTACTGTGTGGTGATGCGGCTGAGAAAAAGTGTGGAATTAGAGCTGTGATTTTTAGTGGGCAGGTTGTGGGATCTAAATTTAATCTTGGACTCCACCCAACAGTAGACCAGTGGAGTTTCTCTCTCAGGTTAAAATTAGATGCATTGTTAATGTGTTAAGTGTGTCCTGATAACATTGTATATAGATTTTTCAGTTCAAGGAGAGGTCAGCGTGATATTTGATACAACAGGGCTTAAATTGTGCTACTGTGAAACATTGTTCAGTCCAGATCCTTCTGTTTTGCTGCAAACAGAATAGAGATGCCAGTATTTTTACCAACTTAAAAGCCCACTACCTGAATTTCTGAGAATTCTGAGAGTGTCAAAATTCAGTCTCTGTTCTTGTTTCCTCTCTGTCAAAAGACACGCTATAAGCCCAGAGAGCTCAGAGTCTCATTTTTTCAGAGATTGTACTGCTATTGACTGAAATGTTTTCTTCAAATATAAGGGCAGAAATGGGTAGTGCATTTATATTATTAGTATTAGGATTATATGACTTTAGGGCTGCAACTAATGATTATTTTGATAATTGATTAATCTGTTGATTACTTTTTTGATTAATAATTAAATGACCATACGCCTTGTGGTTGCCCGATCCCGTCAGACCTCAGAAGCTAAGCAGGGTAGGGTCTGGTCAGTTCCTGGATGGGAGACCGCTGGGGAACACCAGGAAGCCGGTGTGAATGTGAGTGAGTGGGGACTACGGATGGAAATTAGCTCTGAGCTATAATCCGGTGTATTTATGGCACTAGCCGTTCATCAATACACGCTGTCCCATTCAAATAAATAAAAAAAATAGTGAAGTGCAAGTTAAATGGTTAAAAACTTCAGCTGTTTTAGTTTCTGTAAAAAAAATATGATAATACTATGAAAAAAATCACTTAATTTTTAAAAAATGAAACCAGACAAAGCTACAAGTATACCACTTGAGAACATTTATATAGAGCATATATACATAAAATATCATATATGTAATACATGATATTTTTAATCAAAAACACAAAATGTACATGTACATTAACTGTTTACTGTTCTGTCTTGGTAATAAAACCTCCTCTCTCAGCACATGGCATCTTTCAAAGTTTATTAAATAACCCATTTGATTACTAAATTAGTTGACGTTTATTTCAATAATCAATCATAATGGCTTAATCTGGCTACTCGTAATAATAACTCATAATAAAGTGAGTTTGAATGTGGCATGGACTGATCTGAGTATTTGCAGGAATTTCTGACCTACTGGGATTTTCACAACTATTTCTATGGTGTTCTCAGAATGGCCCAAAAAGAGAAAATATTCAGTGAGCAGCAGTTCTCTGTTAAAAATACTGTGTTGATGCCAGAGGTCAGATGAGTGTGGCCAGACTGGTTTGAGATGATAGAAAGGCAACAGTAACTCAAAAAATCTCTTGTTACAAATGCATCTGAATGCACAGCACAATAGGAAGTCTCTGAAAGAAGACTGAAAAGTGTTCTGGTCTGAGTCTGTATTTACTGTATACGGTTTAGCTGTTTTGGTTATAAAAGAACATGAAAGCATGGTTCCATCCTGCCAGATGATGCTAGGGTCAGAGTGGCTTAAAGGGGATTTATTATGCTAACTCTGTCCACTCCCTGGTATTTAGTACAAGCACTCAGACATTCCCCTCATGTCTCAAGTCAAAGCCTCCCAACTTTATTCATAAGTGTGAACTTTATGATCAGGAGGCAGCACTGTCTGTGGAGGGCTTTAGTCAGAGGAAGGGTCTGGACATGCGGCACTCCACCACTAACAGTTTGGGCTGACTGAGTGAAGTGGGCGTGGTCAGCAGGGGAACAGAGGGCCTTAAAGGGACAGGCACCTAATCTGAGCTTTTTCATAAAAATCAAATGGTGAAGCTAGCAAAGTGGATGAAAAATAAGTCCCTTTAAAAAAGAAAAAAAGGAACAAAAATCACTTAATTTTTTACAAAATTTTAACCCTTCAGGGATGCCACTTGAGAACTTTTAGATAGATGCACATAGATACACACAAAGATATTTTAAATCAAAAACACAAAATGTACATTGTTTTTTGACTGTTTCTGTGGCATGTCTGCTCTGTTTTGGTAATAAACACCCTTCTCTCGGCACATGGAATGTCTGTCTATGAAAACCACAGTCATCGATTCATTGTTTACTGAGTTAGTTGACAATTATTTCCATATTTTATTATTGATTAATCTGATTAGTTGTTGCAGCCCCACAAAAGAAGAAACTTTTAATAAAAATTTACTATTTTTAGTTGGGGAAATGGGAAAAACTAATCTAGAGATGTTCAAATTTATTTCAAAAAGCAGAAGAAAAGCATAATATATGACCTTTAAATCAACTTCCCTCCTCTTTCTGACGCTTTAACTGATTTTCATATCAGTGTGTTTGCTGAACTTGAAACTAACCACTATCTAAACACTCCACCACAGTAGCAGTAGCAAACAAAGCCTTTTAATCAGTTTTCAACATTTTTGAAAAGATGCACATTCCTATCATCTTCTGTGTGCTAAAGTTCATCGTCCCGCACTGTTTGTTTTCTCCTTCGTTGCTGTGGTAACAGAGGGGGCTGCGTGGGCGAAGCCTGTCCCTCTGCAGTTTTGAGTTTTCCTTCCTGTTTCTGGTGCTGCGGTCCATATGCCAGCTGCCTCTGACCAGATCCTGACAGTTCACCACAAATGGCACACACCTCTCCAAGGTATTTTCACTTCAATAAAAATAACCAAGAACTACGGTCAGAAGTTATTTTAGGTACAAGAGACTACCATGAAAAGGAGATGGGTGTGTGGAGTTTCCTCAAAAACCACATTTATAGACTTTGGAAATGTTAGGAAGCTTAGCTAAAATGACATAATAATTTTGAGAACATATTTTTCTTTAGCTTAATATGTGCGAATAAAAGAAGTGCTCTGGTTTTATTCTTGGCATGAGTTTTACAATTAAATGATGACAATTAAATGATGATGAATGATGATTTGATGTTGTGCAAAATGGGGTATGATACACTCGCAGTGATGGCAGATTAAAGAGGTTATATTATGCAAAATCAACTTTTTTGAGCTTTCTACTATGTTATAATGTCGTTCCTTCATCAAAAACATGCCTCGAGTTGTGTTTTGCTTCATTCACGCATGTTTGAGTAATGCTGTATTATCTAGCATGCCAGTTCTGAGGCCTCAAAACACCCAGTTGCACGAACCTCTGCCTCTTCCACAAACCCTCAGACATTTTTCATTTTGTAGAAAAATGGCATCAGACAAAAAGCTTAAGGAAGTAAAGTTCCTTTTATTCTTTAAATTATGTTCAAAAGAGCGTATTGATTTTGGTCATAATATGTTTGAATGGGAGAGGTTCCAGATCCACTTCTCTATGCTAAGACTGTGAACGGATCTGGTGGTAGTGTTGTAGCGCCAGACACCGATCTTGACCTTGAGTCCAGTTTTTAGACCATATTTTAATGTTCTTGGGCTCGTATTGTTTTCAGCTACAGTTTTACTCGGTCTTGGTCTTGGTCTCGAATCCAGTTTTACTTGGTCTTGTCTCAGTCTTGCATTTGGCAGTCTCAGAGAATTTATTTACCATTTTTATTTAACATTATGAGAAAGTGCTATAACTTTTATGCATTAGAAGAACCATGAAAATGATCAGTCTCTGTTTGTGGAGTTTGTTTATTAGATCATTAAACATTTATTGTATTTGAACCACTTTTGTTACTTTTCCCCTTTACTTAGTGTTAGTTCATAGAGCTCAGTCTCGACCTGGCCTCAGTTTGCTTTGGTCTTGGTCTCAAATCTGTCTCAAACCCTGAAAGTCTTGCCCTAGTCTTGGTCTCGGTTCACTCTGGACTCAGGACTGGTCTTGGTCTGGTTTAGTACAGTCTTGACTACAACACTGTCTGATGGGCAGGCTATGTGAAGGTAAGACCAGTGGAGACACAGCAAAGATAGACACTGAACTGAAAAAGAAGCATCTAGGCATATGGTTACTTGATCTGTCAGTCAGTACCAAACATTCATTTTTCCTTTTTCTGACTTATTATCATTATACTATGATTGAATGAAATGAGGTCTTTTGAGGAGATTCCCTTCTGGCCCTGTGTGAATGGTGTTAAATGGTAGCGGCTGTGATTGGTAAAACACAGAGACAGGAGGTGACTAATCCATCAGGCACCAGTGTCATGTGGTTATGAATAAAATATGTCTGTCAGTCATAACTAGGCCATTTCCCCTTGACTCTGTTTTATCTGTCTGTCTCGCAATATTAATGATGTGCTCTGTTGTTTCCCTGATATATATTTTGTGGCTTTATACATACTCGGCTCTGAATCATCAAATCAGAATTCATTCATGCTTCCCTTGTATTCTCACACGGCAGGTGTCGTACAATCGTTTCCCCAAACCCACCTCATTCCGACTGGTGCAGAGAGCCCAAATTGCCTCACAGATGTAAAAGTTGGTCTCATTCACGCGCACAATCAGAAGTGCGGAGGTAATTTAGTTGACTGACAGCGCTGATACGGTAGTTCCAGAAGGCTGTGATGAGAATAACTGGGCTGCGTCTGTTTGTAAAGGTTTGACTCAGAGCTCTCTCCTGGAGACATCTGTGCAGGCTGTTGCTTAGAAACATGACTGAGTTTGATTTGTCATAGTATAATAAGTTTATTAGATTTATATTAAAAGTATACTTAACGTGACTCTAGCAAATCAAAAAGTATTATGAGTATTATTTTATATACACAGCCAGTGGCAGTTTGAAGCCAGTGGCAACATTTGGATTTACCAAAATGAATATTCCACTTTGGGACAGCAGTAGCTCAGTAGGTACAGCTGTTCTGACGAATTGTTCCCCACTATCAACATTGCATACTGCCATTGTCTCCTTGGGTAAGAGACTTCACCCACCTTGCCTTTGTTGTCTGTGGCACTAGTTTTTGAATGTGTTAGTGTTATTGTGTGCTTGGTGGTTGTCGGAGAGGCCATAGGTGCAGAATGGCAGCCACATCTCCGTCAGTGTGCCCCGGGGCAGCTGTGGATACGGAAGCATCTCACCACCACCGACTGTGACTCAGGAGTGAATGAATAATGCACTTAATTGTAAAGTGACTTTGAGTGTCTAGAAAAGTGCTACATAATACTGATGTACTATTATTATTTCTATTATTAGCAGCCATTTAATTCATTTTCACATACAGTACAAATACAGTAATCAGAGCAAGACATCTTTAAAGTGGAACTGTTCTTGTTTCTTCTGTTTTTGCCTCATTTTCCTCTCTGGAGCTCCCCCTACATTTGGGAGCAAAGCACTACCACAAATACTCAGAAGTCCAGTTGACTTCTGTATGAGCCGTCGTTTGGCTTTACTTTAGTTTTTCCTTCGTACAACGTTTTTTCTGCCATTTAGCCACTCTGCCATGACCAGAATCGAGAAATAAACCCATTGCTAGCTTGTTATTTTGCTAACCACAGTGTACTGACGAGACTTTCATGACACTGAGTTGGCATTGTTTGTTTTCGGCCCAGAGACACCAGGGGGAGATGCAGGGAATATTAATCACTGCACAACGACTCATTTAACCATCACACATACTCTCAAACATTTTATTCAAGGTAAAAAAGTAACAGAGTTTCCATTTTAATATTATAGAGTCTGTTTTATTAGTATTGGCTTATTGAATGTTCCTGATCTTCATGTTTTTAAGTAACAGTCATTACTCAGTTATCACAGAAATGACAGCATGAATCAGGAACACTTCCAGAAGTCATTGTCTTGTTATTATCATGTTGTTTATGTTATATTGTGAATAAAATATGTTACATGAAATATGTATTCCATTTTTTAGTGTTATTTCATGTTGTAGTGTCTCAGCATTTTTATTATTGGGGTTGCAGAACCCTCTCATTGTATCATTCTTCAAACGCTTCTGGTAGTGTGGGGCTCTTGAAAGTTAACTATTGTTATATCAAACTTTCTTGTGATCCTTGTCTTGTCGTTCAAACTTTCGTAATTCTCATTTATATAAAGTAATGTATCCCATTGGAGTTGAGTGATGACAGCCATCTGCCTGTCGAAGGCAGTTGGACCATTTCCCCTGGCTAAATGGATTACGTCCCGTTTCTCTGGATTAATACCCATTTTTCTCGGCATATTGATTTGTTTATGGCAGAATAACAGAAGCAAATCATTTAGAACAGGAGTGTGTTGTACGTCAAACTGTGTACCGGTGCCAGTCGTCCTCCTCACGCGTGTCATTTGAGCTGATGGGCTTGGCTTCTGTCTGCTTTACCAACAGGGGCCAAACAGAGCGGGCCAATCAGAGAAGAGCCAGTGGAAGAAGTGCTTTACACACGTGTGTCCTTCTCCGTTAGTGAGAGGCTGAGAGAAGTAGAGCTGTGGTGACAATAGTCATAGAGGACTCTTACTAGGGCTTTGTTACGCTTTTGGATACTTAATATGAAGACAAGTAGGCACAGTGTTCATAAGCCTTGTGGACCAATAGGCATTACCCTTATTCAAGTGTGAGTATGTGTATTGGCTAAAGCTTGCCACTATGATCGGTCATGGATTATAAAGGCTAGATCAGTGGTTCTGAAACTTTTCACACCAAGCCATCTCAGAAAATATTTGGCTTTCAAAGTACCATCTTTAAGGGGTTAAAATGAGCCTAAATCTAAAACTAAATCAAGACTAACACAGGAGTACACCAGGTCTAAATCACCAGAACTTGGACAAAAAAAAAAAACACTAAGACAAACCTAGGAACAAAACCAGGACTAAAACAAGGCTAATTCAGTAAAAAACCAGGACCCCAACTAAAGCAGCACTTAAACAAAAATTAAATTAAACTAAGTCAGGACTGAGTACCACAGTTTGAGAACCACTGGCTTAGATGATGTCTGATGAATTACTTCTGGAAGTGTTCCTGATCCCAGCAGTGATTTCCAGTACAGAATCATGCCCATTTTAATGCAGTGAAGCTTGAGTGCCTGAAGATTATGAGCATTCAGTATTTCCATTACTAAAAATTGACCATTTCAAATTTTGTTTTTGTATCTTTTATATCCAGTCTGTCTGTTACTGTCTGTTGCTGCCATGTGTTTCTCCCATCAAATTCAAGCTTTATTTATTTATTTATTTATTTTATTAAATGGTAAAATGTTAAGTTGTGTTTCAATTTCTGATATGTTATATTGTATAAAAAATCACTGGGATTGCATTTTACAGAATTTTTCCAACATTTTGGGAACTGGGGTTGTAGTTAAGTCATTTTGTACTAACTTTATTCTGTGTAAACATGTTTTTTCTTCTTTGTCAGTCAGTAGTTGCATAACTACTGACTGACTTATGAGTGGGTTCCCATTTTGCCTCACTATTAGAATCACTTCCTCCTGTCAGCACAGTGACGTCAATATCTTATCAAGGGCTCTGAGCCAAAAGAGAGTGAGTGACATTCTACTGATAAAAAAGCAAAAAGTCAGCACTGGTTTTATTCTCCATCCATTTAAAAAAAAACACCGTATATGTTTAGTCATTCATCTTCATCCACTTCACGTTTGGTGTCGCAGGTTACAGTAGCCTATCCTAGCTGCAGCTATGGGCCTCAGGCGGGGTACAATGGCCAGTTAGTCTCAGGGCTGACACTTAGAGACGCACACTGACAACCATTCACTCTCACATTCATTCGCTATGGAACATTTAGGCTTTACCCACTCAGAGATGGGCTTAGGCGTATCTGCAAAGGTTTTATTTGTATTGGCGTTTCATCCTTATGAATCCGGCGCTTTGGTAGGCTGAATATGATATTTTTTTCCCCAGAGTGCAAAGATTTCAAAATGCCATATACTTGATTCTGTGATTATTACCTATACGCATCTTTTCTGAAACGATGACGCCGTAGCCCCACCTCTCTCTTAACCCGCACGCGCTAAATTCAGACAGTAACAACATCAGTGGCACTATACGGTGTTGTGTTCGAGCTGCAGATGCTATGAAGCTTTTATGGTTTTTACAGCTGAATATTCTGTTCCTCTCACTACAGAATAAGGTCCCCTCTGCAGTTCACACATTCATATTCACTGCCATGTTCTTATGTTTACATCACACCAGTTTTCTGCACATGCCCTGTGTGTTCTTGTTTGTTTTTGGTGTGTATCTGTGGCAGCATTACA
This sequence comes from Bostrychus sinensis, assembly GCA_020698575.1. Classification (NCBI taxonomy): domain Eukaryota; kingdom Metazoa; phylum Chordata; class Actinopteri; order Gobiiformes; family Eleotridae; genus Bostrychus; species Bostrychus sinensis. The sequence continues at coordinate 3,458,378 of CM036260.1, forward strand.
GCGCCACTAACAGGCCTGGCATATGTATTACAGCATTTTCAGAAGTATTGTGTGGACTTCTGTACATGCCATGTTTATGAAAAACGTTTTCATGTGGATTTAGCCTTAGATTGACCATAATTACGCACCCCTTGGTTAATATGCTTTTTCTATACACACGCCCTTTTGACTTCAGGGTTTTATTAGTCATTTTGATAAGAGAAGTATTACCCTCCACAGTATGGCACGGTGTCGGTGGTCGCCTCTCAGCAAGAAGGTCCCATGTTTGATTTCCAGATCGGAGCGGGCAGATTGGGGGAGGCGGGGCCTTTTTGTGTGGAGTTTGCATGTTCTCCCCAGGTCTGGGTGGGTTTTCTCCATCAACCTTAAACATGCACAATAGGCTAATCCTCCAGCTAGATACCCCTGACCAGGATCCTGGCTCAGATCTGGCGAAGGGTCCCCAGGCACTGACCTGCGGCCCCCCACTGCTCCTGTCAGGTAGCTCCAGTGGCATTAAAGGATGGGACAAATTCAAAGAGCTTATCATTCTTCATTTGATGTATTCAGGAGTGAGAACGTAAGGGCAGGGTGAAAACTGATATATATTTGTACATATCTTAATTTCACCCAAAACATCACTTACACCCTCTTGGTTCTCACCCCTCTATACATTTCTGCTTTTTTCTAATGTATCCTTCCGCCTTCTGCTCTTTCTCAGAAACCACATGGGAGCGGCCCTCCTCCGTACCAGGGACCCCCAAGACCCCACTGCGGCACAAGAACTCCCTCCCAGCAGGTACCACTCTGTCCCCAATGGCTCCTGTATCTGTTCATCCTCCTCCATTCTGCCCCCGCAGCTCTGAATTCTCCAGAAAGCAGCACAAAGCGGCCTCTCATGCATCCACCAAAGACTTCCTGTGACTAATTTTATCTGAGCAGAACTGAGGGCCTTGTGTTTTGTCTTTGGCCCGGCTCCTAAAGGCAGGCCTACAGACGGGACCAACAGAGGGGACACCAGGGTTCAGGAGATGCTTTTCACATGAACAAGTGGGCAAAAGCTGAAGGAATACTTAAAAGTAAAAAAGATTCAAGGAAATACTTGGAGAAAGGCAGCATAGTTCCTGCAGTGGATAATTGTCAGCATGTTGCCTGTTTGGAGAAGCAAACAGGAACCATCTATGGCAGTTAATGAGGCTTCATGGCAGTGCAGGTTCTCAGTCATCCCGGTGATAATGAATAAGGCTTAAGGCGAGACACTGCAGGTGAATAGGGATTTTTTTTAAACTAACATCATGAAACTTTTACTTTTGATCACTGACATAAAAATAAGACCAAAATGTATTGCATATTGTATGTATATATGTACAAATGTGCAAATTTACACACATTTAAAAACAAAAAACAAAATCTGTATATTGATAGAGCCAGGTTTAAAATTCTTGATTCATTTCTTGATTCAAAGGATTTTACAGAGGGGATTTTGAATATCTTATTTTATCTTTCAGTAAACTAGAAAATTCTGACAACCTTTAAAAAAAAATCTAATTTTGCCTTGTTTTTAGGAATAAAATCACCAATAATTCAGGGTTAGTATTACATATCAACAAATCATTCTGTACAAGCCTACAAAATATTGCCTATATAATATATTTTCCTATATAAATCTATGGACACAAGTGTATGAAGGCTACATGTTGAGAAGCACACTGGCCCAAAACCTCAGAATTGGAAAAAAAAAAAAAAATGCTTTTGCCTGTAGTGTCTCTCCTTCAAAGGAAGAACAAACTGTTCAGAACAGATGCCTTCCTTTTATTTTTTCAATGAGGCTGTTAAATATATGCTTTTTCAACTAACTAAGCTTTTTTTAGGATTTGTTTCTCATTTGGGCTGCTCCCTTATGGGCTCACAGTGAATGATTTGACAAGTTTTTTATGCCGGATGCCCTCCCTCTTGCAACCAGCCACATACTGTGTCAGAGCAGGAATAGAACTGCCAACCCTTAGTGGGCAAGCTTTTAAACCTCTACGCCACTGTCGCCCCATTTTTAGAATCCAAGCATCTGTATTAGTATTTCAAATGCAGAATGGAATCAATGCTTGAATAAGAGTGTGTTAGTACTAAAAATAAATAAGTGCTATGTATGTAACATGTATGTTAAAGTTAAGGATTCTTTACATATGCAGACAATAATTGCAACAGTTACATTTTTAGTGTAGCATTAGACATGGCATACGACAGAACAATTATCAGGAATGTGGACCCTGCAGGTACCAGGACACTAATGTAGTGTGTGTGTGTGTGTGTGCGTGTGTGTGCGTGTGTGCGTGTTGTGTGTGTGTCCAGTGAATGGATTTCACTCAGGAGGGAGCCCCTTGCATCATGTGGAGCACTCACACAACAGCCTGGGCCGGAAGAGCAGCACAGAGCCACAGGTAAAACTCAGCAAACCTTCTACTGATGGGGTGAACATAAACCTATGGGCACATGTCCACAAACTAAAATATCATGAAACATATTTCAGTGGTTAAATTCAAAAAGTGAAGTGTTTACAGTCCAGCACTTAATAATGTCTCTGTGGAACCTTGCGTTCTAAAATTAGTTCGGCCGCGCCATAAATTATTACGTTAATTTCTTAAATGGTATTCTGGTGGTTGACATTTGTCTTGCGGTGTGACACAACTTTGAAGTTGAATACAAAGAATATTAAATAATAATTTCAAATATAAATCAGTTTTATACAAAGTGTAACAAGAGTTTTTCATAAGCAATTCAAAATTTAAAGTGTAACTCTGTTATTTCTACATGTTTGAACGATGTCCTGCGGCATGACATTTTCTGTCACACCACAGGGCATTCACTACCATTTGGCCATTTTAATTTTTGTGATAAATTATTCAACATGTCTGTTGTCCTAACTTAATATTTATATCCCTGTCCCATCCTAAGAAATAAATTTTAACATTCAAAATGTTATTTTGTGAAAAATACAGCCGTCGCACCATAGGACACGTTACCAGTTTTTGAAAAAAATTGTATTTTACTAAAATTAATAATAAAATAACAGTTCCTTTTGATCTTTAGCTCACCGCCTCAGCTCCAGAAGTCTGTCTGGTCTGTAAATGACAGATGGAGACCAGAAGCTGTTGTTGCAGCTGCCTGTTTGAAAACCTGATTTTTCTTGTCACACCGCAGGACACCATTTGGATTAAAAGAATAAACTTATTTTAATTATTATTGTAGGATTCAGGTGCAGTTAAAAGTGTTATTTTAGTAAAGTACAAATATTTGACATGCCCAAAACTTTATGAACTGTCCCACTATAAAGACTAAATTTTGGAAATGTTTGTATTTTAAAAATGTTACCGTCACACTGCAGGACATTTTGCTGTTTAATGTTAAGATCCCAAAAAATTACACACAACTTCTTTATAAAACTTTCAAGGTTTTGCAGTATCCCCTATGTTGCACTGCTGACAGAATTTTTGAAGGACAAAAAATATTATTTAGCAAAGCTTTTCAATTGATTAAAAGAAAGAATGGACATCACATCAACCACCAGATGATCTTACATTGTTTTAAGGTTAAAAAACACATAGTTTAGAATCTGTGTTATTGCTTGTGTTCTTGCTGCAGAGTGGTTTTCTGCAGGTAGTCTGTTGAAAACCCTGACTGCGACAGAACAGAGCTGATTAGAGCGGTGAGACTGAGGCGAACAGTAAAGTTTTTTATAGGGGCCCATAAAACCAGTACAACACAGAAGCTTTAAAAAGAAAAGGGAAATGTATGCCACTGTTTTGTGTTTACTGTACACTCATCAGGATCATGTTAAACTAATGATCCACTCCTCCGTCTCTCATTGTTCTGTATTAACACACTCAGAGCAGATTAATCCTCCTACAGTATCTGTTCCCCTGATCATAATTAACCAGCACTTCTTATCTCCACCCACCTCCTCTTTCTGTGTCCTCATGTCCCCTTGTATCCAGCCTGCACGCTCACTGCAAGTACGTAAACACTATTTTTACTTTCATGTGCAAAAGCAAAATGTATCTGCATAATTAATGAAATCAGGCACATCAGCCTAAACTTGCCTATCCATGGAATCAACTAGAAGGAGACTTTTTAGTTGCATTACGTTCAGTTTGTTTTCATTGTGCCATATTTAGTAAGCCTAAACCAGGACTAAACCAGGACTAAACCAGGACTAAATCAGGAATAAACCACTTCTAATTCAGGACTGAACTAGGACTAAACCAGGTCTAAACAAGGACAAATTCAGGACTATTTTTGGACTGTTCCCAACTAAAACAGAACTAGCAGAACAGTTTCTAAATTACAGTAAATCAGGACTTGAATTGCAAAAGACTCTTGAGTACCACCAGAAGAAGGTACCTTGCCACAGTTTGAGAACCACTGCTCTATAACATGAGAAATTACAGTGTGGAGTCAGTTAACTCTCCACTCACATTTACCAGATTCTCATGCACAATTAGCTATTTCTTTTGCATTTTTTTGTCTTCTATTTGCAGCTCTTTATTTTTGACTATCTGCAAATGACACAGGAAGACATAGTCAAACCACTGGACTGGAGAAACCCAACTTGTGCATCGAAGTGTACAGTTTAAACACACTGATAAAAGAGAGAAAGCTTCTTCTTCCTGTGCAAACGCCACACACACGCAGTGGTCACACTAACAGCTGCAGGGTAGGAGTGTGTGTAAACGCTGGTGTGTGCAGGTTGACTGGTCATGTCTGAGGTAAAAAATATGAGTTTTAAAAAAGCATCTTCCATCTGTCAGCAGAGTCCTGGGTCTACATCACCGACGAGGAAACAGAACAAGGAGACCACAGTCACGGTGAGTGGGACTCAGAACGTTAACATAACTGCTAAAGGCTACCTTAGATGTGCTGTTTCAGTTTCACTTGTACTGGAAAGTTGTCCGTACTTTGTCATCTGCTATAGAAGTAAAATTCTGCTAAATTGACTTTTTTTTTTAGCATTTAACAATGTTATAATGTTGTTTCCTCCTCAAATTCACACATTTGAGTAATCCTGTATGCTGAAGTGCTGCCCTTCTCAAGAGCTGAAAATTCTCATCTTCACGGCTCTACTTAGAAGTGAAACTAGGGCTGGGCAATAAATCGAATTAATTGGATTCATTTGCATTTCTAATTTTGGCGAAAATAGCGAAATCATAAAATAAAGTTTAGCAGAAATTAGTATCCTCCATGCACTGCAGTGTTTCCTTTGTTGAGGCTAATGCTGCTGCTAGCTCCAGAGCAGCTTAAATACTGACGAAGGAGACACTGCCGATGCTAAGACCACTAACAATCTCAGAGAAAGGACTTCATTTACCTGTGGAATGTCCTCGTTTATATGTGGCAGCAGTTTGGCCAAAACCAACAGCACAGTGTGATGTGCAGCAGCAACAGCGGTACCCTACGTGTCTTTGTTTATGTATGCTATGTTAGCCACATGCTCTGGGATTGGTTCTTTTTACAGGCTTTCTATGGTAGATAAATTATAATAGCTCTGGTTTTCAAAAGCAGAGAGGGTTAAAACTAAAAGACATTTATGTCACTGTTAAGAGTAATGCCCTCTGCTGCTGCCTTGCTATTTTTGACATTTAGAATATATAGCTAAGATAAAAAAAAGAAATACTATGCAATAATCTCTTTTAAAACTTTTAAATGTACATTTAAATAGCTTTTTATTTCAACAAGGGAAAAACATGATTTAAAACGTAAATCGTTTGAGAAATGAAAAAAAAAATGTATATTTAATTTTTTTTGGCCATATCACTTAACCCTACCTTCATGATCACCGGAGTCGTTCTGATCATTTCAGCACTTAAACTGTGGCCAATACGAAACTCATCTGTTAGCTTCATGTTGTTAATAGCCCTTATGATTAGCCATTTTATACTGCCCCCCCCCCCCCCACCATTCAGTACAACCTCTGTGATTTTCCTCTAATGTCTGAACTCAAATCCTTCCAACTTTATTCACATGTGAGCTAAAAGGAGAAAATCAAGAGGCAGCAGTGTCTGTAGAGGGCTTTAGTCAGAGGAAGGCCTGAGCACTGTGGTCCTTCACTGCAGCACATCTGCTATAATCTATGGAGTTTGCAATGGAGTGGGAGCTGAGGGAGAGTAAGCAACAGACACCTCAACCAAGCATTCTCTACAATGTGAGAGTCCAAAAAGAAGATGTTTTGCACACATCTATATCATTTTATGTTATAAAATGTGATATACTAATATCTAAAACTGTTCCCTTTTAACAGGAGCCTGTAACGCAGCTCAACCCTCTCTTAACTGTTAACTCTTACACACTTGTTATGCTTCTTACTCTGATTTTTAAGTCAGGATTTTAGCCCCGACTTAAAGTTTTATCCCCAAACTGGTATCTTATCATCCCTTGCTTTTTTGTCAAGTGCATTAGTAAGAGTAGCGTATCCTAGTTTATGATCACTTTCTGATACTGAGCACGTGCGAACTCATGAGACACAGCAAACAAACAAACACAGCAACTTTCCCACAGCAACTCCTAATCTAGTAATATTCAACAAAATGGCCGCTGTGGGATTCAGCTGTAATCTTTGCCGAATTTTCTTTAATACTGCTCATGTACCACAGCAAAGATAGTGTGTTTATTTGGCTTTTTCTTGGGTGTTAAATAAACCATGTATGCAACTTTGACAGAGCTTAGATTACACTACTCCATTGCATTGTCATGTCTGGTGAAGTACCCTCTAATGTTAACCTTGTATGTGTGTCTCTCAGATGAACAGTGTGACTTTCCCGTTACCTGCCTTCATGCCAGAACAGCAGCTGCTCAAACCTGACGAGTGGAGCTACTGCGACTACTTTTGGGTAAGGCCAGCTCACAGTCACACCTGCAGCTTTGCGTGGGAAATCTCAGCTTTTACACATGATTCAATGTTTTTCAGTCCAACTATCAGGAAATTGTGCTGTGTTTGTCTCCAGCACATGGTGTGTAGGCTGAGTGCTGCTCTGACTCAGCTCTGTCATTATGTGACATCATACCAGCCTGACGCAGTCCAATAATCCATAAATTCAATATAGAAGAAGAATTTCACAGTCAACAATGATAACAACAGACACTTCAGATTTCATACATTTCTGCCATAAGCTTCTATGCACTTACAAATTATTGGTTTTGTGTTTTTCCAACTCAATTTCTGCTGCCACATAACCACATCTCTAATCTAGAACTTGTGCTTTATTGTTATTGTTATCTCAGCTTCTTTGGGCATGAGGCAGGTACAACCTGGATAATCACCAACAGGCACTCTCCTATTTATTCACTGTGGGATGGAAGCTGGACCCAGAAAGGACATTGCTCACAGTCAGTGAGCAGTGTATACTGTGCTCTGCTCAGACCCTGGAGCCAGTTCTATAGACTGACAGCATTCAGCTGAGAATATGCTAACTTTAAATCTGACTTTTATGTGACTTAACAAATTTAATTTGCTCCATAATTATGGATTCACTATGAATTATTAATATCAGTCGTTCAAATAATCAACATAGTATTACACACAAAGTTTTAACTGAAAATAACTTTAAATTTAAGCATAAATTGTAAATGTGTGCTGTCCTCATAACACGTACCAATGTGAAGCTAGACAGCCAGCAAGCAATATAAAGAAGGCTCCACAAAAGGCGTGCTTTTTCTCATTTTGGTGGTTCTCCTTTATGTGATTTTTTTTTTTTTTTTGGAACACCAGATCATCATTTATACTGTAAGTATGGAACACTTTATACAAATAACTATCTTAAATACATGTGGTATGGGAGCGTTTAGCTACAACACCAGTAGCGCAATATTACATGTTCACAGTATTAAGCTTTGTAACAATTACAACCTCTTTTTTTAGTGCTTTGTAACACATTTATACTCACAAAGGAGAAAGTTGAATTCTATGATACAAATTTTGCCAAAGTACAGACTAAAACTAATACTTTTTAAATAGCTTTTACAATAAATCTCACTTATATATTAACTATGAACTACTATTCAAGTAACATATTAATCTTATGAACTTCATGTCTTTGACCCAAAGACATAACAAAATGGGTTTAGCATGAACAGCATCGGGTCAAGCGTTGTTCTTTAGAAGACATTTATTCCTCATCCAAGGTCAATTAAACTGATCATTTCTGACTTTCACCTGGATGACTAAGAACCTGCACCGACATCAACCTCCAACATATCTCTGCTCCCCCGTGCTGTACTGCCATCGTGTCCTTGGGCGAGAGTTGTCACTCACCTTGTCTCCAGTGTCTGTGGCACTAGTGTATGAATGTGTGAGTGTTATTATGGTGGTGGTCAGGGAGACTACAGTCATAGCTCAACACCACCAGTGTGACTGAGGAGTGAATGAATAACAGACTAAAGTATATCTAGTAACCCTCTAGAAAGGTGATATATTATTTCAGTGCATTATTATTATTATTGAAACATTTTAAACGTGGCTCTTACACAGACATAGAGAAATAACTTTTTGGTTAGCCAATGAAACTGATGCTTTTACCAATCAGTGTTTCCCATTTTTGTACCAATAGTTCTTTGTTTTAAGACTTTCTGGATTTTTTTCTAAAAGCAAAGCCAATTTATAACAGCCATGGCTGTTATTTTCAAAACTGCTTTTAGGGTATCACTGTTTTTCTAAGCTGTAGAAGAAAAGAAAGCTTGACAGTAGTGACCACAGCCTTATTTATAATTAAATATAGCTCTTTTGCAAATAAGGTCATGAAATGTATGTTTTAAGTGTTCTGGCTGATAAACACAGATAAACTTGGAGATAGGGTCAGAGTGTGCTGTTTTCTTCAGACAAGAGGACTTTTACAGGGGTATGTAAGGTATGTTGTGATGAAGATCGATGGCTGCTTTACTCAACAACATGGACACCAGGCAGACTCTAAGAACATACTAGCCATCATAGGAGCTATACTTTGTGCTTTAAATACTCCTCCTCTTGAAGTTACAATCCATCATTCTGAGTTTGAACTACAATGAACTTTAAAAAACACAAAGTAATGTCATTTCTCTGCTATTTCTGACAAGCATTTAGCCCACGCGTTAGTCCATGCTGCTTTTAAATAGCCTGCTTCTGGAAATAGTCTTACTGTAGAGCATTAGGTTATGGGTCATAAAGTCAGAACAATGGACCGCTGGAAGAAGCCAGACCTTTGCGTATTGAAGTATTTTATTATTTCTCAGAAACTACCAAGTGTTTTTTTCCAGTCATAATCACATATCTTTGTTGTTTCATTTTCATAGTACAGTTCATCAACAGAGTGACCTGGGTTTGAGTTCCAGCTTTAGGCTTAAAAAAAAAAAAAAAATCTAGTCTTTCTATGTACTGCACTACAAACAGGCTCAAATGCATCAAACTGCTCTGATTCCTGTTCACTACCCACAAAATACAACCATGAAAGGAAAGTTCCTCTCCTTTACAAAGATTTTCAACGGGAGACACTCCAGATTAATATAATATTAGCACTCTTGCCTCACATCTAAATACACCAAAAACAAAAAGGGGTCAAGATGCATCACTAAAATCACTTGACTTGATCTCTTCTCCAGTGACATGAGCATTTTAAACATTTACATGGACAGACAATGAGGACTGATGTTTTTAGCATCGTCTTACAACACAAACGGCTTCTTTTTTTTTTTTTTAGGACTATAGCCTAAATGTTGGCCCTCACAATGATAGAATGTGTGATAATCCTCCAGGCAGTACATTTGTCACACCTAAAACAGCTGGGAAAGACTATCCCCTCCACAAAAAGTGACAAATCAAAGTGGGAAAAATGAATAAAGTGTAGAACAATGGATGAATGTTATATTTAAATACTACTTCAGCATTGTAGTGGTTATAACATGATACAAATATGCTTTAAATAGTTCAATCACTTTAAAGAGTAATTAGCTTCTACTCATTTATGGTAAAAAAAGGGCTGCATGATAGGAGAAAAACATGATGTGTGATACTGCAAAAACAATATGAATGGTGATATTTTAATATACCAGTTTGACATAGTAAGGTGAAATATGTGGACCTGTTTTTACTAGTCAAAACTGTGTCAAAATGAAAACCTAACCAAGACTAAACCAGGACTAAACTAGATAAGGACTCAATTCTAGGAAATTTTGACTTTTTAAAATATTTTTATTTGCTCACAACAGTTTTTCATTTAAGGCTCTTATGGAAAATTATTTAGATGGAGGACCAGAGCATTATTCTGATGCATTTAGATTATTGCAATATGGAAATTCTGTTTGCTGATACTGCTTTAACAATAACCATGTCCTACATTGTGCAGCCCTACTCTTTAACAGCTCTTACCCCACACTAAACTCATGAATTACAAAGTGTTACTAAAGTTAATCATTCTGTTCCCTCTGCATGAACGACCTGTTTTCATAGAATCAAATATAAAAATAGTCACTATTACAGAACAGATTTATGACGCTGAAGAGTATTGTGTTCTATATATAAATGTTCTGTTTATCTGCTGACGCTGGTGCCTGTTGTTTGTAGAAGCTCACAGCAGGAGTCCTTTGTCCATGTTCTGTTTGGTAAATTTTTGTGCATGTTTTTCTTTATGTTTTAGGCAGATAGAAAGGATCCCCAGAGCAATGCCGCCATCACAGGATTCGAGGTCCTACTGCAGAAACAGCTGAAGGGGAAGCAGATGCAGAAAGAGATGGCTGAGTTCATTAGAGAAAGGTATCAGCATTGTGACTGTACACTCACAAGCCACTTGTTGGCCAATAACAACTGAGCCTACTCAGAGCATTTAGGGAGGTGACATGTTGAAGACAAGTCTGCTGAGGTTCAAACTGAGTATCAGAAAAAAGACAACTTAAGTGACTTTAAACATGGCATAGTTGTTGGTGCCAGAGAGACCGGCATTTCTGCTTAAACCTCTCTTGGGCTCTTTTGGGTCCTAATATATAGCATATAGCACATGTTTTTATAGAACAACTGCAGCTTGCCTTGATATTATGAGTTAAAGTTTGGCAATTTACCGAACAATCTCCACTGCTCTTTCTTATAAAGCTGTCAAGGCCAAAACATATCTTTAAAAAGATAGGAAAAAACAGTAAGTGGTAGTTCTGTGGTCAAAATGCCTTTTTGATGCTAGAAGTCCATAGTGAACACACAAGACACGAGACATCCAACCTTGGAGGAGATGGGCTTTAAGCAGAAGGACAGAAAAAGAACAATATTGGACAATGGAAGATGATAAAAAATTGCCTTTCTGATGCATTTGATTTCTGCTGCAGCATTCAGATGGTTGGTAATTCATGTATTAATATTCTTTTGTTTATTCCCATTAGGAGTCGCTGGTTACTGAAGCCTATCCCAGTAACTAAGGGCTTTAGGCGGGGCACACCCTGGACAGTGGCCAGTTAGCCACAGGGCTCACACACAGACAGACAACCATTCACGCTCACATTCATTCACTAGGGGCAATTTAGAGTCACCAATTCACCTGTATGTCTTTGGATGATGGGAGGAAGCCGGCGTACCCAGAGAGAACCCATAATAACAAAGCACTAACCACTCTGTCTCCGATGGTTGGTCGGAATTTGGCAAAAGCTACTTCTCTGTAAACCTTAGATTATCATCAGTTTCTGAGACACTGAGACCAGTCCATGCTATATTCAAAGTCACGTAATTCCCCTTACCTTTCTATTCTGATACTTGGCTTGACATTTGGTGCATTGGTGTTGCTGAACTATGATTTAAAAAAAAAACAAAAAAACGTGTACCTAATAATATGACCTATGCATGTTTGTTTGTCCCACATTACATATAGATAGTGGGTTACCATAGAAACTGCACTATCAAACCAAACACTTCCCATTTGTGCTCATTCATGTGCATCACTGCTTTGCACAACACCGGAAGTCAACATGGCAACAGTTGTGTAAAGGCGATGTGGTAACGCACTTCTGCACTTCCCTTTTAGGATAAAGATAGAAGAAGAGTACGCCAAGAACCTGTCGAAGCTCTCGCAGATCCCCCTCGCCAGTCAGGAGGAAGGGTGAGTGAGGATTCTCCAAAGAAACAAGCGTGAATCAACTTTGGAGTTTCTCTAAAGTGCATGTCAACAGTGCTGTCGGCTAGGTTTTCCACTATCCTGCAACTTTGAGCGTGAGCTGACTAAAAATATGGCAGTCTGGGGGCCTACTTTTCCACATTTTATTTCTGAAAGCAAGTAATATTGTGGTTTATTGCTCAACCAAAAACATACATAACCTGGCTTATATCATATAGGTCAAAAGAAAATTGGCATATAAGCCAGTGTAATGTTAAATGTTTAATTTAAGTGTGGTGCTGTGGTGTTTGCACATTTCTAGTTTGGAGAAGCAGTGTCACAGTAGCCTGTCCAACATTCTCTGAAAATCTGTCATCTTTGGATTTAGGTTTGGTGTGCAAAAGATGAAACAGTCTCAAATGCAATTAAGAACCAGCATGCTCAGAATAAACTGAGCTTGAAAAATACTTTTATTTATACAAATACTGGCAGAGGTATGTTTTACCAATGCATTTTTTCAACAATACAATACATATTGATTAGAATTGTTTAGACTGCAGCCGGGGTTGGTTATTTCCAGCAGACAGGGAGCGAAGGAAAGCTAAATGAAACATTTTATTTTATTAAAAAGCCAAAAAATAGTTTAAAATTATATCTAAAAAGACATATCTGGTTTTATTTTAACATGCATATTTCTAATATTGATATTTATGATTTATGATTTTTTTTCCTTGTATATCAATATACACTACCTAGAAAATGATAAGATTTGATACAAGGTAATGCGTATTGATATAGTTGTATCATAGGAATAAAAAATGTATATAGCAATATTGTAACTGTATCGTTACACCTCTAGTCTTAAGTATTCTGAACATTGCAATTATAAACTAACCCATCAAACTAAAACCAGGGCTAAACAAGGTCTAAACCAAAACTAAATCTGATCTATGGTCTGTGGTTACACCTCTGACTGAACTCTCAAAAAGAACAGTCACACAGCAGAATTAAAGGTGCTTGTTTGTTTGCTCTTTTGGTTGCATTTTTCTTACGGCGCTTCGCCTACATTTGGGAGAAAGCACTATAATAAAAAATCATGAGTATGGTTTTCCCCTGTGTGACCCCCTCGCTTGGCTTGACTCTCGTTTTTTCGTACAAGCTGCTCTGCAATGACGAACATCTAAAAAATTAAGCCATTTCTTTCTCGCAGACAGGGACACTGCGTCGGTTCTCCCATTCTTGCAAGGCTGTTTTTTGCAAAGATAGGCCAGGGGCAAGTTCAGGGGGCTTTATTCACCCTGCAACAACTTACTTAGTCATCACATTGATTCCAAAACTGTTTAATGACAGTAAAAAAGGTTGCACTGTTCTCCTTTAATGGCCTCTGACATTTACATTTCATACATGTTAAAGTTTTTACATGTATGGTTGACATCATAAAATACACTTACTGTACTTGTGAATGGATATTGAAACATGTTTTGTAGAAAAGCAGTGACTTGAGTAATGAGCGCTCATGCAGACAGTGAGAGTGTGTGTAAGTCTTTAAACACAGCATGAATTCATCTAAATGACTGTAGTCTTTGATCTGTGCTCTGCCTCAGACTCACACTGTTAACAGCAGACAGAGGAATGAGACAGAACAGGGCAGACGCAGCCAATCAGATAGGAGCGCTAGATAATAACTTAGAACGGATCATGGTTTATGGTCCATTTGTGTGTTTTCATTTAAGATATCTTTCAGTGATAACAGCCTACAAGTTTGGATGAGAGATTTCAACATTATTTTATTATTACAGGATAATGTTATTGTTGTAATTTCACTGTTTGTTTCAATTATTAGTAATGCACATTTTCTTATTAACAGACCAGAGGTTAAGTGTTGGACCTTCACATGTTTCAACTACTGCTGTACCTCAGAAGGGTGTCACAGTAGCGTCTCTTGTCCGCTGCTTTAAATACAGATTTTGTCACCTTCCTACCTGGAGTGGAAGGAGGACAGCACCATCTGCAGTCTGACTTCTTAAGAACAGCATCCCAGGTGTGAGACAGCATATACGCCCCCTTGTCCAGGGGACAGTCCATCATATAACGGACTGGAACAATGCCAGGATAATCAGAACTGGGACAACAAACACCGCTGGAAGAGGCTGGAATCAAGCTATTCAGAGTCCAGTGGACAGTAAACCGGGACAAGGGGGCAATCATGCTGCCTCACACCTGTGATTCTGCTCTGAAGGAGTCAGACTGTAGATAGAACAGTTCTACTGCTTCAGGTAGGAAAACAGCGCCAAAACCTGTATAAAACAGCTGACAAGATGTCAACTTAACACTATATGACCCTTCTGAGGAAGACAGCAACAGCACTCGAAACATGTCAAGGTGTAACACTTACATACTGGTCTTTTTGACTAAATAAAAGGTGAATGATGAAGCCCAAAGTTGCATGGAAAAGAATGATATTGCAAGGGTTATACAGGCAATGGTAAAGGTGGGTCTGTAGTTTTTTGGGCTTTTAGGTGACACGTGGTGGCAAATATGCAGAGTGCAATTTCAGACGTCACACAACTGAGTTTTTATTGACTGATTTTATATAGCAGCCCTATAGGGACACATCGCCATTGCCTAAGAACATTATTTTACACAGTGCATTTTATGTAAATGAGTGTATTGCTTAGATTTACACAATGTTAGAGAAAAATGTTGAATATCACTGTAACAATATAATTTAAAAATATGCAGGAACCTGAACTTTAGAATGGTCAGCTAAATTTAGGCACCAGTTTTGGGCATTTTAGGAACTTTCCATTTAATGTCACAATATACTTGAGCAAGCACATCATTTAATTAAGGAAGCAAAAGCTAGTAGCATGGTGACTCAGCTGTTGCTAATAAATAGTTTGTTAATTTTGAAAACTTTTTTTATTTAGTTTTAGTCTTAGTCTTTTGACTAAAATGCTATTTAGTTTTAGTCATGTAATTCTTTTAGTTTTAGGCTAGTTTTTGTTGACTAATTCTCATACAATTTTAGTCGACTAAATCTACAATAGATTTAGTCAATCCAAATATCCATTTGTCTTTTATTTAAGAGTATATATTTTATATATATCATATTAATGTTTTATAATGGTACTGGTCTGCTTCAATGACCATACCACAGTTTATAGTTGCAGTTATATGGTCATTGCTTCAGCATAAAACTTAACAGCCTAGAAACTAACAGATTGTTTTATGATGCTTAGCAGCAAACAACAGGTAAACATTCAGGTGCATCATAATTCCTCAAGCGCACATACGCAAAACTGGGGATGCAATAACTTTACGCACTAACTATGTGCAGCCTCTCAGCATCAACTCCCCTCGTGACAACTACAGCTGCTTTGCTAACTTTTATAAGGCTAACTGATGTCTGCATCTCTCTGTCCTTTGCTGGACACAGCTTGGAGTTAGTTTAAATCTGATTCTGTTTAAGTTTAGCTCAGAGTTTGCTCTTCTACCCCATGTGTAATGGAGAGGAGGAGAGACGCGCAGCGCATCAAGAGAGGGGGAGATGAAAGGAGAGGAGCGGGGTCACAAAACAACGCATTTATCTGAAGCAAAATTAAACCTTGAGGTTCACTCACCGCAGGATGAAGTAGGTGAGGGAGCAGGGCGGTCTGAAGAGGTGGAGCTGTGTTTCTGGCGTGAATGTGGTCAGGTGAGCAAACATCATAACCTGTCATACTGTCCCGACCCACTTACAGCCCCGGGTAAAGAGAATATGAACGTAAACAGCGGTCTTTGAAGAGGTATCCATTTATTCATTAGGCTACGAGCATCATTGCTTTAGGATCTTGTCTCCCCTCGTACCGTCTGCTCATTTTCATTTCATTTTTATTTGTTGACGAAAATGTCACTGCTTTTAGCCGTAGTTTTAGTCATTGATTACTTTTTATTTAGGTTTTGTTTTGTTTTCGGACGCAAAAATATGACTTGACAAAAACTATGATGAAATATATTTGTCAACAAAATTAACACTGCTAATAAACACTAGCATCGTTTGCTATAATGAGAGGGATTCAAATGGAACTGTGAGGCTCAAGGGAGTAAAGAAGGTGCAGGATTTTAAGAACCTGAAAATATCTGAAAAATATTCTTTTGTTGGATTCTTGTGTCATTTTAAAACATCTTCTATACATGCTACATAACAGAAAATAATGTTCATTCCTTTTTTTTCTTTCGCTTTCACCCTGTAGCAGTGGGTTAGCAGTAGCTCCATAATAGTTTTGAGTAAATAAACCAACTCATAAGGATCTACAGGTCTCAAACATGGTGCTAAATGTGATGCGGCTGCTGTGTAGCCTTACTTGGGTCGATGTGCAAGATCAGTCCGGTATTGAAAGTTGGAAAGTTTTGCAATACCACAACATAGTAGTGTTTCCTTAAATATTACAAGAGTATTTTTGTTAGATGTTTTGTTTAGATAAAGTCAGATTTTCCTGATTTAGATGTTTTGGACATGATGTACAGATGAAGGATAGTAAAGAGGATATGAAGTTAGTTTGATGGAGTTAGTTTGATATTTATATTATCCATACTGACCTGCCTTCATTTCATATTATCACCCAAACTTCTGTCCCATCAAGTGCACCAAGTACTGTTTTCTGTCATTCATACCTGCTTTATGCTCATAATGTGTTGGTAAAAGTCCTGGAGAATGAACCTCACAGAGGAGTACAAATCCCAGTAGTGCTTCCAAAGTGTCTATAGAGTATAATTTTTGTTAAGGGAGACAGCTGAGGGCCTTCCAGCTGAGCGTGGGCTTTTGTTCCACAGAGGACACCGTATCTGAGCACAGAGACATGAGCTGCTCCGAGGAGCCAGCACTTACAGGGGGCTGCTTTATTAAACTCATCTTTATTAGGAGACATTCCATAAAGAAGAGCCATGGCAACAGAAGATTTGTTGCATTCCCAGAAAAAATCCCAAAAATTTCCAGTAGTTGAGTAGAAAAGGTAATGCTTTCATACCAGTTTTATCTAAAGACAGGCCTTGCAGAATTTAATGGGAAATCTTTGTGAACAAACATGGCTACAGGCTCAAAGACGTGGTTTCGTCTGTTTTAACACCCTTATCATATAGTGCCCTCCAGATCTGACAGCACTTCTTGCATGGCACCTTTTGCAAATAACTTCCTGCATGTTCACAATATCAATGCACAAACTAAAAATGCAAGTAACTGAATAGGATTAGTTGTAAAGTGGGTGCACAGTAAATGTAATAATTATTGCAGTTTGACATATGGCTACCTGGCACAGCTATTGTTACTAAAATAACCTAATCTAAAATACCCTTTTAGAGTTTTAACAAAGTCATTGCTTTTTTTTTTTACTTTATTCTTACATGAACTCACTTCATATCCTCTTTCCCTACGTCCATAAATTTCCTCTTTGATGTTCTCCTAGGCCTCCTGTCTGGCAGCTCTAACCTCAGCACTTTTCTACCTATATATGCATTATCCTCCCATCTGCTGTGCACGTCCGAACCTCAACATGTTGAGGACCGTTCGTAAATGATCAAACTATCTACTTGATATTGTACTAATAGTGTACAGGAGTGTACAGGAGTTTACCTGCTTTATACATGTTTTAACTACTTCCTGTTGTCGTCATCAGAAGCATCACGTGATGTTACTGTGACCTATCTACATGTCAGACAAACGAGCAATAAAGCAACAAGCAGCTCAGGAAAACCTCAAATCAGCCATATCTCTTCTTTCTTAGCAAGAAAATCACATTATGGACTGGAAAAATGCCAGGGTCATCCATGCTGAAAGTAACACAACTGGATCAGGGAGGCCATTAAGAGAAATGTTCGCTTAGGACCATGAACCGGGACGAGGGAGCATACCCCCTGTCCCACACCTGGTATGTGGTCCTGAGGAAAGCCTAGAGGCCTATTTCAACTTCTACTGTCTGACAAAACTACATAAGCAGCCTACAAGACACATCACATTAACATCACAGTAACATCACAGTAACATCACAGTAACATCACAGTAACATCACATGATGCTTCTGACAAAGACTAGAAGTAGCTGAAGCATGGAAACTAACTCCACTGTCTGCTAAAAGAAATTTTAAAATGAGATACCTTGAAGACCTGTCTTTTCTTCAGTGCTACTGTCTCTGGATGGACAGGATTAGGAATGAGTACATGAGGAACAGCTCATGTTTGATGAGAGGACATATTTAAATGGTATTTGCATGGATGAAGTTAGCTGGTGTGAAAGACGTTGATGCAGAGGGTAGGGGTACAGTAGATGGGAAGGAGGAGGTTCACTACTGAGAAGAGAGGGAGATTAAAAACATCTTGTTGGTACATTGTAAAGGCTGACTTTGTAGTTGACTGGCAAACACCATATTAGGAAACAAGCTTTTTCATATAATGCAGATGACATAATGTAGTCCTTTGTCAACTGTCCTGTGTGAAAAACAGTGTTGCTTTGTGACTGAACTTTCATGGTACATTTGCTGATGTTGCTTGATTAGTTACTTTCTGTTGCTCCCAGTTAGTATTAGAGTTTCTGGTAAGCGCCATATGCTTAAAGCCAAATCTCAGCTTTGCAAAACTACACTGACTTCTGAATGGACTGCTGTTGGAAGAATTGTCCCATATAGAATCCAGCTTATGCTGGTTGTGTCCGAATGCCCACAGCCTGAAAATCCAGCACAATACTATCACTCTGTTCTCTTTGGACAATCCCTTCTGTGTCCACTCTCTCCGGGGCTGATATTTCTCCCTGAATTTAGCTTTGTCTGCCGGAGAACTGGCCATAAGGCATGTGACGTTCCATCAATCACCACTTTATCTGCCTCTTACAGGGAAAACATGGCAGGAAATTAATTTTTCGGGGGAACGCTGTATCATGTTGGCAAATGATTATCAGTTTTTGGGGACTGTGGGAATGCAAGGATACGACATGGGTAATTTATTGAGTGTGAATAATGCTTGGAGTGCTGCCTCTCCTGCAGCTTGGAGACATGCATTAAAAAAAGCATATGTTTTTAATTCCTGACCTTTTGTTCTAGCCATGAAACGATAAAGTTGCCTTTGAACTAAAATGCTGTATTGTGTGCAGTATTTTTATTAAGGGAAAAAGCTATCCAAACCTGCCCCCTCTGTTAAATTACGAATTAACTCTGATTACCAACAGTTTTTGGAAAGCAGAGGGAAGTGAAAGGGTTACAAGGCCATCTCTAAGGCTTTGGGACTCCAGCAAACCCTAGTGAAAGCCATTATCCACAAATGGAGAAGACTTAGAACAGTGTTGAATATTCCCAGGAGTGGCCTGAGTGCATCAACAGCTCATCCAGGAGGTCCCAAAAGAACTCAGACCAACATTTAAAGAACTACATACCTCACTTGTCTCAGTAATGGTCAATGTCTATGATTCAACTATAAGAAAGAGACTGACCAAAAATGGCATCTGTGAGTTTCAAAGTGAAAAATATTGCTGACTGAAAACCAGCTTTGCTGTATCAGGACCTGGGCCATTTTCTGGATGAGTTGTTGATGTGCTCTTGAAGTACTTTTGGTAGTGGGCCTCTCCTGGGAAGGTTCATCACTGTTCCAAATCTTCTCCATTTGTGGATAATGGCTCTCCCCAGGGTTTGCTGGAGCCGCAAAGCCTTAGAAATAGCTTTGTAACCCTTTCATTTTACTCTGCTTTTCAAAAACTGTGGTTAATCACAGTTCATGATTTATCTAGGGTTGGTCTTCTTTTTGCACATGGCCCAGGTAGGTTTGACTACCGTATTTTCCGCACTATAGAGCACAGTTAAAAGCCTTCAATCTTCTCAAAAAACGACAGTGCGCCTTATACTCCAGAGCGCCCTATAGTGCAGAAAATACGGTAGCCTTTTCCTTTAAACAGGCTATATTATGCAAAATAGACTTTTCTGAGCTTTCTATCATGTTATAATGTTCCCTCATCTGAAACATACCTGGAGTTGTGTTTTGTTTCGTTCATGCATGTTTAAGCAATCCTGTATTCTCTGTCACAGCCGTTCTGAGGCCTCAAAATGCTCTCCCACGAACCCCGCCCTGTCCACGAAGCACCGACCAATCAACAACCCCTCTACATCCAGCCTGCTCTCATTCATTTATCAAAAGTGTACAGCTCCAGTTTCAACTGATTCCTCACAGACATTTTTCATTTTTGGCATCATACAAAAAGTTTAAGGAAGTGCTTTTTTTTTTGGTTATGAGCAAAAGACTGCAATACTCTGCACTATGCCTTCTGCTGGTCTCTTCACCTGTTTCTTTATGGCAGTAGTATGTACAATAATCCAGAAGGGTTTAAATGCTTTTTCACAGCACTGTATTTTGGTTCATAAATACTGTCTATGTTCATTACTGGTGTGGGCTGCAATAAGCTGGCAATTCGCTTTTGTTACATTTCATGTTCGCACTTTTTAATATAGTGAGACATTAAGGAGTCAGCGTTTCTGGAACATAAAATATACAATTAAACGTCTGACCACTGGCTGTAATAAAGAAAATGTCAAGGAGTTTGAAGAGCTCTGCATGCCAGGGTTTCCCACATGAATTTGGGCACACAGTCAAGGGTCTGCAGCCAGAATAAATGCATGTTAAAGGGACCAATGAGGAATCTACAAAACAATAGCAGAATTGTAGATGTGGCACAGAACATTTTGTGCTTTGACTTAAAATTATACTTAATTGAATGGAACAATATGCGCCCCATTAGAAGGTTGTAAATTCAGTTGTAAAACATAAATCTCATGCAAATTTGAAACGCCAAGATGAATTAAAATGTCACACAGCATTATAAGCAATATTCATCACACATTTAATTCTGAGCTCATTTATAGATCATTTATGACATAGACCAGTGTTTCTCAAACTGTGGTACAGGTTGCAATGGTGGAACTAGTGGTACTCAGAGGAGTTCAAGTCCTGATTTAGGTTCATTTAGAGTTTGATCCAGTCGTAGAGACCATTGCTAAGTCTGGGTTGACACAGTTGAGACCTGGTTTAGACCTGGTTTAGACCTGGTTTAGACCTGGTTTAGTCCTGGTTTAGACCTGGTTTAGACCTGGTTTAGACCTGGTTTAGACCTGGTTTAGTCCTGGTTTAGACCTGGGGAGATAGGTACACAGTGGGTTAAGCATTACTCCTGATTAAGGCCCATTGTGGTCCATAAACTACATGGAGAGCCAATTATTTTCCACAATGTTGTTGTAGAAAGTTTGAGAACTGCTAATTAAAATAGTTTTTGCCCAGTCCGTTAGAGCTTAATGAGGTGACAGCTTTTGCTTTACTATTAAAGATTTATTTATTAATAGCTTTAAATTGCATGGCTAATCTATAGAGGTTCTTAAACTTGAAACCCTATATCTCAGTAAAGCCTGAGTTTGTGCCTTTCTGTGAAGGCCTGTGTCAGAGTGGCTGCACACAAACCGCTGTGTCCCCCACACTGCTCATAAACACACTTCAGACCACATGATTCTTTCATACACCATATGTTCATGCATTCATCAGTGCAGTGTCAGCAGAGTACAGGACAGACTGAATCAGTGTTCATCATGTGAGCTGGATACAATTAGGTTCACTTATTGCTTTGCATATGCAGAGCTCGGGTTAGACTATGCTCTCAGCTCAGTTAAGCCCTCTAACTGGACAGCTGCCCTGGGGCATACTGACAGAGACATGGTAGCCATACCATGCCTACAGCCAAACACACATTCACACTAACGCTACAGGCAAGGTGGTTAAAGTGTCTTGTCCAAGGATGCAACAGCAGTGTGCAATGCTTGTAGCTGGGATCGATCTGCCAATGTAGGCGACTGGCTCTACCTACTGAGCTACTGTCACCCTTCTGTTTCTGTTTATACAGGAGAGAATATGGTCAGGGATTTAACAGCATTTGGCCTTTGTTAAAAAAAAAAAAAAAAAAAGAAAACCTGCTAATGTTAAGCTTACTTACAGTATTTGCTAATAGATAATAATTTACTTTGTACAAATGACCTTATTTTTGAATATCAGCAGTAATTGTTTTACTTTTACAGCAGTGGTTCCCAACCTTTTTTTGTCATACTATAAATACCCCCTCACTCATTAGTGTTGCTGATTCCTCAAAAAGTGGTCATAAAAACTGTATTTATTAGTACAATGACATTTTATACTTTACTGTAAACACTAATCTCCTGCATTTTTTTCTTTTAAACTCAAATTTAAAATAGAAAAAAATAATAATAATAATAACCTCCCTCCCTATAAAATAAAAATATAAAAAATAACAGTATTAAATTACTTTTTATTTTAAGTTCAGAATACATTTTAAAAATAAAATAGAAATAAAATTAAATAATTTTTATTCCTAATTATTTGAAAATGAGATGTCAAATACTAAAAAATAAAATGTAATATTCTTTAACAGTTTCAGTTCTATTGTATTGCTCAATGAGACACTTATTTCATAAATTTAAATAGTTCAATATGAAAAGATTGCAAATACTTTATCATGAAATAAATGATCAAATAACTCCACATACCCCCTGCAAAGTGCTTGCACACCCCTGGGGGTCCCCATACCCCTGGTTGGGAAACACTGTTTTCCAGCACAAGAACACAACAAGGTCAGAAAAACCTCAGATGAACTCATTATAAAATACAGCACTAGCTTTTCCTGTTATGAGAGACAAACAGCTACAGAGATCTTTAATAATTATAAATATTACTTCTCCAACTTAGCCAAAAATACATCCCATTATCTTTAAGTGTGTTGGATAATGGGACTTAAAGTTATGAATATCTTTACTTTTCAGCCCATACTGTGTCCTGCACATATGAAGCCTGCTGTAGTGGTGTTGGCTGCCCGTGCGTCCAGGTGCTCCCTCTCACCCGGACACTGTAAGAATGTGTTGGATGGGTCCTGAGCAGATTCCACACATGTCTCCCTTTCAGACCGGTGTTTGAAGTGAGCTGCCGGGCCGTAAACACTGTCAGGGCTGTAACCGTGCACTGCTGCCTGCTGTGAGACTAAAGAATATGAAAAGCCATTCTTATGCTGACAGCTATTGTGAAATGTTTGTCTGAATCATAACAAATGTGGAAAAGTATTGCATAAGTCAAACGTTGTGTAACTGAATGTAGGGCTTATTATCAAAAGAATAGCTGTTCCACAAGTGTTGTAGTTGAGGCCGCACTAAACAGAAACAAGGCTTTTGGAGTCCGGATCAAGGTTGTGTCTGAAACCAATAAGTTCCTGACTCCTTACTTACTACTTAAAGCTGCACTATAGAGTTTATAGTTATTTGACTGAACTGTGTGGAATGCTACAGTTTTTTTGTTTTTTGTATTGCTGTTAATCAATGCACAGATATCTAGGAGACTCTCTGGGTGTACTGTTGTTAACTCTTCAGAGGCCTAAAATATACACATTTATACATAAATAATAGTGCATACAGTTAAAATTATTCATACTCTGCCCCTGGACAGCGACACAAAATGCGCAATGAAAGTGGTCAAGAAATGGTTGGAACAGGATTAAAGTGGACAAGCCAGAGTCCAGATCTGAATGATCTGATTGTGAATTTGTTGAGAACTGATGACCAGAGTAATGACAATGAAGACTTTCAAAAAAGATTTGACAGCTGTGAAAAGAAAGGTTTTGCCACTTATTATTGAGAATCATTTTAGACATGGACCTTTTGGTCAAAAATTGCTCTTTTTTTCAAGTATACTTACCACAATTTCGTACAGTCTTTTTTGTTGTATCATTTTTAACCAGAACAGATGCCTGAATTAGTATAAATGTACTTTCACTTGGCTCTGGTTATAAATAATTTTGGGCTTAACTGTCATAAAGTCTTTTAACGTTCAATAAAACTGACTGCATTATTGCAGTTGCATCTGTCAGTCTAAGGTTCTGTTAGTAATTTCAAGTTGTAACAGCTTAAGACCACATTACTTGGACTGACAGCCTCTGGTAGCTTTGAGCTATTGGTTGATCAGTTACACCATGGATGAAAAATGCCTTTTTAGGCTTTATAACTTATCTCATCTTTTTGACAAAATGTCAATTTAACAACATGATGTGTTCACTTTTGTTCCTGATGCAGTATGGGAAACCATTAGTACACTAAATTCGAGTCAACAGACTTTCAGACACCAACATGAAACGTACAGATCAGTCTATAGAGCATTTACAACCAACAATATTGACAAAGCTGATTAAAATTTAACCACACATTATATAATTTGGTCTCAGAAAATTTTAAAATCTGCTTATTCAGAGCCTTCACTAGAGCAACAGAAATATTTTAAATCAGCTCTGTTTACATTCAAACCTTGACATTGAGACATTTTTTCCCCTATTGTTAGCTTGCAGTGGCTAACATTAACCTCTGCTTTAGGAACGTCCTGTCACCGCTGCTGTTTGAGAAGAACCACATGAAATATAAAACCAATGAGTAAACGTTGTGTACAAATGAAGCAGTTGTATCCTAATAAATCTGATTTCAAAGGTGGAAAATCTAATAAGACACATGTATTCAGATTTCAGAGCTATACATTTCTGTGCTTGTTTGGAAAACCCCAGGAGTGCGCTCACGCTCCCCCTCAGTTCCCCCTCCCCTCACAGTGTTTTAATGTAAGCATGTGTGTGGTCTGATGTTGACATGAACTCTGGTATAATCTCATTCACAGGACTCTGGGGGAGGCCTGGGCCCAGCTGAAGAAGAGTCTGGCAGACGAGGCTGAAGTTCACCTCAAGTTCTCTTCCAAGGTTTGGATATAACACATCATCTCTGCCTATGGTCTCTGTTAACGCAAAACTATTCTCTCTCTTATTGCTATTGTCTAGTGGCGACATCATACAGAGCCCCAAAAAAGGTCATGTGACGCCCACTGCTGCTTTTAGGATTCCCACTGAAACTTGACTGATTGTGTCACTATTTTAACTTTTGCATTTAATTGTTGGTGGTCCAAACCTTGCCTGAAGCGCACACTGTCGTTTAGAGGTGGGAAAAATAATAATATTTTCCAATGCATCGATCATTTCTTTAAAAAGATTATGAATCAATTCAGAAAAGCTAATAATCCGAATTTTGTAAAGACTGCAAATTATTAAAGTACGATATGTCCAACACAAATCTTAGTTGCAAAGAGTCAGCTCTGGCTAATGTTAATAGATTTTGCTACTGTAATTTATCAATTATTAGTTCTCTAGTTTAGTTTTTTGGAGTAGTTATAAATTATAATATATTATTCAATTATATATATATTATAATATATAATTAAAATGAATTATTGATGAATTTTGCTTTTGAATTGAATCGTGGGACTCTGATTCAAAATCGAATCATGAGATGCACTAAGATTCCCACCTCTACTGTCGCTGCGTCCTTGGGCAAGACACTTCACTAACATTGCCCACTCTGGTCACAGTATGTTGCTGGTTGCGACAGGAAGGGCACCTGCTGTTAAAACCTGCCAAATAACATTGCCACTGGTTCGTTGTGGTGACCCCTAACAAAAAAGGAAGGAACTGAAAGATAAAAATTATATAATATTCAAACAACAGTTCTTCTTGTATGAGATTTTTACATGCACCTCTCACAGCCAGGGGGGTGACCTTACCCACTGGGAGACAGCATTCCATTACAGGTCAGAAGAGTTGTTCCAGAACATCAGTTGTCTAGATTAAAGTTTTTTGCATCATGAAGCATCTTTACAAATGAGTACGAACAGCTTTTTAGTGAAACAAGTCTAAGTTTTGCTATACCTGCTATGTACAATTTCTCATAACATTCAGTGTGTTTACATGCAGAAAGAGGAGCGTTATTTATCATAACTCCATTCTGATAGTGAAACGCACTAACACACCTGGATAATGCAGTGGGGCATATCAAAATGTATTTAAAAATCATTTACATTAACCTGACCTTCATTCAGTTCATGTAATACTCTTGTGTGACCCATGTTCCCTGCATTTGGCCCTGGTTCAGACCTGTGTGGAAGGAGCTCACTTTAGTCTCATTTAAGAGCATTTTGAGTTATACAGAGATAACTTTATACATCAGGAAGTGTGTAACAACTGTCATTTCTTCTTTTCTTTTTTTTCAGAAACAGATCATGTTTATTAACTAATGCTCCCAGAATTACTCTGCAGCACAGTAGCCAACAAACTGGCTACACATTAAAGATTAAAGACATATTGTGCTTTTTTTTTTTTACATATTTTGAAATAGTTTTGGACACCTTTGCATTAGTATTTTAGGTTTTATTACTTAAAATAATGTATATCTATGAAAAAAATGTGCCCACTTTGCAAAGA
Source organism: Bostrychus sinensis (assembly GCA_020698575.1). Lineage (NCBI taxonomy): Eukaryota > Metazoa > Chordata > Actinopteri > Gobiiformes > Eleotridae > Bostrychus > Bostrychus sinensis. The sequence goes on from CM036260.1 coordinate 3,484,787, forward strand.
ACACTTGGATTAGGTGTCTGATGCCCCCTGCTGGCAATGGTGGGAAAATGACAGCGCATAAAATGGCTATTTATTGCAGCAATTAGCAACATGATGCTAACAGATGGATAAATGAGTTGACGGCTTCATACTGAGCGCTGTAATGATCAGAATGAGTCCAGTGACGCAGGAGCACTTCCTGGTTTCATGTGTTGTAAGGTTGAGCGTTTTCAGCTCTTGAGAAGGGGACTGCCTCAGCATACAGGAGTGAAATAATGTAAATACTACTCCAGGTATGTTTTTGAGTAGGAAACATAACACGGGTAAAAACTCAAAAAAGTTGATTTAGCATAAGAGGGGACCTTTTAAATTAAAACATCTAATATGGTTCACTTATAATATAATAATAATGCATTAGTTTTATAGAGCACTTTTCTAAAAACTCAAAGTCGCTTTACAATTAAGTGTATTATTCATTCATTCCTCAGTCACACTCGGTGGTGGTGAAATACTCCTGTCGCCTACAGCCTCTCCAACTACCACCAATCACAAAATTATTCAGGACTTGAACCACCAACCTTTCAGTCAAAGGATACCTCCTGAGCCACTGTCGTCCCAGAATTTTTGCTATGACTATACTGGAGCTTAATTCTCACATTTATAAAGTAATATTCTACCCCCATTCCTGGACAAAAGACAAATGTTGCATTGACAGTAGACAGACTGAATTATAATGAGACTTTTAGTAAAATCTATGTGGGCTGAAACACAAACAGAACTCATGACACTGGTCTATGAATCTGCCTTATCAGCAGCACTAAACTCCCATTCCCTGTATTTATAGAAGGCTTTTGGCTGGTCTGTGAGTTTGCTGAAACAGTCTGGGAAATCAGCCCATGTATGAATGACCTTAACTCAAAGGATAGATAAGTGAAGTGCTCGATAAGTTGCTTTTTAGAGGTGACGTAAAGACAGGGAAGGAAACTGGAGAGAGTGATGTGATCCTCCAGTTGCACAGATGTCCGGCTGTGATCCAGAAAGGGACAGTTTCCAACCAGCCTGAAGTCTGTTCAAGTCATCTATCACACAGACAGCTCTCATCAGGGTTACAATAATATTATCACGATATCATGTTCAAATAAATGTGCTCCCAGTCTGTGTTCCTTTTCATTTGAAAAACAATATGAATGAGTTGAACTATGGCGTTCTACAGTAGTTTGAAGTCACACCATATATGGATATAATAATGACACGCCTGTTTCCAAATCCAAATATTGTGTTCAGTTTCTTTTCCTACTTAAAGGAATCTGCCTTGTAAGTGATCACAAACAGTGAAATATAATATAATTATTATATAAATAATGCATTAGTCACAGTGGAATAAAAAACAGGGTTTCTGCTAGGTCTAAAAAATTAAAAAATCTGAATTTAAGGTCTTAAAAAGTCTTAAATATTATTCAACAGGTCTTAATATGTCATGTACATTTAATGTAACTACCTACATTCACAGCTTATTCTAAAAATGATTTATGGTACTCACTGTTGTCACAATTAAACAATGCAGCCATGATTATGACTCAGCTTTTTGTGTACAGCAGGCTTATGTAATAGGTCTTAATTTTCTTCAACAATGGTCTTAAAAAGGTCTAAAAAAATTCTTAAATTCAACTTGTTGAGCCATGCATTAACCCTGAAAAAAGTAAACAAACAAGACATGAAACAACTCTTTTAACTGCTTTGTCACTCTAGGTGAATATTTATCACACACTAAAGTATCAGAATACTGCTAACTTGAGAAATTTACATCTGAAATTGCTCCATTGTTTTACTGTTGAAAGTGGCTTGTGTGACCACCAATGTGACGACACGTTCCCTCTATTGGCACACCATCAGCAAATCCAATATTAAATACAAGTTACAGTTCTTTCAGCTCTTTAAAGTGGCGGACACAGGCACATGAGGACCACAGTGCCACACACTGGCTGGAAGGAAAAGTGCATTTTTTCATGTGGGTTCGATCCGCGATTCTGCTGTCATACAATTTGGTGAAGTCTGCATGTCCTCCCCATGTTTGAGTAATCCTGCATGCTGAGGCACTGCCCTTTTCAAGAGCTGAAAACGTTCAGCTTCACGGCTCTTCATGGACACATGAAACCCTGCCTTCTCCAGGAAATGCTCCTACACTTTTCTAAAGCTCATACACCGTCACCGGATGCTTTCTATCATTTCAGCACTTAAAATATTGTCACTACTAGTCAGCTCATTTATGAATGTTAGCTTCATGTTGCTAATAGCCGTGCCAATTATCCATTTTATCATACAAGCACTCATATGAACTCACACCCTCCTAACTTTATTTACATGTGAACTAAAAAAGAGTTAAACAAGAGGTGGTAATGTCTGTAGAGAGCTTTTGTGAGGAAAAAAGCCTCAGTCCTGCTGTGTTCGCAAACAGCACAGAGCTGCTGGTAAAGTAGGCGGGGCCAGCAGGTCTTTAAAGCACAAAATATTGTTTTCTGCAAAGTGAAAGTAACAGCTCCCCAAAAGAAGACATTTCCCATACACATATATACATTACTTTAAGTTCTAAGAGATAGGGTGAGGACCTCAATCACCTACAAGGAGCTCAGAGTAGAGACACTGCTCCTCCACACTGAGAAAAGCCACTAAGTCCCTAGCATCTCCGTGGCAATAAGATTTTGTCCAGAGAACAAATTAGGGGACCAGAGTATGAAATGTGATTTCTCTAACTACTCCCAGCTGCTGACTTCAGTGATGATTTAAAAAGTAAAATTAACCCCAGTCTGTTGTTGCTGAACACTGGAGTGGAGTTTGTCCTGTTTTCTTGTTGTCCTCGTGTGACTTCAGTAAAAGTGTCAGAACCAGACACAGCTGTGGCCTATTTTAGCTGTTTCTCAAACAAGAATGTATGGCTTTAATCTCATTTTATTCTCCATTTAAAGTGTACGGGCTGCTTTCAGAACACAATGACACTTTCCACTGAAATTTAGTCTAAAACAGATGACCTTAGTGACTCATTACAGAGGAATTTGTGAAAGGCCACATGAAACTTACACAGTAAAACCAATAGTGTCCATATGCCTCATAGTGAATGAATGTGAGAGAAAATGGCTGTCTGTAAGTGTTAGCCCTGCGACTGATGGGCCATAGTCCAGGGAGTGCTCTCACTAACGTAGTAGTTAGCATTAGCTTCAGCTGTCACTTAAATGAGTAAGTGAGTGAATAAATTCTTAATTACCCATCAGGCTTTTAAGGGAATGTTGTCATAAATATACTATTTTTCCTCATACATTAACAAGTGTATAAACAGGGGCCCCCCAAAGTCTTAAAACTGTGACATCTCACTCAAGTTTTTACAGTGTTCCAGAGCTATCCCCATAAAGAATATAGTATATTTTCATACTGCGAGGTCCACACTTAAAACTCACAAATTGTTCTATTATTTTTGTTTGGTTCACACAATATTAGAATATGCACTATAGAACTATACCTGAAACATTCATTGCCATCATGTAACAACTGATTACGTAATAACGGACAATAATGTAATAACTGCCAATAACGTAATAATTTTGGTCAGTTTTAAATGTAATAAATAAATGTAATAACTTGCCAATAATGTAATAAGTTATTATGTTATTGGCTGGTTATTACATTTTTGGCCTAGCAATAAAAAAATCCTGTGATAACTGCAGCCAATAATATAATAATACACCAATAGTGCTGTATTTCTTGGAAGTTTAGTGGGTTAATAAATATCCTGGTGCAGTGGGGACCCAGGTTCAAGTCTTGTGCACACAGCACTTTTTTTGGCAGCGGCACCTGCCACTATTAGAGACACCTGCCCCAACAGCAACTACTCACCTATTACCACCTCTACCACTACTACTATTATTACAACTACTACTGCTTTTACTACTGCTAATACTACTGTTACTACCATTATTACTTCTACCAATACTGCTACTGCTACCACTACTGCTCCTAACATTGCTACTATTGTTACTCCTACTACTGCCACTTAAGAGTACCTGCCTCAGCAGCTGTCACATTCAGACACATGGTGGAGTCTGCATGTCCTCCCTGTGTTACTCCGGCTTCCTCCCACCGTCCAAACACATGCATGTGTTAGGTGAATTAGTGACTCTAAATTGCCCCTAGTGAATGAATGTGAGTGAATGGTTATCTGTGTGTGTCTCTGTGTCAGTCCTGAGACTAACTGGCCACTGTCCAGGGTGTGCCCCGCCTAAGGCCCAAAGTTACTGGGATAGGCTCCAGTCACCTGCGACCCCCTAACGGTAATAAGCGGAAGAAAATGAATGAATGAATGAATAATATAAACATCTAATGCACTGTTTAAGACACGTTTAAATCATTATGGCCCTCATGAGTAGGGCTGGGATACCACTGAAAAATACCATTGTGGTATCGACAAAAAAGTTAGAATACTACTGGTATCCATATATATATTTAGAGAGAGAGAGACACAGAGAGACAGAGACACAGAGACAGAGAGACAGTCAGTCCCAATACCTAATGGGACTTTTAATGTTCCTTAGCATGGAATGGAATAAATCAAACAAACCATTGGTTTTATTTTATTAAGTATTTTTCCCCAAACGTTGGTCTTTTGTTAAATATTATTGTGTTTTATGATCGTAGAAGATGAATTTACTCACCATAGGTATCTGAAAAAGTATTGCTCAGGTACCGGTATTGAAAACCAGGTATCATTGAAGTACTGGTATCAAAAAAATCTGAATGGTAACCAGTTCTACTCATGAGTGAACAAGGAGCCGACAGAAGCAGCTGCTGAAGTGGTAAAGCATTAAAACCCAAGAGTCAACTGTATTTTAAACCATACTGAGATCTGTTTTCTTCATTCACTCTTATTTTTGTTCTTCTTTATGTGTTTAAATGCTTGCAGTCTGAATTATCACAAAACACTCTTTCACACTACATTAAAAACCAAACCAGACCTTGGTCCGGACCTAGAGCACATTTTTTTTGTCAAACCAAAGACCAGCTGTTTGGTCTGAAAGATCAGGCCAAACAGCGCAGGTGTAAAAGCAATCCCCAACTTTATGATTGTGGTTACATGGTATAATCTACAGTTAAGTCATTTGTTATGATCTAAACTTTAAACCATACATTTCAAAACCCCAAACTTAGGTTCAACCATATCTTATATTTAAGCGTTCACAGTTTAGAACACTTGTATTTCTCCCACCTATTTTGGCAAGGCTGATCTGTTTATTGCAATAACCCTACAGTACAGTATTAAACCTGAAATGTATAAATTGATGTTGTTTTTCTGTGTTTTCCACCGTGCTCAGCTGCAGAGTGAGGTGGAGAAGCCCTTCCTCACCTTCAGGGAGAACTTTAAGAAAGACATGAAGCGCCTGGACCATCACATCGCTGATCTACGGAAGCAGCTGGTGGGACGCTACGCAGCTGTGGAGAAGGTCCTGACACAAGCACTTCTCAGCCACACATATGAACAGCACACACAGATATTAAAATTCCATAACTCCTCCATAACATAAGCACATGCCTGGTTCCCATCCACACTGCTCTTCCTGCTCTGTGTATATGAAGAGTGGACAGTAATGGGGTGAGGGCTTAATCTGTCTCACTTCATCTGTCATGTGTAAAGGACATAATAATTCTCTGATAATCTCATCTGACAGTGAACGCATCAGTTACAGTGGGACAGGAAGTGCGTTACTGCTTTTAGAGTTTGGGGAATTATGTCAACAGATAAGTATTACTATATATTTACAACACTGAAATGAATCTCAGACTGTTCAGGCAATCAGGCAGGTCCTTGATTCCATTCCCAGACCTGGCGGGTGAGTGCTTTCTGTGGGGAGTTTGCGCGTTCTCACGGGATCTGAGTTGGTTTTCTCCGGTTTCCACCTGCCATTAACATAAACCATGCATAATAGACTAATCCTCCAGCTAGGTACTCCTGAATAAATCCTGGCCCTGGGTACTGCACTGTGGTCGCCCCCTGCTCCTGACAGGTGACAGCTCAGTGATGTTGAAGGGTGGGTGAATGGAGACAGTAAAAACTACCTTAACCTTACCTTTAAGATATTATAGTGTTGTTAACAGTAAAGCAGCATAAAAATCCTTCATATGAATCAATGCAGTTGATTAACCTCACTTCTCTACTGTTTTCTTTGGTCTTCATTTGGCTTCAGCAACAAGAGATTTTAATCAGTGTCTTCAAATCTGCAGTACAACAGCAACATGATTACACTTAAGTACTAGTAGTGCATTTCTCTCACACAACAGCAAAAAGAAAAAAAATGCTTTGTTACTAACATACTTGATTTTTAATTCAGTTTTATTTCTATAGTCCAGAATCACAACAACACAAATAGTTACTCACTAAACTAAACAGACCCAGAATATCCCTGTCCTTAGACCCTCCTTCTCTTAATGAAAAGTCCTAAAAAACCCAGTTGTGGGAAAAAAGAAGAGACCTTATGAAGACCATGTTGAAGGAGAGATCCTCTCCCAGGACGGACAAACTACAGCTGTACTGATGCACGTGCAGTAAAAACCTGAAAGTATTTGCACATACAGTGAAATCTTCTATTACTACTTTTACGACTACTACTGTCCCAGGACCTTCTGATTAAAGGTGTGTGTGTGCTACCCCGTTTGCCACCAAGTTAAAAAAAGTACTTAAGTAAAAGTAACATGTTTCTCACAAAATTAATTCAGTAAATGTATTGTCAGAGAAGTGGACTTAAAAACTTCATCATCTTCAAAAATGTACTTAAACTTGAGTAAACTGTCAAATCACTCTCCACCTCTGCCTGTGTTAACGTTAAAAACATTAGGACCACTCACAGGAGAAATGCCACGTGACATAGTCCAGATTCCCCCAGAAGCTCCTCTCTCTCTGTCCTTACATTGACTCTTCTGAGGAAGCACTTATTCCAAAGTAAACAGAGTAAGAGAAAAAGTTCAGGACATTATCATCATGATGAGCAGACGAAGTGTTTATGACTTTAATTACTGCTTGTTTGTTTTAAAAAACTGAGCGATCCAGTGGAATAAATCAAGCATCCCTAATGCACAGCTGTGAGACGTAATGGTTTGTCATCTCTTTTTTTCTTTTAGGCGCGTCGAGCTCTGGCCGACCGACAGAAAGAGCTGGAGGTGAAGACGCAGCAGCTCGAGATCAAGCTCAGCAACAAGGTGGAGGAGGAGATCAAGAAGGCTCGCAGGAAGTCCACACAAGCAGGTCAGAGTGGGGTCAGAGGTCACGCCGCAGGGGTCACTACGGTGTTTGTGGATTTGGCCCCGAGCATGTGCAGTGCTTTATTTGCCTTAAGGACTCCCAAGTGTGTGAAATGTTTGAATTGAGTCTGTCTCCTACTGTTGGGCCCTCTTCAGACCTGCTGTTAGTATGAGTCAGTATGTTTACCTGCAGGTTGAGAAATACTATATACATTAGTGTCTCATTATTGTCCAAGCACGACTATAATCAGAGCTTTTTAATGAAAATGTCTCACTTCTTAAACACCAACACACTTTAAGTTGATTGTGGGACCATTGGTGCTTGTTTACAGTTAATTGTGATTAAGGTCTGAAGGCTGGGACTCACCAGGTCGATAATCATCCATCTGGTTCGGTCTGTTTGGTGTGTTCTGCACTATCAGATGTAGTAGGAGACAGTTGGACCTAGTTTTGGCTGATGGAACATTTTAAATCTGCATCAGGCATCACCATCAAACAAGCGCTCTGATTGGCTCCATCAACAATCTGTCATACAGCTCCATATTTTCATTAAAATGATAAGGGACTTGTGTTCTAACCACTGTTCCTTGTTCCCCACATCTGTGATAATATTGTGCTAATGTGCTGTAGTTAGCTTACTTTAGCTTGTAGCCTTATGCAGATGAAAATGTAATTCTCCCTCTGAGTCAAACAGCTGCAATAATCCAGGATGTTTCATTCATTACTGTGATAAGAGTAAGAGGGCTTTCATGTATTGCATATGATTATTATTCACTGATAAATACTGGAGTGAAATACTTGAGTTCGTTTACAGAAGCCTATCATCAGCAGAGTTGAGCTGCCAGCGCTGCCTGCTGTTATGTGTAGTTACTACACCTCGCACATGCACAGAAGTACGTGCTGCTCTGTTGTCAGTTTAGGTTGCCACAGTGTGCCTCCTCATGTCTCAGGGGGCGACATGAGGAGGCAGGAGAGTCACTCTGTGCTTTCTGACAGGGGTTGGGTATTGGTGTGTCCCAGCCTTAAGAGGCGTTCAGCAGTACTCAGTAACCAAGAACATGAAGCCCAGTGTTTACAGCAATATTGTAGAACCACATTCCTATGTAATGAGCCCACATTTTGTAATAAACTGCCTGAACACAATAAGTAAAACATTTTCCAGAATGTATAATGAATTATTACATATTAATTATATTGTTTCTAAATGCAGGAGGTCTGTGTAACAATATGGTGTAATATATGATTAAAGTTTAGTCTTTGTACGGTTTATTATAAAAATATAACATCTGTAATAAAGCGTCTCCTGCTGGTGTTTGAGCTATGGCACTCAAGGCACCTCAGCAAAAACAGGTTGTGCAGCAGGGACACAAAACACAAAGTGCCCAGTCACAAAACACTACTCTAATAAATGTCAATCGTAATTCAGGCTGATATTCAGTTGCTAAAAAAATATAAAAGACACCACATTTAATTAAAATGTAAGACATATTCCATTGAGGCAGTTTATTACAAAATGTGGGATTATTATATCTTGGCCACTCTGTGTCTGGCTTTTATAAGGCTGCTCATGATTAAACAGTGTTTTATCTAATCTTAGGGTTGGTGTAAGGCAGAGCAGACTTTATTCCATCAGCAGAAAGGACAGTGCAGGTTTAACTGAGGCGTTAACTCTCTTTTGCACTTCTTAAAGACTCTGTGCTGCAGCAGATAGCGTGAGTGAATGTCCTCAGCAGATGAGACTGTTATCTCAGATCTGAGGTCCGAGTGTCTGTGTCAGCACTGGACTCAGTTAAGTCTGAACTCAGCTCATGGACTCTCAGACACTGGAGATGACCGTGAACTCCACTGTTGACTTTGGACTTGAGTCAGGACTTTATCTGAGCCTGGAGAGGGTGGGTCTGTGTTCACACCAAACTGACAGGGGACAGGCAGGAGGGGGCACTCAACTCATGTGAATCTGAAGAATACAAACCTTCGCACGCTATTATTTTAGCAGTACATTATCAAAATCCTGCTGTTGTTAACTACATTATGGATGTATAGCTTGTCTAGAAAATCAGTTTAATTGTCATGTGTTTGTTAATGAAGTGACCTGAGACTGGAGTGACTTGTGACTGTGGCACCACTCTGTGACATTTGTCCCTCCACTGTTAGGGACAGCTCATGTTTGAGGATTCTGCAGGGCACATGGTCTGAACCTGGACTCTCTCTGAAAAGCTAATTAGAGCTCTAGACGTTGCATAAAGCCCGTTCCATTTTAGACAATGGTTAGGACAGGAACTCTACAAAGGCAGGTTTGCTATGCCAATACACAGCACATTGAAATAAGAAACATGCATGTGCTCATACTGGTTTGAAAACAGTACTGCAGTCTAAATCAAAACAATGGTCGGGGGGTTGCCAGTCTTTCTGTTTTTCTGATTGGACGATTAGCAATGCAGTTTTAGAACCAAAACAAAAGTCTAAACAAAAATAACTTGGGCATTACATTCAATGATTTTTTAAATTGTGAATAAATCAGCTGTACTATTGTTATCATCAAACTAATATTAGATTTACACATATCATGGGATACACGTGGGTCATATTTATGAAATCTAAAAAATATATACTGCTCATAATACTTTTAATGTGAGACGTGCTGCCTTCAAAGTGTCGGAGAATAACTTCTTAAGTGCAGGCTCTGTAATTATAGTAGTGTGTTTGCATTGAAGGAGTTTAAACAGTGTGAAGACCCAACTCACAAACACAAGTTAGACCACACAGAGAGAAACAGGCTCTGCTGCTGCATCTGGTCTGTGTCTGGACAGAGACGGAGTACAACAACCTGAACACATCTGACCAACAAAGAGCCATTATCACTACACTCTCAGGACATTTCACTCTGTACTGAACCAGGCCTTTTCTACTGAGACACTGACAACTGCAGGGACAACTTTAGGAGACCTTGGTCCATGAAAACTTTCTAGTATTTAAAACAGGATCGATCCTCACTCAGGGTGGAGTCTGCATGTCTTCCCTGTGTTATCATGGATTCCTCTCTGGAAATTCTGGTATCCTCTCATTGTCCAAAGCCATGCATGTATAGGAGAACTGATGACTGTAAATGTCCCATAGTGAATGAATGAGAGGGTGAATAGTTGTGTCTGGTCACTGTCCAGAATGTGTGCCCCATCTAAGCCCCATAGATGCTGGGATAGGCTCGTGTCTCTGAAGTTAGACTGTGTTGAAGTCATTGGATGCATTATTGAGAGACGAGCGCCATCTTGTGGAGAAATTCTGCATTAAAGTTCTCTTCTATTTGTTTCCTATCTGAACTTTGTGTGTTTTGTGTTCCAGGAGATGACCTGATGCGCTGTGTGGACCTCTATAACCAGTCTCAGTCCAAATGGTTTGAGGAAATGGTGACCACAAGCTTGGTATGAAAACCATCCTCCGTATTATTACTTGAGTTTTCTTCAGCAAATCCAATGATAGTTCATTTATTTTCTCTGTTGTATCTTCTGTGTACTCACATTAAATTGCCATACACCTGTACTGTGTAGGAGCTAGAGCGTCTGGAGGTGGAGCGGGTGGAGATGATCCGGCAGCACCTGTGTCAGTACACCACTCTGAGGCACGAGACCGACATGTTCAACCAGAGCGTGAGTGCAGCCTCTTATACTGTACATGGCTTAACTAGAGGCCATCTTAAACCAACCACTAGTCCTGTCTAATAGAAGATCTAATAGAAAGTAATGTTGGGTTGGTCTGTGTTTGAAGCACGTTCCACAGAAGAAAAACCTGAGAACTAAAGACTCTGGTTGCCATTTTAGTTTGAGTCTATAGAGATCACACTAAACTTGCATCTTCAGAAAGCAAAGTTGTAGTTGGATGGTGAAACGCTGTTTGTGAGGCCATTCAGGGCTTTCAGTGTGAGCAGATATATATATTTTTATATAGCATTAAGTTGAGTATAGATAACCCAGTAGAGGGGAATCTAATATTATTTCATGTCATTTGTTGCTAGACTTTTTTGTTGTTTATTGTTAGACTGTTGTTAGTCTAGCACAGTGGTTCTCAAACTGTGGTACGGTACCACTGATGGTATGCAAGCGTCTTCTGGTGGTACTACTTGGTGGCATCTTGTAGATTAATTTATGGGACAGTTTTATTTCTGTTTCTGCTTTTTGGCAAACTACCATGTCTGTTTGGGTTAGCGACGTGCTGCTTACGTCTCACCCTTTGTTTCTCTGATTGGTGACTCTGCCTGTGATTGTTCCACCCACAGAAACAAATTTTTATCAAAGGGACCAGACTTCCTTTTCTATACAAAGAAGTTAAAGAGTTTGTCTGGCTGGCCAGGCTAGGCTACTCCTGGTTTAGGTCTGGTTTAGTCCTGGTTTAGTTCTGGTTTAGTCCTGTAATAAATCTTGCTTTTATTTGGATTTAGATCTTTATTCATCCTGGTTAAGACCAGGACCTTTATTTGTCCTGGTTTGGCTTTGATTTTAGACTTGGTTTAGTCCTGGATTAATCCTGGTTTTGTTTGCATTTAGTCCTGGTTTAGTCTTGTATTAGCCCTGGTTTTCTGCTGAATTTGAACTTTAAGTCTAAACCAGTACAAAAACATTAGTTTCGATTGTGTTTAGGCTAAATTTAAGCTAACTGCCTGTGGTGATGGTACTTGGAATGCCAGATATTTTCTGTGGTGATATTTGGTGTGAAAAGTTTAACAAGCACTGGTCTACAACAGGACACATTTTGTTGTAATGTATAATTATAAAATGTATAATTATTCAAAATATAAAAACATATCAAAAAGCTTTGGAAAATAAATCTGACATTAGAAACTCATCAATATAACCATTTATGTATGAAATACTAATTATTGATATCTATTTATTGAAATGTAAATATTTGTTTGGCTTTACTGCTTGTGTTTGAGGTCATAACACTTTTCTGAGTATGGACTCTGAAGTGAGCGTGCATGTAAACTGACTGTAATGCTCTTGTTTGTCCAGACGATGGAGCCGGTGGACAAGCTGCTACAGTGTGTGGACCCAGTCAGAGACCGAGAGCTGTGGGTCCGAGAGAACAAAACCGGAGAGATCAGACCGGTGAACCTGGAGATCTGAGTGAGAACTGCTCCTACACTGGGCCCAGGCTGAAGAGGACTAACCGCAGATCCTCTGTCCCTCTGGTCCGGACTTCAGACCGGACTCTGCTCAGACCAGGGCAGACTACAGAGGACTGAGGGATGTCTGATAGCAGTGCATAGTTTGTGTCTGCAGCTGATGTTGTACTAAAAGTCACTCAGGAGAGGCAGAGGACTCTAACATGTGAGTGGTGATAGCTTTATGTCAGCAGTGCTCTAACACAGCTCGTGCTCTCAGCAGACACTGTGTGTTACTTTGGTAACAGCTGCTGTGAGCTCTGACTTACCAGTGTTACTGCGGGACCCAATCTGACTCAGTGTTATCCTCCAGACTACACAAATCTATCTGCACACAGAGCAGTGTGCTTTTTTCATCCCATTCTTCTAAACTGACTCTTTGTTGAACCCACTCACCAACCAGTCACTTAACTCAATTTCCTTAGCAACATTAGTCTCTCGGTTACACAGAATTTGCCCCAAACTTGAATACATAAAAACATTAGGAGATTACATTATGTGATATTTCAGTAGCATTTACTGCATACAGTGTGTTGTGCACATTTGGAGACATGGCACAGTGAGGCAGGTGGATAAAGCTCTGTGTGAGTTTGTTTGAGGTGAGAGTCTGACGCGTGACTTCCACTGATTTCAGTGTGATTTCAGCTCAAATGGCAGTGCAGTGAACTGATCCACCACCTGGAGGTGAGTTGAATCTGAAGGCACAGAAGGAAGGTGTACAAACCTGGCAGACCCAAACGTGAAGTGAGGGTGAACAAATGTCCTCAACGCCCTCCTCCAGGGGTGGGACCCAATCCTAAATGAGACTGGGGCATGGCTGCTCTGAGCTGTGGTCGTTAGGTCTCTGGTACCTGGCATGTGTGCAAGCCCCTGAAAATGGTGGTGAACACTGGTAGTAAGGGATGCAGTTAAGCTGAAGGAGTTTCATCAGCTGACAGTGGCAGGGACTGGGCTGAGCAAACTACAGCACAGGTGGTTGTGAGGGCAAGATCTTAGGTCTGGGAGGAGTTTGGTGAGACCACTGACTGTCGGTCGGCCTCAAAGAGATTCTGGCAAACTGTCCAGCACCTGAAGAGAGGAACGCAGTGCTCCACTAACACTGCAGTGAAGGTGGGGAGCTATAGACCTCGAATTTGGGCATTGTCGAGGAATACTTAAAAGATCTCTTGAATCCCACTGACACCTTCTGTTGAGGAAGCAGAGCTTGAGGACTTGTTCATGATCCAAGTCAATGTCACTGAAGAAGGTAAAAAGCTCCTCAACTTGCAAAGTTCTGGTGGTGAATGAGATCTGTCCTGAGTACCTCAGGTCTCTGGATGTTGTGGGGCTGTCTTGGCTGATGCGCGCCGCAACATTGTGTGGTGGTCTGGAACAGCACCTCTGGACTGGCAGAGCAGGGTGGTGGTGGACTGGAGAGGAGAATTTGGCCAATAGTCAAACCTCAGGTTCAGAAGGAACAATGCAGTTTTGGTTCTGGTAGTGAAACAGTGGACCAGCTTTATACTCTACAGGTGCTGAAGGGTTCATGGGAGTTTGCCCAAACATTTGGCATTCTGCAGTGTTCCTCATCACATCTTGGGGGGGTGCTCTGGGAGTATAGGGTCCAAGCCCTCTGCTAAGGGCTGTCCAATCTCTGTATGACCAGAACGGGAGCTTGGTTCACTGCAGTAAGTCAGACCTGTTCTCAGTGCATGTTGGACTCGGGGCTGGGTTTATGGATGTCTTCTTTGAGGACCACACAGGCCCTTCAGTGTATACTGGGACAGTCTGCAGCAGTGTGTAAAGCAGCTGGAAAGAGAACCAGCACCTCAAAGCCCACTGTTATGGTTCTTAGTTAAAAAAGGTTGATTAAAATTTGAGGGCGCAAGTTTTACATAAATCACTTACCTGCACCTGTAATCAAGGAATCATGAGTCTGGTTAGACAAAGGGTCAGTTCTAAACTCCATTAACAGAACAGATGATTGCACTTTACTCTCAGATGATTTAATGAGTTTATATGCTAATGCTAATGTAAAATGTAAATATAAGAGATGATTCAAGATTAAAAACTGTATGATACAAAAAAACAAACAAACAAACAAAAAAAAACCTTGGTACGCCAGATTTTATATCCAACAGAATTGAGCCTAGTGTTCAGTGGATGGCTTCAGTGACAGTCTGTACAAATGCCTATATTCTTATTGTCCAGTGTTTGTTCTGCTCAACTCTAGAGGTAAAGACTGAAGTGTTTTGTACATTAACAGCTAGGGGCTGGCATTTGTCAATATTAATAAAATAAATATGTATCATTCATTTGTGCACTGTTTCTTTTCACCGGCAGACTTCAGCGAAAATGAAAAGTAAACTCAAATTATTTTTGTTTACAGATTTAATATTAAACAAAATGGTGATGCATAGATAAACATTCTCATATAAACTTGGAATGTATTACACAATAAGGTAAGTGGCGCTGTCTGGTAAAACCGTTACAAGCTGTTGTCTGATATTTAAAGAAGAGAAAGAAAGAAATTGCTCATCTTAGGCTGGCAGACAGGACAGCCTGTTAATGTTTTTAACAAATGGCTCAAAAGTGACACCCTAATATGATTAAGTGTTATCAAATAGTAATTTAGTAAAACACTTAAGGCACAATTTTATACCCACCACATCTTTACAAACATTGCATTAAAAAGTGGTATTCACTGTTGGGTAAGGCAGTGGTTTAAGTACATTTAAAAGGAATGTGTAGTGTAAAGGAGCAGACGACACACCTTAAAGTTCATACGTTTTTAGAGCTGAGAGCTGGACACACAGCACCTGAGGATGGCGGTCTCAAGTTTGTAGTGAGTGGAGATAGGCCAGGACGAGGGACATGTCTCTAGTCGATCATGAGTTTTTGCAGTGAGTTGAGATAAGCCGGGATGAGGGAGCTCACAGACTCTGAGTCATCGTTGATGATCTTCTCTCCTCTTCCCTCTGAGCCCACTGAACTGTTGGACCTGACCAGGCTGGGGTATGGTGTGCTGTAGCCCTGTTCAACACACAGACGGGTCAACATCAGAATAAGATTTGGGGTAATATTAGCATTACTATTTAATATTTAGAGTTAGCCAGAGGTGACAAATGTGGCACTCATCAAGAACATATTAATCCATACTAAATAATTGCAAGTCCATTTTTTCATCATCTTTTCATTGGAGGCAGCAGGTGTTGTCTGCACTACTGACTTTTCTTTTACTGATCTGATGAGCACTGATCTCAGTACTTTGTGCATGTGAGGACTAGCAGTGTGCCATCATACTGTATGTTCAATCTAAATACATTTTCTGACCTCTAAATAAGTTTATTATTGTTGCTTTCCACTGTTCAGTCCATGTTCAAATCCAGAAGAAGATTTTAAACAAAGTTAGGAAAATATATTTTAACATCTGCAAAGGACATACTAAAGACGCTTCATTTTTGATGAATTTAGAGTACAGACATACAAAGAGAAACTGGAACAAAAGAATCAATCAGATCACGCACATATGGATCTGATACACCCACCCCTACTTTGAGTAAAGTGGACTTACAGAGGAGTATCCTTTGCCAAAGCTGCCTCTGTTCTTGGTCCTGATTTTGGTGAGAGCTGACTCTGCGATGTCTGCTCTCTCCTCGGCATCGTCCAGCTCATGAACCATCTTCCTGTATTTGGTTAGGTTCATGTTGGCCTGCTCCTCCTGCACAAAACAACACTGTCAGATACACTGTGCAATTCACAGTTTTTTCTAAATGATCACAAAATCCACATCACCACAACTATATTTATTGGTCTAATGTTAAGACCTTCTGGCATTTACTTTTGCCATCCAAATATTTGCCTAATCAGAGCCTTAATTCAAGCATTGGTAGTTACATTTCCTGGTATAGTCATTCATTTTGGAGTGGTAGAGTTAAGTCCAGTATTTCTTTAGCTTTCAATATTCTATCATTATTGTATCACATATCATTATAACAATATTTCAAATAGCATAGTGCCTGCTTTGGTGACACTGTGCAGCCCTACTGTGAGCTGAGGAACCCCATGGTCAAATATATTTGTAGTAAAAGTACGTACAGCCTCCTCCACTTGTCTCTTGTAGGCCTTCATCTTGCTCTGCAGCCTCTCCACCAGTTCCTGCATCCTCTGCTGGTTCTTCTGGTCCTCCTCTGACTGGAACAGCAGTTCTTTCAGTCGCCGCTCGTTCTTCCTCAGCGTCTTTACCGTCTCAGAGTGTCTCTTCTGCTCCGAGTCCAGATCCAGCTCTAACTCCTTTATCTGCACACAGATGTCATGTATTTTGAAGTGGACTTTTCTGTGGTAACTGGTGAGGACATTGCAGATTGCTTCCACACTACTTCCTTCTACAGTCTGTGAACACCGACACCTAACAGCATGACATTTGAAGGTTTACCACATCAACATAAGTGCTGCAGAGCCAGTCAACTGTATTATTTCTGTCTGCACGAAAACTCCACAAACAAATGTAAAGTGTAATCAGGGTAGCTCCACGTTTTGTCTTTGAAACGTAAAACCTTTGTAAGACTTTTTAATGCCAGAATTGTAAACAACAGAACAATAATCTGTATGAATTTTACACTAAGAAAGTATCCGAACTACTCTCTAAAAGTCAGGGGGTTTATTTTAAAACTAACACATATTAAAGAACTCAAGTGCTGCATTAAAAAAATAAAAAAAATACATGAATCATGCATTTCAGTGATAACATTTCTTCAATTAATATATTTTATTTTTGTGGTGACTCTACTTTGACAAATTTTAAACCTGAGATGAACAAAATTCAATACCTACTCATAATATTTAATACTTCTAGGGTACTGATTTTGAGATGATCAAATTTAATAACTATTTAATGCTTTTAAGATCTGCCCTGGTAATGGTGAAGCTGCTTGGTGCATTTGTCCATCTACAGCAGTAGATCCTACTGGAGAATAAATTAGTAAACATTTATCAGTATAAAAAGGGGGCAGCCTCTCTGAGTGGAGTGTACATGTCCTCACTGTTACTGTGGGGTCTCTCCTCTTCCTCCCACCATCCAAAGACATGCATGAACAGGTGAACTGGAGACTCTAACTGTCCAATAGTGGATGAATGAGAGAGTGAATGGCTGTCTGGCAGTGTGGTCCTTTACTAAAACCAATCCCCAGAGATTTCCATTCTACTCTGTAGTGCAACTCACAGCTGAACAAAGTTTCCTTCATTTATTTTATAAATGAACAGTTTAACAGCAATTATTCTTTATTTTATTTTTCTTTATGTTCCTCTTATTTTATCTATATTCTAGTGATAAATGTTAATACTGTAAGCATGTAAGATTGGTTAACTTTATTTTAAATCTATGTACAAACATGTATAAAAATTGAAAAGGGAGTTTGGAATAATTGGATGACATAGTTTGTAATGACTTTTGTACCTCTTTCTAATAAATAAATAAATAAATAAATATTAATACTAAAATAAGATAAATGAAGAGTTGACATATCACAGAAGACAAAGACATGTTGATCCACCCGGGCACAGTTCACATTTTACAGGTAAATGAAGTGTGGGTCAAATCAGTCCTGCATGTGAGGTCTAACCAGGACCAATCATGAAAGATTTGGTCTTAGTAACATTTTCTATTCAGTTCATAAATGCTACATGACAGTGGTAAATGTCTAGATTCAGAAGTTTGCACTTTAAGATAAACACAGAACCTAACTTAACTAAATCTTCACCAGGACCACGAAGCCACTCGTCCTCAGCACTCAATCAGTTTTGGAACCCTTCGCATGAAATCAATCAAGTGGAAGTGTGTAGGGCGTAGTTTCTCATTAAGTGTCACTATTCCACTAAACGGGGTGTACCCTTCCCCAGGCGCAAAGCAGCTAGGATAGGCTCCAGCCACTGTGCCCCCTGTGGTTGAAGAACGTTACCTTGGCCTCTAACTTCTGGATGAACTTCTTGCCTCCCTTCAGAGCCATCTGCTCAGCCTCATCCAGCCGCACGCTCATGTCTTTGAGCTGAGCCTCCAGACTCTTCTTCACTCTGTCCAGGTGCAGAGAGTGCTCCTGCTCCAGGCGCAGCTCCTCCGTCACTCGGGACAGCTGAAAGACAACAACACATCACTTTATACACCTTTACAGGACCTTGTGTATGTATCTGTGATGAGTAATAATATGTGGTCCTTACCTCTGAGTGTGCCTTCTTTATCTTGTCCACTGACCCTCGGAGTTCTCCCTGGACCTCCTCGTGCTCCTGCTGTAGAGTCTGGATGTCCACCTCCAGTTTCCTCCGGCCAGTCAGAGCGGTCTGGAGCTGCACAGAGGACAACATTCATCACTATCACTATAATAACAACCTCTGGTGATCTGAGTCACAAACACTGCCATAAGTTCTGAAGGTAGTGTAGTTTTTAGCAACATCTAGTGGTAAAACCGAAAAATGCAAACCTGAAAGTAAAACAGCCATGCTTATACTTATAAATGCATGGTTTTAATGACACTTGTTTGTTTTTTTTAATTCATTGTATAAAAAGGCCAAAAGAAAAATATTAAAGTTTATTTATCACAAACTAAAACTGCGCACATGCTAATGAAACATGTGATATTAACACTGGGTGAAAACACTGGTTTTAATGATCCTGACCTTCACTATCCTATTAAGGTTTTTATTTATTTTATTGGTTTATTTGACAGGGACAGTGTACATTAATAGCATTGCTGCAAATGCACCAGAATTAGCCAAAAGGCTATTTTTCATCTGTTGTCCCTGGACTGCTCATTTGCATTTAACACCACTCAAACTGTCCATGTAACCTTATTGAGGAGTGATGCTGAAGTTAGGCCACAGGTTTACTGCTGTAGATGTTGCCAGTGTCTTCCAGAGGTGACAGAGGACAGTGTTAGTGTCGTAGCACCTGAGACTGGTCTTGAGAATGGTCTTGAGAGCACTTTTTTAGAGCCTCCTCCTGGTCTTGTCCCAAGCTTGGATTGGGCAGTCTCATATATTTTTCTACCAATCATTATAAGAAAATAGTTAATATTTTTGAAATTGTTTAAAAAAAAAAAAAAATTTAGTCTCTGGCTCTGCCTCAAAGAGATTAATTTAAAATGGCAACAATATGGACTTGGGTCTAAATGTGAGGTATCTGGTATAAAACACAAGGCCAGTGAGCTCATGTCTCTCCTTAGAACAGGTATATGGATTTAAACATATTGTGTCACATGTAAGACATATATTTATCAGTTATATACTAAAGTGTCACAGGCAGAAAACATTAAAGTAATAATATTAGTAAACTGTTTAAACCAGCTCTATAAAAAAGCATTAGAACCAGGAGCATAATCTGTCCTCTGTTTGATTGTGATGAATATTGGCATTGGAAATTATTATTCATGTATTTGATCCAATCATTTATGACTTTTCCCCTTTATTTAGAGTTAGTTCACAGAGTTTGGTCTTGACTCGGTTTGTCTTGATCTTTGTCCCGTCTTGGTCTTGTCCTCGTCTTATTTCCCTGTGGTCTCGGTGTGTTCTGTAGACCTTTATGCAGTGCTGACCTGGTTGTTGAGATGGCTGTACTTGTCGTTAGCCTCTTGTGTCTCAGTCTCCAGAGTCTTGCGTGCTCTCTCTGAACTCTCCAGAGCAGAGCGGGTCTCCTCTCCCTCACTGAGCAGCATAGCGCACCGTCTCTCCAGTGCCGCCTGCTCCTCCTGCTGCTGCTCGTGGGTCCTCAGCTCCTCCTCCAGCTGGGCCTGCAGCTCCTGAAAAACACATGCAAATGAGTAAATAAAACTTTGATTGTAGCAAGTTTCAATATACACAATATACTTTACAACTGTGTATTTCTGTGGATCTGTGGTCTTGATTTGCTCCTGTACATATGTCTTGATGTATTTCTGCATAGTTCTAATACCTTGATCTGCTGCTGTATATTTTTGTGTCTTTTTTCTGACCTTGATCTGCTGCTGTATATTTTTGTGTCTTTTTTCTGACCTTGATCTGCTGCTGTATATTTTTGTGTCTTTTTTCTGACCTTGATCTGCTGCTGTATATTTTTGTGTCTTTTTTCTGACCTTGGTGTGCTGCTGTATATTTGTGTGTCTTTTTTCTGACCTTGATCTGCTGCTGCAGTTTCTTGTTGTTCTTGCTGAACTCCGTGTTGTTCTTGGACATCAGGTCGTTCTGCAGCTCCAGCTCTGCCAGGTCTGACTCCAGTTTCTTCTTCAGCCTCAGTCCCTCTGCTCTACCCTTCAGCTCAGCATCCAGACTGGCCTGTACGGTCTCCAGCGCCCTCTGCTGGACCTTTCTGTTACAGCACCATAAGGAAAGGGGAGAAACAAGATTTTATTTCATTTTTTATTTTATTCTGTATATTTATATACAGAAAATATGCAATATATTTAGAGATTTGACATTTTTACAATTAGCAGATGTTAATTCTCTAGCTTTGTGTGTGTGAGTGTGTGTGAGTGTGTGGTATGGTTTATTTGTACAAGGACAGTGCACACCAATACATCTGCGGTTCTACACTTAAGAACACTGCACTCTCTGGAAGTTGAGCGTGTGACTCGAGCTGTTTTTTCCAAGGTCAGAGTGAAAACGTTTGTCAAGGGAAGAGCAGTGGAGCCATGAATTATTTTAAATTTAAGGCAAATGTTGGCATAAGTTACAATGTTATCAAAGTTTTAAAAATTCTATTAGGCAACAATGGAACAGTGGTGATAGTGTTGATGTTTCTTCTTCTTGAGGGCATGTTTTCATAATGATTAAGTATTTCATGGATTCATGATAGTGAGGTACTGGAATTTTTTTATTGTTTTCTACTGTGTAGAAACTATGTGCCATTTCCACATATATGGTAAATACAGGAATAAATGGGGAAATTACCCCATTAGTGTTTGTATAAATTATCACACCTGCAAGGCAAATAAAAAAAAAACTGAATTAAAATGATTTGGGTGTGTTTTAGGGTTGTCATAAATTGGTGTGAAAGTGTTTGTTGAGAAATTAGTTTATTTGTGTAAGCATGAGCACACATCCAAAATGTAGTCTTTACTGAGATCTGCATCAGTGCACTGTAGAAACTGTGCCCAGACTGAGCAGATACATCAGTGTGTGTTGGATGTACGTATGCACTACAAAAACTGTGTGCAGCACTTGTTCTTGAATTGCAAACGCCCACCTAAAGCATGAGGGTACACAAGAATTCATTAAAATAAAGGTTCTATGCAGATCTTCCTGAATCCAAACATCACTGTTGCATGTCCCAATTTGGAATGGCGTTTAGTGTTGGGAGACACGGCCTCAGAATACTCTGCTTGGTAAGAGTTCATGGTTAATCAGTGAAGAATGCAAATGTTCCATCACAAAACAGTGTTGAGTTCAGTGACTGACAGTGGAAATTACCACAGCTGCATGTTGTTCCACTGAAGTGTGAAGCATTAGTTTATTAAGCGTGACAGTTCTCATTAAATTGTGCTATAATGTTGCATAAAAGCCAAACAACACAATACAAATGACGCCTGGACATGAACTGATGAGTCAAACCAGGGCATGGATAGAGCCGTACCTTCAAATATCTAAGACTATGAACAGATATGACTATGACAGATTATGAACAGATAGAAAAGAGAGGAAAGTAACCCTTGTTGGATATTATGCACTGACAGAAACAGAATATAAGTAGTACTTGACAATCACCTGGCAGCCTCCATCTCCTCGTCCTTCTCCTGAACTCGTCTCTCCAGATCCGCTTTGGCCTGGGATAGCTCCAGCTGCAGTCTCAGGACTTTGGTCTCTTCTGCCTGCACACACAACATCTGCATTAGTACCACAACACACTCATGAAGATGTGCACTAAGTCAAGTCCTTCACACAGAGTCAGGGAAGTTGCAAATGTAAAAGCAGTACAATGGAACAATTATTGAGAGCAGACCTCAATTACTGTGGTACTTTGTGTAAGAAGCAACATCCTGATCAACTGAATACTGATACACCCGACAACAGCCTGACAAGTTTACCCATGTATGCAAAGACAAAGTAACACAAGGAAGCCAAAGAGAAACAAGAAAGACGAAGGCAAAATGCAGACTCCACACTCCATGACATTTTATTTTGAGGCAGGATTAGTAACCACTCTCCCACTATGCACCTACATGCTTGCATCTATACCTGTCTGGTTAAACTTGTACTACAGTAGTCTCTGGTTCAGAAAGTGCTCTTGTGCAGCTGTGTTACCTCGAGCGCAGCCTCAGACTCCTCCAGTGAGGCCTGCAGCTCCTCCTTCTCCATCTCGATCTTTTTCTTGGCCTTCTGCAGTTCGTGCACACTCTTCCCTCCATCTGAGAGCTGGTCTGTCAGCTCTGCAATCTCATCTGTCACAAAAAAACCCACAAGAGTAAAAAGAAGTTCAAATCTGTACTTGTTCCTATAATTACAATCATCATCTCTGGTTCATCATGTTCATTAAGAGCAGCTCAAGCTGAGACAGATTTTTCTCACAAGAGCCAAGGCTGGAGATATTTGAATCTGACTCACCAAAACACTATTTTCACTGTGGAGTATTCTGTGCAGTATTAGAAAGACAACTAAAAGTGGGGAGTTTACCTCAAAGGTGCTACAAGCCTTGCCACCAAGGTCAGAAGATTTGGACAATCAATATTCTACTTTTTTCAGGCTTTTTAAAAACATTTTGGACATCTTTGCATTAGTATTTCACATTTTATAACTTAAAACAGAGAACAATTGGATTAGGTGTCTGTCGCCCGGACAGAGCATAAAATGGCCATTTAGCACTTACGCTATTAGCAACATCACAATAACAAATTGATAAATGAGCTGACTGCTTTGTAGTGACGGCGGTTTAAGGTTGAAATGATTAGAATGAGGCTGGTAATGGTGTATGGCCTTTAGAAACGCGCAAGAGCACTTCCTGGTTTCACATGTCTACGTAGAGAGGACAGACCGAGCATTTTCAGCTCTTGAGAAGGGCAGCGCCTCAGGATACAGGATTACTCAAACACATGTGAATGAAACAAAATACTACTCCAGGTTTGTTTTTGAGGTGCAAACATTATAACATGGTTAAAAGCTCAGAAAAGTCCATTCATCAGTGGTTCAATTCAAAAAGTGAAAACAGACGCCCAGGTTGCTATGTGGCCATGTCACACTGAACTTCAAGCAACTAGATTCTATGTCTCTCCTCTTTCTCCACTCCTCCTCCAGAGTCAGCCCTTTATTCCCAAATGTAATGTATGCAATGTAATGCAAAAATTGCTGTCCATTTCACTTTCTCCTTGCCCAAGGGATAGACTACTGACGCTGTCTCTGGTTCAGGAAAGGCTTGGCACATTTGTATTTCTTATTCTGTGTGTGTGTTGGTTCCCTTCCTCAGCCCCTCCAGCTCCTCATACCTTTAGTCAGTATTTGTATGTACTTGTATGTTTGTTGTAGTACCCTGGTAGGCCTTGTTCTCCTTGCGTACTCCCTCCAGATGCTCCAGGGTCTCTTCGTGGCTGCTCTTGAGCTTGAACAGCTCCGTGGCATGCTGGCGGCTTTCTTTCTGACAGCTTTCCACCTCGGACACCAGCTCCTCACACTTCTGCCTCCAGTCACTCAGCTGCTTCTCCAGGAGCCGCTGTTTCTTATCCAGGGTCTGGCCACAGCTGCTGGCCTGGGACACGAGGCAGAGGTGTGGTCAGTGACAGAAATACAAGTGCAAGAAAGACTAATGTTAACTGAAGAGGCTTGAACACTTTGCGCTCCTAAATTAAACTGATAAAATCTTCAAATGCAGCCAGTATCTAGTGTTCATGTTTTATGTGGACCAAGTCAGTACCAGCTCAGACTTTGGCTCACATTTTGAAGTAGCTGCTAAAATGGTTTATCTGGATTACAATGGCTATTATTTCTATGAATGACCTCATAATTTACAACAGTGGTTCTCAAACTACACGGGGTTCTTCTGGTGGTACTCAGGAGTCTTGTGCAGTTCTAGTTTAGTCCTAGATTTGTCCTGATTTAGACCGGTTTAAACCGGGATTAGTCTTGGTTTAAACCTGGTTTAGTCCTGGTTCAGACCTGGGTTAATTCTGGATTTGTTCTGGATTATCACTTGTTTAGATCTGGTTTAGCTCTGGTTTAGACCCAGTGCCTAAACCTGATTTTAAATTCTATATAAATAAAATATCAGTACAAAACCATTTACATCATCTGTCCTAGTTGGAAATCCCTTGATTCAAAACAACATTAGTGCGGCAAAGTCAATCTAACTTTGACTGCTAAGAAGTACCAAAAGTGTGTGAAATGAAACATGTTGTGGGTTGAAGACAAAGAGTCTATAAACACATATAAAAAGAAAAGTTGATAGACAGGAGATATGTGTGTGCTGTACCTTCTCCAGGTCCATGCAGAGCTCCTCCACCTCCCCCTGCAGCCTCTGTTTGGTTTTCTCCAGAGAGGAACATTTGGCCTGAGTGGCTTCTACCGCCTCCTCTGCCTCCTGAAGACGGGACGCTAACTTCTTCCTAAAACAACACAGCATAAAAATAAGCACATGTTCGGCAATTATTAATGCTTAATGTCTGCTGATGTTGTTTTACATAACTTGTTTTAATTGAATAATTAGATAGAGTTTATGGGTGTATGTTCAGCACAAGCTTTTTTTTTTCCTTTTAGCCATAATTTTTTTTTTGTATACAGGGTGAAGGTTTTTTTGTGTTTCCCTAGGTAGACAGTATAATGTTTTACTAAGTGAACTGCGATTAAATGAATATAGTTTCTACCTTATTCCAGTACACAACTATATTTAGACATGAACTTTATAAAATTAAAAAAAAAAAGACTCAACCATCTGTCTTAAAAGTAATTCCATTGTGAAACGAGCACGTACTTGGTCTCCTCGAGCTCATCGGCGTGCTGGATGGCGTCTGACTCCTGTTTGCTCCTCCAGAGCGTCACCTCACTGTTGAGTTTGGACACGAGGCGCTGCAGCTCCTGTTTACTCTCCTGCTCCTCGTCCAGCTGCTCCTTCAGGACCTCGCACTCCTGCCGCGCTGAGCCCAGAGCACTGCTGACCGCCTGCTTACACTGGGGACAACACACAACAACTCTTATTATGACAGGGGTCCAAACTTCAATAGAGACAGGTGAAATGCAAGAATATGTCTGAAATGAACATAGACTTTCAAGTAAGTTAGGATACAATGTCTTTCATTTATTGTGTGTCATAATAACCCTAAATGTGTGTGTCGGTTAGTTTTTCATCATTTGGTGGTGAACATGCCAACTGCAGTCCCACACTGTTCTTATCTAGAGACACCAATCACAATGACACATTCATACAGGCAAGGTGGGTGAAGTGTCTTGCACAGGGACACAATGATAGTATGAACTGGGGAGACTGGGATTAGAACTGCCAACCTTCTTGTCCTTTATGTTAACAGGGACATTGCTGAGACTTGCATACAGTATATACAATAAAACTATAATAGTAGATATATTCATTTATTACAACAATATTAAAAAAATGTATGTTTCCCTTCATTAATAGTTGAAGGGTAGGGGTGACAAGATCTCGCAATCTCGTGAACTCGTGAAATCAAAATGTCACAAGATTCTTGTGAAGGTAAAAATCAGTCTCGTGTTCTCAGGTTCAGGTTCTGTTTGCACTTTTTACAGAGGAGAAGCAGTCAGTTGAGTTTGTGGCAAAACATTTGACAGTATTTACAGTATGTTCTGCTATTGAATATAGATAGATAGATAAGTTTATTGTCACATGCACAAAAAAGTACAGCGAAATTGTGTTTGGAGCAAGCCTCCGGGCCGCAGCTATTTGTCAGCTCCGCCACACGCTCTCCAGAAAGTTAAATACAGTTTGCAAAAGCATACATACACAAACACAACAGTAATATAACATGACAAGACACAGTACACGTGGTCACGTGATGGAATTTTCGTTTGGACTTGGGTGAGGGAGAGAGAAAAAAAAAAAGGAGGAGAGCAGACGGATGGAGGGGGCCTGGGATGGGGAGGGGTGTGTATGATGCAGTAAGAGTCTGAGCTTATGTTTTGAGAAATTGGAGCCACGACTCAGATGTTAACAAGTTCAGTTCTGTGGCTTGTCCTTGAAGGGAGATATGGCAATGCACAGGGAGAGATAAGAAGACCCAGCTGTCGAGCTGACCTCCTGCTGAGGGAGGAGATATAGGGAGAAGGTGGGGGGGTAAACAATTTTTAATCCTTTTAAGCTGATCTTCGGTTAATTTTGTCCGGATCATAATCAGTCAATCAGTTCTGGACCTCAGTGTCGCTGGCGTACGTCCGGTTGATGGAGTGACTTTGCTTCATGGTCAGTCCAGTAACAGTTCACCAGTCTGACCCCTGATGGTGTTCAGTCTCCTCCACAGTCTGGGCTGAGATGTCCCGGCCTCAGTCTGTGCCACTCTCTGATGTAATACTTTCAGTCGGTCACTCACATCCCCGAAGTGCCCTTTAATTTCCACAGACAGCGGCTGGGTGAATTTTCTGGCAGCTGTCTTACAAATCTTCCGATATGTCAGGGTCAAGGCAGTCCCAGGGCCAAAATAGGAACCCTGCTATCAAAAATTCCAAATATGAATAAATCCACATCCTCCACAGACTGGACTTCCAGGCACATGACTTGCCAGCTGGTCCAGGCGTCACGCGTAGCGAAAGTCCCGTCCGGGCAGGTAGGTTCCCCCGGTACACCTCTCTTAGGGAGAAAATGTTGTCAATAGCGCTGAGTGAGCAGTTAATCAATTCCATTTTGAGTATTGAGAATATAATTCCAATAGTAGAAGTAAATACCATTCATTACCAGTGGATTTTTAAAAAGAACCTAAATAGTTTTGCATTTTATGATTTTCAGGTGAATAAAAAAATATCTGTGTAAAATACATATTTCTATAGTGTAAAAATCTTGTCTCATTAACCCACGTTTGTTTCATGGGATTTATGTCTTGTCACACCACTATTTAAGGGACTTTAACAAAGCACTTCACTTCATTGTTATGTGTGTATACTTTAATGCTGGCTTTGGTTTTAACAGCATGTATTCCTGTTACTCTTCTGTTGTACAGTTGTCTTGGTTGTCTCATGTCTCAACTGAATTACTCAACTGTCATAGTTGTGTTGTTGGTCAAAGTGGTGTTCTTTTTTAAAACCATGCTTTCTTTTTTTTTCTACAGGTGAAAAAAAAACTTTAGTGTCTAGCTTCTTTTATTTTAGCCCATGAATACTTACATATTTTATATAAAATTACATTGCTCCCTTTCTAATAAACAAACCTAAGTGTAAGGACCACATTGATATGTTATTAGTTACAGTTTGTTACAGTAATCACCTGGTGTTATTTATACCTTGTTATGGCGATTTTAATGTCAAAACATTTTACTCGCTGTGTCAGAGTGGAGACAAACAGGAAAAACATCAGTGACCCACCTGTATTCACCATCATAAAACTCAACTTAATCCACTCTGCTAAATAAAAAAAAAAGTCAAATAAATCCTTTCCAGAAAATAAATAATCCTCATACTTCACGTAAATCCATTAAAGTGTCTTTTCGCTGCTGCAAAATTCCTGTGCAGCTGTCTTATTTTCCTGCTTAGTTTGTTCGTATTAGCCACGCAGCGCTATCAGAGACGAGAAAACTTTTGATTGACAGCTCATTTGCCCAATAGGCACAAACTACCACAGCTCTAACCAATTACAGCAGACCTCACCAATGACTGATCCCTTAAACAACCAATTAGACAAGCCATAGCTCACAAAGGAGGGCGGGGTAAATAAATAATTAATTGACGTGAATGAACTATCTAATAAAATAAAATAATAAAGACAGTAAAATTGATTTATAGCGAGCATGGCCCTTACCTTGACCTCCTCGTCCAGCTGTTTCCTCAGCTCGTCCAGCTGTGATTGGAGGAGAGTTTTGTTCCGGCTCATCTGATTGGTTCTGCTCTCAGCCTCCTCCATCCTCCGGCTCATATCTGCATTATCAGCTAAACGCAAAGTTTAGGAGACATGGGTTACTTATAGCATAGTAATTAGCATAATTATCATTGTCAATTTCCTATGTGAGACATCTAAATCTTTTACTAGCAAAGTGACAAATCTTAAGCCTGAACCTAAAACCCCAAGACGGTTTCCAGTGGAAACAGGTTATTTAACAATGACTAAAATTGTGATAATCATAAAAAGTAAAAAGGCAGTGAAAAATTTTATCGTGTTTAATGTCACAATGCAACAGCCTATTTTTTTTTTTAAACTATTTTAATCACAAAAAACAGAACCAATGCCACAGTGGACAATAATTGGAGAAGAAAATTGGATTTAAAGGGGATATATTATGTTTTTTTGTATTTTTTTAAACCAATCTTGGTCACCTATAGAACAGCAGTATGTTTTACAACCTGACTAAAAGAGAACATTGTCAATATTTATTATCTGGTGCTATACAGAAACATGCAAAGAGCGCAGGAGAGTGGTACATTTGTTTTTTTAACATAATCAAAGAAAAAAGAGCACTTTACATCCTTAAACTTTTTGTATGATATAATTTTACTACAATTTGAAAAATGTCTGTGAGGAATCAGTGGAAACAGAGCTGTACACTGTTTCTGTATAAATGAATGAGAGCAGACTGGATGCAGAGGGCTTGCTGCTTGGTAAGAGCTTCTTGGAGTGGGCGGGGCTAGGGAGAGGGACAGGGTAAGTAGGAACAAGCAGTTTGGAGAATACAGGATTTCTCAAATGTGCACAAATGAAACAAAACACAACTCCAGATATGTTTTTGATGAGGAACATTATAACATAGGAGCAAGCTCGGAAAAGTTGATTTTGCAGAATAGGGGACATTTAAATGTATAATATGCAGCATTTCCAGCTAAATAAAGTGGCCTTATTAGCAAATCCCCAAACTTCAAAGTATCAGCCAATAAAATCACTTACCTGTGAGTCTGTTCTTAGCCACGTTGAGCTCTGAGAGCGCCCTCTGCAGGTCATCTCCCCTCCTGTTGGCCTCAGACAGCTGCTCCTCCATCTTCTTCAGCTGGGAGTCTGACAGCATCTGCAGTAGGAGATGGTAGGGTTACAGAAACCTAACCTACTGTAAGCAACTTTTCTTTGCTCCTTATTCAAAGCAACAAATAATCTGCAGAGAGTCCATGCAGATCAACCAATGACATCATCAGGACACGCCCCATTCATTTGCATTTCGGTGACAGAAATCAATCAATAAATAAATGATTGAATAAATAAAGATGAATTTATAAATAATAAAATAAGTAGTGGTGGGACTCGAGTAAAAAAAATCTAATTTATTACAGGCTTTGTAATTAATTAATCGCGATTAATCGCATTTTTATCAAATAGCAATATTTATATGTCAGAAATAAAATATAGGAGCTTATTTGTATGTTCTGGCGTATTTTAACTTGATTTCAAACTAACACTGCAGTCAAACAGGGCAGTAATCAGCGTTTGTGCATCGACCTCCCGTGCACGTAGTAACACGCGGCGCGCCTCTGTGCTCCGCGTGTGACCTCCGCGTGGACCTGTCCTCTGTCCTTCGCGTCTGAACCAAACGGACTGCTGTCTCCTGTGTGCGTCCATGCAGCAGTCAGCTGTGAGAAAGATCGGAGACACGATGAGTGGCGCCTTGAAGCAGTGCGGCCGACCTCTGCCCCACAGTTACCTGTCGTGCAGTCTGTAGGCACATTATCCAACTGTTCACAGCTGAAATCCACACAGATTTGTTGTTTTGGTCAGTGTGGATGTCCAGCACTGTTGTGCATGAACGAGTTCAAATGAACGCGTTCACTGAACACGTTCATTCACGTTCAGAACTTGAACGTGAATTTGTTCAGATTATGTGAGATGAACGACGTACGTCACATCAATTAAACGTCGGAATTTGTTTTCACCTGAGTCGAGTGACGAGGTCTGATCGCACTTTTTAAACAACGCTGTCACTCACTGCCCACGGGCTCCACTCCAAAACTGCACCGCTTCATCAGAGAGCGCTTGTGTGCGCAATGCATCTTGGGTAACGTAGTGTGAAGCCAAAGGTAGTCGAATCTAATATCTTTGGCAGTGCAAGTGAAGGCACAGAGAACACAGACGATGCTGCCTCTAACTATGATCATTTACAGACATTTTACACATTGTCAGGCAAAGACTCTGACGAAAAAAATTACCTTTCTGTGCAAGCTTATATATGCAAAAACGTCCATTTTGTGTGATAGAATTTAAGGGCGCACTCACACTAGGGCCATTCAAACCGTGCTGTGCCCAGGTAAGATTGGGGAGGGGTCTGAGTCCCCCGCCGGCCCGCACTCCCACCTGCACAAACGATCTGTGCCGTGGCCCGGTTACGTCATCACCTCTGAGAGCGACAAGCTGCTACGTCATCGTGATGCGCAGTTTGTTTACAAGCTGAGCGAGCCGCTAACACTTTTAAAACCGGTGTAGTGGAAAACGTGAGACCAGCGGCATGAAGTATCTGTGCTGTTTTGATTCTGCTTTGAGTCTCGTTCGTGAGACGTGGTCTTCTCTCACACGTTTGGAATAAACCACATACGAGGAGCAGCGAAGGCACCGCAGACGATGAGAGAGGATTCAAAACTACTGCCGCTGTCTGTTCTCTTCTTCAGAAAGGTGAGCGCAAGTCGCTGGCATTGGTACGAGTGTTGATAATGGAGTTTATTCACTTTTTACCGAGAGAAGAACAGTTGTATAGATGACACGCCTCATAGTCGTGCGTGCGCGCATGCATGAGCAACCGCGCCGTGCCGTGGCCCACCTCCTCCAACCGTGCCAAAGTCCTGAAGCGTAGGCAACCGTAGCGTGCTTTAGGGGCGTTCCGGACTTGGGCACGGTTCATTGGCCTGGTGTGAGTACACCTTAAGATCTACAGTGAGGCTAGAAGGTAGATGTATAGTGATAGAAGTCATAGTTTGAAAAACAAGTTCAGCCTTTCATTTACATATCTCACCTAAAAATAACATGAACTGAACTTTGAACTAGTTCAAAATTAAAATTGTGAACTATGAACGTGAACAGTTCACTGTGAACATGTGTGAACTGAACTTTGAACTAGTTCATGAAAAGTGTGAACTTGCACAACACTGATGTCCAGCCCTGGTTACTGTGCTCCAGAAACTAGGTCACTGAGAAAAGTTCCATAGACAAGTGCGATTAATTGCGTTTTTTTTTTTTTTTTTTTTTTTCACGTTAAGTCTCTGTAATTAATTAATCATGATTAACGTGTTAACGTCCCAGCCCTAAAAATAAGGCAAAAACAAATTAAAGTAAATGCAGAAATAAATACAGAAAGAGAATAATTATAGGACTTAATTTAGTTATTTTAACCAAAACTTACGTTTTCATTTAAAAACATATATTTTTATTTCAGCATCTGTTGTCCTTTTTAAATAATTAGTTGTCATTGAGAGCATTTATTTATTTATTGGTTGGTTTGGAAGTTTTGATCCTCCATATCAGAACTAATTAAAAGACGTTACTAGTAAATAAACTACATAATGCTACTTCAGCACCGGCTTTTCCCATAGGCAAAGTAAGCAACAGTATAGGGCCCCACAGGCATTACAGGGTCCCCACACTATAGCATTGTTTATATATTTGACAGATTCTGCAACCATGTTTGATTTTATTTTTTGGTTGTCTATTTGTAATTTTTGTATCTTGCTACGTCCTGTAATTTTAGAAAGAGTTAATCTTAAACTGGGAGCCTATCCCAATAAGGCGTTTTACTGTTTACCTGGGGCCCCTCTTATAAAGTTCATAATATTTGCCAGTAAAAACTGAAAGTTTTCATAAATAAAAAAGGGTATACTGTGTTAATTCTTGCTTAGTGTACAAAATGACTGAGAGCCTTGGCCCCCAAACCCTGCATAGGGCCCCCCAAGTATGGGCCCCCCAAGTATACAGGACCGGCACTGGTACTGCGTGGTCTCCATACCTTGGCCTTGTGCAGAGTGTCCAGGGACGCCCCCAGCTCATCCAGCTCCATCCTCAGACTCTGCTTCTCCTTCTCCAGCTTGGCCCGGGTCCTCTGCAGAGCCTCGCACTGCTCGCTCAGCTCGGCCATCGCCTCGCCGTGACGCTTCTTCAGCGTCGCCATCAGGGTCTCCGATTGGACCGTGGTCTCCTCCAGGTCACGCCTCAGACGCAGTAGCTCCGCCTCCCGCTTCTTGTTTACCTCCAACTGTGACAGGAATACCAAATATTTGTAAACTTTACATGATTTTTTATATAGAATTTGGTAACTTTTTCAAGAATTAATCATAAGCAGATATTCAAAAGTGCTTTGAAGCCAGTATGCTGCTTTGAAAATTTCTTATAAGATGAAAAACAAAACACTCCTATTTGAAGAGAATATTTGCAACTTCCATCTCAGTAAGTTGTAAGTCAGATTTGTTTATCGAAAGATTTATTTCTCGTGTCCGTCCCACTTTGTCCCACCAAATCGCACAACTTGTCCCATTTTTACTCCTTTTTGAGGTGGTCACACTACATACAAGGTACAACAAAACTGCATAGATGGTCAGATGAAGGGTTAGACCAGGCGGCCAAACTGACCCACATATAGATTTTTTATTTATTTATTTATTCACTTAGTTGTTTCATTTTTGTGGCAGGAGGAAACCTGTACTAGGAAGTAGAACATACTTACTTCCTGGGCCCCCGTACAGACCCAGGAATCAAACCCAGGACCTTCTTGCTTTGAGACAATTGACGTTTTTACTAGCCACAATTCAGTTAATTACATTTTTGTATATATTTTATAGTATTCTTAGTGAATATTATAAAATATACACAAAAATTGAAAGTAATGTTAAATATAGTTTTACATATGAACAGGGATTTATCAGTGCATTTGATATAATGTCTTTTTAAACATTTATAAAACATTATTTGGTTTTAATTACTGTATTTTTTTCTTCTGATCATAACACTGATGATTACTAAATAAATACTAAATAGCATATATTCCAAGCAACATAAATTCATGCCCAACCTATAAAATTAGATTTAAGTATGCATACAAATCAACCAACTAACTATCCAAATTGACGAGTGGGTGTACTTGTGTTACCAGCCAAAATGAAAAACTACCCGCATTTGGCTAGTAGGCTAGTGTTAATGTCAAGCTCTGGTTGTACACAACTGGTCAGAGCGGGAATTGAATAGCCACCTGATTTGTTGGTGATCCACTTAATTTCCTGCACCATTATTACCCTTTAAAATGATATGGCTACACAGACAGAATGGTAAAGTCCCCAGCAAGTTCTTTTCCAGAGAGATCATCAGATGCCCATCTGAGCTTCCCTCAACATTGCCATAACACTTTTTACCACTAGATGGGGCCCTAAATTAGAACTATGATACTATTTGCCGCTGTTTGGTATTTTAGTCAATGTAGCAGTAATAAGCGTTCCATATTTTTTGATTTTTTATAGTAAAAATGCCAAATACTGTATCAGTGTTTATGAATATCACTAACAGGAAAGACAGCTCTTATATATTGTACATATGCATAAAGCATAAAGCAATGCAAAGGTGACAATGATCAGACAGTAGAAGTGTATTGCTGGTTTAAATGCCCAGTGCAGTACTATGTACTGTATATAGCTGACCTGTGATGCAGTGACCCCTCCAGCCTCCTCCAGTCGGTCTGTGAGGTCCTCCAGTTCTCTGCTCAGGTCTGCTCTCTGCTTCTCCACCTGAAGCACAACGATTAGAAAGAAGGATTTTTAGTCTTGATAAGTTCATTAAAATACTCTGCCCCCCCCCCAAAAAAAAAAAAAAAAACAATAACAAGAAAACAAAACAACCCTAATATTTCTTTGGACCACCTTTAAATTTGATTATGTTACACCTTTGCTGTGGCATTGTTTCGATAAGCTTCTGCAGTGTCACATTTATTTCTGTCCAGTGTTGCATTAATTTTTTGCCAAGATCTTGTACTGATGATGGGAGAGTTGAAAAAAAAAAAAAAAATATTCCATTGATAGAATTACCTGGGACCTCATTTATAAAGCTTGTGTACTCCCAAAATGAGGGCTGAAACTTGCGTACGCCATTCTCTGCACCAGCGTTGCTATTTATAAAAATCAAACTAATAGAACGTGAAACCTTGCGTAGTCATGCAAGCTTTCATCCTTGCGTACACCGTACGCACCTTTCAGAGACACGGCACAGAGGCAGGAGAGGATAGAAGTGAAGGAAGTCTTATGTTTGGTGCATTTGATACAGTTCACTTTCACTTTATATCCCCAAGAAAATCAAAGAATTACACAAAGATGGGAGCATTTAACCACCAACAGTGGCTAAAACACAAAAGTGTATGTGTCATTAGGGGGTTTCGAAGACGTGCGAGCTCGTGCACCAGAGCGCAGTGGCACTGGCTCTGCTTAAAATGTCCGCTTGGAGCCTGGTAAACGGAAAGCAGGGATGATTCCTGAAGAATAACTGGGTACTTTTATGAAATAAATGCTGGACATAAATGTAACTCCCACAAACGGTTCACACAGGTCTGTGTGGTTTTCACAACGCGTGTCATTGTAATAATATAGGTTGGAGAAGCAGTGTCCAGGTGTGTCCAGGTGTGCGTACGTTGGGTTTTTGAAATCTGAATATTTTCTTGCATAAGCAACTTTTGGCTTTTGGCGTATTTGAACCTTTAGTAAAAATTCCACACACAGTTTTATAGATGAGACCCCTGGTCATTCAGTATATTCAGGTATTCAGCTGACCTCACTCTCTGGGCACATAGACCAGACCAATTGCAGCAACCCCAGATCTTAGCACTGCCCCCACAGGCGTATACGGTAGGCACTAGGCATGATTGGTGCATCACGTCATGTACCTCTCTTCTTACCCTGATGTGCCCATCTCTTTGGAACAGGATAAATCTGGACTCATCAGTACGGTGGCCCTGTGGTGTAACATCAGGAAAGAAAAGTACTAGAAAATACTAGAATAAAAAAAGCAGAGGAAGATATACTAAAGATATAGATATACATAAAAAATTCATGTTAACATTCATACATTCATAAAAATGTTCATTATATATTAAAAAGGAGCATCATCCAAAAAAATTTTGTCCACAAGAAAAATAAAAGCAAAATAAAAAAAACATGTCACAAAATCTTTATTTTCTATACAAAAAATTTGATAAAACAAGATAAAAAAAAAATTAAACAACCTTTTAAAAATTAAGACATGGCTTTTTTTTTTTTTTTTAAATTGACTCTTTTTTAATTTTTAGACGTGGGTTTCTTCTTTTAATTAACACATTTAAAAATCTTCTGCTTTTATTTTTCTAGTGGACAGTTTTTTTTTATTTTTTTTATGATGCTCCTTTTTAATCTAGACATTTATTTTCATTTTTAATGTATCCTTTCTTTAAATTTGAGGGATGGGTTTCTTTTTAAGTCAAAATTATATATTTAAAAAAATGTACCTCTGCTTTTTTTTAAAAACAATTTTGATGTTGCACCTCAGGGCCACCGTACATCAGACCACATGACCTTCTTCCACCCATGCAGTGATTATCCAATGGGAGGCTCTTACCTATTTGCTTAGTTAAGTCCAGGTGGTGAAGTTTTTTGGTCAGGCAGTGTATTTCAAACAATGTTTTATTGTTATATTCATGAATGAAACATGTCTGAAAAGCCAGCAAAAGTGCTCAACATAAAGCTTGTCTTAGTCAAAGCAAAAGTCGAAATCAAAGACCCAAAACTTAAGTTAGTCAAAGATAATATGAAAATAAAACAAAACAAAATAAAATGGATCATACAAACTACTCAGTTGCACAGACCGCTAATGTTTCCTGGTGTCAGATAAGCGGTCCACTTTATTAGGTGCACATGTTCTTATGATGAGCTGTGTTTTCAAACTCTCAGTACATAAAGTTGCATAATTACAAAGAACGCACCTTTACTCCATAAACTAAAGTTAAAAGGAAAGTGTAAAAAACATAATGCATAGGTGTAAAAAGGCCTGGTATTAGCATCTTTTAGCTAATTTAGCGCTGCTCTTTACAACCCACATGGGGTGAGTTTATGA
The DNA here is from genome assembly GCA_020698575.1 of Bostrychus sinensis. NCBI lineage: Eukaryota > Metazoa > Chordata > Actinopteri > Gobiiformes > Eleotridae > Bostrychus > Bostrychus sinensis. Next base: position 3,521,317 of record CM036260.1, read on the forward strand.
TGCTGGCCATTACATGCACCAACAGACGCACGAAGCAACAAAAGCACTTGTTTTTACGTCTCTCTTTTACACATGCTTTAAAATGGACAAAAATGTTGAAAGTGATTTAAAAGCGCAGTATGCCGACCCTGATCACAGATGTCAGCTCACCTCGGGCACAAGCAGAGACAACACACAGAGCTGCAGTCACTCAACACTCTGCTCTTACTGGTGCTCTGGGTCAGGACTAGTGGATGAAGCTAATGCTGCTAACATGCTAATGCTAATGGATGACTTATGTAGAACATGCCAAGCGACACGAATCAAGCAACTGTCAATCAGGGAGAAAGATTTGATACTTGACACTTGAGGGAAATAGATCCAGGCACAAAGGTCGCCTCTAAATATTTGCAGTGATTTCCTTTCGGACATTCCTGGAGCATTCCTGGGCACAAGAGACTTTGGTGAGGGCTGGTGATGCACACAGAGCAAACTGAGCTTAGAATAGAGATTTTGTAGCTTTCACTTTGAGTCCACCCTAAGTATCCTAAGCACTATTATGGTTAACTTCATTAAAAACAAACTTTTTTTTCAGGATTCCTATAACTAAAATGATCCATGCTTACCGCTAACAGACTTCCTGTTAGTTCCATCACCTCTGGTGTGGGAGGTCAGGGGTTTGATTGCTCACATAGATGAGTGCGTCCTGGTAATGGATGGAAGTGCTATTTTGACTTTGACTTTACACATGGGGCTAAAATTCACTTTTACACGTGGCTCCTCCTAACTTGAATATTATAGATTTTATAGCCTGGAATAACAACTTCAATTTTACAGAATATTTGAATGTATTTTATCACACCAGACTCTTCACTACGAGCTGGAGCATAAGAACGTGTATTTACAAAGTGAACAGTGCCCTCCATAACCTACAGTCTAGTGGACTGAGGGGGGCCTTGTGGTCAAACAGGGGAACTGCAGGTGTGTGTGGGTCAGAGCATATTCAAAATTGGCAAAGTGAAATCACGGACATGACTTCATCATCAGTCAAACAGGAATATAAATTTGAGAAATACTTGTTATGTGAGAATCTTAACTAGGCAGGCCATCTGCAGTTTTAGAACAAATAAGAGCAGAATTTCCAAAGTCATTGATCGGTATAAAGGTCTGGAAAGACATCTGAGAATTTGTAATTTGTATGACAAACCTGAGGTGGTGAGATGTAGAAAAAAATATTTGCCAGGATTTTGTTTGGGGCATCCATCGATGTATAAGCTTGTACTGTTGCTACAGTTGGAAAGAACAAGGATTGTTTGTGGGCTTGGTGCCTTTTTGAGGGGGGTTCTTCCACTGTATCAGTGAGTGTATTGCTTTGTCTGTGATTTGTGTTTGTGCTCCATATCATGAATACAATCATGGTCATGAGCAAATAAATAAATAAATAAAAAGAGTCATGGAGCTCGGCTTAAACAGACATAAGAAGATTATTGAAAGGCTGCTCAGTAACTGTTGTACTGTTATCATCAGTAAGACTGGTGATAAATCCTCAGTGTACAGTGTGGGGCAGAGGGAGCTCTCTCTGCTCAGGTGAAGACCACCTGTCTGTGGATTGTGTATCACATGATTCATGTCTTGCAATCACAGACACGGGACTGACTTTTCAATCCCAGCTGCTCCTGAAGCTTCGCTGACTGCTCCCGTCCCGGACCTTAGAAAAGCAGAAAGCCAACTCGTGTTTAATGTTCTGTTAAAGCTCTGGGTTTATGTGCTGTGTTTGTTATTGGGCTACAGATCCTGAGTTTCATACTGCAGAGGATAAAAAGCATGGTTCCCAGTGTTGCTCTCAACATTCTGTTCTGTCTGACTGTTTACTTTCTCCACTGCTCTTCTCAGCAGCATGTTACCGTAATGCCCTGTGTAAGCTGCACACTCGCACACGTATAGATGTGACTGCTACCGTAAAGACTAGTATAATCGTACACTCAAAATTCTCAGGACGCTTGGGACTCAGTATGTTTTTGCTTGACCGCCTGCACCTGCACAAGACCACGTCAATACCCAAAGGATTATGGGCGGGGCAGGACCCACGGGATTTCCCGCCCACTGCAGGTCTCTCCCGTGCAGCTCTCTGCTCTCTCCTTCTCTGTGTGCTCAGCTCAGGGAGGAACAACTTCTTTTCTCCACTCTCCTCTCATCCTCATTCAAGCTAAGCTTTGGGAAGTAAATATACATTTTTCTGGCCTTTTTGAGTAAAATGTCAATACTGTCAAGCATTTACATCGCACGTGTTGCCCATAGAGCACTAAAGTGCCATATGTAATTAGGGTATATTTAATGTCCTTAGTGGTTTTTAATTTTTAACTGTGAATATCTCCGTGATTACTGGACGTATCAACATGAAACAAAAACTGTAGGAAAACTTAAGGTCTTATCTTTCCTACAGCGTGAATACCTGCATGTGTCTATAGTCTACAAAATAGATCGCACAATGACAATTTGTTAGAGTCACACAGGTGCTACCAAATATATTTTAAGGTCGCCCTGACTTAATTTTGGTCACATATGCAACTAAAATGGTTGCAATTTTGAGCCCTGGGGAAGTAGGGGGGTTACTGGGTGGTGTTGTAGAGTCATGACGAGGTGCTACAGTCCAAGGCCAAGGTATAGTAAAAAGAGTAAAAAGAGGGGACTGGATAGAGACAGAGACTGTGACTGGACACTGCTGAAAGCTACACTGTAGCAGTCTGTGTTGGGTTTACTTGGTCTAAACCACCACTGATCACTGTTTTTCTATTAAATATTATTTTTATATAGAATAGTTGGTGAAAATATGTAATTTACAATCAGATTGAAAAAAAAAAATATATATATATATATATATATATATATATTTTGTTCCATTATGAGTTTGATAATATTCTAATTTCAGAATTTTAGCGCTTAAGAGTCCTCAGACCTTTGGATTTGTTCTTTCAGAAGAACAAAAAAATTGGTAAATGCTAAAAATCTTCCTAAGTGGAGTTCAGGTACAAATTTGCAAGTAAGAAAGTGTCATGAATGAGGCTCATTGTCCCTCTCTCACCAAGGTAATGCTACACTGCACCGACCTGAACCTCTAATTCAGGGGTAAATGCTCTATTCAATAAGTCACAAAACCCAAATATCTCTCAATATGGTAAAGATTACGAATGAACCTTACCATTACCAACAGGTAAACCAGTCAATACAGCCTTTGACCCTATCTCACAATGGTAACTTTTTGCGATCCAAACCTGCTAATTAACTCCGGACTGTTATGTGGCTCTTTTTTTTGGCACCTATTGCAGCTTTTAACTAAATTTTGGTGTTTTTTTAGTTGGAACAATGCTACCAATTAGCAAGTCATTCATGTAAGCCAGCAAGTAGTAGGCAATTTATAAAAAGTGCAAGGCGAGAACTGACTTAATATGATTAAGAACATGTGCCAGAATTTGCAGGTGCATGTACAGAAACTTTACATTACACCATAAAAGTTTAACAAGTCTCTGCAGCAATCCTGGTTGCTCTGAAGTTTATTTTACTCTTGGTATTTTGTTTCACGCATAACGGCTGCTTAGATTCTGATGTAACCCAAACCTAAACCCTACATTTTTGGAGTTCTCCTCTACTGTACTTGACGTAAACGACCGTGCAGCAGGCCGACATTCCTTTTGGGAGAAGATCCGTGGAGACTAGTGTGTTTGTCTGTCTGTGAGGCCTGATGCTATCTGAGCTGCTGGACGTGAGGTAGAGGACCAGAACAATGGGGGACCCTGTCTGCTGCTGGAGGGGGTGTTGTCTTAAGGCCGTGGAGCAGATAAAGATGTACAGGTTGCTGCATGTTGAGGTGAGGGGGAAGGAGGTGGTTGTGAGGAGGGGGTCTGCCATTAGGATACCACCCAAAGAGGGGTGAGAAGTGGAAAGAAAACACCCGGAGGCCTGCTGTCACTCCAGTCGACACCCAGGGAAAATATGTACTGAGACATTATAGAAGGCTTAAGAACAGCCACTTTTAGATTTGAAGAGCATCTCAAGTGAAATAACAAGCACTTCAGCTAAATGTCCCTGCCATGATGGTCCTAACAACATAACAGCATCCTGAAAATGGGAAGACCTGAGCAATTTATATATATATATTTATTTATATAATAAATAACAGCAATCAGCAAACTTTTAGGTCTAAAACTAAACCTTAACCCTATCAGGACCTAAAGAAAGTCTGACATAGTATATTAAAGCACTAAAACTATGTGTTTACACAACTGTTTTCATTCCTCAACCAGGCAAGAACATGCCACTTCAGAACCTATGGTCAGCCTTTCCCAAAGTCAAGATCTTTGCAGCCCCCTTAAAAAGTAAAACAATTCCACACAGACCTCCAACAGTAAAACGTCACTATATTCAAAAGTCTATGCTTTTTTTTTACCCATACAGTTTTATAAAAACATTACAAAAACACACTGGACTGTTAACAAAAAAAAAAAAAAAAAAAGCTTAATTAAGTATTATTTTAAAATAAATGCTTCATTGTAATTAATGTGATGTCTGGCAGCCCCCCTGCAGTACCTTTGTGGCCCACCAGGGGGCCCGGACTCCACTTTGGGAACCACTGTTATAGTAGGTGATGCACAAGCTTTAATAAAATCACTCATTCATCTTCTTGTTCTGCTTATTGTTATTAAGGATTGAAGGTCCTGGAGGCTATCCCAGTAACTCTGGGCCTTAGGCGGGGTACACCCTGGACAGTTAGTCACAAGGCTTACACAGAGACATACAAAGACAGAAATTCACTCTCACTTTCATTCACTAGGGGACATTTACAGACACCCGTTCAACACATGCATGCATGTGACAGTGGGAGGAAGCCAGAGTACCTGGATAGAACCCAAAACAACCCACAGAACATGCAGACTCCACCCAGAGAGATTGCGTGTGTGTTGGCCGGCCCCATCAAACCCAAAATCTCCTTGTTGGGAGACGAGCATACTCTGCCACGGTGCCTCCTTTAATAAAATGTGTTCAGAATTATCAAGACCACCACGCCGTGGTATAGCTTTGTTGGTAGAGCAGTTGGTGCATATGCACAGCAACTACAGCCTGCCTCGGCATTATAGGTTTGAGTCTGTACTCTCACACTGAATGTCTCTCCCTGCTCTCTCTCTCCCATGATTTCCTGTCACTTCTCGACTACACTATCTAATAAAGCCAAAAGGGCCTAAAAATGTCCTGCAATGCCTTTGGCAAACAGAGAAACAAAGGTCAGGATGTTTTTTTTTAAATGAGGACAGCCATTAAATCTCTTTATTAAATTCACTCTGTAGCCAGTGCCATCTTGGTTATTTTTGATAGGAGATTATCTTCTGCTTCTGTAAGACGCTCTGCAGATAAATGGCTGTCATAGACCAGTTCCAAATCAACTGACAAGAAAATGTTCTCTATGACACTCTGACTGCTTAAGTCTTAGCATGTTCCAATGAACAGTCCAAAATATGGTGCTTCAAATGATAATTTATTAGGCTCCATTAAGCCAATATCCAACACAAAACAATCACAAATTGGACCATACAACTTGGTCAATAAACACTATTTTTATTAAGCAACACTTAATATAAGACAAACATATAGTGTTACGTGGTGAAGGGGGATATCATCATTAAAACTTACAAAATGGCTCCAACAGACACCACAAACTATTTTCTTCCCATTACTGACCTTTCTTGAAAATGTAAAGAAAAGCAAGACCATTACTTTTTAAGTTATCTTAGTAAGAGTCATACTTATCAACAAACCCACACTGGGAGGAACATAACCTCCTCGGCAGAGAGAAGTATACTTTCCCCTTTTAAAACAGTACTCTTAACTAAAGTTGTGACAAGAAATAATATAAAAGCAGTAAAGTATTTAATCTTTTCTGAAACAACAAGTAACTGACATGACCACCTGAGCAGATTTATGGGACCAGACGTGTTATTTGTAAACCTTTTAGTTCAGGCAGATACTTAAGGAGCAAAGAGGTAGACTATGAGAAACGAGTGTTTGGGGGAAGAAGAAACAGAGATATATGATTTAAACAGAAGAGGGGGTAGAGGATGTGGGTCTGGTGCCTCTGGGCTGGTCCTGTTTGGTAATGAGAACCACCAGGACCAGAGCCGCTCAGTTTATTATCACACGTGTGCGTGGTTTGAGCAGAACATGTGGACACAAACACTAACAACAGCACACATGGATCTACTATGACTGACTGAAACTGCATGTGTCAAGTCTAACTGTGCTGCTGGTTGCTGGTTCAACTTCCATATAAGGGTGTGTGGGTTGCTGATGTTGTTATTGTGAGAATGGAGCTGTGAGTCAATTCTACTCTCTGAGGCTTGTTGGTGCTTTACATTTCAATATGTGGTTTGACATACAGAACTGGTTCTAAAGGTTTTTGTTTATTTTTGTCTTTGTCCTGCAGTGTGACACAGCTTTTAAGTAGAATACAAAGTATGTTATATAATAATAATTTAAAAACCTTTTGTATTAAAAGTGAAACAAAATATTTTCTTAAGCAATTCACAATTTTAAGAATAACATGTTGACATTCACTACAATTTGGCCATTTTGAATTCTTGTCATGAAATAGTCAACATGTCTGTTGAATATTGAATGATTTAGCATATCTTTCCAAGTGAAAAAAAGGGAAGGAAGGGATTCTGTACCATTTTGAGATACAGACCAAATATACTAACTGCACTCACTAAAAGAACAAATGATTACAGTTGTTTTTGGCAATTAAAATACAAAAACACACAATAAAGCTGTGTTAGCCAGACGTACTGGTAATGAATAAGTATTTCTCCTCTCCAAGAGGATATTTAGTCTTTCCAAAACAGAATATTAGTTGAGAACTGACTTCTCATGGAGTCATTTTAGTCACGATGTAATCTTTGGGTTGAAGCCATCTACCTTGCTTTGTTTATGGTAAGATAGTTTTGCTTTTGCTATATTGTAATGTGTTTGTATGTCTGTTTCTCTAGTTGTGCTTTATTACAATAGACATGTTAGGGTTGTGCCACTCTGACTGATCACGCTCATCTGTTGAGTTATTCAAAATGAAAATGTAAGCTAACAATGGGATGTTTTTATGTTCTGTTTCTAAATCAGTCATTCTGGTCTGTTTTGTTTTAAAGAACAAAAGTTATTTTTCTAAATTAATTTACTACAATCTTTATAGCACATGACCCATTAACAATCTGGTAAACACTGAACTAAGGCATAGTTACCTAAAGTCGGGCTGTAATTGGTTTCCATTCTTGCAACACTCCCATTGTCAGTCCACACAAATGGATAATTGTCATCACCCAGTGGTAAGAAAATGTTTTTAAACTACACTGCCTATAAAAAGTATTCACCCCTCTTAACATTTTTCCTTTATTTTTGCCTCACAACCAGGAGTTTAAATGGATCATTGGGAGGTTTATTTCAGTCACTTTACATCACATGACAACAACTATGAAGATGCAAAATAGTTATTATAGTGACTCAAACAACAAATATTACAGAAAAACAGAAAGCTTAAATGTGCAGAAGTATTCACCCCCTTTTCAAAGGGGCCCCTAAATAAGATCTGGTAGTCACAGACATAGTTAGATAAGGTCAACCTGACTGCAGTTCAATTGTCATAATGCCACAAAACACAATTTAATTCATCATTACAACATGTAAAAATAAGGAAACACACCAAACCTGCCTAAAGAGGACCATCTAAAACTCACAAGGAGTGCATTTATCAGAGAGGCAACAATAAGATCAAAGGTGACCCTGAAAGAGAAGGAGAGCTCCACAGCAGAGACTGTTGTATCTGTCCACAGGACCACTCTGAACCATACACTCCACAGAGCTGTGTGGAGGAGTGGCCAAAAAAAAAAACATTGCCTGGAGAAAGTAATAAGAAAACATGTTTTGTGTTTGCCAAAAGGCACGTGGGAGATTCCCCAAACATGGGAAGGTCCTCTGTCAGATACTATTAACATTAGCCATCAATGAAAGATGCTGTAGCACAAACCTAGCACCTGACTGTGCCCTGTCTCTAAAGTGAAGCCTGGTGATGGCAGTGTCCTGCTGTGGGGATATTTGTCATGGGTAGGTACTGGGAAACTGGTCAGAACTGAAGCAATGAAGGATGGAGCTAAACACAGGACAATTTTTGAATAAAATGACTCAAACAGCAATACTTCTGCACACATTTTTTATTTTTTCATATTTTTTGTTTGCTTCACAATGAAAACTATTTCACATCTTCATAGTTGTTGTCATGTGAAGTAAAGTGACTGACATAAACCTCCCAATGATCCATTTAATACCAGGTTGTAAGGCAACAATAAAAGTAAAATGATAAGGGGGTGAATACTTTTTATAAGCAGTGTATGTGTGGATGTTTGGATACAGCCTTGAAATGCAGTTTGGTGTATCCCACATACCTTGACTCTCATGGCCCTCTCTGCATCCAGCTCCTCCTCCAGCTCCTCGATCCGTGCCTGAAACACACACAACAGTTAGTGCACCATTTAACCACTATTCTCACAGAAAAGAAAACAACTTTAAGAAAACACTACAGAGCTGCTCCCCCTGCTCTTTCAGTCCCCTCCATCATGCTGACAGCACACATGGGACGTCCCGTCTGTGGATGGCTTATTTCAGTGTTGTGTGGTCAGTCCAGTTCAGACCTGGACTCGCTCTGGGGATTTTGGTGTACCTCTGGATTTTTCCTCAGGTGGTAATTTAGCACAAGAATGTGTCTGCCCACGGTCATTATGTGTGTGCTCTGACCCTGGATTGTCACCCACACACAAACCAACGCCTTCCAGGACTTTTGAAGAATTCTGATTGTTCTGGCTTTTCTAAATTCAGCACTGTGCCTTTCTATGACATCAAGCTTGAAATACAGTACAGTCAGCTAGATTAGGTGGATGGTGACAGTTAGTGTTTGTAAATAGATGGCTGTGTTCAAAGGTATGGACCCTAAGCTAAACACATTTTCAATGAAGAAATTAGCATTAGCCACCCAATATTGAAGCGTAAATTATGAATAATCACAATGGTTTTGGAAACTGACAACTAATCGACTACATGCAAGTAATGTCAGAGCCTGGTTAGAAAACATTAGCTAGTATAGCCATTTTAGCAGTTAGCATATGTAATTAACATATATGCTTATTTTCATTGTCAGTGTATGCTCTATATTCCATCAGTCACTACCAACCCTACTTTTCTAAGTTTACTTTAGCAACTGGAACTTACTATCAGATCTGAATGCTATTATTCAAAGTAAATGTTAAAAAATATATCAATAACAACCATTTATTTCTGCTGTTTAAAAGCATCCAATTTATTATTTTTTGTTTGCATCTGTAGCTTTTAATTAAAATAATGATGTTCCGGTACTAGATTTCTGTACCAGGAAGGTCTTGAGACAGTGAAGAGTTTTCTACAGAAAACTTTCCACTTCATCTAAAAACCTTAAATGGGCTCTTTGACCAGGTCGACACTTTGCTTGCAGTGTTTTCGTGTCGTTTGGCAGTATACATGCTAATACACAGACCGAGAAATTTTGTTTTCCTCATACCTGTTTGTGTAATCGTTTGTAAGCACTGACCAATCAACAAGCCCTCTACATCCAGTCTGCTCTCATTTATTTATTCAAAAAATGCTGTACAGCTCTGTTTCCACTGATTCCTCACAGCTATTTTTCATTTTGTAGTGAAATAATAATAATAATAATAATAATAAGAATAAGAATAAGAATAAGAATAATGCATCAGTCTTATACAGCACTTTTTAGGACACTCAAAGACACTTTACATTATTCATTCACTCCCCAGTCCCCATACTTGGTGGTGGTAAGCTACTTGTATAGCCAAGGACACAAAAAAAGTATGTCTGTATGTCAGCAGGGCTCGAACTCGGGGCTCGAACACCAACCCTCGGGTTAGTGGGCAAACATCTCTACCAACTGACCTACTGCCGCCCTGAAATGGCACCATACAACAAGTTTGAGGAATAAACACGCTTTTTTCCTCTGTGTTTAAAAAACAGCGACACTAAATATTGAAAACTAGACACCCTTTAGATAATAGTATTAAGAAAAACAAAAAAACTTACATATCCTTCTGAGCACATACTGTCATTACTAGATGCTTTAGTGCATTTATAAGCTAAAGGGATTTTCTTTGTTCACAGACAACACCATGTCCCTTGAGGGCCACCATAGTCATTCACATACTCTAAAAAGGAAAAGTCTGATTGTCATCTTCACTTTCACCACCAGATGTTGATGAAGACCATAAAACTACAGTCTCCCCCTTTGAAGTAGACATGTTGTGTTGCAGATGACTGCTACTCATAAACATGATCTTGTAAACTGTTATCTACCAATAAAACTCTGAACATCAACACTGTAAAACAACAGTAATAAATTAGGCATGTAATCTAATCTAATAACATGCATTAGTAAATAACATGTTTGTGTGGGATCTCCTTTGTGCATGGTTTGTTTTGCTCCAGCTCTAAACCCCCACAGATGATTTAAGGCCATAAATCACCACGGCACACTCATCTGGAGCCAGGGCTGCTCTCTCTTCTGCTAATAAAGATCTGATCGCTCAAGTTTCCGAAGTGCGCTGTCCAAGTCGTGTCATGTACTGTTCTTATCTGGGGGTGTATCGGCATGTCAGTCAGGAAGTGTGTCTGACAGGCGAGACGCCCCGGGACATTCTCAACTAAAACACCTCCGTTTACACACACGTTCATTCAGAGCTGTGGTGAAAGCTAATCACTCCACTACACAAACACACACAGTAGTAGGTAATCTCTGGGAATAAAGAAAACTAACTGGGATACTTTACTATTGTATCAAAGGCCTTAAGAAAGCAACTGTGCAAGAATCCTTTTTGCTATGATTGCTATGATAAACAAGATAACAAAAATAAAAGACATTATAATCAGTTTTTTTTTTTTTTTTATCACTATCAAATATGTTGAAATATGAGAAATTGCTGTGGAGAGATTCCAGACCCATTTCACAAAGTGAATGTTTGATCCAGGCTTAAGTCACAATATAATCAAATACTGAATATGTTTGTTATACCACATATTAAAAATATCTAAAATATCATAAAAAATGATGCCAAATAAAACTGATTCACTGCACTCTAAGAGCACATGATCTCATAAAAAAATTAGGGGAGGGGATTGTAGACCCACTTTTCACAAAGAAAATTGGTATGACTAACTCGGGCAATATCAATATCAGATAGATCAATATCAATTAAATTTTATTCATAATTAACAATTTTGGCTCAAAATGATTACAAACACTTTATAAATGAAACAAAACAATGAAATAAATTGTGTTGTGAATGTTTTGAATGCCCGCTGCCCCTACCAAAACCTGCAGCAATTCTCCTGTAATCTGTAATAAAAATATGTCAGAAGGAAAGCGCAGCAGCAGATGATGACCAGATGAAATCAGACGTGTTTATTTACTCAGACACTTCGGCAGTTAGGCTATCGCTAACGCACTGCTACTGGAAGAAAGCAAAAGAAAAACAGGTCACAGGCTGCAGGTCTGTCTCTGAGCAGCTCTACCCTTCCCTCATGTCATGTCATCCACACACTCACACACAGACCCCTACAGTGCGAGTCACAGAGGCTCTCACTAATTACAACAGCTGATTACTCTGTCAGCTGTGCATCCAAATGAACCATCCTGCACATAGGACTGGGTGGAGTGGACAGTGTTATTTCAACAGGCTCAAATAAACAACACAAGGACATGATAAAACTACTCTTCTTCTTCTTTTGGTAGTTAATGAATAATTATTTTAAATAATCATGATTTCAATTATGACTCTTTCAATAATCGAGCAGCCCAATTTATGCTGATATTGCAATATGATGTAATAATCAATATACTGCAAAAATCTCCATTATATCTAAAAAAAAAGATGTCTGGAATCACTACATTTATTGTATTATTATTTTCTGTTTAGTAAATTGAGGATGATTTTGATCACAAAAGGAAGTGATGCAAGTAGTAACTTCTCACAACAAGACCAGCCCACCATTCAAACCAACACTGAGGTACGTATGTCATTTAATATCAGAGCATATCAGACATGTGACCAGTATAATACACAATTCATTAAACATCAGATGTAATAGTAATGTCAGACTCACGTGCCATCGTAGAGCGTCTGCAGACAGAACAGCCATGGTGAGAAGCAGCCTCTGACTAACTGCCCCCCACACACTCACTTTCTCAGCTCCCTCCAGCAGGTTCAGAGGCCACACCCCTTCTCAATGAATGTACACCCACCCTCCCTTCAGTTTGTCCTGCCCCCTCAGGCTCAGATCTGGTTTGAGTTAGACCCCTCCCCACCAACCTCACAATAAAGCTTGTGGCACTAATGCAATTGGACATTACTGTACATGTGTAGGAGGATTGGGGTTTCCATGAAACACTCACCAAATGCAAGATTTTATGGACTTTGTCTTGGTTTGGTCTTGGAAGATGTCTCACTCATGCACTAATTTCTATAACTGAGATAAGTGAAAGTTGCATTTTCACCAAGAAGAATATAGACCTCTGCCAAGGCACTGGTCCTATCTCACAATGGGTAAAATATAGTGCCCAGGCCCAAAACAAGGGATCTACTAGTTCAGGGCTGAATGCTCTGTGCATTGAAATTCAAAGTCCTTATATCTCACGATACAGAATAACCTTATCTCTATACATAAATCATTTCAAAAACAATCGGTGCTACACAGTTACTGACTGCCTGTCCGCTAACCGCCAATTGATAGGTTTATTTACAGAAGCCCATTATCAGCAGAGTTTAGTGACTAGTGTCGACTGCTGCTGTAAATAGTTATGTCTTGCACATGTGCAGAACCTACCTTAGTTTGAGGTGTCCCAGCCTTTATAGATAAATATATAATTGTAATAAGCTTTTTTCATGTATAGGATTGGATTTGCTGTTTATGCTGTCAGCAGTGTTTACATTTTCTGGCCTCTGTTGTAATGAGTAAATCAGTGGTTTCAGGGTTTGAACTTCATTACTATTACTGCCTGTCTTTGTTGCATCTGATAATGGTTCATAAATGACATTCAGATGTGGCCTAATAATGCCTGATGTCTTCTGCTTATGTGTCAGGGGATGTCCTTTGTGTGGGCAGCTCCATCCTGTGAGCCCTCTCTGCTTCAACAAAAAACAATAGTCACTGTTGGAGATGCATTAGAGAATTAGGAAGATGTCATTATTAATTTTCAGTTTGATAAATGGCCATTGACTGAGACATTATTACATGCTCCCAGAAGATAAAAAGTATTCTTCGTTTGAGAGAGCAAATGGAGTAAATTAAAAATGCTGATCCATCATGTCCTTTTCCTTTGTCAGATATACAGATATATAAACTAACTTGAAAGTGAACACAAATGTGCAAACAGGACACTGGGGCTTTGGTATTTCAAAATGACCATATCCCCATCATCATGACCAGAGAGAGCCTTAGTAAAATTGAGTCTCCTGCAGAACCAAGGGGGTCAAAGACTAATGGAGGTCTGACTTCTGTGTGTGGGGTATACCTGTTTTATGACAGTGTAATAAAAGTGTTAGAGTGAGGGTCTGCAGCTTGTGAGCCCAGAACATCTCTGTCAAACTCACCTCTATGTGACGAAGAACAGAATTTGCTATAAAGATAAACACTGGGGTTGACAGGTCCACACAGAAATACTACAATGTTCTAAATGCACAAAGAGCTCATTTAGAGCTGGGGAGACCACTAATGGTGTGGATAAAGTAACTGTGCTAATGCTCAAAAACTCATGGATCACGTTTCTGTCATTCAATCAGAGATGATGATAGAGACCTCTTTTATTACAACGCCCACATACTTCTTCATTACTTAACTCAGGCTTTAAAGGGGCGCTATTCTACTAACTGGCTTTTCTGACCTTTTAACTATGCCCTTTAACTACTCCTCAAAAACAAACCTGAAGTACTATTTTGTTTTCATGTATACATGTTTGAGTAATCCTGTATGTTGAGGTGCTGGCCTTCTCAGGACCTGGAAATGCTCAGTTCCACATGAAACACTGCATTCTCCAGGAAGTGCTCCTGCATGTTTCTAAAGCCCATATACCACCACTGGACTCATTCTCATCATTTCAGCACTTAAACTGCTGCCACTATGAAGCTGTCAGCTCATTTATCTGTCTTTTAGCTTCATAGCCATGTTAATTAGCCATTATATCATCCTCTATCTGTCCTCCACCGTTCAGTACAAGCACTCAGAGATTCTCCTCTCATGTCTGAACTCAAATCCTCCCAACTTTATTCACATGTAAACTCAAAAGACAAGATCAAGAGGCAGTAATGTCTGTAGAGGGCTTTAGTCAAAGGAAGGCCTCAGTACTGGAGTACTACACGGTAGCACCACTGATATAAACTATGATGTTTGAAATGGGCTGAGGCTGCCGGACTGAAGCAGGTAGGGCCAGCAGGGCCTTAAAGGTCCCATATGATGCTTTATTCAGGTGCTTTGAAATAGTTTTTGAATCCCTTGCATTAGTATTTCATGTTTTATAACTTAAAATAATGTATATATGGAAAACCTCTTCTGCAGGGGAGCTTTACTTTAAGTTTGCAGAGAATGCATGGATTAGGTGTCTGTTGCCCCTGCTGGCAATGGTGGGGAATGGACAGAGCATTGAATTGGCTGTTTAGCACAGCTATTAGCAACATAGCTCTGAAATGATCAGAATGAGTCTGGTGATGGTGTATGGGTGTTTTCAGCTCTTGAGGAAAGGACGGCCTCAGAATACAGGTTTACTCAAACATGTGAATGAGACAGACTACTACTCCAGGAATGTTTTTGAGGATGAAACAATAATATATGGTTAAAAGCTCAATATAGTAAATTTAGCAGAACAGGGGACCTTTAAAGCGTCAGGCACCTAATTCAAGCATTTTCTGCATATGAAATCAATCAATGTAACAGCTCCCCAAAAGAAGACCTAGTTAGTATTTTAAGTTCTAAAACATGAAATACTAATGCAAAGGTGTCCAAAATTATTTCAAAAAACCTGAAAAAAGCATGAAATGTCACCTACAGACCACTTTTTTCAATCATGTTAGTTAAAGATGACAGCCTTGGTGACACCTTTCCTCGCCAAAACTAGACACTTCAGATTATGGCAATAAAGAGAAAATGTACACCTCCATCAAATGCAAAAGTACATGTAATGTAATGGTGCAGTACAAGGCTCTTGTGTTAATTATAAAGTGAAATTCTGTGGTTGTATGCAATGAATCATTGTAGGGTACACTTTTGACCTTTCAGGTGTGCAAATACAATCCCATGATGATATACATGCATTAATATTGTTAGTCACACCAGTATGGCTCTAGTCCTGACGTGAACAATGGGATATGAGTGAGATGAATAAGTGTACAGAGGGTTGGGTAACAGTAGGAGATAATGCTCCTTCATTTATAATCTCTGTCAGTGATGGAGACAGAGGACGTAACTCTATCTGTGTTTGGGAAAGCGTTTGTGGTGTGGTGAAATGGAGCATAAATCATGTTCAGAGCTCTGGGATTAACTCAGCATTACATTTGGATTTACTTTTTCCCTACGTTAATAAACATCACATAAGTACAACATAAAGCGACTTTCTCAAATGACTGAAAAATATGTAAAAAATATATATATATGTAAAAGGATTTTCAGAGCTTGCTACCTGAGAGTCTCGAGTTTGATTGCAGTTATAGTGGTATTGTAACAAAAGGTTTAAAAAGCTGTCATCTGGACTTGTTTTTTAAAGTTGAAGACATTTCACCTCTTATCCAGGAGGCTTTGTTAATTCTGTTTAAAAACGTCCAGATGACTGCTTTTTAAACCTTTTGTTGTGATGCAATTAGCCTGGATGAGTGAGAGTCTTCACAGACAGTTATGGTTGTAACAGCAGCAGTAGTAGCAGTAGTCTTTCTGAATGATAGTAATAGTAGCAGTAATAGTAATATAAGTAGTAGTAGCAGTACACAGGGGTACTCTAGGGTTTTAGTGGCCCTACACAAGATTTTGCCTGTGGCCCCTTAATTACTGTAAGCGCAAACACGCACACTGACACATATAATAGGATAAATTAATTAACCCCATTTGAGGCAGGTCTACAATGACAAGTGAACACCATTAAAAGTGCAGTTACATTTGTGCTGCTTCCTGATCTCTGGCCCTGTTGTATCAAAAGCAGATTATCTTTTTGTAGGCACAATATAAACCTGGGGGGTCTGGTGGTCCTCCTCCAGGAAATTTTGAACAAAACAGATGCAGTTTCCTGTATTCTGGTGGATTTTAAATGATAAAAAATATTGTCAGCTCCTACTACATTATTGTAAAGAATCATATAGTTTTACTTCTCTCCAAAATTCAAGTATACAACTGCAGAGTTTCAGCTTCAGAGGTGCTCAGCCCCTGAGCTGGGGAAGATCCCTGGACAAAACTACAATACAATATCATTTAATAGGACAGTTGTATGTATATGTCTTTAAGATACGTGAATAGTTAATAAACTATTCACTTTATTAATAACTATAGATTAATAACAAAATCAATGCAACCTGCTCAGAGACAACTCTAGAAAGTTTAGTATTTTAGGTTTGCCTTGGATGCAGAGGATAGCATTGGATGTATTTTTTTCTTTGTATGAATACAGTTAAGCTCAGTTCTTTCTGGTAAGTTATGCAATGGACATCAACCACAAACAACAAAAGCAGAGATAAATTACAGAACAGACTGTTTCCCAACCTTTTTTGTAGGAACCAGCTCTAGATATGAACCAGCCTCCTGCCTCTCCTCTGCTCTGTCATAAACACACTTTCATTACTGACAAAAACTCTTATTTTTATTATTAGCCTTTCTGCTAGCACTGTTTAGCCACTTACGCGTTTGTTGACTCTAAATGTCTCTACTTGGGTAAGTTGGGTTTGACAACATTGAACACATGTTACAAACCGACAATATTTCCTTCAGCGACAGAAACAGAGCAGTCAGCGCTGAAAGCCGTGTATGCCACGGTCGGGCGAGACAAGAGAGAGTGCAGATCAAACAATTTGCTGCACAGGGGTGTTTTTTTTTTTGTTAGTCAGCCTATTTGTTTTTTAATATATATGATCAAGAAATTTGACATTATCTGTTTTGAATATTCCATTATAGCATCAACATAAATTCTTTAAGTTTGTCTCATTTTTAGGGTTGCTGGAATTATTTTAAAAGGGTGCCTTTCTGTTTATGTGCCCCCCCCTCATGGTTGTGGCCCTAAACATTTGCATAGGTTGTTTATGCCAGGAGCCAACCCTAGCAGTACATTTCTCTTTTTAATTACAAAAACCTCCAAAAGTAACTTGAATTTGAGTCACCCCATGTAACAAAGCAAGGTTAAAAAGAAGTGATCTAGATGTTACTCATCCAAAAGACTTTAACAAAGATGAAACCCATTGATTAGAATCTACTCCTTCAGAGCTGCTTTGAATTCAGCGTCATCATCTGACCAATCATAGGATGTCCTACCAGGCTACACAATGAGACAGTTTTAACCACTTCTATGGCTATGTAAAACTATACAGACAACTATCTTTCATCCACCAGCAGTATATGATCTTGAGAGCCATGTTAGAGATGGTTATCATTATACATGTATGTGGTATGTCCTGTGGCTCTCCTGACAGGTGAGGGGCAGTGATGTCTTCTCCAATCACATCCTAGAGCCCAGCAGGAGTGGTGACAGATTGGAATGCTGTTTTAATGAAAGGGTCTCCACATACAGAATATGCCAGCCAGAATCCATCTTTCATCCTGACTTATGGAAACTGAAAAAACCTCCTCAGAAATATATGCTGTCAGTACTTCTATAGTCACCCTTACGTTGTCAGAAAGGTGAAGAGGCAGGTTAATAAACTGTGCATATTGCATTTTTCATTGATGTGTGATTAGTCTTGGAGAGATGGGACACATGTTAGAGTGGTGCAGGAAAAGTGAAGCTCATCCCTTAATTACAAGCTGCAGACAGAAGTCCCTGAGTGGTCGTTCACTATGGTTGACTATACATGCTAAGGTAAGCTATGTGATGCTATATTACTCTATAATGCCATCCTATGTTACGCCATTACTGCTTCGTTCATGTGCTCCTCAGATGGTCATGCTTATGTGATAGGAAGTTGTTTTTCTCATTTTGTAATGATCATGTGCTTTCACCTAGGAAAGTCAAAATATTAAAGGGGTCATATTATGCAAAACTGACACTTCTAAGCTTTCTACCATGTTATCATCAAAGACATACCTGGAGTTGTGTTTTGTTTCATTCACGCCCGTTTCGGTATTGTCCTGTATTCTCTGGCACTGCCTTTCTGTGAGCTTCAAATGTGTTGTTCCTACTTACTCCCACCCCCCATGTACCCTGTACAGCTCTCCTCACAGACATTTTTCATTGTGTAGTGAAATGGCATCATGCAAAAAGTTTAAGGAAGTAAAAAGCTCTTTTTCTATGTTTCTGTTCAAAAGCGCATAACAGAACTGCAGTCTGCTGCAGTCTGCTAGTCTCTTCACCTGTTCCTGTATGACACGAGTAAAGTATTAATTGAAAACATTTTCTTTTAGTCAGATAATGTTTTTAAAGGTCGTAAAATGTGTTGCTGTTCTAGAGGCGACCAAGATTAGTTTAAAAAGATACAAAAAAGCATAAATTATCCCCTTTAATGATGGCCTTCTTTCTAATTAAAACACTGATAAATCTACAAAGCATACTAACTGTAATAGCATTATTACAGGAACTAATGGAAGAAAGCAGAGAGCGTAAATCTGGTGAACCCATGACACTGAGGCAAGCTGTACTCACTCTTGCAACTGAGCTTTACAGTGGTGAATCAATAGCATTTCTAACAAAACCAGTATTCTCTTATGTGGGTAACAACTCATTGTCAAAAAGTTAATAATATGCAATGCAAGTTGCAAAACCGGGCAGCAAATTTTAATCCAAATCTCCGAACTGTCTTCGCTATCGCCACAAATGACAAATCAACTTTAAAATAAAGATTGACAGATCTGGTTGGTTCTGTTAGCCAAAGTTGTTATAACACTTGGCACAATGATTAATATGCCAACTGCCCCTATAAATAAAATGGTAATATCTTAAGCCCTTAAGTAATGTTCTCTATCCAGGCACTGACATTTAACACATGTCATCAAATGGTTGCCATTGCCAAATGTTAGCTACTTCATGCACAAAAATGTATTGTTTTTGTTTACTTCCTGTAAGTTGTAAAACCAAAATGATGAGGTCATCGCAGATTTTTTTTTTTTTTTTTTTTTTACACTGGATGCCCTTCCTGTCACAACTAGACTGGATTAGGCAATGTGGGTGAATTGCCTTGCCCAGTGACACAACTACAGTATGTGCTTCTGGCAAGATTTTGAACTTTTGACCCTCTGGTTGGTGGGCGAACGCATAACCCACTGTGTTACTGTCAGTGTTGTGCAAGTTCACACTTTTCATGAACTAGTTCAAAGTTCAGTTCACACATGTTCAAAGTGAACTGTTCACGTTCATAGTTCACAATTTTAATTTTGAACTAGTTCAAAGTTCAGTTCATTTTATTTTTAGGTGAGATATGTAAATGAAAGGCTGAACTTGTTTTTCAAACTATGACTTCTATCACTATACATCTACCTTCTAGCCTCACTGTAGATCTTAAGGTGTACTCACACCAGGCCAATGAACCGTGCCCAAGTCCGGAACGCCCCTAAAGCACGCTACGGTTGCCTAATGTGAGTGCTCCGCAGTGCGCCCAGGCGCGGTACGCTTCAGGACTTTGGCACGGTTGGAGGAGGTGGGCCACGGCACGGCGCGGTTGCTCATGCATGCGCGCACGCACGACTATGAGGCGTGTCATCTATGCAACTGTTCTTCTCTCGGTAAAAAGTGAATAAACTCCATTATCAACACTCGTACCAATGCCAGCGACTTGCGCTCACCTTTCTGAAGAAGAGAACAGACAGCGGCAGTAGTTTTGAATCCTCTCTCTGTCTGCGGTGCCTTCGCTGCTCCTCGTATGTGGTTTATTCCAAACGTGTGACAGAAGACCGCGTCTCACCAACGAGACTCAAAGCAGAATCACAATAGCACAGATACTTCATGCCGCTTGTCTCACGTTTTCCACTACATCGGTTTTAAAAGTGTTAGCGGCTCGCTCGACTTGTAAACAAACCGCGCATCACGATGACGTAGCAATCTGTCGCCCTCAGAGCTGATGACGTAACCGGGCCACGGCACAGATCGTTTGTGCAGGTGAGAGTGCGGGCCGGCGGGGGACTCAGACCCCTCCCCAATCTTACCTGGGCACAGCACGGTTTTAATGGCCCTGGTGTGAGTGCGCTCTTAAATTCTATCACACAGAATGGACGTTTTTGCATATATAAGCTTGCACAGAAAGGTATTTTTTTTCACTGGACTCAGGTGAAAACAAATTCCGACGTTTAATTGATGTGATGTACGTCGTTCATCTCACATAATCTGAACAAATTCATGTTCAAGTTCTTGATTTACAAATGTGTTGCGTTCAGTTCAAAGTTAACATAAAAATGAACGTGTTCAGTGAGCGCGTTCATTTGAACTCGTTCATGCACTGGTTACTGTCACCCCATTGAATTATATAGAATATAGGCAATTATTTCAAGATGCCAAATTACTTCTATTATTTTCTACTATAGTTTGGTTTTAAGTCTTGTTCTTTTCCTCTCTAAGTTTTTTTTAATCAACTGTCACAATCTTCTTGTGGACCGGATCCAAATGTGACAACCTTCATATAATCTTGAGGCACTTGGTTGATGGGCTATTTGTCTAGATTGAAGACATACAGCACACATCTGTTAGAGAGGTGCAGAAAAAGTGAAGCATCCCTTAATTTTCAGCTGCAGACAGAAGTCCCTGAGCCATGGTTCACCAGTAAAAGTGCAAACATGAAGACAAAGCCCAGGTTGTCTCAGTGCGATGTCAGTCAGTGTGGTGTTATTGTGGTGTGGGGGGTGATGATGGTGTGATGTGGTGCTGAGTGACTCTGACCTGCTGCTCCTTGCTCTTCCTCTGCAGCCCCAGGTTCAGAGCCTCTTCTGCCTCCAGTTTGGAGTTGGTGCTGTTGATCTCCAGTTCTTTCCTGCAGAGGGGATGACAGATTTAGGGATAATTATGTTCACAGGTACAGCTACATTTACAAAACACAACACTGAAAAGAAAACCCATAATGGTGCCCTCTTTTTATGGAGCACTTACTCTATTCTAGTTTATGTTTCAGTTTTACCATAACTGGGTTAATCAACATAGGCTGAGTTTCTTAAATCATAAGCTTGGTCTGCTACTGGTATTTCTGGTGTTACCACAGCAATTTATCTGCCTCCTGTCCAGTTATTCTTACAAAGGTTTTATGTCGGATGCCCTTTTTGACATAGCCCTCTCTATTTATCCAGGCTAGAACAATATACAAAAAGTACACTGGCTTTTGGATGGATTGCAGTAATCTTAAAAGATACAAAACATTTATATCCAATTTTAAGAGGAAGAAAGTCAGTGGTACTAAAATATACATAATAATAATATATAATATAATATGCACCAGCAAATGCGACTATTTTGTTGTAGTTGCCCTTTCAACTGTAGGTCTTTCTTTTTACATTGGAGAGGAAATTTTTAATTACAATTTTTGTTCACTGGTACAATTGGTGGCAGGGCATGAGGGCAGTGTCTTATGAAATTTTCATATTACATCCATGGTATACAGCCTATAACACAATCAAAATGTTGTTTATACAAAATGCATTTTGTTGAAGGGAGGCAGTAGCTCAGGAGGTAGAACTCTTTATGCCCTCTTTATGTGCCCTGTCCCAGCAAATGCGTGAATGCCTGTGAGTGTGGATAACTGAATGGTTTGAAAGCACTTTGAATGGCCATAGACGTTACAGGCAAACAAAATATGGCACACACATTAATCATGTAATTATGATCATAAATGTAAATGGTCTAAAGCTCCAAAATTTTTGCCATGACAGTGTCTCAAAATCATCACCAGATGGCCCCAAAAATTACTGCTGTACACACATTTCAGAACAAGAAACAAAAATTACATTATCGTCATGATTCCTGTTCAAAGGTTGGCCCTTAAACTGCAACACATATATTCTGAGTTGAAAGCTAGGATCACCTAAGACAAATGAGTACAGCACAACATGTTCTAAAATCCTGGGTGGTGGATGTTTGGAGGTGTAACACCTTTTTTTTTTTTTTTTTTTTGTTCTGTGGTGTGACACAACTTTGAGTTTTTTTTTGAACGAAATTCATCATTTTAGTCATACCTGTTATTTCTACAAATTTGATATTGCCCTGCAATGTGACTTTTTCAGTCACACTGCAGAACATTCACTAAAACTTAGCCATTTGAAGTCTTGTCATAAATTATTCAATATGTCTGTTGTGTTAACTTAAAAACTCCTGTCCCATCCTAAAATTGTTTTTTATTTTGTGAAAAATACAGCTGTCACACCGCAGGACAGTTTTTGAGAAAATTAGGATTTTACTAAAATTAAAAATTAAAATTAAATAATAAAAATAATAATAAAATAACAGTTTCTTTAGACCTTCAGCTCACAGCCTTAACTCCAGAGGTCTGCCTGGTCTATGAATGGCAGATGGGTCCTATAGGATTTGTTGCAGCTGCCTGTTTAAAAAAACGATCTTTTATGTCACACCGCAGGACGAGATTAAACTTATTTTAATTATTATTGTAAAATTCAGGAGCAGTTAAAAGTGTTGTTTTAGTAAAGTACATATATTTGACATTATGTCAAAAACTTTATGAACTTTCTTAGATGTTAGTGACCTATTTTGGTAATGTTTATATTTTGTATTTTGAAAATGTTACAGTCACACCGCAGGACATTTTACAGTTTAACATTAAAATAATGCCAAATATATAGTAGTAATTGGTATGTCAGCATTTAAAACCTAGTCTTAAGCTTCCAGAATCTGACACTGACTTGAACTCAGCATTGACAGATATTTCCCTATTATCACCTGTTTGACCCATCACGTCACCAGAGCAGCCAGGTGAGTACATTTTGCTTCTGACATTGTAACAAATGTATCTGCCAACAGAAACATGCTGAGATTTCATGTGTGCAATGTTCTTGCTCGGATGTACACCGCAGAGTGCTAATGACAGCTCCGGCTTGTCTGCACTATCCCTTCGAGCAGTGAATGATTGCGTTTACTCTCAGATTACTGAGGACGGATAGTGACATGTTGGGATGGAAGCCTGCAGGGGACACACTTCAAAGCACTGGACCATAATATAGATGGGTATCATAACCTCCACAATTCAGATACTCTTTGCTGCAGGACAGCAGTATCATATCCAACTGTCAGGCTGCTTTTGAAGTCTCATATTGTGCCTCAGATGATATTATCACAGCATTCATTGTTCCATGGGACTGTATACTGAAAATGTGTAACTTTTCACCCTCTATAAGATCTCATATATGTTTTATGAGTTGGATTTATGGCCTACATCATACTTGGCAAAGATTTCTGAGATTGTGCATATCCTGGTTATTTTTCTCTGACTGTGCATTATATAGTCTGTTGTTGTTTAGCATTTGATGTAGACTTCAAAAAAAAAAATCTGACATGAAATTGACAAATTGAGCATAATGTGCACACATGTAAAATATGCATCTGTCTGGAGTTAGTTAACATATGTTTTAAAGAACTGGGATGAAGACTTTAGCATTAAAGCAACACTGACTATTTTGAACCTTAACATGTTTTGATTTTTTAGTGGTAGATTATGGGAAAAACTGTTCCCTGAGTTATGGACCAATGGTGTGGCAGTACTGACAGTTATGGATCAATAGTATGGACACTTATTGGATAAAATGTTCATGATTGGCAGATGGATCATCCAATCACCTGCAGGTATTTCTCTAAAGTATCTGCTTATTGCACGCAAAATATAACTTTTTGGGTAATGTACCTTTACAAAGAAACACAACAGTTGTTAGGTTAGTAACAGATGCATCTTAGGCTGACCGTTTAATGAGATCCTCCAGGCCGTTCCTCATCTTGTCCATGTTCCCTGGTCCGTTCTGAGTGGGTTGGTCCTGGTCCACTTTCCTCCGGTTCTTTTCCAATTCAGAACGCTGGTGACGCTCTTGGTCCAACTGGTATTCCAACTATATCCCATCACAAAAAAATATAAAACATATTCTAACACAACAAGTAGTAAAAAGTACACCTCAGGCTGCAACTGCTACTTATTCATTTTACTACAACCACGGACTGCTGATTTTGTGCCAGTAATCAATAATTCTCAGGGAGACATTTATTAGGCATAGAAGTTCAAATGTATACAGTGCAGTGTGCAAAACTATTGGCTATGAGCGTTCCAATAAAATCAAATGACCCATTGCCCCCTTTTCTACTGCTGTATCAGGTAACAAGCTTGAATAAAAAGGTCTAGTTTCTTACAAGGGCAAAATTGCTGTTTTAAAAATTCACTTTACCAACAGTGCTAAATTATTGTGTTCAAGTACAGAACTGAACAATACAGGTAAGTATGAGTACTAGTACTATAATTGCATATTTGAGGACTTTAAAGCCCAATTGAAGCAGGTCACTCACTATAATGTAGTGTCTGTTTACCCTGGAATTACTAAAACACATGCATCTACGCAGGGGTTTTAAATGGCTGGATATAAAAAAGTATGGTACACGTGTGAAAAGGGCACATTATAAGGTACTAAGTCATACCACTATGTTGAAATTGAAATTCTTATTGTGTTATTTTGTGGCTTTTGCCTCTATTGGATGGAGATGGTAACCTGACACAAATCAGGGAGAGAGAAGATGGAACGGCAAATAGCAAACTAGCCCTGATTTGAAAGTGGGCCACTCCAGTATGTGTAATGCAGTCTACCAAGTGAGCCACTATTGCCTTGCATTTGTTATAGAAAATTTTAATTACTACTGCAATATTCTACTGTCTAGATAAAAAACTCACACTCTTTCTCTTAAAGCCCTTTTTGGTCCCACTGACTTACATTAAAATCACTTATTTTCACTCTACTGCCACTGCAATACAGAAATGTTAAATCATGCTAATTCCTCTGTAACCCTGTCAGTCAGAGGCTGAAAAATAAATCTGAATCACCACCAGATCCACCATTTTCTCATTGCATTGTGGGAAATAATTCCCATTAAATAACAATGACTGTATAACAGCCCTTTTAGGGCTTTAAGAGGAAGAGAGTGAGTTTGTGCCCTTGTTTTGTAGTTTACAAAAAGTAAAAATGTATTAAAATCTGAGTTAACCGGTGACTATCCGGTTAACACCTATATATATATATATGTATATATATATATATATATATATATATATATATATATATATATATATATATATATATATATATATATATATATATATATATATATATATATAATGTTTTATATTTTTAAATGTGACCCAGTGACCTAAAAAGGCTTTAAGAGGAAGAAAGAGATTCTTTTGGCCAAGGCTAAATTACCATTTCATGTAAGCTTGATAACATAATGAATTTGAAAAAAAAATTGAAAAAAGCCTGTACAATTCAGTCTGCAACACTACTCTTTTCTCTAGCTGATTAAAGACTCATTTATACTCTGTAAGCAAATAGACCTGTCCATTCCAAGTGCTGTTCTCGAAACAGCATTTATATTTCCAATCGTTTTCTATGTCAATGTCAATGTTATGTTAGTATGAAGAATTACAGTAAAAGCAAATTATATCCAGTAGTATGCACACTCACATCTTCTGCCTGAATCTGCAGCTGGGTCCGCTCCTTGGTCAGCTGGTTGACCTTCTCCTCCTCGCTCTGCAGGTCCTCAATGGCCTGCTGTAAGGAGAAATAAGACATGAAAATCTGGAGCGCACATGTTACTAGCTCACACATTCATACACATGCACCACAGGCTGAGGAGGTTTGAGCCTTTACACAGAAATGTCAAAAGTCAGCTCTGTAACGCATTAGAGATTTTGGTCTTTTTATCAACATGGTATGGAGCAACGTTTTTGGCGATTTCTTTATTTAAACAAGTGCTTAAAGCTTCTTTAAGGGTTTGTAGAATATTACACAGTGAACCCACATAATCACCACAACCACTGTAGGTTTCATTTTTGGGTGTGTGTCATGTGGCCCCAATATAAAAGTTTGTGGATGTTCTCAGTTATTTAGATTTTAAAGAAGGCATCTAGACTTGAGTAGTTCTTCATCCCATAGCTGCTCCCCCAGCCGCATTCTTTCACCACAATAATCTTTTGCATGGGTACTTTGGCAGGTTTTAATGCCCTTCCTAACACAACTCTATTTATCCAAGCTTGGGACTGGCACATACGTTTTTGCCTATGCCAGGACAAAACATCTGACTTTGTCATTATTACTCAAGTTTAAAGAGGCCTATTGTTACTTCAAAATAACATTGCTCAAGTAGAAAAACTAAAATTAGGCCTAACTAAATATATTACTACTACTGCACTACTACTACTACTACTACTACTACTACTACTACTACTACTACTACTACTACTACTACTACTACTACTACTACTGTACTATTTCCACAAGTGAAAGGCACCCAAATGCCACTGCCAGAAATCATCTCACTAGTTCTCTAAACAATGATCTCATTTTAAATTGTCATCAAAAGCTCTGAGTTAATGAGCGCTAATGCTAAGTGTGTTTAGCGTGCTACTGTGGTGCATGTGGCAGGAGTTAGCATGTGGAGTGAGATGAGGCTGTCGGGGGTTACCATTTCTTTACATTAGAACCATGTGGTGTACATTTCTGCACAGTGAGCGCTGACAGGAGCTCATTCATCACACTGCCACTTTAGACGGCTCTGTGTAACATGTGGTTCTGTTTATCAGGGTTATGCTTCCTCCTCAGTTGAGCAGCAAGCTAAGTGCTATCTGGGCGTTCTTGTTGAGGTAACGCAACACTATCCGTTACTAGTCTGAGTCCAGTTTACATAATTCCTACTTAAACTGACATGAATATTGGTTTTAGTGGTTTTTAAGAGGTACTCAACGTAAATGCTGGAGCTGGAACATCGTAATACTAGCATGATACATTAGCTGTGTTCATGTGGTTCTCAGAAGCTTGATTTTCCAAGATAAGAAGTCACCCAGACAGCAAAATGCATCTGGGCCGGATCCGGGCCAGATATAGGAGGGCGTTTGGCCCGGATCTGGCACACGGATCCGGCCCGGGGTCTTTTTTTCCAACGGGCCAATACTGGCGCGGATCTGGATTACGGATCTGGGATGGATTTGGGCCAGATCTGGGCCAGAACTGCAAAAAAGTTACAACATTCGGCCCGGATCTGGCGCAGATATGCAAAACGGATTTCACATTCAGGTGGATTTGGGCCAGATATGGCCCAGTGTCATTATAAATACTTCCAAATCTGGCCCAGATCTGGCGCAGATGTGCAATATGGATTTTACATTTGGCCGGATTTGGCCCGGGTTTGGGCCACACTTAGCCCAGTATCATTATTAAAGCTATAAAATCCCGGATCTGGAACTCACAATCCTGGATCTGGCACAGACAGCTGGTCTACATGTAGCATATACATACACATTACACAACATTTTTTGTTTTAAAACTGTTTATTAATAGGCAAAATAAACAAATATCATTCAAAACATTGGTAACTGACCTACCCCTAAAACTCGTCATCACATGTATGTCTTCATCATGGGAGTTCCAGGCTCCTTGAGCCAGTTTTTTAACAGTCACTCAGATTTTCCAATGCAAAGAGACATCTTCACTCTGTCTGGTGTCGCTCCAGAGGCAGGACAGTTTGTGGCAGCTGTGGATTCACCTCAGCGCTGTAGAGATTTGATGTGTTATCTTTTCCTTATCCAAAAGCATGAGCATGTGGAAGTCAGGAGCTACAGGAAGAGCATTAAAAGGTCACAATGAGTGGACTAGACACGAATGAATAAATAAATAAATAAACATTTACATGTGCAGTGAGCTCCCTCCTGGACCCCAAAGAACTGCCTTTGTGGTTTACTCTTGAATCCAGTCTTTGCTGTGAGCGTGTGGGTCACAAGGTCAGAAGCTACAGAAAAAAACAAAAAACACACACAGGTTACAATGAAGACACCAAACCAGGCAATAATTACAGAAATTCTTGTTTTTAATTATTTGATAATTACTGACCACTTACACGTGTAGGGTGTCGTCTCTCAACACTTTTAGTTCAGAATCCATGCTCTCAGCATGTGCAGACCAGAAACTACAAAAAAGGGCAACATAAAGACATATCAGGCAAAACCAAAGCAAAATGAGTCCACACTTACATGTGAAGGGATCAGGATGCTCTCAACACATTTATGAAGTGTAGTACTTTGAATCCAGCATCTTCTGTTATTCCAGAAAGGCTGTTGAATTGAAAGAAGCATAAATCATTGAAATACATATTCAGAAACACCTTGTGTCATTACTATGATATACAAATTATACTAATTGGCAGCAATAACTAAATCTTGCAAAGAAACAATTTAAAACATTTTTTTTAAATATGATCATCATACTTTTTCACAAGAAACATAAAACATGACGATGAAGCAAAGATGCAAAGTTTTGATGTAAGCAAAGTAAGCCTAGTTTAACTGAGTGAATTCTCATGTCAGGACCCCTTTCAGTCATGATTTGTAGGCCTAAAGTCTTCATGGTTATTACAACACATTATTTTAATATTCAGTAATTGGCTTTTATAGTCTGATCTACAGGAGGACTATCTGTTTGCTCATCAGCTGCCTGTCTCACGGCTATTTAAACCTTACACTAATGAGCCAATGGAAAAATCTTAATAGAATTAAGTAGGCTATAGAAATAAACAAAACATGATATCAAACATTTAACACTAAATATCACTTAGAGTAGACTTACCCAGAACTCTGCTGCTGCTTGCTGCAGTGTCCACGGTGCTTCTGAGTCGTGTGTCAGTTAAATAAAAAAAAAAAGTCAGGTAACGTTTGAATTTGGGCGCCTCCGGTTTGCGCCGCTGAGCCGGACCAGGCCCAGACCCATGTTGCCGAGTGTTAAACAGAGCTGTACAAATGAGTCCGGCACAGACCTGGCGCAGATCCTCATAACGGGTTTGACTCCTATGCGGATCTGGCGAGTTGTAAACGGATCCGGCCCAAATCTAAATGCTGTCTGGGCACGTACATGTGCTTTCATCTCGGAATGTCAGAATATTGATGTCATTTTAAGTGTCTTTAAATGGCACATCATACTCCAAAGTCCTTATTCAGATCATACTGCGAAAAAGGTGCTACTGGAATTGGAATGTTCTGGTTTACATATTCTGATTAAGCTAGTTAGAGGTTTAAAATGTGTTATTAGGCCTATATATGAGATATAAAATGTATTTCAAGCAGAAATTTAAAACATTAATGCATTGTCATTATTTAATCAAAGGGCGAGAGTAAATCCTGAAGTGTTCCAGTGAGAGGCTGGAGGTAAGGCTATATAAGCTAACACCACAGTAGACTTCCTTCCAGTTTCATGTTTAGTCCCAGCTTTCTGGGCATTATATTGTCCACGCTGTGCAACTGTACCTAACTATACAACATACATACATACATACATACATACATACATACATACATACATACATGCATACAATATTATATTAAGAATAAATGCAATGTTTACTTGTTTTACAACAAAGGAGCCCTATGGTGCGGTCTAAAACTGTAAAAAGCTGTTGCTAATGACAGCTAGCTTGTTTTGCGAAGAAGAGCAGCACTTTCCAAGTTATCTCTTATAATATATCATTTAAATATAACTTTTTTTGTCACAAAGCCACTGCTAACTTTAATTTAATTTTGATTTAATTCTAAAACAGTGTTTACATGACAGTATCTTATTCAGAGTAGGCTCATATTCAGATTAAGATCGGAGTATTCTAGTGCATGTAAACGCAGTCTTTATTGCTGAGTATTGGTCAGTAAAGTCTCTAAACAAAAGCTAAAGGAATACATTTACATATATAGCCTTAGCTAAAGAACTTGGCTGTTAGGGTAATGACTTGCATTTGTAATGGAATTGTGAACTCTTTTGTGAGCAACAACTCATAGTAAACTCATATTATAATCAGTGTTAAGTAAAATTATTAATAACCAGTACACAAACTAATTAAACAGCTATGTTTCTGTGGGGTCTGTGGAGTTTATGTGCATTTTTCAACTTGGGAAACCCGAAGTCTCTGAGGATTGCATGAATGCAGCAATACTACACTGTCTGCATATGTTATATTGTCACATTTTA
The DNA here is from genome assembly GCA_020698575.1 of Bostrychus sinensis. NCBI lineage: Eukaryota > Metazoa > Chordata > Actinopteri > Gobiiformes > Eleotridae > Bostrychus > Bostrychus sinensis. The sequence continues at coordinate 3,551,782 of CM036260.1, forward strand.
GATGATCCACTCAACATGATTTACACAATCGTGGCAACTAGCTAGCTAAGCTGTACAGAAGTAATTTTGGTCCTTTCTACTAGCATAAATAAATAAAAAATATTACTTATACAACTATTTGTCAAACAGTCTTGTCAAAAGAAGTGACAAATTACAAAGATTAACTGTCACTTCTGTTCAGAGTTGCAGAAAGTGGAATGTGGTTGAAAAGCATAAGGAGAATTCTGTGTCACGGAGTTTCAGGTAGAGTATTTGCAATATGCCTGACATATCAGACCATTGAAAAATAATATGGCTTAAAATGTACAGTATATTAAGCAGAGGTGGGCAGTAATGAGTAACATTTACTCAAATAATGTTTTGAATAAATTGTACTTCTAAGATACATACTTTTTGCTTCTACTTGTGTAATTTTTTTACAGTAACAATACTTTTACTTTTTTGGCTACTCTACCCATGTTAACATTATCTATTTATTGGTTCCAAAAGCTTTATGTTGTGAAAAGTGGAAATTTGTCTTTCTTGTGCCTTACTTTGTTAATTTATAAAGATATGTTTTGTATATTATTTGGAAACAGCAAAATTATCTCATTATTATTTATTATTATTATTACATCCCACCAGTAACTCAATACCTGGATATTCATTTTTGAGTACTTTTTTACTTTTACTTAAGTGATTTGGATGTTGTACTTTTTATTTCTACTTGAGTAATATTATTTTGAAGTAACAATACTCTTACTTAATTATTTGGCCATGCTACACACCTCTGAAGTTAAGAAATATTGCAGCATATACTGTCAAATATATTAAGTACCTAGGTACTTAAGACAAGAACTGGGAATAATGTAATTTAGTAACTTATTGTAAATATGCTTTGTTTCTTTCAGCTTTTTTTAAAATATATTTATTTATTTAAACACATATGAGCATATAGTGAACTGAATTGACTTTAATTTAAATAACAACATAATAACAACAACACTACACAACAAATAATGATGGTACAGATGTAATTTACAAGTTACAAATAACGCAATTTACCACACAGTGCAATTCTGTGTGAGTGATTGTGAAATATACTGTAAATACTACACTTTTGAGACATGTCTAACTTTAGTTTTAGGTTATTTAAAGCTTGGATAGGACAGAAGATTATCTGGAGAATGGCAATGAAAAGTTCACTAGGTCTTACAGCTTACAGTTTTTCACCAAAGCTGCTGTTTTGTATCAAAGTAAAAAGCATATTCATAATCTAAAGAAAATTTAAAAAAAAATTTATGAAACTATAAAGACATCAAAATTTACCGAAAGATATGCCTGTACCTGTTGAAAGTATATAAAAGATTTGTTGACCTTTGACCTTTTCCATGTTTCCATGGGGTGGAACAGTATTCTGACCTGGCTGAGCTCCAGCAGATGTTCTCTCTCCTTCTGCAGCTTCTTCACCTCCTCGTCTCTCTGCTCTAGTCTCTCCAGCAGCCTCCTCACCTCACTGTCACAGCTCTGCAAAAACACATCACAAAAATATATAGTTCTCTTTCTGACCTCTGAACCTTTACAGTCATCATGCATAATTATGATCTGTGGTTTTTCTTGGTTAAAGATGTGTTCTACATTGGCTGACGGCCATGACACTCATGAAATGACCTCCACAAACACATGTCACTGTTTGGTCTGTTTTATTTTAACATCAAAGTCTGAGACATGAGGACGCAATGTGACAGATGTGGAACCAGAGCAGTCAGACACACTTCAAAGCACTGATACTTTTCATTTGTTGTAATTATGAAAGGTTCATGAATCTCAAGATCTAAGCCAGTATTAAACTCTTAACTCTGTAAACCCATGTGTATCACATTTAAAACATAACATTCAACATCATCAAAGATTCATTCATTAGCTTATTTTCTTCCACTTTGGGGTCACAGAAGGCTGGGGCCTACTCCAGCAACTAAGGGCTTTAAGCACAGTACACCTTAGACTTGGTCCAAATGCGACCTGCAGACCATTTTTATGGTTTTATTTTATAAGAAATCCTTTTTTAATGCAAGTTATAATACTTAATATGACTACTTCATGTGACTGAATCTCTGTACAGTTTACCAGAGTGATTTCTGCAGCTGCTGCCCCCTAGTGGCACCGCAGCAGAATTCTGGCTGTGTGGTTGCGGAAGGGCATCCAGAGTAAAATCTATGCCAAAGTACCAATGACAATAATGATAATGATGATAATGTTGATGTCTCTGAAAGAAACAGAAGCTGAATAGGACTTTTTTTTATAGCGAGGCAAAATCCATCACCTCTAGTGAGTGCCCCTCTTCTGCATATGTTTTTCAGTATGTGGCCCTTGATGAAAAAAGTTTGGACACTACTGCCATAGACAGTCACAGAGATAAAGAGGATAAAACTCAGCTTTCTCACCAGTTTAATTGAGAATTGACCATGTCTCTTGGATGAGAGACATGTGTTTTCAGCTTTAATATATACAAAGTCCAGATTACTTCTTTTTAACCTTGTTTATTTTTCACTTGGTATTTACATGTGTAATCCCATTCCCACAGGCACAGACTTACTTTTCTGCTTTGTATGCCAAACTAGAAGTATGAAGAGATCGGCCTCCCACCCATATTTACACTGAATGTGCCACGTGTGCGGCCCTTCTTTGACACAGTGTTGTTGTGGACTCCAATCCCCACCGACCACAGCCAGCGGAAACTGGACAAGTTCACAGGAGAGTAGCAAGTTACCGCTGGAAGTTGTGAGTTTACGCGATAACAGCCATATATACAGAGAGCTGCATGAAAACAAAAGCCGCAGTTGATTGTCCAACCATGATCTGTCGTTAATTTGAATATTATTTCTGTGACTTTTGTGCTTCTATACTTTATTTTTCTCATGTTTAATTGTATTCAATCTCAGTTGTGACTCCATGTCCCCAATTAAGACGTAATGTTTACACAGCGATGTGGTTAAAAGTCTGCACATAGTGTTTTATTTTGAAATACACCAGATTCTCTTCACTGTCTGGATCAATCTGCTTTGTTCAACTTTATGCATGGGAGCTGCGGCATCCATCAAAAATACTTGATGTATATTTCTGACGAAGGTTGGAGCAGAGACAGAGCACACACACAATAGATTCAGTGTAAATTAGGGGTAGGAGTCCCTTTCGGCTGCTTCATTCCTTTCAGGGGTCGTCACAGTGAATCAAATTTGATCCAAAAGTCATAAGTGTCATGTGAGGTCAAATGTTGTTGGTGAATTTGTCAAAGTTCAATGAGCATTCTCCATTTACAAAGCAAGGATTTTCAGCTAATATTAATGACAAAAGAAGTAGCCAAGACCTTTCTTTGTTGAATCCTTGAGTCAGTGGATCTTCCAGGCAGGTCTTGTCTTGCCCCCTCTTTTTTAGACTCCTCTAACACTATTACCACAACTATTAGCCAAGAACTTTATAGTATAAGTATAGGATGTCTCCAAAAACCATGACCCAGAAGTTTTTAATGAGTTTGGTGGTAGATAATTCTCTCCATTTCTCCACTCAGGTCTTAATAACATGCAGCAATGTGAGGAGAGTGCGTACTTGGGGCATTCCTGAGCGCAGATAGCATCTTAATCCTTTAATACACCTGAGTGAGAAGATAAAGGCTGGAGAAAGGAGCATGTCTACAGTACAGAGCCCTACAGGCGAGGAACAACTTGTCTCTATTGAGTTTGAGGCAGTTTTGACAGTCTGCTTCTTTGTCATTATAGCACAAATGTAACAGACAAACCGGGTGGCATGAGGCATGTTGTACAGTTATTTGCAGGGCTAACACAGACCTATTTCTCTTGGTCTTGTAGTCAGTAAAAGCTGTGACTCTCCTTTGAAGATAACAATGTCCAAACCTTTCCCAGAGAGAAAAAGTTTAAGCCCATCTTTGTCAAAATGAAAAACCTTCCTTCCAATGACAGTTTGAGAGTTAACTTTCTATCTATTAACAACAGTGTCTTAAAAGCTTCACTCAGGTCATTAACATCAGGAGCAGATTAAGCGAATGTTACTCAAGTGGGTTAATAACTGTTCCACTTACTCCAGCAGAGGACACATAATAGCTAATAAACCGAAACTAGTCGAAGGCTTTGGTCCACTATAGACTAATAGAATAGGTTTCAGGTTATAACTGCTCCCGCCAAGGAGTATAAAACTCAGCTCTCTCATCAGTTTAATTGAGAGTTGATAAAGTCTCTTGGAAGAGAGACAAAATGTCTTCAACCCTACAAACCATGACTTCTTTTTAACCTGGTTTGCACAGTGGTATCCTGCTTCATATGCCAAAGTAAAAGCACTTTGAGAATGCATACCTCTAATAAGGCCACTACTATATATCTGACAATGGTAAAGAATCTCCTAAAACAAATAATTTCTTACTTTACTGACACCTTGTACCGCTGGCGCTGTCTCACAGTCGTACAGAAAAACTGAAATCTGGACAGTGATTCAGATCTACACAAAAAAATCATTTCTGTCCTGGCCTATGTCTAAACTTTCCTGAAAATTTATTTAAAATCTGACCATTGCCTTGTGACCAATCTTGCTATCAGACAAATAATCAAACCAACCAATGCAAGGGGTCTTTGACTGAATGTTACTCTACATGCAATAGGCATTACTTAATAGGTAGGCTATATGTAAATCCAAAGTTCAGATTTGGAGAACAGAAAATTAGCTCCACTAACTCCTTAGGTCTGTTCCAGGTGGTAGATTTTATAATCTGTCACCTGTTTGTCTTCCTGGGCCGCAGTGAGGGCGCTCTCCAGTTCATCCACGTCCTGTTTGAGGTTACAGCACTCAGCCTGCAGTCTGTCCCGGTGCAGGGAGAGCTGGGCAGAGCAGGCCTCCTCTTCTTCCAGCCGCTCAGACAGACCTGATAACTGTCTCTCCAGTTCACGTCGGGCCTTCTCCAGGTGGATGCAGCACTCTTCAGACGCCTGGACACCCTCCTGCTCCTACAACACACACAGGTCTTTTAGAGCCGAGCTTCTGAATGTCTCTTTAAACTCCGTCTTCTAATGCTTGTCCAAAATCATGTCGAAGGGGGAGCATTCTAAGCAGATATAGCCAGACTTTCATCTCCCCAGATACTTCCTTCATTCCCTCCAAAGGAATTCCAGACCAATTAAAGAACATTGTCCTTCAAGTATGGAGGCTCCAGGAGACATCCGATAGAGATGCCAAAGCCATCACAAGCATCTCACCTGATTTCTAAAGTAGTCCTTTGTCACCATTTTGAGGAAACTCATTTTTTTTGCTTGTATTTGAGATTTGACCCACAGCTCATGACAATAGTGGTTTTTAAAAGACATGGAAATTCAAGTAATGTATTGATGCCAAAATAAAGTCAGGTTCCAGGATCAGGAATGGAAATATTACAAAAGGCACTCAGCATGCATTACTAAGATGCAATACAAAGAATATAAAAAGTTGTGACCAAAAAAAGATTTCAGCAAATTCCTGTAAATGTAATGCATTTAAAAAAAATTCCAGAGTCCAGAGTGAACTGAGACCAAGACTTTCAGGGTTTGAGACAGAAACTTTTGAGGAACAAGACTGAGACCAAAGCAAACCGAGATCAGGTTGAGATCAAACTCTGAAATAACACTAAATAAATAAATGGGAAAACTACATTCATGATTATTATAATAATCTAATGTAACAGACTCCACAATCAGAGACAGGTCATTTTCCTGGTTCTTCTAATGCATTATAGTAAATACTGCAAAATTATGAGGAAAAGCATTTTCCTCATAAATAAAATCTTTGAGACTGCCACATCCGAGACTGAAAACTGGATTTGAGATCAAGACCAAGATCGAGTGAAACTGCAGCCAACACTGAGACAAGACCAAGACCGTAAAAAATGGCCCGGTCTTGGTCTCGTCTGGGGCACTACAACACTAGGAGGTAGATGATTTGCTGTGGCGACCCCAGAAGGAAACAGCTGAAAAGAACAAAATCAAGAGAAGTAGTAAACTGTTAAATCCGATTTTCAGCAAGGTTTTGCTAATTTTGAAAAAAGTCCAAGCAAAAGGTAAAAATATCTCAAAATGAAGGCCTATGGCAAATTAATCTTACCACAAGAGAGTTATCCTGAAGTCAGAAACTGCTTTCTGTGCCCTTTCCCTTATGTAATGTCAAAGAAAGACCACCACAATGACGCACTCTCTTGACCTGATAAGCCAGTTCTACCAAAGACAGACATATCAGCAGTGTACAGGCCTGCTCTGGTCAGTGTTACGCAGTGTGGTGGGCAGTTAATAGAGCCCAAATGTGTGCAATAAGCCAGTGTATCCAAATATCTGGAGACTGTCGAAATGATCACACAACCACATTTCCATTAGCTTCCATAAAAGTACTGCTGCCTGAGTTGCCCATGGCTCATTGAAATGCCATCACTGAAATCTAACCCTGGGCTGTTTGCATGACTTTTCCAAAGTAGCTTGATTTTAAACCCAAAAATAAAACTCAGCAAATTATTTTCTTTAAAATTACTTTTCACCCACAGAATTCCACAAGCACAAAAACTCAAAAGGCAGTAAGGGACAAGAAGGTTAAACATTACAGGGCACAAGTACAGGCCAGCACTGTATCCATTAAATGTCACAACCAATCCTAGATGTTTTTTGTATGTGTGTGTATGTGCGTGTGTGTGTGCTTTTGTTTTTTCCATAAAGCTGGTTGCAAGAGAAAATGGTTTGGTTTCCCCCATACCCACAACTTAAGTGTTATTAATATAGTAGCTAACTGGTAAGTTATAGACTAACTTAAAATATACCTCCTGTATCTGACAAGTGCCACACATCACAAATCCCTCAAACAATAATGCAAATATAATACAAATCACCAAAAAGTAAGCTGTAACACTAGTTAGGCTATCTTTGGAAAACAAGGCCTCATACGTCATGATTACCTCTAATCGGGGTTGCATTATTGTCTGCCTGTCACCAACAGAGATGCTGGCTTATTGTGTGATGACCATTTGTAATTACACAGACAAGCTCAAAAATAGGGATGGGCAGATCAATCCAAACATTGACAGAATTAATACCAACATTAGTATCAGTATCAGATCAGTACTAGGTCAAGGCCTCAAACACACCGGATGCGTAACCTGAGTGTGCCGAACGCATCAGGGAGCTGGTTACACTTTAGCACCCAGTTTAGCAGATTAGAGCAGCCACACTGGCCACATGCTGCTCCCCCTCCCTTCCCTGCAATACCTCTGTAAACTCTGAAGTTTTTCTTAAATACATTTTTAAGTTGTCTAATTTGCTTAAAATCAGATTGAGTTTTAACAAGCACTTAACAGTGGAAAGTAACAATAACAAAGTTATTTAGTGGTAAAAGTACCTACATTTGGGGCGCCTTAGAATCAATTTGATTTCTAGGGCGGAGCAAACCCGAATTAACGGACAGCGAAGTTAGCCAATCAGAAAATGGCGGACGTGACGTTAACAAAGCGACAAGAAAGTGAGAAAGTAAACAAACGGAGTAGTGAAGCCACGAGGGAGGAACGAGGGAGTTATTTCAACATTACCGTACCATACCGCTGAATGAAACAAACTCTCGGCTCCTCGGTGCGCCATCTTGATTGTTGTCGGCGAGGAGACGCGTACGAGTGACGCTGCTCACGAAGAACACGTGACTTAAATAAACCAATCAAAATGCACGGCACGGTTGGGATTTGAGTAAACCACTGCGGACGGCGTGGTGACCAGACTGATATGTCTCTGTAGAATAACACAGAGACATATCAGTCTGGATTTTCCAGGCAAACATGAAAGCACATACACTGATTGTATACAAAGTAACAGTATTGGTATCTATATGAGCAATACTGGCCCGCTGTTTACTTGGTATTAGATTAGCCAAAAAATAAATAAATTGCAGTATCACACAGCCCTACTCAAAAGACAACAAGAAGCTATAAGAAATGTACATTTCAGCAAAGCAGTCACACAATTTCTAAAAGAGATAAATGTAGTTTAACATTGTCTAATGCTAAAAACTCACACCTGCAAGCTTAAGGTAGGTAAACTTTCAATTTGATACCTCTAAGTATTTTGCTATGGTGAATTAGTCTAGTTTTACCAAATCTACCAATGGTGGAAGGAATGCTATCTACCTTTGACTTATCAAGTATAATATGCAAATTACTGTGTTTTTTTAAATAGTAAAAAGGTTTGCCTGTACTATTGACTTAAAATTTGAAATTGGGCATGTAGGTTTTCGCAGAAGGAAACTGACTCAGTATGAACAGTAGAGTACTTACCATCATGTGTTCATAGAGAGATGCTCTAAAAGCATTGCCACCAATACAATAACTACAATATCAAAGCCTGCTACTCTTCCTAGGGGACTACAAAAAAGTTCTACAATCTATAAACTATCTGCTAAGAAGTCAGACAATTCAGCTTTTTTTTTTTTTTTTTTTTTTTTTTTTTTTTTTTACAACCGGTGAGATATTTTTAAACATTAGTAGTTTTTACTGTTAGCATACTTAGCATACAGTCCTCCTGAAAAGCCTCCAATACTTTTAACCAGAGTTACCCACAGCAGCTAGCCTCTGCTCCAGTGTGGTGCTGTATCCGTCCCAGTCTAGTTCTTCTGCTTCAGGTTCACAGTCTGCATGATTTCTGTTCGTTTCCTCAGAGCCGCTGACGTCTAACTGTCGCTCCTTACTCCGTTTTACAGAATTCATCTTAATCTCAGTCTCTCCTCTCTTCACCTGTGCAGCCACGTTGCTCGCTGCTCCTCTGTTATCCTCCTCACGTGTCTGTCTTTAGTTAGCGTGCAGCTGTTTGGCTTCTTCCAGGTGGGTTCAAATGCAGTTAACTATAGTCATTCACTTACTGTTAGCGCTAACATGTGCTACATTCCTCTTTCAGCACTTTTGTTAGCTTTTCTCTCCTTTTTTCAACATGCTTTCTTACTTCTCAGTCAACCATTCAACAGGATTAAGCTGTGCAAACAACAAGCTACTGCTAACTACTAGCAAGCATTCAGTCCAAATTTCAAGTTCAATTCTTACAACCAACAGCTCTCTTGTCTTCTTTCCGTATTTTTAAAACAGGTGGATATCCAGAAAGTGTCCCCAAGTCTCCTCAAAAAGAACAGCCATTAGCTTAGCGACGCAGAAACAGCTAACGTTGACTGCAGCCAATTCCCAAGCACTGACCAGAAAACAAGGGCAGTATTTCAGTTTAAAATGCCCTTTTCTCCTCTCAGTCTACATTATAATCAACATAAATGTCTTGTACGCCCACACCGCAAAGGAATTCATCTTTCCGAGAACAAGAGGAGCATTGTGTTTAGCACTCAAGTGACGTTTTTCTTCAATGAAGCTGTCGAAACTAGCAAAGGTCAGATTAGCATTTATCAAATGTTTTTATTTAGGGTTGTGAGATGATGTAAAAATGACAGCTTAGACAATAAGTGTGTGGATTTTAACCTATTTTCCATCTAATTTCCATCCAAGTCATACAAACAGATAATTAGTTTTAAGCTGTATATTCTAAATATGTTTGGCCACATCTAAAACAGCACTTCACATTTTACAACCTTTATAAACATTACTCTACTCGACCATATAGAGGGCAGCAGAGTGTTTCCGTCTTTTGTACATAATCAAAGAACTGTACTTCCTTAAACTTTTTGTATGTTGCCATTTTACTACAAAATGTTTGTGAGGAATCAGTGGAAACAGAGCTGTACAAAGTTGTTTTTTTTGAGAAATGAATGAGAGCAGACTGTATGTAGAGGGCTTGTTGATTGGTCAGTGCTTCCTGGAGTGGGCGGGGGTTCGTGGGAGAGGTGGACTTTCATGAATCTGAGTGTTCTGAGGCTGCAGAAACTCAGCGCCAGAGAATACAGGATTACTCAGACAGGCGTGACCGACACAAAACACAACTCTAGGTATATTTTTAATGTGGAAACAACATTTAAACATACAAAGCTAAAAAGTTAATTTTGCGTAATATAGCTCCTTTAATGTGACCTAAAGATTTTTCATAAAGTCCATGGAAAAAAATGAATTGGAAACTTACTTAACTGAAGGTGGGCAGTCACTGATGAGCTCCAATGTCAATTTCATACAATTCTTTAAAATGCATATTCAAACCTATTTTTCCAACTTCACTTCAAAACATAACGTTGAAATAAAATATTTTGTAGGCCTACCTCTTCTCATGAAATGCCAAGCACTTGTTAAGCATGAATTGGTTTCACCTGGTAACAGGGACTCAGGATGCAATCACTGCACCTGGCAAAATGTCATTACTGAGTGTGGAAAAAAGAATAAAAAGGCAGATTTGGACCAAGCAAGAGTCAACACATTATGCATTTAAACTAAATCTAATAAATTCATCCAATTCAGTTTTTCACGAATGTAGCTGCCAGATTAAAAATTAAAAAGATAATTCCACAAAGAACAGTTTAAAAGATGTATTTCAAACATGTAAACTCTTAGCCGTATTATTGTTTGTGAAGATATGTGAAGTAGGTCAGAAGAGCTGAGGCTGTGTAATAAATAAAGTAGAATGGTTCCAGAGCGACCCTAGACTTGATGTAAAAATGTGTGTTAAATGAATGGGCCTGTGGAGAGTCATAATTATCCTGCTCTTAGAGTGTGGACAAGTGAGCATGCACTCTGCTACCTTATAATGAGCACATCTGTACGCTGAGAGCATGAGGGAGCAATGAAAGACTGTGTATGGTGGCTTTAAGGTTAAGGTCAAGTTAGAGCTTTAACACATTTTTGTACCAATATCCCACTATTTTAAGTCAGAAGTCAGTCAGTGCCTGGAATTGCAGTCACCAGTGTGAACTTTGCAATTTGCAGTACATCTAATGATAGAACTCGCGTGTATTCAACAACAAACAGCATCACTACAGTATAACTAGAAATGGAGCAGTGGGTCTCAAACTGTGGTATAGGTACAACTGGTGGTACGGAATTGTCTTCTGATACTCAGCCCTAGATGTAATTTAGTGCCAGTTCATAGGAAACATCCAAAATTGCGTTATCTCGACCTGAAAAGCCTGAACAGCAATAAAATGATTTTGCTAATTTCTCTGGCATAGAACCTTGTAGAACAAATATTTAAAATGCATTTTGTGGCTCTCCCCAAACTCTACTCACACAGCAAGTTTAATTGAGATGACCTTGAGATGGTTCTCTTGAGATAGTATTCTAAAAAACTCATCTTTAACTGTTTGCGTTTTAATAAGCATTACTTAAACAAATGTCTATATTATATTAATTTATTTAATAAAATTAAGAAAATCGGCCCTGCATATCGGTCCAAAAAATAACAGTTATAAAATAAAAAATCTGCAGTGTCTTTCAGCCACTGGCTGTTTAAGTTTAACCCTTGTTTAGTCCTAGTTTAGATCAGATTTAGCTGTGATTTAGACCAGGTTTAGTCCTGGTTTGTTTTTAGTTTAGTTTTGTGGTCCTGGTTTAGTTTTGACTTAGGCTAATTTTGTCTCAAAGATATTACTTAGAAAGCCAGATATTTTCTAAGGTGGTACTTGTTGTGAAAAGTTTGAGAACGTTTCCAAACTTTTCACAGCTAGTACCACCTAAGAAAGTATTTGGCTCTGCGAGTACCATTAATGTACTAAAATGAGCCTAAATTAGAACTAAGACAGGCCTAACTATGACCAAACCTGGACTAAAGCAGTACTTAAACAGCACTTGACTTGACCAGGAGTAAGCAGTAATCTAAACATCATTACTGGATCACTAGTCTAAATAATGAATTAACTGTGATTAAGCACAGTTTTTGGAAGGCGTAAAGAGAGTAAAAAGGTTACAAAGCTGTTTTTAAGGCTTTGGGACTCCAGCAAATCCTGAAAAGGAAAAGACTTGGAACAATGATCCCAGGAGTAGCCAAACTACCAAAATGACTTCAGGAGCATATCAACAACAATACCTACCACCACCATGTTTGAATTTTGGTATGGTATGTTTTTTTATGAAATGCTGAGTTAGTTTTATGCCAGATTTAATGGGACACACACCTTCCAAAAATTTCAACTTTGGTCTCATCAGTCCACAGATTATTTTGAGGATCATCAAGATGTTTTTTTGGGCAAATTGTTGAATCATGGCCTCTGACCTTAACTGACACCAGTAACTTTCCTAAATCAGGACTTGCAAAACACCCATACCACAATTTGAGAAACACTGGTCTGGTGCTTTGGCAGAAGAGGTTGGATTAAATCTGACCCGCTGCGCACTGTAGCTAAACAATAAACAGCTAGCTCAATTGATATTTGTTCACAATAGTGCATAATCTACCCTCTTTCAACTTCATCAAAAGGCATCCAACCAGACATATTCAATAGTGTGACAGTGACAGCATTTTATCAATATCTGAAAAGGATTTACTAAATGGCCTGGGTGGGCAAAATTGCATTTCATATGAATACATGACATCTGTAATTGGGGCTTGAAGGTAGCTTGTTTTCCTTTCTGAAATTAGTATATAGTATACATAACAAAAAAGCCACCAAACAGCAAAAATATTCATTGCCACATATCTGAATTATTTTGGCACCAGAAGTCGACCCAACCTTGAAGTTCAAATGAAAAATTTGACTCTTTTAACACATGCCCATGAGCAGTCTTATTCAGCCCACAGTACTCTGAGGAGCATCCTTCAATCTTTACAGCTAACAACAAATATCCCCAGCAACTGCCAACAAGCTTCCCACACCATTTGATTTCCCACTCCTCATGTGCAAAAGCCTTCAGCTCAGTGATGTTTGATGGACTCTGGGCTGCCCTCAAATCACAACAAAGACTTTAAATGGGATTTTAATCTGGTGACTGAAAATTGCTCCAAGATGCTCAAGGAATTTCTGTCAACCAAGACTTGGTTGACCTGGAGGTAGGGCTGAACAATTTAGAAAAAAATATCTAATTGCAATTTTTCTGACACATATTTCGGTTGAGATAAGATTTGCAATATGTTTTAAAATCAATGTTCAGCTTCAGTTTACATTTAAAATATTGATGGAGCATTGAGAGCAGACTGAAAAATTCACTGCTGAACTAATACAAGAAATCTTATACCTTTCAGATTGTCTGTAGAGGTCTAAACTACAGCTGTAGCACAGTTTATACACTGTGGAGATGGGATATTTGTTCTCTGTAGAGTACATTATATCATCAAAATCACTGCAGCCTTCGCGATTTGCTAATTGCGACAGTTTAAATTGAATTTTGATTAATTGTGCAGCCCTATCTGGAGTCTTGGCTCATTGGCGGGTTAAATATTACTGAGAGCAACTGTAGATAAAATGTACTGTAAGGGTGAAGTCGCAGAACTGTAAGCTGCAGGCTGCCCAAAATGAAATCAAGTTAGAATAACACTGAAGGCCACTGTGCCCTAAAATGGACACAGTGAGGATAAGCTCTGTGCCAACGCCACAAACCATGGTCTACACTCAACCCTTAAAACGCCATAGTTCTCAGGATTTCAGAGAATACACATTGTCATATTTGGACAGTGTGGTCTGAGGCCGGACACAGAGGTCTGTTCACGTCGCTGGATCAGACTGAGCACGCCCAGACTGCCTCCACACACCAACTCTCATATCAACGCACCAATAAACCAGACAGTACATTAGAACAGCAGTCAGCCTTAGGCACAAAACCAAACCTCTTCCTGTTCCAACCTCTGTTTACCATTTGTTTATCCTCACATGAAGAGAACGGGATGTTGTATACTGCATATTTGTTGGTCCTCCAGGTTAAAAAATATCGTTTTGACAAAGATAGATGTCATTTAATTACCAAGTGCATTTTACATGTTGAAAATAGGATGAAAGATAAGACTGCAGGCGTGCGGAGGATGTGGGTTGAGCTGCCGGATGTTTTTACACAAGATTTTAATCACACATTCTTGTCACAAAGGTGTTCAAGTATACAGCTGTGGTTACAGGCGGGTAAGTGCACTGTAATAGGATGAACTGCTATGGCTAATCATACCTTAAAGGATTTCAATTAGCATTTACAGATATGATAAAAAATAGATATTAAATGTGAATGCTGAATGATTCAAACATGAAATATGCAATCACCCAACATTTTCATGACAGTTCATAGTAAAGTAAACAAAATGTAGCAGAACTGCAGTAGTTTGTTTAGCTATGTCATGAGTCGTTGCTGTGATTGGCAAAAACAAATCATGGAGGTGCTAACTAGCTGGTGCTTTATCCAACCACCTCTAAATGTTCTACTGAAGGTCCCTCCTCTTTACAAGCGTTTTCAACAGGAGACATCCCAGACTGATATAACATTAGTGGTCTGTCCAGAGCAGAGTGCCACACATATCAGTCTGACTTTTGCCAGGTTAAACAACCACAGCCTCTACAAGCAAAACTGAGCCTGAGATGGGGTGCAGTCTGAAAAATACTCACTGACAGACAACTACATCCCCCCACATTTACTAACTAGGAACTTAAATCACCTTTTTCATCACTTGCAACTTCTACCAAAGTATCACGACTTCCGGTTGAAAACGTGTAAGTGTGAAAAAGGTCTATTCACCCATATACAGTATTTTTCTCTCCAGGAATGCTCTTTTGGGGGTTTAATCTCATGACCTTCTGCTGACCTGCTGACCAAACCACACCCACAGCTCTTGTAAAAATGTGTGTGTGGGTATTCAATCATAACATTTTTCAGTTCAATTCAGATGCACATTAGAATTCTATACTTTCAACAAATAGTATATCATGGACTAAACCAGGACATAATATGTTATTACCAATTTGTTAACATAGTCCTCTTTGTGTCTTCTAATCTTTAACATCAAGAACCTCTTTCATTTTAACCTTCTGCCTACATTCTCATTCATCACCCACCACCATTCGATGCTCCCACAGTTAGCATTGGGCCCAGTGTTGCCAAACCAGCTCAGACTGAAATTTTTCCACTCTCACAGCTGGCTCCTTGTCATCTCAGCAGGGACACTCCACATTTACTTCCCATTAGGAGTAATTGAGGGATTTTCTCTGTTTATGTCATTTGTAGCACTCACACAGCTGTGTTGGTGTTGGATAAGCTCTAAATCCCTCATTTCATTTTATTGTTTTGGCTTCAACAAATGTGGGTGGTACGTCTTTTGTCAATGCGCTGTCCACATGTAGGCAGGTATTTTAGAAAAGGTGGATGTCTTTGCATTTTGGCTTTTTGTTGACACACAAATGGTGATTAAAGTTACAGAAAATGAGCTTCCCGGATGAGCCCCCAATTTTGGCATCATGAGAAAAAACAAAAATACATCTAAAAAGACCAAATTCATGTGAAAATATGACAGAAATGAAGGTAATTATGAAATTTCAAAAGTATCAGTAGTGTGAATGTTGATAGCATACTGTATGGCGTTATTAAATTAAATTGGCAGCAAAATTAGGTCAGAAGTACTTTGCACAATGGAACCACATGGAGACAAGGCATCCATGACATGTCTCAGCTCATTGCCTCAGTATCAGGTTTTTGTGTTGGCGTTATCCATCTTTAAAACCAATTCACACTGAATGCATCTGGCAGTGGTGGAAGAAGTACTACATTCCTTTACTTAAGTAAAAGTACAGATAAATGTGCAAAAGTTTACTCAAGCAAAGGTAAAAATATCACCTTGAAATTTTAAGTGCAAGTAATTACTTTTAAATGTACTTGCAAGTAAAAAAGTAAAAGTATTTAGCACAGACTTGAAATCTCAATGTGTTAAATGTGAGGGATTTTTCTGAAAATTGTGCTGATTACAGATGAAATTAAACTGGTGCAGTAGAAGAGACTGAATCTGTCGCTGAGATCTTCTGTCTTTATTATTTTGGTGTTTCTAAAGGAGTACTACTTTACTGCATCTGTTATATTTGTAAGTATTGTGTGTCTACAATGAAGCTAAGACAAAAACACATGATTTTAAACCAAAACTCAAAATACTTTGTACTTAAAACCAACTCATATATGTAATGGAGTATAAAGTACAGATACTTAAAAGTACACTAACTAAGTAGGCTACTTTTTCTTTGTTACTTTCCACCACTGGCGTCTAGGCACTGGGCTACACTTTAACGCAAACGAGCAACCAGACTAGAGACCAGACTTTTCTATTAACAAGCTATGGGCGAGTTGGCAGCAGACAGGAGTTTCCCCATGCATTGATCGCTGACAGTGGAGCTGACGCTGCTCTCCCCTCAGTCACTACATGTCCATGCAGAACATATTCTATGCTCATAGTACGCATTCAGTTTGTGTCTTTGCTGGTCTAAAAATGCATGACCATCTGTAAACACTGAACTAATGTTCTGTCTGTTTAGTACTGAGTGCTAGTGAATGCCTCTCCTAGTTTAATAGGTGTACACTGTGCACACGCAGCAGTAGTCTGACAATGAGCTGCATTATTCAGGTGTGTCAGGCCAATTAAGAGAAATTTGAATGACTACCCACTCCCGTGTTTACATGCAATTTAGAGGTGCTATATTCTGCCAAATTTATTTAATTTTTAGCTTTCTAGCATGTTACAATGTTGTTCCCTCAACAAAAACATACCTGGAGTTGTGTTTGAATTATTTATGTATTCTCTGGCATTCTCTAGCAATCTAAGCAGAGATGCCCAGACTTTCCTTCTCCCACACACTTCCTCCAGCTCTTGCAGGGGAATCCCAAGGTGTTCCCAGGCCAGCCAAGAGACATAGTCCCCCTGGTGCGTCCTAAGTCTAACTGGGGGTGTCCAGGAGGCATCCGAAACAAATGCTCAGCTCCTCTTGATGTGGAGGAACAGTAGCTCTACCCCAAGCTCCTCCTGGGTGACTGAGCTCCTCATCTTAACTCTCAGGGAGCACCCAGGCACACTGTGAAGTAGGGCTGCAACAACTAATTGGATTAATCGATTGTAATTGATTATTGAAATAATCGTCAACTAATTTAGTAATCAGTTAACCACTATCTGTGGTATTCATAGACTGTGAAACGTGTTATGTGCTGAAAGAGGTTTTTTTTAAAAAATCAAAACAGACCAGTAAATTCACAGAAACAGTTAGATTTTTGTAAATTTTTTTTTTTTTTTTTTAGGTTTGTTTTATACAAAAAACAAAACAAAAAAAACAAAAACATATTTGATTCTTCAATTAGCATAGTTGAAAATTTGTCTGGTTCAAATTTTGTAAAAAAAAAATTTTTTTTGTTATATTACCAATTTTTTAACAGGAACAATAAAACATAACTTATTTAACAACTTTCATTCTTTTCAGTCATTCTTACAGCACCGGGTCATAACACATTTACACGCTGCACTATCTGATTATGAATCGATTAATTGTAAAAATAAATTGGTTATTCAATTATCAAAATAATCGTTAGTTGCAGCACTACTGCGAATTGAACTTATTTTGGCCACTTGTATTCAGGATCTTGTCCTTTCAGTCATGACCCAAAGCTCATGACCCTAGGAGGGAGAGGGAATGTCAGCCGATAAATCGAGAGATTTTAAAGAAAACATTTTGGTAATGCTATATACCCAATGAAAATCCATGTACTGTATATACACTCACACACAGTGTTGCACAGGTTGCACAAGTCTTCAGTGATCCCACACCAGAGCTTCTACAGTCTGGATAATGAGAACCAGGACAGACTGTGGAAACCTGGAGGACTTCCTGCTGCAGCAGTAGAACAGAGGGGGTCATGTTTCACACAGGAGTCAAATCAAAGACCGTGAAGTATAAATTATGACTGCCTGTCTGCCTCCTCTGAAGATTAATGCTATTATTTATGGAAGGGTTATGCAGTCAGTACCAGCGCATACCTGGTGACGCTGATTAAAATAGACTTTTTTGACTGAAAAATGTTGTAAGAATATATACAATTCTTCATAACGACAGCACTGTACAGGAAAAGCATAATGCCCTTTAATCCAGATTTTACAACACTGAGTCCAGCCTTTAATGTAAGTCATTAAAATGCCATAGTAGCACCTTGGTTCATCATCATTGACTTATATGTGGATATTTACTGCCCCAGATATTGTATTTGGCTAACACAGTTAAAAATCAACAGGGAATTTGTCATATGCAGACAGTCATAAAGTCAGGAGTACAGAGATTGTTAGTCCAAGTCTTCAGTAGAGTTTTACAGTCTGGACCATAGAGGAGTCTGCGAATCCACTCTGCTGCAGTAATGACCCAGTCCAATGGTCTTAACCTCAGAGCACTTTCCACAAACACTCACTGTTCCTCTATAAAACTCAATCTTTCATTTCACTGCACCATTTACAATATGCATACAATACTTTTAATTTTCCAGATCTCCAATTACACATATTTCCAGATATTAAATAGCAGTGCACTGGATGGGAAAATATTTATTATAATAAGTGTCAATATCACGGATTATACAGAACAGCACAGCAGTCAGACTTAAGCACACTGTAAAAAAAAAAGTTGCACAAACTCAAAGCAACAGGATCCCTCAAGATTTTTAAGTTTTGGGGCCAACTCAAAATCTCAAGTTTTAACTTTTTTTTTCTTCAATTTTAAGGTCCTATGTCTAAAAACTTTCAATTTTAAGTTTTACTCACTATCAAAATAATTTTAACTCATTTTACAGCCAACTGACTACCTATTGTTCAGAAAAAGTATTATTATTCATAATAATACAAACTTAATATACTAAATCTAACAAAACAATTTTAACAACTTTTTCTGAACAATGGATAGTAAGATGAGTTAAAAAATATTGATAGTGAATAAAACTTAAAATTGGATGAACAAAAGATGTTAGTTGTTGAAAACTTGAGATTTTGAGTTGGCCCCAAAACTCAAAAACCCTGAGGGATCTTGTTGCCTTAAGTTTTTAAGTTTTTGCTACTTTTTAGTTTTTACAGTGCAACAATCAGAAACATAAAGTGGCACACTCCTAAAAAGCAGCCCCACAAGATCACCAGGCAGGTATGCTATTTCCTGGCAGGGTGGCCACGAGGTACTCTACTGGGAGGACCTTTCAACACCACCATGCACCACTCTGGGACTGAAGGAGGGTTTCCCCTGGATCCACTGGAACAATATCATTTTCATTTCAATTTTAATTGAAATTATATAGCCCAATATCACAACAACTTTTACCTTTTAAAAGGCTTTACAGGAAGAGATGTAAATAGACAAATAAATAATCAAACACAGGACATCCTCTGTCCTAAGACCCTCCTTTTCAATAAGGAAAAAATAAAAATAAATAAATAAATAAATACAAATAAAAAAACAACCAAAGGAAAAAGAGAAACCTCATGTAGAACCACATGAAGGAGAGATCCCCCACAGATGGTGAGAGGGGATGCAATGGCCTCACTAGATGCAAACATTTTCTCAATAAAGTCAGGCCAAAACTCAGATATTTGATATATTTCTGCATGTATACAACTTACCAGGTGATACTCTATTTCCCCTGTTTACGATGCTAGAAATAGTTCTTTAAGTGGTTTTAGTAACAACAAATAATGCATATGCTAATATATGCTAATATAGCCATGTGCTAAGTGTGGTACTTTGTTCAAAAAAATTTTCAATTATTTTTTGATGGTGAATAAGGAACATTGGTGACCCAAAAATTAAAAACTGTTCATGTTTCCGTATGTAAACATAAATCCCATGCATCATATAAATTATGTATTACTTATAACAATACGTTATTATAGTAATTGGCTGGATGGGCTTAAGCTACCTAGCACATTTATACCAGACAGTCTTAACAATCTCAGATGAATAAAGCAGCATAATCACTCACAATTTTTTTTTTTTTTTTTTTTTTTTGTAATAGTCTCTAAAATAATTTCAGCAAAAAAAAAAAAAAAAAAAAAAAAAAAAAAAAAAAAAAAAAAACATGAATGAGTTGAGTTCACTATTTACTATGAAGACAGTAAAAATTCTCACAAAAGACTTGCCTTGATCATTCCAGTGGTACACTAGGACTAAGTCCTTATCTGTTGAGTATTGTCTGCTCAAACTCTGCTTTGTCTCCATAAACCTGATAATGTCCCAGTGACTGCAGGGATGTGTCTGACTGCAGTAAACCAGTCAGTCACAGAGTCCCCCGGGGGTCTGCACACAGCAGGGGCTCACATTTTACATCACTGCACTCCCTAAATACAAGCTGTGTCCCAATAAAAACATCAACCGGAAAATAGTCAATGCTGCAGTTTAAAATGATGCTTTAAAACAAGCTTCAACACATCTTTATGTCCAACTAAGCTACCCTTAGCCACATTTATTCATCCTGAACTTACTGTTTCCTATACAACTAAATAACTTGTTGCAAACAGTTTGGTTAGAATTTCACATTTAGCTTGGCACATAATTCAAGTGTTTAGTGTTTTGAAGCTGCAACAACAGTTGATGGTAGTGACCCTTATTCTAACATGGCAGTAGACCCAAATATATTCTAGCATGTGATTGGCCAAAACTTTCCTTCCCCTATTCTGCTAAATTGATTTATTTGAGCTTTTAACCATGTTATAATTGTGTTTCCTCCCCAAGTGCATACCTGGTGTAGTATTTCGTTTCAGTCACACATGTTTGAGTAATCCTGTATGCTGTCTGTATGTTGAAGCCGTCGCTTTTGCAAGAGCTGAAAATGCTTGGTCTCACTGCTCTACATAGACACAGGAAGTGCTGCTGCGTGTTTCTAAAGCCCATACACTGTCGACTTGTTCTGATCATTTCAGAGCTTAAGCTGCTGTCACTATGACGGAGTTAGCTAATTTATCTATCTATTAGCATCATGTTGCTAATAGCCATGCTAAATTGCTATTTTATGCTCCATAATTGTTTCAAAAAGCCTGAAAAAAGCATAATATGGCCCTTTTAAGGTCTAAATGAGGTCAGGATCTTACACATATTAAGGGCTAATTTAAAAAAAAATATATATCCTATGATCTGAAGTATCTTAGTACATAAAAAAAAGTTTATAGACAATACTATATCTTTAGACATTCTTTTGAATTGGACATGACATTACATGCACATCTTTACAGTACATACATGCATAATAGTAGCCCTTTGGCCCCACGGTGGAAAAGTAGTTAGCACTGTCGGCCATGGATGCTTTATAGAACTGGGTAGTGAATAACAGGACCGCCATTGTTTTCAACAGCTGTGCTCATTCGCGCGTGATTCTAAAAAAGTTAGTTCTGCATTATTTTTTGCATCGTGTGGCCCATAGAGCAGTAGTGGCCCTCGAGCATGCGCCCTCTTGTTTTGCATCCCATGTGATCGGTTCTGATCAATGGGTGCAAAGGTGGGCTACACTGTTTAAAAAAAAATAATAATAAAAATGCTGCGAAATCTTAAATACTCAAGGCAACAAGTTTTTTTCAGTTTTGGGGCCAACTGAAAATCTCAATTTTTCAACAAATATATATATTGTTCAATTTAACTGTCCTATGTCTAAAAACTTTCAATTTTAAGGTAAGGTAAGGAAACTTTTTGTGGACTGCAGTGCCACTCAGCTGCATCACACATGCAATTTTACAATCACACAAAAAATCACCAAGAGTAGCACTAGAGCCTGGGTTGTGTGCACCACTGGATGGTGTTTTAATCACTATTTTCACTTTTTTTAACTCATCTTACAGCCAACTGACTATCTATTGTTCATAAAAAAGTATTATTATTGATAATAATAATAAAAACATAATATACTAAATTTAACAAAACAATTTTACAATTTTAACAACAACTGGATAGTAAGTCGGCTGTAAGATGAGTTAAAAAATAATGATAGTGAATAAAATTTAAAAGTGAAAGTTTTTAGATATATGAATGTTAAATTAAGTGAACAAAAAATTGATTTTGAGTTGGCCCCAAAACTCAAAACTCTTGAGGGATCCTGTTGTTTTGAGTTTTTGCAACTTTTTTTTTTTTTTTTTTTTTTTTTTTTTTTTTAAACAGTGTAGAGCACGTTAAGTATTTTTAATGCAGACAAAGTCCACAGTATGGAAATTGATAATAAACACTACAAAATCCAACTAAGAAAAAATCCTCTGCAGTTCCACGGAGCAGCCACTAATCAAACTGGAATTCAGGTCTCATCATACATCCATGTTGTCACCTCATACTAAGAAGGTTACAGGTTCAAATCCCAAATTGCAAGGAGCCTTTCTCTGTGGAGTTTGCATGTTCTCCTTGTCTGGGTGGGTTTTCTCTGGGTGCTTCGGTTTCCCGCATCAACCAAAAACATGTAGGCTAATTCTCCAGCTAGGTACTGCTGCTGAATTCTGGCCTAAGATCTGGCGCAGGGTCCCACTGTATGGCCGGTCGCCCACTGCTCCTGAGGGATGGGTCAAATACAGAGAACAAAATTCCCTGCAGGGACAATAAAGTCTGCCTTACCTCCTTTGGGATTTTGTTTGTAGCTTTCCACATACACTGTAAAAAAAAATCTGTAAATTTTACAGTAAAAAATTGGCAGCTGTGGTTGCCAGAATTCTACCGTAAAAACTACAAGAGGCCTGTATTTCATTTTACAGTATAATTTTATCACAAATGTTGTTTTTACAGTTTTTGACTTGAGTTTTTATGATTATTTACTGCAAAATAAAGTTATCTTTCAAAAAATAGGTTAATGTATATTTTAGTTTGTGACTTAACTTTTAATCAACATTTACTGTAAAATTTAAAGTTATTTTAAAAAAATAGATTAATGTATATTTTAGTTTGTGACTTATGTTTTAATCAACATTTACTGTAAAATTTAAAGTTATTATCTTTCAAAAAAAATAGATTAATGTATATTTTAGTTTGTGACTTACATTTTAATCAACATTTACTGTAAAATTTAAAGTTATTATCTTTTGAAAATGTGTTAAACTGTAATATACACAGGACTCGATTTTTTTAACAGTGCTATACTGTGTACATTACAAAAAATAAAACAAAAAAAAATACAATTTTGCCTTATTTTTAATATTACAGTTAATTACCGTAACCAAAACAGTATTTTACCGATATATCAACTACGGTCTTTTACTCTTGAGATTTTACAGATTTTTACCATGAAATCTACAGATATTTTTTACAGTGTAGAACTCAAAGCACTGTGAGGGCAAGCACCTCCGCCAAGCCATTGTCCCTACCTCACAATGGTAAACGACATACACTGCCCACACCTCCACCAAACCAGGGTCTTCTAGTTCAGGGGTAAATGCTCAATACATTGAAACACAAACCCATAAATTATCACAATGGTAAACAATCTCCTGTTCTTCTACATAACCCTTGTGGCTCAAGTGAGTATCTTTGGCACTAAGCTGCAATGGCACAGAATCCAAAACAAATTAACACAAAAAACAACACTTACAGCGGTAGTCAGACTTACAGCCTTGTACTTGGAGAGAGCCTCATCCCTGTCCCGCTGCAGCTGTGCGTTCTGCTCCTCCAGCTGTCGGACCCTGGACTGGAGTGGCTCAGGCTGGTCCACAGCTCTCCTCAGCTCCTCTCTGTCCCTCATCTCTGCCTCTGAGAGAGTGAGCTGCAGCCACACAGAGAATTTAAGACTCTAAAAAACACGTGTGGAGACAGAGAGAGGACTGGGCAGGCTCCAGGACCTGGTCTAGACTGTGATGACTGAAGAAATCTGAGCGGAGGTGGGCAGACTCATTCAAGAACAAATCTCTGCTAAAAACTACATTCATAACTTTAAGATGCACTCTATTCTATTCTTCTCTTTCTTACTAAATCCACTGTTTTCTGTTTATATCTAATATTTTTATCCTCATTTGGGTTTGATTTTATTCATTTTGATTCATCTGACAATTGAACAGTTTACCCAGAGAAGACAGCAGTGTTTCTGGATGATGTTTCAGTTTCACACAGGACCTATAAGGACTTGTAACAGATAAATGAGCTGACTGCTTTGTAGTGACGGCAATTTAAGCCCTGAAGTGATATGGGCTTTAGAAACACGCAGGAGCACTTCCTAATATGCCTCAGCATACAGGATTACTCAAACATGTGTGAATGAAACAAAATACTACTCCAGGTATGTTTTTAAGGAGGAAACATTATAACATGAAAGCTCAAAAAATCGATTTAGCAGATTATAGGATCTTTAATGACTTGCAAAATTCAAAATAAGCTATTATTTTTATGAAAAATGTATTAATGAAATGGTAAAATGGAAGGCAGAGCCTCCTAAAACCAGAAGGTTGGTGGTTCAAATCCTACTCTCCACAGTACTGTCACCCATCTGTATGAAAGTGTTCAAAGATGCCTCTGTCAGCCTGCCCCAGGGAAGCTGTAGCTACAGAAGTATCTCCCCACCACTGTGTGACTGAGGAGTGAAGGAATAATCCACCAAACTGTAAAGTAACTTTGAATGTCCAGAAAAGTGCTGTATAAGACTAATGCCTTATGTTTAAGTATCTCAGTTTCAGCACCTGATATGTTATTTATTGTCTGCAGTGGGTGAAATTTTACGCTTTGTCCCAACTTTTTAAAAATTGTGTTTTTAACATAAACATTTTTGGTGGTGTACATTTAAATAATAATTCCAGTATTCAGTATGTCCCCTCAGAGAAGTTAGCCATAGCTGTATAAACAAAGCTATGCCAGTCACTCACCTCAAGCTTTTCTGCAACGCAAACTCACCCAGAATCAATTACCTCTTTTTCTCTTATTTCAATTTGTCCAGTATGCATGTCTACTGTAAAGAGACATGCTGCAGTAAGATTTTCACTGAACACTTGGAAACATTACAGTGTCCTCCTGCTTTGTCCTCCAGCATGAACTATAGACACAACACCCATTCTCTCAGTCTGGCTGCTTCTGTTTCACCAAAACAACAGCTTTTTTCCCATAGGCTGCATCACTGCTCCCCCACACACAGTCACAGGTAAAGCATGATATTTTCATAAACGTCAGATTGTGTCATGAAGTTGTTTGTTATTGCATAACATAGGAAACCTTAAAAGGGCTATTTTATGCAAAACTGACTTTTCTGAGTCTTGTTATAATGTCCCCTCATCAAAAACATACCTGGAGTTGGTGTTTTGCTTCATTCACGCCTGTTAAATTAATTCTGTATTCTCTGGCGCTGAGTTTCTAAGGCCTCAGAACACTTGGTTCCACAAACTTCCACCTCTCTGACAAAGCCCCGCCCACTCCAGGAAACACTAATCAATCAACAAGCCTGCTCTCAGCATAATCTCATAATCAGCACGTCTGCTCTCATTCAATTATCCAAAAAACGGTGTACAGCTCTGTTTCCACTGATTCTGCAGACATTTTTCAATTTGTAAATGTAATGTAAAGCACTTTGAGAAACTTGAGAAGCTTGTAAGGCGCAATATAAATCTAATTCATTATTATATTATTATCATTTTGACTTATAAGGGCTTTGTGGTCCAATTGAAAGGTCCAAATTACCTGCAAACAAGATTCCTGGTTTGAGTCTAAGTCTGGGCAATGCCAGTGCCTCTAGTTTGAAAAGAATTGTATAATATTATGGGAAAAGTTGCATGTTTATTCAACAGTGCATTTATAATTGAATGTAAACTTTTTTGAGTTTGAGGTTTGGAATCTGCCGTTTTAATCCTGATGTCACCAAAACTGGGCTCAACTACACACCCTTTAAATCAAAATAAGACTGTATGGGTATGAAAAAATCTGTTGCTACTAATTTATTCAAGAAAATGGTGGGTTGCAATATGAGACTAGCTGAGAACAAACGCTAAAGGCTATGTGCTTCAACTCGAGTTCATACTGAGACATACTAATCATGTTTGATCACTGTTTGGATGAACAGGGCAGAGGTCAAAGCTGACAGTGTTGTTTTGATAACAGGCAGGTCATGGTGTGTTCAGTGTTCAGCGTAAACCAGAGCGCTCCAGCCAAAGTCAGATAAACAGTCTGTCAGAGCCACAGACCAAATGTGACAGGAATAAATCTGAGAAACTTAGCTCTGTCTCTGCATTCCAATGTAAAGAAAAGAGGGGAATGCACAAGTGGGGGAGGTCATTGTAAAGTGCAAGATTTTAATATGTAAAAATGCATGAAGCTGTATGCCACGGTTAGTTGAGTTTCTTTATTTTATTTTATATTATTTCAGAGGCAGATAAAAGAAAAATAATGCTTTCATTAAATCTAATACTGAAAAGATTTAGGCTGAAGTCATAACTTATTGTGTCTACTTCTTTTAAGATTTATTTAAATAAACATATGCACAGCTATTATTATTATTGTTATTATTATTATTAATACACAAATAGATAAATGAATAAATACATTAAAATAAATAAAAAAATAAACCATTATTATTATTATTATTATTATTATTATTATTATTATTATTAGTAGTAGTAGTAGTAGTAGTAGTAGTAGTAGTAGTAGTAGTAGTAGTAGTAGTAGTAGTAGTAGTAGTAGTAGTAGTAGTAGTAATATTTTATCTTTTTTTACTTTAACTATTTAGAACAATAAAAACATTCCTATATTGGCAATTAACAACTCTTTCCCAACATTTTCTCAAAATGTTTCCAGCCAGAGCCAGCGTTTTTGGTCAATCAACAATTTTCAACAATCTTTGCCGTCCCACAGAAAATGTTGTGCTATAGTTTTATTTAAAGTTTAAATACCTAAAGAAAGAAGAGAGTCTCTTCCTTTCCCCCCACTCCCCTGTGTGGATGAGGCCCACCTGCTGCATCCTTACACACCTGAACCACTATAGAACTACTATAAATACTATAGATGAGCTAATGAACTAACAGTCCTAGACACATTGCCTGTCCGTCCTGGGAGAGAATCTCTCCTTCAGTTGGGCTCCATAAGGTCCCCGAGCAGCTGTGTTTTTTTTAGGAGTTTTTCCCTTACGGAGAAGGAGGGCCTAAGGACAGGAGTGTCCTGGGTCGGTTTAGTGTAGTTATTGTTTGTGTTGATTGTGTGTTAAGTCTGATTGTGTGTTTATGTTTGATCAACTGTTGTGAAGCCCTTTGAGGCGACTTTTGTTGTGATACTGGGCTATATACTGCAAATAAAAATGATGAATGAATTGATTTGAATTAAATAGAAGTTAAAATACACATTTGGTCTCTGTTATAATAATTTGATGCAATTTTTTTTATATCGGTAAGGCATTATGCCAGTTAAAGGGCTACTATGCTTCTATTTTATTATTTACAACAACAACGCTGGTGGAGGAAACATTTCCTCAACAACTTGGGCCTTTTTTTTTTATTCAAAAGCTACATGTTGTCATTGAAAAACTACCAAGTTAAACATTGTGATTAATTGTGATTAATCAAAACCCAATAATGTGATTAATCAATGGAGTTTTTTAATCAATTGACAGCACTAATTAATACTTATATTCAGGGCTTAATTTGTAAATCAAACGATGCCGGAACAAAAATTGCGCTTTGACACTGGAGTCCACAAGGCCAACACTGATCCCGGAACTTACACACAACACAATGCTTAGGCGCACACACATCCCAAAATACCAAGCAACTGCTCATTTATACTCAATTTTAAATTATATATTAACATATTTGTTAACATTATTATACATTACAGCATTTCACTTCAGTGTAATGTGTCAGTGTACGTTTGTGTGATTGCTCAGCTGATCGAGAAATCAGTTGCTACGCGTAATTACTGCGTTTTTGTAGACTCACTCTGTCATAGACCTACTGTGTGTGGCCACCAGTCTGAAGCAAGAACACAGACTCATGCAGCTATGGTCTGTAAACAAAGTCTAGGCTAGGAAAGGGAGCACGCGGCAGCAGTAAGTTTCAGCCTATGTCTCTCCTTTTGCTTTCGCTTCTTTTTAGTGACTGCCGTGGAGCGTCTTCTCTGTGTAATGGTGTTTCACGGCTCCAGGCTCTGTGATCCTCAGCACGTTAGCTTGAGCTTACAAATGCATTTGAACAAACAAAAAAGAACAAACTGCTGTGGATCTATGTCCCTTGCGCACAGGGAATATAATGGGGGAATAAAAAGCGCATATTGAGGGCGCGTGGCGTAAGGTTTCCCTGCGTAACTATGGCTAAGTAACAGTGACACTGGCGTTTACCTGGCCCTGGGTCTCATCCTGTGACCCACGATCAGCGTTAGCTCCAGCTTCCATATGCATTTAAGTAAAAGAACAAACTGACGTGGCACTGCCATGTCCCGTGCATTCTCGGGCGCAGTGGGGAAATAACGCGGCACATTCAAAGCGCATCACGTAGGTCCCCTCCGCGTAACCAATGCAGCAGGGATTGGGCGGGGTCAGGGCAGTGCGTACTGCTGTACACCTGCTGTCTGCAGGTGTCTGCAGGTGTATGTTTAAAACATATGCATATCTGTGTAATTACACCTCTGACCTTCAACACAGGTTTAGGAGGTCAAAAGTGTCAAATGTAGTCAACACTTTGTTCTGAGTTGTGTCTGAGTTAGCGGATCCAAGCAAACAGTTGCTGGATCAGACCACGTCAAAATAAAGGAGTTTCCGGATCCTGTTCCGGCAAGATCCGGCTCAAATTAAGCCCTGCTTATATTATGAAAATTTACTGGTAATGGTTGTAATGGTGAAACAATCTAATTGTTGCTTTATACACTGAGCATAGGCATAACATTATAATCAACTAATAAACAGCCATATACAAAACAAACCTTTCTATCAGAACCAGCATTAACCTCTTGAGCCACAGTGTCCTGTGTGTTGGATGGGACCACATGGGTAGCTCTTGCTCCCCATGGTTCACCACTGTTCCTTTCTTGGAAGGAAACTGACCACTGCAGACCGGGAACACCCCACAAGAGCTGCAGTTTTGGAGATTCTCTGACCCAGTCGTCTATAGATAGAGTTGAACCCGCTCAAATGCTTGCCTCGTTTTCCTACTTCTAGCAAATCAACTTTAAGGACAACTCACAACCCACTGACACATACAGCAAAGAGCTCTGACCTCTGGACGACCTCTGACCCCACAGCTAACATGATGCTACAGGTAACCTTTGTTTTAGTCTAGAAACAAATATGGGTATTGGAAACAGCTGGAGCAGATTTTCCTCTGAGGAAGGTGTGAGACTAAGTGTGTCAGGCCTGTCTCTGCAGGAGCGCTCCTGTCATTAACTCCTCTGTTTGAGTTTATCTCCGACTAGATCTAGAGGAGATGATCCAGGGAAACGTCCTGTCACTCTCCTGTCCACACAGAGACACTGTGGAAAGATTCTGTGGATTTTGGCCTTATGTACATACATGCAAATGGTCATGGAAAGTATACATCTTTGAAAGGTTCATTCAAGGTTTAGACCCAGAAAGTCATTTGACAATATAAATGTATGTATAGAAATGTAGACAGCAAAGGTCAACGCCAGCAGTGTAGTGGTATCTATGGTTGTCAACTGTCCAGAGACAATTTTATATGTTCAAAAATGACAAAATGAACTCTAGTTATATCCAAAATATCCAATAATGTATCCAATAAAGGATAACATTAAAATGGCTCATACATGTTTCCTTCTGGTTCAGTTAATTTGTTTGTTATAGATTATTGATATATTATTTTACAGATATCTTTTGAATGAATTCTTTTGTTTGAATGAATGTTGCAGCAATTGCTCAATGTTCCTTACTACTGTCACTGTGTGTGTCCCAATCAACAGTCAAAAGTAATGTTCTCAGATAATATTCTGATATAATACCACTGTACAACATGGTCAAGTAAAAATAGATGTGTCCCACTGCCAGGATTCTCACAGCAAAGTTTTCCATGTCATCAGCTCCTCACCAAGTGCAAACGGCTAAATTCCTCCCTCTTCCAAAGCTCGGCTGTGCATCCTGTGCATCCTCGCTACAAATTGCCCACAACGCACTGCAACCACTTTCCCCTCGTGGAGGGGATGTTAAAGCACAAGACTGACACACACGCTCCCAAGCATGTGCCAAGTGTTCACATGCAGTGTTAGCAGGAGACTCGCCCTCGCTTCTGAGGGCTGACTCTGAAAGAAATGACTCCAACCACCACCTGTTCATATCTAACCACACCTAGATATGCAGTAGAGACAAGTAAGGCCATGTGGCTGACTGCCACAAGGCCTTACTCACACAGCCAGTGTGTGCTACATAGTGGCAGGAAGCACAAAAATGGCTCCAACAGAAATACTTATAGTCACATCAACTGTGTGCCTGATGACTGCATTCAGGACATACGTATAATATTTTTTCCAGATATCATCTGTGATTTGGAACAAAGAGCTTCAAACAAGACAGTTGCAGTTAGAATAATAACAGGGTACTTTCTCTGAGGAGTAAATAAAATGGTACAATCTATAGACTACTTTTTCTTTGGTAACAATAAAATCTTAAACAGCACATGATTATCTGATGATCTGTATACAACCTGAACCCTTAAAGGCTCTGACCTGTCCTTCAGGTGAGTACACCTGTACATATCTATCACCTATCACACCAGCAGCACACAGCATTCTGCAAAGAGTTACTGTGACTGTGAAAAAAACAGCTTTATAAAAAAATACAATATCAAGGTGTAACTTAGTTCAAAGCTTACATATTTATATTGAATGTCAAAGGCAGCTGTAGCTCTTCCATGACTGAGGCATAAATAGTCGGACACTCACAGCTCCACAGAGATAAGGTTCAGCTGGTTCAGAGTCATGTGCAGAGATATTTCTATACAAACACTCTTTGGGAAAAATACATATTTAAAAACACCTGTATATGTGTGCCAAGAGCCTTATCTAAAGTAACGGCGAGCCTGTCCAAATCTAATTTAGAGCTTGTGCATTCAGAACATCAGCCAGCACACCTGAACTTCCTCTGCCTATCACCGGCTAAATCCTCTCTATATCAAACTGTCAGAGTGGGATTTAGAGCAGCTCATAACTTCTCTGCCAGGAAACTACTGCAAGACGAATGGGACACATCAGTGGTTCCCCTCCTGCTCCATCACAGGGATCAGCCTCTGAACCTGAGCTATTGTTGGAACCTCACCAGTCTCACTAAATCAAACAGACTTTTTGTTCCTGCCAGTCCCTGCAGCGGGGAAAACTTACACACACTTCACGTTCTGACTTGAAGACATTAGATCTGCAGAACAAACAACAGTCCTGCCTCACAGTTCAGGTTACAGCACACTTTCAGGACATGTGCCATCAGGGCCTCTGGATGACTTTTGAAGTGTCCATCTGTGTGGGTTATGATTTTAAAACAGCACTACATTCAACAGCATCTTGACCACTCAGGTTTGGTAAGAGTAAGGAATGTAAATAAGGTGCTGTTAGGAATCACTCTAGCTCTAAACGTCTCCCTAAACATGTTAAGAAGTTTGTTAAAGTTTGTTATTAGGTGCCTGTTGCTTTAAGGCCCACTCTGTCCCAGCCCCCCTCAGTCCGTCAGCTCCAAGCTTTTGCAAACACCGTTGTTTATAGCTGTAGAACTGCAGGGCTGATGCCTTGCTCTGACTAAAGTCCTCTACTGCGTTTGGAGGATTTGAGTTCAGACATGAGAGGATAATCTCTGAGTTTGTACTGAACAGTGAGGAACAGGCAGAGCATGATATAATGGCTAATTAGCACCGCTATTAGCTGCATGAGGCTAACAGATAGATAAAGGAGCTTACTGCTTGGTAGAGAGGGTGCTTTAAGCCCTGAAATGATCAGAATGAGTCCAATGACGGTGTATGGCCTTTAGAAATGCACAGGAGCACTTCCTGAAGAAGGCAGGGTTTCCTGTGTCTGTGTAGATCGTGATTGGAGACTACTCTCTATCCTGATTGGATGATGCTTTTGGAGGCAGCACCTGAAATTATAAAAGGTGGAGGGAAAGGGCTGTCCTTATACCTGAGGAAAGTCTGATAGACTGAAACGTTGCTCAAGCTCAATAAATGAGTAAATGAAGAGTTAGACAGTGTGGGGGAGTTTCATGATTTTTTTCAAGCCATGTGACCAAGTGAGGACAGCACCTCAGCATATAGGATTACTCAAACTTGTGTGAATGAAACAAAACACAACTCCAGGTATGTTTTTGAGGTGGAAACAACATTATAACATGGTTAAAAGCTCAGAAAAGTCAATATAGCAGAATAGGTTGCTGTATATCCAAGCCTAGTCAGGCTACGTCCATATTTTGATTAGAGTGTTTCATTGGACTACTGGCCTTGCCCAGGAGTTAAAGTTGTTTCCTTGACATAGAGAGGAGCTAAGAAACCCGCCTTCTCTTTATCCACCACTTGGACTCTGAAGTACACATCAGCGCCAGTGTGGTTTTTGTGCCAATATCATGTCTGAATAAATGGAGAGTTTTTAGGGGTAAAACCTATGGTAATACCTCATTACAATCCCATAGTGATTGCTCAGTGACAACAAAGGATGTTGAAGTTTCCCAAAAATGTCATAAAATAAATGGTAAAAAATCCACTGTTTTTCCACTGAATTTCATAAAAATAGAATAACATTAAAACTGTCCAAGAATGTCTGATTTTATGACTGTTGTTCATTAATCTGCTGGTTCTTTGACGCAATCTCCCTTTCATTTCATAGCAGCTGACGCTGTATAAATCCCTATTGACAGTAAGCTTTAATGGGTCTCTATGGGACAACAGCAATTTTTTACACAAGATGGTGACTGATGAATGATGATTGGAGGAACTGGCTCAATCTTTTGACTGACAGTGAAACATTCAGTGACATTAGAGCAAGAGAAGTTATGTGCTGAAGTGCCGCCCGGAGTGTAAAATGAAGTGATATACCCCATTTTCAACATTTGTATGTACTACACTGTAAGTAAACAACATGATCATTTTGTTATTGAATTTCCATAGTTTCAATAAATTGTTGGTTCATTCAGTATCATATACAGTATCAGTGTTGTAAAGTAGCCTGCTACTTAGCCCAGCCAGCGCAGCACCATTACACATTTTATAATGCAGACCTAAAATTAGCCTCCTCTGTTTGAAATGTAGCGGGTAGCTTGTCCTGGCGGGCTACCATACTGTAGAATGGGTGTGTCTAGCTTCTACACCTATCAAGGGTGTTTACTATAAGAACCCCATAGCTATGGACCCCGGGTAACTTGCTTTGCTTCGGGCCGTGGTCTGCACTGCTCCTGTGCCAATTTTGATGCAGTGAAGCCCGGGTGCCGGCTGCCTCATCACAAACGCTCCGCCTGTGCGGCTGCTAGTATGAATCGTGGCGTGGATCTTCCGCCGTGGGCTAGCTAGCTTGGTATTTGTTTGGCCACTGCTGTTTTGTTTGGGTCTAAGTTTGTTATTTCAATTTGACTTTAGTTTTGTCCTCAGTTTTGTTTTGATTAGAAAATTAGGTTAATTGTTGGTTTGTTTTATTTTTGTTGTTGTTGTTGTTGTTTGGTTAGCTTTAGTCTGTTTGATTTGCCTTCTGTTAATACTGTGCTCCTTTTGCTATAGGGTCTGGTCCGAGCATGGTCGCCCGTCTGGTGGAGGGTTTTGGTGATAGTTTCTCACTTCAGCTCCATCACTCCTGCGTCTAGTGGTATTTTGCATGTCCCTCACGTTGCATGCTTTAGTTATCCTTACAGTTTATTGTGTTTGTGTGACTGTGTAACATGGAGCTTGGTGAATACTCTGTCCCATAGACAGTAAAGACCCCTCACCACGTGCACCCGCGGCCGGCCAGCCCTGAGCATTTTAACTGATTTACTGAGCACTGGTATATTGTACTGTTTTTTTAATTATATTTTTGTAAAATAAACAGGTTAACTGTATTTAAATCTCTGCCTCTATTTGACCACTACCTTCATCCACACCTTACCTGTGAGCTCTATTTAAGTTAAGGGTTTTTTTATTGGGAGAAAAAGAGCATTCTGGGCCCTGAACCTTGCCCCGCTCGGCTACAGAAAGAACAGCAGCCACTGCAGTCTTATGAAGTGCACAAGATGGTACTATGTTGAACAGACTTTTGAAATATAGTTAACTTTTAGTTTCTATCCTCAATTAAATATACAGTACATTTACTCACTTCCCAAGTGTCTTCTAATGAACAAACTTTGTCCAGGTGCCTGTCTTTGTAAAACTTTTTTTTAGATAGATCATCAGCTGGATGACTGACATTTACATATTCACTTATGTCACTCAACTCCTACCTCTGAGCCAGTCACAAGGGACTGAGGTTTGTGGTGGGAGGGCAGGGCACCCTTGGCAATCAGAACCATTCACATCTATATTTCTGGTGAATACAGAGCAAATCAATGTAAATGTAAATACATGAAGACTCTGTACAGAAAGATTATTGGGCCTAATACCTGCATCCATCTTGCTTTGAGATATTGCTAACCACTCTGACACCAGACACCTGTATGTGTTTATTTAGCTGAGCCTCAGACACATAGCCATTAGATTACAGTGTTTGATTCATAGATTAGGTGTGAATCTACCAAGATCCACCTGAATCCTTTTCCTCTTGAATTCCCTCATAACCCACTTTTCCTCTAATTCCTGACATTCCTGGACAGTCTGAGTGGAAGGAACAGGATCTGAATCCCATGATCTTTTATTTAAACAGCTGCTGAGAATCCATTAACACCTGCTACAGACACTAGTGTCTGTCTGCAGTCTCACTCAGAGACGCATTAACACATGTCTAAACCATCATATCATTTCAGCAGATAATGATAAAACTCGTATGGAGGTTTCACGCTGCACTTCTCACCAGTGAAAGAAACAATATTCTCTCTGTTGAAGGTAGCCAGGTACTCTGGACTTCACTGCTCACTAGTTTACCAAACCAAATTCCAACAGGATATCTACATCCTTTACTTTCCTACAACTTTCTCAACCAGTTTAGTGTACTCTTTGTGTCAGTACCTGGATTAAAAATAATACCTTAATTTCTATAGTACTTTTTGAAATAAAGTTACAAAGTGCTTCACAACATTTAAGAACACATGCGCAGATATAAAACAGTAGAAAAAAACAGTCAATAGGTAGATGGCTTAACCAGAGTGGCTAAACTACCAAGAGATGTAAGATTTTGAGTCACCAGAGATGGACCGAACATAATTTTTGATTCACTGAGTTCTAAAAAATATTGGGCCATCCAGCTCTTTATGTCAGAACAGTTAAAAACATGAGTGAGGGACAGGGGGAAGTGTAGTTGGGAATCACCTGCATATGGGTGAAAAGTTATATTGTGCTTTTAAATGATCTGACCTAGGGAAAGCATGTAAATGGAAAACAAAATAGGCCTAAGGATGGAACCGTGTGGGACACCATAAGAAGAGGAAGAAGAAAACTCCCCAAGTACTGCAGAAAATGAACAGGATAAAATAGGAGAGGATTGTGACAGGAAGGACTATTTTGCTGCTGCTATCTTGAAAGGGAACATCTGAAAGCAAAGAAGAATTTACTGGCAATAAAGAAGCTACAGCTAGTAACATCTTCTAATAGGGCCAGAATATGAATTTAAGTTAATGCTCATTCAATATCACTACCAGCAGCATTTCACTGTCAATCCTAAATTAATGCAATATTTAATAAAGCTTTTAGTGTGACAGCAGCTCTTTTTTTCCTTCATTTTGCTATGTCTTATACTAGGGGGGTGATATTTGACAAAGATGTTCATTAATAAATGGATTATAGAATTTCAGCGTCACAACTGAAAAAAACAAAACAAAACAGAATTTTCTACTGTCTGGACAAAAAACTCACATTCTTCCTCTTAATGTCCTTTTTGGTCCCATTGACTTACATTAAAATCACTTATTTTCACTCTACTGCCATTGTAATACAGAAATGTTAAATCATGTTACTTTCTCTGCAACCCTGTCATACACACACACACACACACACACACAAATAGTTTGCATTTTTAAACAGTGTGGTGGACACTATTTCAAACGCCAAATCTACACTTTGGTTCTGGAGGTATTGGGGAGGAGAGGGGAGTCTCCAGGGAGTGGGGCAGTTTGATGAGAACCGAAAATGTTCTTCTGAGTTCAGTTGTTTTGTTGGAAGCATAATAAAGCAGAGGCTTGATATTCTTCTCCTCGCCTCTTTATTTCTTAGCTCTACAATAATAAATAATTCATGTTTTATTTACAAATATGTGGGAATTATGTGAAAAAAATGGCATTTAGAGGATTAAAAATATAAAAATAAATTCACTTTTGCATTCTATGATGAGGACGGTGTTAAAGTTTTTTCTTCATGTTTTATATTTTTAAATGTGACCTTGTGATATAAAAGAGCTTTAAGAGGAAGAACGTGATTTTTTAAAGGAGGGCCTGAGGGTTAAATATATATATAAAAAAAAAATAGAGAGTCAATTTAACACTCTATAGATAAGGACTAGATGCACTCTGACTACAGTTAAATATACTGTTGAAAACTTACTGTTTAGTTATAAACAACACATTACAATGTACTCTTGCTTGTTATTACATGCAAACATGCCTTTTATAATCTGAAAGCCTGTAAGTAACGGTCTGCACAGCGAAGTTTGTCCTCTGGCTGAACTCTGGCTCCAGTTCACAGCAGCACACGGCCAAACTTTGATCATCCAACCATCTCTCGCTTCATTTACACTGAGCTGGAGCGGGCACGAGTCAGCCTCGATAATA
The DNA here is from genome assembly GCA_020698575.1 of Bostrychus sinensis. NCBI lineage: Eukaryota > Metazoa > Chordata > Actinopteri > Gobiiformes > Eleotridae > Bostrychus > Bostrychus sinensis. The sequence goes on from CM036260.1 coordinate 3,588,422, forward strand.
CCAGAACATCATTCAGATCAATGTCAGGGCTGCTGTACGGACAGACACTTCTTCAGTGAGCAGAAACAGAATTCTGCTGGCCTCTGAGTGGAATACTTGGCATATTTGGAAAACAGGGCAATTAGATGAGATGAGATTACAGAGCACTGATGGTGGTCACCTTGAAAACCCCAAACACACCATTATCAGCAAATCTCTGGCATTCTTCACCATTCAGCTGCTTTTCACTAAAGATCAAACAACAGAAGTACCAGGATACTCCCTGAACCATGCAGCTATTCAGGAGTTGTAATGTAAAACAGCATTAAAAGAAAAAAAATAACTATTGAGTCTGTGTAGATGTGGGTATAAGGTTTTGAAAAGAGAAGAGGAAGGCCAAGGACCAGTATTGAGAGAGTGATCTTATCTGCAGGTTTGGGAAGTGGTAGAGTGTATCCTGCCAGTAACGTCACAAATGTGGGCTAGCTTAATGGCTAAAGCAATGACATTTGTTGCCAGTGTGCAATCCAGTTTCAGAAAGCAAGCCTAAGACTAGCCTGCAATCTTATGACCTATAGAGCAGGGGTCTGCAACCTTCTGGATCCAAAGAGACAATTGTTCTCAAAAACATTAAATGTCGGTTGTCCAGACGTTCCTAATGAACCAGGACAATCCCAGTTTTAGGCTCCTTGTCCCATGTCCCAAGACATATCTGTAAAAACACTCATATGTCCCAGTTTTCAACAAACCATGTCCCAATTGTCCCTATTTTAACCAATAGAAAAAGACAGGAAACTTAAAAACACATCCATCTAAAGACTTCTGTCATTAAAATTACTTACAGTGTCATTATTTTGTATTAATAAATTGCCATTCAAATTTAAAACTTAAGCCCCAGCGTCATGTTATTGAAAGACATAACAGAAAATTGTATTCATTTCGGAAGCTTTTTTGTCACTTTCAAATGCAACAGAATTTGTGAAAAAAAATGTGTCCCAGTTTTGGGGGTAAAAATCTGGTCACCCTAACAAATATGAATCTGTAAAGAGTCGCATACAATTTTAATGCACAAAAGTTGCTTAGCCTATAAATGAAATATAGCTTATGGGTGGTCATTAGTGCAAATGAACAAATAATTGTGTTAAATATTATGATTATCTCTTAATAGGCCACTGAACAGCAGTGTAATATACAGGTGCCATGCACATTCTGAGACCTGGAGTTACATCCAGTAACTATTTCTTGATGCTGTTTACTTACTTATGTGACAAATCAGCACGTGCATGCACTGAGCAGCCAATAAAGGCGACAAACAGCTGTATTATATTTTTTTTTGTACCCCATGTGAAAATTTTACAATAAAGTTGTTACAGTATTTTTTTTTTTTTTTTTTACTGCAAAAGACACATGCTGATTACACACACTACAAGTTAAATGTATACACAAATCAAAATCAAAACTAGGCTCAACATGTAAAAAAAATTAATTCATACTTTGCAGATTTTTCCCTCTACTAACTGAGCTATACAGTGGCACTACTCACTCCAAGAACCACCAATATTTGGATCTCCAAGTAGCATCTTTAAGGGTGCATTCACACCAGGAAAGTCCTTTGGTCCGCTTCTTTGGTCCGGATCGAGTCCAGACTTTATTTATTTATTTATTTATTTATTTTGTTTGGTTCGGGTCACATTCTCATTGCACTTTTTGCAAGTGGACATTTTTGCAGAAGCATGTGTGTAAATGATTGCTGCACCCATTGGACAGAAATGACGCAGGTGGGGCAAAGCAAAGACACGGAACCTGAGGAAAACAATCATGAGGACTTGCGTGCTGCACTTGTTACCAGGATATTTATTCAGATTTTACAGCTACAGATCTGTGAAAAACATTTTTAGTGTCAAAAGCAGCTAATTTGAAGTCAGTTTCACCGTGCCAAACTTGTTTTTTTGCAACGCTGAAGGCATAGTGCAAGCTGGCTGCAGGTGAGAAGACGCGCTCTGTGTGCTTACCCACAGCAGCAGTGCTGAGTAGAAAACGACAGAACAGGTAGGCTATAAGTGCAGATATCAAAGAGGCACTGTATCCTCACTGTTCCAAGTTTGTCCACGGCTTGTGACTTTTTGCGTGACTTCAACAGCTGTTTCATTTCAGAGGTAACACATCTTCTTTCTCTGTGATCATAGTATTTCTGCAGAGTCTGCAGAGGCTTCACAGTCAGTATTTAATCTAATCTAGATGCTAGCAGTAGCATTAGCCACAACACAGTGAACAGTGCAGCTCTTGGAGGAAGCTATTTCCACTGAAGTTGACTATTCAATAGAGCGTCTTTTAACATCATCCAAAGTTAAAAACACAAATTAATCACATTAGTTTGTTTTTTCACCCAGCCCTACTGCAGACATGTTTGGTCATGTTGTGGTGGTTTGTGTTTTGGTTTGCAGCATATACAAATCTCTAGTTTGGGATTAGGACATCCAGAAGAACCAGAAGAACTCCACTGGCCTAGAGGAAGACCAAAACAAGATTTAGCGATGGAGTTAAAGAGGACACAAAGTCAGCTTGTGTGAGAGAAGAGGATGCAGGGGATAGTATTAGCTGGAGGCAGAAGGTTTGATGTGCTGACCTCTGATGAGAACAGCTGAGAGGGGAAGAAAGAATGTTATGAATGGTCCAAAAATATTTCTACAGAAAGCAAATGACATTTTGTATAAAGTGAATTTAGTATGACTGTGTTGTGTTGTGTGTTGTGTGGAAGGCAGAGGTGGGACTAAGTCACTGTTTTGCAAGTCACAAGTTAGTCTCAAGTCTTTGGCTGAGTCTGAGCGCTACACTTTCTGTTAGGACTCCAAACTTAATTTTTGTCACATTTTATATTGTTGAGTTTACACTCATGCCCCGCCTTATAAAAATAAATATGATGAACAGATGGTAAATTGTTTGCTGTAGCCATATTACTATTGTAACACACTAAGCCTAGAAGAGCCCTACACAGAAAACAGGCTTCTGCATGCTTTGAAAGTAAAGCCAAGTTCTTCAGTATCAGTGATTTAAAATAAAGCTAAATACCTTACATACTTTACATACCTTACATACCAGTACATTGTATATTCACTGTATCAATAACATATGCTCTACTGGCCTTGTCAGATGTTCACAGGCTTTATATAATTTTCTCACATTTGAAGATTTACAAAGTGAATACTGCCCACTATACAGTTTACTGAATAGTGACACCTGTGGACAACAGGGGGACTGCAGGTTAATGATGTAGGTTCAGAGCCATGAGCTCCAGCTCCAACACAGAGACAACACTGCAGAAAAGCTACAGCTGCTGTTCATTTTTCACTCTTTACAGCCTGGGACAGAGGGAGCTCACTGTGCACAGGTGATTCATGCAAGTGAATCTTCTCCACATATTCATCTTTAGACCTCTATTGCAAAGGGTTATTTATTATTTTTAGTTTATTTTTTTTATTTATTAAGTGTAATCTGCACCTGAACACCTCGTGTCAGCACCTGAACGCCTCATGTCTGCACCTGAACGCCTCATGTCTGTGTCTGGGGCGAGCTGCTCTCAGCTGTGAGGAGAGGGAGGGTCACAGAGGCAGCAGCTTCTCCTCCTCAACTCTCCGCTCCGTCCGCATCAGTCTGACATTAAAACAAAGTTATAATGACTAAATAAGTCTTTTTTTGATCATGTTTGGAGTAAAATATTGCAGGTACTATTTGAAATGTCCATGGGTTCTCCTCGATAGAGCGTCAATGAGACACACGTATGTTTAATAGCCTAGTAGGCTTAATAGTCATTAAAAAAACTTTAACGCTCAATATCTCTGTGATTTCTGAGTTTATCAACATGAAACAAAGACTGACATAAAGCTTAAAATCTCCTCTTTTGGTATGTCAAAATGTCATGTGCTGCTAAAGCTCAGTATTCATAAAAAGTGCAGAGAGAGAGAGAGAAAGAGAGGGCGAGAGCGCTCATTACTGTGCAAGGAGTTTAACAATTGTTGTTTCTGACACACTTATTAAAAATCATGTTTTTATTTCTTTGAATAGTGGCATCAAGTCTTCTCAAGTCATGGGACTCAAGTCCAAGACGAGCCTTAAGTCTTAGTCCATTTCATCAAGTCGAGTCTAAAGTCATCAAATTACAGACTCGAGTGTGACTCGAGTCCAAGTCATGACTTTCAAGACCACACCTCTGGTGGAAGGCTAGTTAAACAGTATTTGCCTTTTATAGTGCCATCAGCGAACAACCTTCATAGACAGGAAGCTCAGAGAGTCTGAAGAAGTTAACTCTTACTAGGCATGAACAGATGTAAGGATTTTGACTTAATGCTTTGTGAGCTTGCCCAGTAACATCTGACAGTACTGTATACAGAGAAAGAAGTTGTGAGGATCAGTGTACCATGGGAGTGTACCAGCCTAAAACTCTAGAAAGAGAAGTACTGGTAAGATCAACCCTATATGATTTATCAAAAAGGAAGGTGTGAAGTATAATGTTTAAAGGTACTGTAGGCAGCATGCACTCATACTGGTTTGAAAATGGTACTGCAGTCTAAATCAAAACAATGGTCTGCCAGTCTCTTCGTTTTTCTGATTGGACGATTGGTAATGCAGTTTTAGAACCAAAACAAAAAATGTAAACATAAACAACTTGGGCATTATGTTCAACATTTTTTTTTTTTTTTTACTGTTAATAAATCAGCTGTGCCATTGTTATCAGTAAAAGTAATAAATAATTTGAACGTGTTTTCTTCATATCTTGGGACACGTTGGTAATTTTTATGAAAAAATAAAAATAAAAAATATATACTGCTCATAGGACCTCTAATATGGAAGATGAAGGGCTCCACAGTATCAAAATAAAATTGTCAAGTGTTTAAACTAGAAATTATATTTATTAAAAGGAAAGCTTGGTGCTTGAAGCTTGACAATATAGTAGCGAGTCATAAAGCAAAATTTTATAACATTTGAGCTCCACCAGGCCAGCTAAAGGCTAACAGCAGGCACTGGAGGCGTAGGCTGTGCTCTATTAGACTTGTACATAATAACTAATAACACCACTTGGAGTAGTGAGAGGGATGTACACAGGGTTTTAGGACCTGTGCTTCCTCATCAAAGACCTGAGATCTGACTGAAGTCACTAATTATTTACAATAATCAACAATAGCAAGAGTATAAAAATCACTTGTGCAGCTATTTTTATGACGCACTTGGAGTGGTCTTTAGACATCTTTTATAAACTTCATTCATTTGCAGCAAATTGTATACTGTTCATAATCTCTGGTCTATTTTGCTCTCATACACAAGTGTTCTCAGTGGAGTGTGTCTGATCCCTGTCTGTGCTTACATTCCTCTGTCAGTCCACAAGATAAACTCCGGCTTTTCAATAAGGTAAAATAAACAGTTCTGCTGTAGTGACGTTTCCTATAAACCATTACCTTTAGACTTATATAATCTGTACATCTCCATCCAGTGCATGACGTTGCCCTCTGTTGACTGGACAGTGTCTGTGAAGGGACTCATGCAGGAGCGGTGATAAGCAATATTTTTCTTCTTTCTCACTTTAGTTTCTTTGTTTTATTTGATACATTATATTGCTATAAGTCATTAGATTGGCAAACCACCTAAATATTCACAATATGCTGAAGAATATTACCACATGACAAAACAGTTAGCTGTCAGCTCATAACTATAGACGTTTATCCTATAGCACATCAGGAAATTTCAACAAAAAGAACTATTGGAAATGAGCAGAGTGTGTCTGTGTGTGTCTGTGTGCGTGTGTGTGTGTGTGTGCGTGCGCGTGTGTGTGTGTGTGTGTGTGCAACTCACCAGAGGCCCGTTAGACCAAAGCACATGGCTAATTTGTATAAATCAACAGCTTCTTGTTGCAGCACACAAATGCCATTCTTTTCATGTTTATGTCATCCTCCTGCCACTCCACCACACCACATCGTAGCAAAATAATAAAATTTGCTAGTGATTTTAAATGTCTTAGAATTGGTAAAATCTCTATAGACAAGCCGCTCTGAGAGCTAGCAGAAGCATTAGCCACAACACTTTAGTCAGTGAGATGAAGATTAAAAATATTGCTAAGCGCAGAAAAGATATATTAATGATGACCTGCCTTTCCAGGTTGGCATCATATACATCATCAATATAAAGCTGAATTTCTGTATTCATTTTTTTGACCCAATTGTGAACCCAAATACCACTAGGTATTGCCCACATGAGAGAGAATATTAATATTTAATGTTACAAACAGATTCATTCTTTAAATGTCCCATATTATGCTTTTTCAGTCTTTCTGAAACAGTGTTGGACATTTTCCTTTGTATTTCACTGTAATTTAAACGAATGCATATGTGGAAAATGTTTTCTTTTTGGGAAACTGTTACTTTGCTTGGATTAGGTGTCTGTCGCCCCCTGCTGGCGCTGATGGGGAAAGGACAGCATAAAATGGCTTATTTGAACAGCTATTAGCAACATCGCGCTATAAATAGATAAATGAGCTGACTGCTTTGTAGTATGGATGTGTTATAGAACTGGATAGTGATGATGTCATGACCGCCATTGTTTTCAAAGGCCGTGCTCATTGGTCCGTGATGCCAAAAATGTTTTTTACTTCTGCGTTAGAGAGCAGGCAGACTGTGGTCCTCGAGCATGCTCGTTGTTGCTTTGTGTACCATGTGACTGGCTCTGACAATGGGTGTGATGGCGTGCTAGAGCGGTGACATTACAAACCATATAAAGTTATTTTTTTAACAGAATTAAAGATTTTGAATGGCAAAAAAGTCCATGGTGTGAAAATAGATAATAAACACTACAAAATCCAACTATTTCCTCAGCTGTAGGTGTCCTGTCAGCTGAACACCAGGTGTTTATTTTTACATTGCGATCTATGGGAAAAATTCTTTCTGGGTCTCATGGGATTTTTCCGCTGCAGTTTCATGAAACAGCCACTAGTAAAATTGTCATCAGGGAAGAGGGGGTGGTGCCCTATCCAGAGCTTATTTTATTCCATGCTTTGTAGTGACAGCACTTGTGCTGAAATGATAAACTTTTAATGTTTGTTTTAAAGCCATTCATGGACTCGCACCTTCCTATTTGTGTGAACCGCTATTTATGCACCAACTCAGTGGAGCTTTGCGTTCTGCAGGCCAACACCTGCTGGAGGTCCTCAGGACCAAATGCAAACAGGGGGGCAACCGTTCTCCGGTCTGAGAATTTGGAAGACTTTATTGCTTGAGTTACGGACCATCATAGATCTGCCTTTGTTCAAAGCTAAGCTCAAAACTTACCTGTTTAGACTTGCTTTTAGTACGTAACTGCATTGTGACACTTGTATTCTATTTTTTTTTGGCCATTTTTTATTCTTGTTTTAAAGTAAACTTTTTGTTAACTTTTTGTTTCTATCCTTTTTAATTATTGCACTTTGGAAATCACTTTGGTTCAGCTGTTGCTGTTGTAAACCACTATACAAATAAAGTTTGTATGAGAATGAGTCCGCTGATGGTAATGGGCTTTAGAAAAGTGCAGGAGCACTTCCTGGTTTCACGTGTCTATGTAGTGCTGTGATACCAAGCATTTTCAGCTCTTGAGAAAGGTACTGGCCTCAGCATACAGGATTACTCAAACAAGTAAATGAAAGTGTTATGTTTTTGAGGATCAAGAACAACTGATTTAGCATAACAGGGGACCTTTAAATGGTTATTGCAATATTCCAACTTGTTAAATTCAAATCACAAAAACACAGCAAAGTCAGACTAAACAAGTCAGTTGGGATATATACCTCAGCTATAATAATAACAACAACCATAATCATAATAATAGCTGTGAAAAAGGCAACCAAATGAGTCCACCAGTTGTGGTGTGAGTTCTTACCAGCAGTGGTGGTCTGCGGTGCCTGCTGCTGAAGCCTCTGTACTGGTGGAAGTCGGTCTGGATCACACACACTCTCTTGTCCATCCTCACAGCCCCATGTCTCCAGCGGAGTGTGCCCCGGGAGCCGCAGAGGAATGTGAGGGAGTGGACTGGAGGTGTAGGGGGGGAGGGGCTACAGAGCTGGGATGGGGAAGGCGGGCGGGGTTACCTGACCCTAAACCACACACCTACAACACTTCACTGGGACAGGAGAACAGTGCTGTCAGCCTGCGGCACTCCTCACACCACACATCTCGACAGAGAAAGGCATTCTTGTGTGGAGTAAAGGCTAATTTGAGAGTCAAAGGTGTCAAAGCAGATTAATGAAATATCTGAGAAATGTACACATGTAGGTACAGGAGAGTAATAAAATGTATTTATATGGGATTAAATTTAAAATTAAAACTTCACAAGTCTAAAGACATGCATGTGTTAGGTGAACAGGTGATTCTAAATCGCCAGGACAATATATAAAATCTTGCCTGTTTAAACCTGGTCTAGACCTGCTTAAAGCAACTAGATATTTTAAAGGTCCACTATTCTGCTGAATCTAATATGCTAAACTTTTTTGAGCTTTTAACCATGATGTAATGTTGTTTCTTCCTCAAAAACATACCTGGTGGATTATTTTGTTTCATTCAGGCATCATTTCATTTCATTGGAGTAATCGTTTATGCTGAGGTGCTGACCTTCTCCAGAGCTGAAAATGCTTGCTCTCACAGCTCTACAAAGACACATGAAACCAGGAAGTGCTCCTGCATGTTTCTGATGGTGAAGTCACACTAAAAGCATTTCGAGTGACTGAAGCAACTGGTGACCATTCATGTGCGCTGGCTCGCATTTCGCCTAAGCAACTGCCAATCACAAACACTCTCGTTTGAAACCTCTCGCTCTTTGTCAGCGACCTGATGCTAACATAATAGCATCATGTTGCTAATAGCGTTGCTAACTAGCCCTTTTATGCTCCATCAATTTCCCCACCGTTGCCAGCAGGGGGTGTCAGGGACCTGATCCAAGCCTTCTCTCCCGAGCTGATGAGGTTTTCCACATATATTATTTTAAGGTAAAACTTTTGAAATACTAATGCAAAGGAGTTCAAAACTATTTCAAAAAGAATGACAAAAGTAAAAAATAGGACCTTTAGGAAACAGGCAAGACATGGCTCAAAATGGATAAAACCACTAATTATTGGCCAATCCAGTCTAGATGTAGTACAAGTACAGACAGAGCAATTCTGGTCATTACAGATTACTTTAATGCTTCAATTATCTGTAAAATCAAAGTGGATGTTTGTAAAATTCCAACTAATATGCATAGACACTGCAAATCAAACACAAATTATACATATCTACAGTGTTTTCATTCTTTAAGGCAGTATTTGGAGGAATTATTTGTCATTAGTAAAACACAGCAGCCTGGATACCAGATGAAACAGAGCCGTGTGCCAGTCTGGTGTTGGCAGCAGAAACAGGAATAATTCTGTGGGATTTAGAAATGTTTCCAGGGATGCATGAAATAATGAGGTATCCTTCCCACAGCGTCTCCCTGACTGAGACATGAGAGACAGCTCTGATCTGAGGCATCCACCGCTGCAGGCACAAGGAAGTCATGCACAAAATCAGCTGTTTGCTTTTGAACATGGAGGATGACAGCGCTGGGTAAGTGATCCTGTGAGGAGGGGGTCAGGTCAGGCAGTGGAAAAAAAGATTAAAATAGAAATATTGTGATCCAGGGTCAGCAGTGGGATATTTTTCAGATCAGAGGGGAGCGGATGTCAGCGTGTGCAGTGGTGAAGAATTTGACCTGCTGCTCAGAAAACCTGACTGTGTCAAAGTGAATTTATTTTTCCACTGGATTTTAGAGTGTGACACACACCGCTGCATTACAGAAAATCATGAGGAGAACTCACTTCCCATTCATCTGAGCTCACGATGAATATGCTACTTCTGCACATTGTTGTTGCAAAATCTTTAAGTGTAGAAATGGGTAAAAATGTTTCTGTTATATTTGATTGAGTGACTTTTTGAATAAATGTAGTACTTTTAGACATACTTTTCACTTCTACATGAGCAATATTATTTTGGTAACAATATTAACCTCATGGTACAATATTTAATTTATATTGTGGGAGGCTCACAGTGTTGTAGAAATGCTCACAATACTCTGGAGCAGATTCTCAATCATCCTGGAGGAATTCAGTAAAAAATAAATAAATAAATAAATAAATAAATAAGGTTAAACAAGAAAGTCATCTGAACAAAAAAGTTTTTTTTTTTGTTTTTTTTCCTTTGGAGATGTTTGTCATTTCATCCAAAAGATTAACTAATTTCTAAAGACAACTGCTAAATGAGTAGGAGGAGCTTATATACAGTAGGCTCTCCCTGTGAGACAGTGGTTAAACCAGATGCTCAGGGCAATTAGCAGCTGAATGGCCTGGACTGGAGTCAGAGGGAGAGTTGTTCCACCTTTGATCCACTGGCATAAGATGCCTCTGAAGTTGATGGTCAATTGTTAAATTGAAACTTTGAATGAAACTGACCAGTAGTAGATTGTGAACCTGGCCAGCCAGCCCCTCCTACTTTCCTGATTCCTCAGTCTCAGTGAACCGTTTCCAGTCGATTTGGAACTGACTTATCACAGTCGTTTATCTGCAGCACATCTTATAAAAACAGAAGATAATCTCTTCAAAAATAACCAAGATGGCGCCAGATTATACAGAGCGAATTAAATAACTTCCAACAACAACTGGCTTCTGCTCCTGTCCCTGGTCAGAAATAAGTACAGAGCTGATCATAATATGCTGTATTCTGGTGCTTTATGGCAAAACTGGCAACAATCCACCATGTTTGTTTTGGTTACAGGTCAGTGGTGCCTGCTTACGTCCAACCCTTTGTTTCTATAATTGGTTACTCCGTCTGTCATTGTTCTGACCATAGAAATGAAACTCAAACCATGAGCTACCAGACTAACTTCTATGTATAGAATAGGATAAGAGTTAGTCAGGCAGGCCAGGCTAGAAGACTGAAGGATTAGACCATCAAATTTCATGTGGCATCATCACAAAAAACATGGCATTTAAGGGGTTAAAATGTAAATGAAGAAAATAGGTAATTAAAAGTAAAAAGAAATAATAGTTTATAATATTTTTATAGCAAAAAAATACAAGAAAAAGAAGTGGCTACTGTATTGCTAGGTATGGGAAGACTTTATTGTGGAGGAAATGTCTGGGAAGTGAGAAGTCTGGGCATCACAGAGATCACACAAAGCTGCTTTTAGAGCTGTATCCTGATATTTGCATTTTCCATAATACACAAGTATAAAGCGGTGTAACCTGTCAGAACATAAAAGCAGAAGTTAGCCATAGATGATAAGGCTCAGTGAAAACACTTCTCCATAAAGTGTCTCCTAATCATCAGCTCTTACCTGTTGATTGCAGTCATCTTCCATCTCTCTGTAATTACTCACTTTGATTTTCTGGCTTCTGAACTGGATCTAAAATGAGTTCAGAATTTATAGAGACAACACAAATCTGTGGATCGTGCTGCGACCTGTTAGCTCCTCCGACTCCACATGACACTCTCTGATGGAATCTGATTAATTAAAGGCTCCAGTTAGTGTCTGGATCTGACAGAAAGAGAACAGCTGTGGGACACTGAGGTTTTCGGTTTGATGAGCGGTGATGCACCAGGAGACAGCTCACACATGTTGTGGTCTGCACTGACAGAGACTTCAGAAGGATCAGAGATAATAAAACTGTTCAAGCAGCAGAGGGTTATTAACAGGCTGCTCATGTTGATGTAACGGAGGAGAATGTGCTGAAAACACTGTCAGGATAAAGTCTGAGTAGCAGTGGTTAGCACTTCACATTATGAGGACCTATTCTGCTAACTTGACTTTTCTGAGCTTTTAACCATGTTATAATGTTGTCTCGTCCTCAAAAACAGACTTGTAATAGTATTTTGTTTCATTCACACATCTTGCCCTCTCTGACTGACATGTACACTGGCCGGCCCCACAGGAAAGCCAGCTCCATATCAAAAGACCCCACACACCCTGGACACAAACTGTTTACCCCCCTCCCCTCTGGAAAGAGGTACAGAGCACTGAGGGCACGCACCAACACACTGTTAAATAGTTTTTACCCACAAGCTGTTAAAAGCATAAGACCCCATTGATACTGTGTGCCTGTGCGTGCGTGCGTGTGCGTATGGTGTTATTTATTGCTTTTATTTATTTTTATTAATAAGATGCTGCTAAATGTTGTTTCATTGTGACCTCAATGACAAATAAAGTTCTATTCTATTCTATTCTTGTTTTAGTAATCCTGTATGCTGAGGTGCTGACCTTCTTCAGAGCTGAAAACGCTCTGTTATACAGCTCTACGTAGATACGAGAAACCCTGCCTTTAGGAACTCGGAGATTCTCCTCTCATATCTAAACTTGTATTCTTCCAACTTTATTTATGTGTGAACTCAAAGGAGAAGATCAGGAGGCAGTAGTGTCTGTAGAGGGCTTTAGTCAGAAGAAGGTTTAGCCCGGTGGTCCTGGACCACTGTCCTCTGCTATAAACTACAGTGTTTCCAATGGGCCGACTTTCGAAAAATGTCCGTTCATAAGAACAGCTGGGAAAACACACACGGTTCACCATAATAACAACAGAACAAGAATTGCATTTCCATGTCGTTTTATAGTAAACACATAAATACAACATTAAAGCTGCTGCTGTGGTACAGAGTTATATCAGTGGATGTTTCTATTTCTAGTTTGGCCATTCAATGATAAATAAATTGTTGTTTTGAAGGCATTTTCCAAAGCTGTAGCACTGATAACTTCATTCATTATAAATAAATATATTTTTACAAGTGTGAGCTCTCATGTTTAAAATTATGATTTAACCATAACCACACTGTCACAAAGGGAGTCATGAGGATTGTGACATCAACTCTGGAACTCCAACACTTCTGTATGAGTTTCCAAGCAAATATCACGACCCGAGAAAGTGTTCAAGGACATTTTTCTGTCAGAAGTTGGAATTTCTGAGATTCCAATGTATCATGAATGCGGCATTAGGCTGAAGAGCCTTAAAGCAACAGACACCTAATCCAAGCGTCCTCTGCAAAGCAAATGTATCAGCTCCCCAAAAGAAGAGGTTTTCCATACATATAGATTATTTTAGGTTATAAAAACTGAAATACTTATTCCCTATCTAAATTTATTTCAGAAAGCTTAGTACATGTCCCATTCTCCCATTGTGGGTTCGATCCTCAGGCTGGCCAACACACTAACTCTTTGGATAGTGTCCTGCATGTCCTCCCTGTGTTACCATGGGTTCTCTCCGGGTACTTCCACCATCCAAAGACATGCATGTGTTAGGTGAATTAGTGACTCTAAATAGCCCCTAGTGGATGAGTGTGAGAGTGAATGACTGTCTGTCTGTGTGTGTCTCTGTGTCAGCCTTGAGACTAACTGGCCCAAAGTTCCTGGGATAGGCTCCAGTACCCGCGACCCCTAATGGGAATAAGTGGAAGATAAATGATTTACATGTTTACTACTGCATAAAGAGTATATTAATGCATTATTCCTAGGGCTTTTCTAGACGCTCACAGTTGCTTTACAATTTGGTGCATTATTCATTCACTCCTCACTCACACTCTGTGGTGGTGAGATACTTCTAGCATAAGCTGTTTCTATGAATATATAAACTCCAATGTTCTGCCTGCCTAAAAATACCTCATACAAGAAGAACATTTATCCTAAAATAACCAGATAAATCAATATGCATGAAGATATGTGCTAACCACATAGCTTGGGGAAACATTACCATGTAAAAAAAAAAGGGAAAAATCTGAGAAAAATAAATACATCTCTTGCAATGATGAGCTGCATTCTAGGTTTTCCAACAGCCTGTCTGCTCAGTCTTACACTTATTCCTGGGGTCATGAGTGACTGGAACCCATATATCAGAACTGACAATGTTTATGTCTAAATGCATTTTTCTGTCTAACATTTCCTAGCTCTATAGCTAGCTTCACACATCAACCATCAGCTGCAGCGTTCTGTTGCTTGCACAGACCTCTGGGAAATGTGGAGATGAATATAAACATGTCCAACAGAGCAGTGAGGCTCCTATACTGTAGCTCAGCTGTACTCTTTGAGTCAGGTAAAAATCTGGATCCCAGCTACATGTGTTTTCCCACAGACAAGGCCACTGTGCAAGAAAACTTGCAGAAATACAGTTTTACATTAGGGTTTATGGAGCAAGACACCAGCCAGGAAGGCAAGGGAGTAGTCTGCTGTTTACTGCTAAATATTTTCATACAATGAATGGCTCATACACTCCAATTTGTGTATGTACAGGTAAAACTGGTGGGAGAAGGATGGGATTGTTATAAACTATAAGATTAGATGGTTTCATGAACTTCAGATCACAGGTGTCAGCTCCTCCACTGTCTCCTGGATTACTGATCATTTGTCTGACAGGCCCCAGTTCGTGCAGCTGAGGGGCTCCCTGTCTGATACTGTGGTCAGTAATGTGGGGGCTCCACAGGGGACTAGAGATGTGACGTTCATGAAAAATGAGCCAGTGCTTTAAAATACTCTTTGAAATAAACAGATCTCAAAGATTCGGCTCCCGTTAAAGAGCCATAAATCCCATCTCTACATGGGACTGTTCTGTCTCCATTCCTGTTCACTCTGTACACCTCAGATTTCCAGTACAGCTCCAGGTTCTGCCACCTGCAGAAGTTCTCTGATGAGTCTGCAGTGATCGGGTATATTAGAGGGGGACAGGAGGCCGAGTGCAGGACTCTGGTCGGTGACTTTGTGGAGTTTTCCCAGGCAAACCATCTGCTCCTTAATGTGGACAAGACCAAGAAGCTGGTCATTGACTTCAGGAGGATAAGTACTCCAGTGGAGCCCATTTCCATCCAGGGCCAGGAGGTGGCAGCAGTGGACAGCTATATGTGCCTGGGAGTCAGCAACAGCAGCCTGGACTTGAGAGACAAGAAGGGCATGAGCAGACTCTTTTAATGTGTGCAGCAAGTTGCTCTCCCAGTCTGTGGTAGTGAGCGCCCTTTTCCTCGCTGTGGTCTGCAGGGGTAACAGCACCGCCAAAAAAGACATCAATCAGATTAACAAACTGATTCAAAAAGCTGGACACGTTATAGGCAGTGAACTAGAGATGTTTGTGTCAGTGAGGGACAGGAGGACACTGGACAAACTGCTCTCCATCATGGACAGTCCTGCTGCTCACCCACTTCATTGGACCATAGAGAGCCTGGACACTACCAGATCATAGAGGAGCAGCGGAGTTTTTTCTGCAACAGACCTTTACAGCTCCACTCCCACAGTGAACACTACAGGACTTCATTTATCCCACACTCCGTCCGGCTGTACAACAATGCACCCTATCTGTCATGGATGATCATGTTTAATTCATGTTAAACTCAGCCACATCATCCCACTGCATTATCCTTACCCACCTGTTGTATATAGTGCATATTTACTTTTTATATATTTATTTATATATTTTTTTTGTAGATTTATAAATATGCAAATCTTGTATATTTTTATCTATTCTATTTTAATGCTCTAACTATTTTATACCTACATTTTACTTGTGTGTATTGAAAAAAACTGATCTACTCTGACCAAGCAATTTCCCCTTGTAAATCAATAAAATCTAAGTCTAAGTCTGAGCAAGAACTATGGCGCACTCCTGCTCCTAAATTTATTGTGATATGCTTCCCTCTAGTGGTTGTCCCTTAACAACTGCCATAATTCCTGTAGGAGCTATTTTTCTGTATCATTAATACCAATCCAATAAATCACACTTACTAATAAATAATAGTTATAAAAAGCAGGCATCTGATATGATAATCTACATAGTAAATACATTTTTTATGAGAGGTCCAA
The DNA here is from genome assembly GCA_020698575.1 of Bostrychus sinensis. Lineage (NCBI taxonomy): Eukaryota > Metazoa > Chordata > Actinopteri > Gobiiformes > Eleotridae > Bostrychus > Bostrychus sinensis. The sequence goes on from CM036260.1 coordinate 3,604,250, forward strand.
AAGGTTTTATTGTAGCAAAATAACAATACTGACAAACACATACTTCATATTCACCGGTTTTGTGGAATGCAAAATATTATAAATACTACACATTAGAGACAATGTTACTGTTAATTAACATGACTAACATCCCTAAAATTATAGATTTACCTTACTGCCTTCGGCGTAAACTACAGCTATTTCACAAAAGCACCATTAAGTCGAACACATTAAAAGGCCCTTGTGCATGTGTAGGTCCAGCAAACCAGTGATTATTATATGTAACAGTCCAGTCTATTCTCCTCGGTATACAACGATGTTCTTGTCTGTCTCATGGATCTTGATCTCGTACAGGAGGTCATCAGGGAGCACCTTCACCATGTGGTCCCAGATGTACACAGCCAAGGTTCTCTGTGGTGCTGATGAACAGAGAAATTAAAAATAATAAGTAACTAAATAGCTAAATGTTGCCTCTATGTAAGAGTGTTAGAGTACAATACATACCTGACAACATTAGCAAAATATGGAACGTCCTTGTCCAGGTTTTTGTGGTCCAATGGGGTCATGATCACATCCTGCAGAAGATACATGTTCAGAAAATGTAAATTAAAATAATGGTATATAAAACATTAGTCACACCATGTGCTATAATGAAAAGAAATGATAGCTAAATTGTATATATAGGCCTTCCCTAAATATTAAATATTGTTAAGAAAGCATCTGGACACTGTCTTACCATTTTTGTTGAAGAATGACAAAATATTCCCAAATACACACAAATACATTTTTTTCAGATTATTTCAAATGCTTTCTACTGCTACTAAAATGTGTTGGCAACCCAAGAAGCTAAGCCATTTAAACTAAAGATAGTTTGAATATGCTTAATGAACAGTAATACTAGATGTATTAGTTTATGAGTATGACAACTATTACACATCTTTACCTCTATGCATTTCTTCAGGTCTGTCAGGTTCATGACCATGCCGGTCACAGGATGGATCTGAGAATACACACTTCATGAAGATGGGCAGCATGGAATTATTAAATACTGTATACAACTTCATCTACAGTTAGGTCCATCAGTATTTTGTATAATTTTAATCCTATACGCTGCCACAGTGGATTTGAATTAAAATACTCAAGCCGAATTTGTAGTTCAGACTTTCAGGTTTAATGGCATTAAGACAATGGACCTGGACGCCAAGGACATCACCAAACAATGGCTTTCCTCTTCTGCAATGCTTTGATAGCTGCAGCTGTCATGTGTTGTTTGCTTGCAGGTCTTTCTGCCTTAAGTTGAGATCTTCTATCTTCCGTTGGGTCGCGGGGGGGCTAGAAACTATCCCATCTGTTTTGGGCCCGAGACAGGGGAACACCCTGGGCCCTGACCGTTAATCATCAGGCCTAACACTTGAAACACAAACTCTATTTATTCACTGTGGAACATTTAGATTCACCAGTTCAACTATGCGTGAATTTCTGTCAGAAAACAAATTCTTGTTGCATAGCCCTTTATATTATTGCTAATGCTGACTGTGTGCTTGTTTTGTGTTACACGAGTGACGCTCACCTTCCCACGTACTGTCACCTCCACTGTGGACACACATGACAATGAAAGAATGACTGAGTTATTAAGTGAATATTATTTATTATGAAATATGACAGTGGTCAGAGACATGCCTTTGTAGTTATGCCCATGTCCATGTGGGTTGTTGCACTTTCCATACACCTTTTTATTCTCCTCATCGCTCAGGTCAGGACTGTGTAGAGAAGATGACCTCAGTAAATGATTAGAACATAGTAAGCCTATGTCTAGTCGTTGATACATGCTGCTTTACAATTAAGTGCATTATTCCTTCACTCCTCAGTCACCCTCGGTGGTGGTGAGCCATTTCTGTAGCCACAGCTATCCCTGGGGCAAACTGACAGAGATATGGCTGCCAGTCTGTCCCTATGGCCTCTCCTACCACCAGCAAAACACAACTACGGCAGTATGCAATGCTGGTAGTGGGGACTGAACCGCCAACCTTCTGGTTACTGCGCAAATTGCTCTAGCTACTGAGCTACAGCCACCCCATATATTGTGTACAACCTCAGAGGCTTACCTCAAGTAGTCTCTGCTCCAGTCCAATATGCTTTATTTCAGGCCTTTTGAAATAGTGTTGGACACCATTGCATTAATGTTTCAGGTTTTATAACTTAAAAAAATGTATCTGTGGAAAACCTCTTCTTTTGGGGAGCTGTTACTTTGCAGAGAACACTTGGATTAGGTGTCTGTCTCCCCCTGCAGGCAATAGTGGGGAAGGGACTGAGGATAAAGTGGCTAATTAGCACAGTTATTAGCAACATGACGCTAACAGATAAACGAGCTGACTGCTTCATAGTGACAGCAATTTAAGGACTGAAATGATCAGAACAAGTTCGGTGATAGTGTATGGGCTTTAGAAAAATAAAGGAGCACTTCCTGGTTTCACGTGTCTATGTAGAGCCGTGAGACTGAGCGTTTCCAGCACTTGAGAAGGGCAGCGCCTCAGCATACAGGATTACTCGAACATGTATAAATGAAACAAAATACTACAGCAGGTCTGTTTTTGAGGAGGAGACAACATTATAACAACAACAATGTTCAAGTCCAGGCTAAAAACAGTTCTTTTTAGCTGTGCATATGACAACTGAAAGTGTTTTATCTGCACTCTTCTCTTTTAATTTTGTTTTAAATTGATTGTTAATAACTTTTAGTTTGATTATACTGTTTTAATAATAAATCCTGTCTATGTGCTTTTAACTTGTTTTTTTTACCATAATGCACTTTGAATTGTCCTGTGTATGAATTGTGCTTTACAAATATACTTGCCTTGCCTTGGTTAAAAGCTCAGAAATTCAATTTAGCAGAATATGGGACCTTTAACTACATATTGCCTTTGAGCTGTTGTTGTAGAATAAAACTTAACTTAAAAAGTTAAAAATAAGATTAGGTTTCACTTCTCTTAATGAAGATATGAAGGCTACAAAATTGCTATTTTTTTTAACTAAATTGATGTAGTTATCTATATTTTGGTGATTCACACACACATTCTGGTAAAATATCAAGATAACGTAAAAAGAAAAAAAAATAGCTCTGAGTACTAGTAGGTTACTTGACTTTCCTTTTCAGTTGTCATCATTGCTTTTGACAATACTGTTCACACAGTAACCTACGTAACACACGCTTACTTTATCAGGTTTAGTATTTACCAAGTGCACCTGAACGCACCACCAGGCAGCGCGTGCTTATGATGGATGAGGAATATTAATCTGTATACGTCAATACGTACATCAACACGCACATTTCATACACACTTATTAGTGATGGATGTATTATAGTTCTTATTATATACCCAGCTTACTAGCACATGTAGCTATTTTTAAAACTCCAGACTAACGTAGTGTTATTTTATTGTATTTTATTTTAGAGAATATTGATTTGTGTAGCCTACGTCAACACGCACATTTCATACACTGTTATTAGGAGCAGTGTCTTTTTAAAACTATACTAACTTTTTTTTTTTTTTTTTTTGGAAGCTGGTCGTCATTCATACAATAAATTAGGCTAATAAAACATAGGTTTTTGTTTTTTGTTTTTGTCAGTTTAAATTATAATATTAATAAGGCGAAATGGGCCTAATAGAAATAAAAGCCCTTAGTTTGTTATTTGAGTTAGCATGAAGCAACAGGCTAACGCACAAGTTAGCTAGTTAGTTGAAGTAAATAAACCGGTGCTCCAGTTGTTTTCACAGCGGTGAGAGCGAGGAACACGCGGAGGGATACCAACCTGTGGAGCCTGTGGCACGCGCTGAAGCACTGCACGCGACTGATGTATCCGACCCGCTGCGCCATGGTCAGGGTTAGCTAGCACCGGAGAGCGAGGCGAGGGTTTACCGGGGAACGGTCCACCGAGAACCCGGAACAGAGGTGAGAGGAGTCCGCAAGGGGAGGGAGGGAGGGAACAGAGGGCGATAAATACCCGGTCAAAGCCCCGGCCCACATCACAGAGGCCGGCCGCGGATTGGCTCAGAGGAGGGCGTTAGCAATTGGCTACACGGGGAACGGCTAATGTCCTGGGAATTAGAATGGACTGGAACACGGTATAGCGGTGGTTCCCAACCTTTTTTATCTTGCGTACCCCCTGGATTTTTGGTCATACTATGCCTACCCCCTCCACTCATACATGTAAATGATTCTTTAAAAAGTGGTCATAAAAAACATCTGTCCTATTTTACAAACCCACTATAGGCCTATTTTTTTTTTTTTTTTTTTTGTAAATACCAATTCTGTTCCAAACTATTTCCAATTCCAAACTATAATATTCAACTAAAATGCTTTAGCAGTTTGACCTCCTTCTCATCAGTTACTGAGACACTTGAGCTTGTCTTTTGTTTCTGTTTCAATGTTCAATATGAAAATATCGCAATTTTTTGTTTTTATGATCTTCCAAATAAATTATGAAATAATTCCAAGTAACCCCTGCAAAGTGCTCGCCTACCCCTAGGGGTCCCTGTTCTCTAGGGTGGGAAACACTGCCTTATAGCTTTGGGCAAATTACGGTTTTTAAAACTGTCAAAGAAAAAAAGTTACATTAAGGCTACATTTTAACCCTCTAGCATCACTTGAACATTTTAGCATTTTTGTCCATTTAGAGATTTTTTTCCCCTCATTGACTGGACACTGGGACACTGTAATAAAGGCTCTCTTTTGACAAAGTTTTGCGCATTTTCTAATAGAGACCATTAAAACACTTTGAAACAGAGTAAAATGGAGCCAGGGGATGTGATTTCCATTTAAATCAGAACCAAAAAATTACACCTTTTACTATTTTTCTCATATGATGCTACACAAAAACTAATTATGCACCAATATTTTGAATACACAAGACACACACAAGAAACAAAACAAAAAACAAAAAACAAAACACCTTGATCTCTCAGCAGCTGTTGTATGAATTGTGTTTTTTCATGAACAACAACAGTGACTAGGAAAATGACATTTAAAAGGTTAAAATCCTTAACCTTTAGCTTGCATAAAATGGTAGGTCTGCATTTAAGTGTCTTATTATTAAATAAAATGTATTTTATACCATTTAGTAGAGTACAAGTAACAGGTGAGGTTTCCCAAAATTTTATTGTTGAAAAAAATCACAGAATATCACCTTTGTCACAGCTTAATGATACATCAAAATATATTAATTGTCATGCTTACATTGTGATAAATATTATATCACCAGATTCTTGCCAATACATAGCCCATACTATATATAATGACACACTGTTGTCGCTACATCAGAGACAGATATTTCATTAGGAAATGTAGACACTTTATATCAGCACAAAAAAATAGTTCAGTATCACATTATTTAAATATCATCTCATTTTAATTCTGCATGGTTATCCCCATTTTACCCAGAGCTAATTGGGAACAGAGCTATTGCTTGTCCTTTTAGTACACTTTGTAGTGTCAAAATTAAGGTCTTAAAATGATTGTATTTTATGGGCAGGTGTTCTATTCTGTTCATTTTGGTTTTAAATGTTCATAATCTTTAGTTAAAATGTAAATTAGTATATATGTTAGCAAACCTTTATGCTTAAGTCTTTGCCTTATCCTAATTCCTAATGTTACCTTCCTTAAAAGACTGTATATAAGTTCACAACCGCAGTAAGAGGCTTGTACTTATTAAAATACAGTACACTTAGGCAATAGTAAGAAAAATAACAGACATAACATAATTCTCCAGCGAATGCGGATGTGAATATGTCATTGAGTCGGTCATAAATGGCTTTAAAAAGATCTTAAAGTCTTTCTGGGAAATTCTGGATGTACCCTGAATTAAACAATATTCAATTCATAACTATAATGGCAGCTGCAAATTTTCTATGCACACTCTTATGACCAGTGGTATTTCATGGGTTAATTCATTATAACAACTGCAATTAATTGTTAATGAGTAAATACATGACTGTTAGCTTCATGTTTATAAAATGTGTCATCATCTGTCTGTCTGAGGCCCTATGCAGTTAACATATGCAACAATCACCTCTGCTATACACTTGAATTTGGAAACAACCACAAAATTACATTTCCCAGTTGGTTTGACTTTTATTGTGCAAATATGTACAAATAGTGCTCATTACTGAATATGTATCAGAATAGATTCAGACACAGTAGAAGCAATACATACAAAAATATAGTCACAGAGCTGTAGCATACGGCTTCACATTAAATTTTCAAATTCATACACAAATACACTGTATTTATCTGCATAATTGCACATTCCATAGAGATGGTGACATGGATAGTGATAACTGGCCTAAAGCAGCGTAGTGTTCAATCCATAATACATGTGACTTTGGATTACTTTTACAACACAATATTACCATGTTTATGAATACCACATACAACAGAAATTTTATTTGGGATTGTTCAGTGATGTCTCATGCTCAAGTAGTTGTATTTACAGTATTTGCAGAATCATGTTTATCAACCCAATCAATAGAAAAACAGTTAAATGAATAATAACAAATTCATAAAATACTCCAATTCCCTGTCCAGTCCAGTTTAATGTCTATTTTCTTCATTCATCTGACACGTTCTATAGGAGTCTCCCATTTTACATGAGTCCTGGGGCTATAGCAGCAGTGGACCACATGAGAACCATGACTAAGGCGCAAACACATTTAGTTAGTGTTGCCTTGTTGATTTTGCCTTTGTGGTTCACCTGTTAACCTTTATATAACATAGAAAACCTAGAATCTGGGTTCTTGCCCTCTTGCTCAGTTTCATGCAAAAGATCACATACATGTTTGAAGATCTCCACCTTTTGTGCAAATGTGTTCACTAAAATAGATATATCAGTCTCACAGTCTATATGTGGTATTAGTGTTGTACAATGCCCAAGTCGAACATTGCAGTGTCTTGAGAAAATGTCCTCTGGAATAAAGTGGAACCTTTTCCTGACAATATGCTCAGGGGAAGGGGTAGATGAGTGTATGAGATCTGTAGGATCTTCAGACATGGGCAAGTGTTTTTAAGCTAATGCAATCCCACTATATCCTCTTAGCTGGTCATCTCGTACAAAAATATGATTTACATTTATTTATAGTTCTGTTTCACTCTGCTCCCTGCACTGGGAGAAACACATCCTCCACTCCTTTTATAAGTCTGACTTGAAGAAAGTTAATGAAGATATTTACAGGGTGTCATTCCACGATTTCGATCAGTCCCTGATTTGGCTCAAAATTTGATATGAGCATGCCCAGATCCTGGTCTGGTTTGCAGTTTTGGCACGGCAACACAACAGGCAACAGTTTTTGCAAAAGTCTTTCTTTTGTGGCAAAAAAGTATTTTTCCAGCTTTAGCAGTTCAAACCATGACTGGCCCATAAAATATCAACTCCAACCTAAAAGGATCATAAGTCAGTGTACTCCTTGTGCTGGACCCAAGCCCAGATAAATGCCAGTCTCATGATTTTGTATATGATCCCTTCTTCTAGGAGTTGATATTTTAGGTTGAGGAGCTCAGTCATCCAGGAGGAGCTCAGAGTAGAGCTGCTGCTCTTCCACATTGAGAGGAGCCAGCTGAGGTGGCTTGAGCATCTGTTCCAGATGCCTCCTGGACGGCTCCCTGAAGAGGCCCAGGGGAAAGACCTAGGACACGCTGTCGGGACTATGTCTCTCGGCTTCCAGCTTCTGCAGGCTCCTCAGATAGTGCAGGTGTTGGTGGGTCTTTTTGATGATGAAGATGTCTGTGTTGCCAGTTTTTGTGGATTTTTTGGATCTCCATAGCTCCAGGAAGAACAGAAGGGTGTGTGACCATTCTGTCTAAAGTCCACTGTCCACTTTCTTTGGTCTTCAGGTGATGCAAAGACTGTTCACCCTGCACTAGTTCTCGAGATTTTCCACTTCCTCTCTGCACACTGTCTGCAATGATGTGAAGAGTTTTAATAGTCTTGCATAAAACAAATGCATGTATTTTTGTCATGTCATCATGTGATTATTCTTATCCAATCAGAACTGGCTCTCCTCCAGGATCTCCTCCATGGTCTCCCCCAGTGTCATGTCCCCGTCACTACTGGACAGACTCTTCCTGGTCAGAAAGTCCAGGCCTTTAGCGTCTTGGCCCTTTAACCTCTGACCTTTGACTTTCGTTGTCCCAAGTACCGTGGTCTTTAGGGCCACCTGGAGCAGCTGGGGGTGCGGGCTGGAAGCTCCGCCCTCGTCGTAGGACTCACTCTGGCGGGAACACTGCGGCCGGCGCCCGTGGGTGCATTTCCACAGCTGTTTGAGTGGGGTGCCCCTGAAGCAGCTCCGCACCTGGAAGTGGTGGGTGAAGAGGAACAGTTGCCAGCGCTTCTTCAGCTCAGCCTGGACCTGCACAGAGAGGGAATGGGGTCAAAGGTCATACATAAAGTACAAAAGGCAGTTTTAAATGGTGTCTTCTGTTGCAAATAAAAAGGCCAGTGAGTACTGTTAGTAGTGGTGTATAAAGCTGTAGGCAATAAAACACTGTATAAACAAGTAGAAGGACTTAAAAGCCTGTTCTGACAATGTTATGCCACATTTTAGAGGGCTTTCTTGATCTTCATACCGTCAGTTCTATTTAAATGCCATGTTAATGAGGAGTGTGGGGCTCAGTGCTCAGGTGAACTGGCAGCTTGAGAAGGTGGCATGAATCCCACGTAGTTTTCTTGGCCAGTTTGTAGAAGGAAAACTTTGAGTGGAAGTCAAAAAGGAGCAGCAAACTTTTTTGGATTAATTTTATGTCATAATGCCCAGTGGTGGAAGAAGTACTCAATTTCTTTACTTAACTTAAAGTACAGATAAAGGGGCAAAGATTTACTTAACTTGAAAGTAAAACTATCACCTTAAAATTTCTACTTAAGTAAAAGTATAAAAGTACTTTTTAATGTACTTGCAAGTAAAAAATTAATAAGCAAGTATTTTGCACAGACTCAGCAACTACGTAATGTGTTAAATGTGAAGGGTTTTGCTGAAAAATTGTCCTGATTACAGATGAAATTAACAAACTTGTGCAGTAGAAGAGACTGAATCTGTTGGTGATGTCCATAGAAGTATCTAAAGGAATAGTGTCTACAGTGAGGGCACAGCAAAAACACGAGTCATTGATTTTACCGTCACTGAAAGTCCAGTTTTAGTGATATAGTGATCATTTCCCTAACTTATCCTTGTTTTATTCCAGGTTTAGTATGTGTTAATTTTTGATTTTGACTTGTGAATACAGGGACTTGCATTTTTAATTTAGGTGATTTTAACTTACTATGTCAGAATCATAGGCCCTATTTTAAAATATCATACAAATATTGTTATTGCAATATTCAACATAGTTATCGAATATCACATTTTTACCATATCATACAGTCCTAATACAGTATGTTAGTCAACTTAAAGTGGAACTATGCATTTTTTTCCTATTAACTAAACAGCTTCACGATCATTCCTTACAATTGCCATGACTGCACTCACCTAGGCCTGTCTTACTTACAAGAATATTATCATTATCATTTTGTCTTGCCCAAGCACACAATGACAGTATGAAATGGAGGAAGTGGGGATCAAACTGGCAACCTTACAGTTAGTGGACAACCTGCTCTTCATCCTGAACCACCCCTGCCTGCAGTGAGTGCATGACTCTGACCTCCTGGCGCCATTATGTTGCAACATAAATTATAAGAGTTTAAAAAAAGACCATTATTAAAGCCATAAGTATTTTTCCATAGACATGTGGTTAGCTATAAACTGAAGAAGGAATCTCACAGTGAATGCCAACTTTTCTCTTTTACAAACAGGACAAATAAGGAGAAGAGTGGACCTTCAGATAAACACACTTGACTGCAGCTAAAACACTGTCAACACCACAATAAATCTGATTAACAAACTACTTAAAAGTTAATGTACTGCTAATGGAATGTGGACAAATAATATTATAATTAGCCATTATAAATAACTAAAGCACATTCATTCTTGTATTAACATTTGTAAGTGCATTCTGTCAATCACATAATAAGAGTGTTACATGTCACATACCTCTCCATTGGCAAAACAGTAGAGCACTGCCACCAGGAAACCCTGAAAATATGACAGAATTATTCACATTCAGAACATCTAAAATAAAACCAGGGTATCCCAAAGCTCTGAGCAGTATTACCTGGAAGGAGCTGAGAGTGAGGTTGATGAAGTTTCTTGCGTATCGGCTGTTGCCCTCCACACACTCATCCACCAGCATAGTGAAGACCACCTCATGGATCCCCAGCAGAGGGATCAGCACCAGGGTAGCCCGGGCCAGGCTGGAGGGAAACAGCACAAGAACATACAATACAGTCTAGAGAGCTTTTCTATGACACTTTATATAACATTACCAAATGAAAATTTTAATTAAATCATTTTGGAAACAGGAAAAAGAATAGTTAAACCTAAATATTTAAGTTGGTAGAGTTAGGGTACAAGGTTTGTAACATGCCTACACACATGCATGTTTTTTGATGGTACTGCTCTACAAATGGTCAGCTCATACAAATATCTAGGTATGTGGATTGACAGTTCACTTACTTTCGACACTCGCATAAACACACTACTTTCTAAAGTCAAAACAAGAATTGGTTTCTTGTATCTCAATAAATCATCCTTCACCCACTCTGCGAAGCTCAGCCTGGTCAAAATGACTGTCCTCCCCATCCTAGATTATGGTGATATAATCTATAGATCTGCCTCCAAAACTCTCCTCCATAAACTGGACGTAATGTATCACTCTGCAATCCGTTTTGTCACCTGTGCCCCTTTTAACACTCATCATTGTAATCTTTACTCTCATTAACTGGCCTTCACTTCATTCCCGTAGATTGTTGCATTGTTATAATTTCATCTATAAAACCATCATCAGTAAAACTCCTTCCAACCTTTGTTCACGACTCATCATTTCTAATACAACCCATAACTTACGTTCCAGTAACTTCATCACTTTCTCCATTCCAAAAGTTCGTACTTCTTTTGGTCATTTTTCATTTCATTTTGCTGCTCCCAACGATTGGAATGAGCTTCAAAAAACCTTAAAGCTCCATACCTTGATCCCATTGCCTTCTTTCAAATCCTTATTAGACTCTGTAGTTTCTGATCAGTGCACTTGTTATTGATGTTTTCATGGCTCTCTTGTTTATATTGTAAATAATGTATGATAGTTGATTTCTTGTTTTTAACTGTCCTCTGTCAGATTTTGTATTGTGATTACTGTTTTGTTGTGGTGTATATCACACTGCTGCCTCTTGGCCAGGTCGTCGTTGTAAATGAGAATTGGTTCTCAATTGACTTATCTGGTTAAATAAAGGTTAAATAAATAAAATAAATAAATAAATTTTGGTATGCATGGCTGTATGCATGTATAAGAGGGTATAATTGTAACAAACATAGGCTGTTGTTTTTAATATTTGTAGATGGTATGTAGCATGCATACACATATCTGAGTGTCATGTATGTATGAATGCAGATCTTATGTATAACTGAGATAAACAACTACCTATACAGTTGGGGATTGAATATTGTTTGTAGCACACATGCACACTGACAGTATGCATGGGTGTTTGCATGCTGCTTATACATGCATGTTATATATGCATGGATGTATGCAGGCAGATGTGTATTTGTGATGAACAGCAGCTCCAAATATTTGTGATGGAATGCACATTGTTTGCAGTGCACGTACACACATGCATGAAGCTGGTATGTATGGGTGTATCCATGGAGATGTGTGGGGATATTGTATTAACAATGGCGACCTTTGGTTTTATTGAATTGTAAACTCTTTGACTTGTATATTGGTTGATATGTTTCTTTTTGTATATTTTTTATGAATTTGTTTTTGATGCAACCCAGGAAGAATAGCTACAGCACAACTGCCGCTATTAGGGATCCAAGTAAACAAATAGAAAATACTAGCACAACTTGACTGTCACAGTATTGTGGTAAAATTGTGTCTAAAGGGGATGATATTTAAAATGAGTATAAAAGATAAAATGTTACAATTTCCATGTCCACATTTTCAATTTGCATTTTAATTCAAACGATGGATTGAACTAAGATCAAGATTTATGTGACTTTTTGTCATTGTTTCATTTGTTCATGTTGAGACCCAATAGGAATAAGCTGTGAAAATGAATGAATGTTGAGCATGTTAAAAAAAAATGTGTCTGTGTGCTGTGGATCTGATGTGTACAAAACAGTTGTAAGCATTTGATTCAGTCATTCATATTCTTTCACTTATTACACAGGTGGCTGAAGCCTATCCCAGCTACTAGCTACTCAGTGAAACATACACTTGTACTGTGATGCAAAACTATATTGCAGCACTTCTGAAAACCTGTGAAGATGCAGGACACCGGCACCAAGTTCATGACATAGCCAGAAATACCTGTATCTGTAGTCAGAGAAGGTCACCTGGTCGGCCTTTAGCTTGGACAGCAGCAGCATCAGAATCTTGATGAAGATGAAGAAAATGATCTGAAGCCCACAGACAAAAATATTTTTAGAATTACTCGACATTCTTTACAATTTCTTCATGCTTGTGACTACTGTAACATCACAAGACTTCACAAGATAAGCAGTGACAGTGCTGCTGTGAAATCAGTGTAAAATCGATTGGACTGGCATCACTCACAAGAGCTACATTATACATTCTAACAAAGACTCGAGGGTGGGGTCAGCAAAGCATTATGGGAAGGCACTAACCAGCACTGACAGAGTGATGGGACCCTTTATGATCCACCAGAACCATCTGTTTACTATGGACCAGCATCTAAGAGAGGAAAGAGTTAGTAAGATTAAATATAATACTATGTTGGGATATTCTGTTCTGAAGTGCTTACTCTGTGTTCTCATATAAAATCTTGACTACTGTCCATGGGGTCACAAATAGAATGGGTGTTCCTGAAATACATGATATTTTAGAATAATATGTAAATATTGTATGCAAAAGAAAAAGTGACTGACCCCATCCGAGCAGAATGTACTTCTTGAGCAGCCGCCTCTTGGTCAGAACTGCAGTGAAGAGCAGAGTGTGGAGGAAGATGGCCTCCACCAGGAGCCAGAAGTAGTTACAGGCCACGAAGTACTCCATGGACACTTTGGACAATTTACACATCAGCGCTATCTGTAATAAATGTGGACAAATGAACGGAATGATTCATAAGTCACTTTTCCACATGTGCATTTTGGTCAGAAAATAATCAGACCACTATTTATTTTCAAAGGACAAAAAGTCAGTCTATGTATGTGCAGTCAGTAGTGGACATTAACAACATTTTTATTTAGCTGCTCTATTGACAAGCATTTACACTGCTAGAAAAAGGCCTCAAGCTTCAAGTCACAAAGAGGTTTAGGGCTCGTTTCTGCTTAACTTGTATAGAAAGACAGACACCACAAGGGGGAGCCAGAGTAATACAGAAATGACCACTGTGGGCATAGACGCACTGTTTCTAACACAGCATAACAGAGTTTCATCTTAAGAAGACATTTTAATACCAAAGTGTATTGTCAACCAATGAAAAAAAAAATGTTTGTGAGGCAAATCACAAAGTAATGAAGTTAATACAGCACTCACTCGTTGCAAAGGGTTTAGCTTGTACAAGGCCATACAATAATATGTATGATATAAATGTCTGTCAATCTGTAGCCACAGCTGCCCTGGGACAGACTGATGAAGACGAGGCAGCAATTCTGAGCCTACAGTCTCTCCAACCATCACCAAACACACAACCATTCACACGAGGCTAGATGGTTGAAGTGTATTGCTCAAGGACATAACAGCAGTATGCAATGCTGGTAACTTAGATCAATCTACCAACCTTCTGCTTTGTTGGTGAACAGCTCTACATACTGAGCTACTGCAGCCACCAATGGTAACAATGGTTACTACTTAATGAATTATTTACAAAGTGTTACTCCTAAATACTGTATGGCACGGCACGGTCGGACAGATTGATGCGGTCAGCGATGTGAGTCTGTTTTGTGTGTTGTGCACCGTGGGACCTCGTTTTGACCAATTGAACATGTTGAATTGGTGTCGGGCATCAGCATCAGAGGAGTGCTCTGATTGGCCATGTGCCCTATTTACAATCTATTATGCAGCTCACATTTAACATTAAAAACTTTTGTTCTAACAACTCTTCATTATGCTTCCCACATCTGTGACACTAATGTGCTGCAGTTAGCTTACCTTAGCTTGTAGCCTTTTGCAGATAAAAATACTGTATAATCCTTCTTCTGAGACAAACAGCTGCAATAATCCACTGTGTTTTATTCATAACTGTGATCAGATGTGTTTAATGTAGCACATATTATTATTCACTGATATATACTTGAGTTAAACCGTTCAGCGTTGGATGTTTATTTACAGATGTCTATTATCTGCAGAGTTTAGTGACTAGCACCGCCTGCTGTTGTAAACAGTTATCACATCTTGCTCGGTAGTGGGTCTGAGTCTCTTTGGTGTGTGTGTAGCCAGTTTTTGTGCTAACCAGGAGGAGACGTGAGGAGACAGAGGAGCCAGAGGAGCAGCTGCCCCGCCTCTTCTGATGGCAGTCAGGTGGCATTGGGTTGGTGTGTCCTAGGCTTTACAGGGTCGCCACTCTGATTTAATCTTTAATGTTAATTCCATATTTATGGATACTTTACAAATGAGTAATAGTGTGTAGTAATTATAAGCATCTTCTTAATAATAGTAATTTCTGCAACTGAAAACTGCAAAGATTTTAAAAGGATTTGTGTTGGACAAAAAATATGTGGCCATTTTAATATATTTTTAATGAACTAGAATAGTCCCAATGAGTCCTCTTTTCCTGGACCTTTACAAAATACATAATATGCATATTATCACACAATACCTTTACATCCTTATAAAGTTAGTGAATAATCCCGCACCGTGGAGCTGGAGTATGCGTTCCAGCCCGGGTCGTCCTTGGGCAGGTTGCTGTACATCACATAGAGGATGATCTCTTTGGAGATGACAGCTGCTGCTCTGAGTATGAAGGACACAAACAGGTTCATGTGGATGTAGTTCCTGGTGCAGTGCAGCTTCCTGGAACAAGAGACAAGAGAGACACATGTGAGAGCATTGATCTGTGGGGACATTAGAGCAGGACAAACAAAGCACAGAGGGGATTAATGAAGCTCACAGCCATGGGCCAGGAGGGAAGGGAGGAGCTCATAATGTGATTTAAACTCTATCATTTATAGTGTCCTCTTCAGCGTGTCTCCTGTAATCAGTGGACCACGTGTATCTTCATGCTTGTTCAGAGTTCAGGTGAGGTGAAATTCCATGCAGCCCTGAGCTTCTATGATAAAGTCTGTGTATGTATGGCCCACCAGTCTAATATTTTCAAATCTCACTTAGCACAGGTAGTGTGGTAGTTCTCAGATCGTTGGAACAAATTTTGATCTCTGATTATTTCATCCCCCTTTTTAAGGCCCTTTCACATAGGACGCACTGGGCGGGGAATGTGCAGTTTGTGGGCATGGCAACCACACAGACCAGGAAGTGGTGTTAGCAAGTAGCAGTCGAGGCTAATATTTAGAAAGGTAATTTAGACTTGTATTATTTTATGTTCTGAGTGGAAGTAATGTTCAGGACAATCACACTCATAGTCACAGCACAAGGGCTACACCCCTGTATGCTAGGCTAACTTTCCAATATGACAATAGTTTCTACCACTTTGCCTGAATGAACCTTTCAGGCTCTGTGATTGGACGGCCGAGCTGACATTGAATTATGCCAGCTTTCTGTGCATTAAATTCACTTTTCTGTGTCACTGTGGCACTTTTTAACAACTCATCATATAACAACATGAGTTTGACTTGTATTTAATGCAATCTAAACTAAAAAAAACTGTTCTGATTTTCAAAGTGAGAGCTGTATTTTGCTATACCAGAAACAGCTGTCGCTTAGCTTTATTTTTCGAAACATTTGCCACAGCATTTAGCTTGTCCTCTCTTGGAATATGGCTGTTTATCACAAGAACAAAATACGTTTGATTAAAAATAATATGTCCCTTTTATTTCTGTCCATGAGTGAGGATTCTCTTTCGTCCAATCAACTCGCAGCAGTTCCCACCTCTCACCGTTCCAGACACTTAACCATACTGGACCCCATCTCGAAAATAGAACAGCTCAAAACGCTTTGGGAAGTGGAAAAATCCCCAAACCGACCCGTCTTGCCCAGGTCCGTCCCAGTGGAAAAACACTTGTCTCTCGCCTGGCACCTTGGGATTCCCCTAAAAGAGCTGAAGTGTCTGGGGTGCGGGGAGGCTGGGTAACTTTGCTTAGACTGTTGCTTAGACTGCCTCTGTGATCTGGGCCAACATTTAATAAAATATTGCAATTGTGAACTCAACAGTGCTTCAGATGATATGATATTAAGGCGTAAGGTGTTGTTGTTGGTAGGAAAATTGATTTATGGAGTCTATAAACAAAATCTAAATAACACTCTTTTCATATTTCTGTTCCTACATCAATTATTTTTACTGACCTCAACATTCCCATGAGCACCGTGGCCAGAGAGAGAGAACCCAGAGACAGAGAGTACCCGATGACTGAGATGAGTCTGAGAGCGGTCTGACGAAGCAGCTGGTCCTCCTGAAAACACATATTCAGATACAAAGATTGGGATAAATAATAAACCGTCAACGAACAAAAACCAGCTGTCAACTTCTTACTTAATGAATGACTTACTCCTCACCTTCTCTTTAAAGTAGTGGTCCTCCTGACACTCTGAATCATCTCTCCACGGATCTGTCGAGTTGTCCTTCCGTCTCCATGCCCCATTCTCCAGGCACTCCCTGTGAGCCTTCCTGGAACTGTCTGGGATCAGTAAATACTGTACTTATCAGCATAATATTCCAAAAAGAGATCTCTGTCTGCAAACTATACACTTTGTTAATTAACTTGTCCAGGTGTCTTGTGTTTTTTTTATTTTTTTTTATTATTACTATTTTGAGTAATTTTGTTCAATTATTATTTCTGCCAAGGACATTGTTGGATTGTTAGAGCAGTGGTTCCCAACCTTTTTTGTCTCATGTAACCCCCTGGGCTTTTTGTCGTGTCTTGAGTACCCCCTCACTCAGGTTAACATGTTAATTTTTCTTTAAAAAGTGGTCTTATAAAAAACAGAAAAATAAGTTTACAAGTACAAACACATAATACTTACTTTATTGTAAATACTAAAATAAATAGTCCTAAACTTTTAATAAATTTACTTCAAATTTACTTCAAAGAAAAAATATAAGTAAATATCTCAATATTTTATCTCCTTATTATCAGACAATGAGACACTTGAGCTTGTCTTATGTGAATTTCAAAAATTCTATATAAAAAAGTTTAAAATATTTTTATATAATCTTATAAAAGAATTCCAAGTACTCTTTGCAAAGTGCTTGTGTACCCCCAGAGGTCCCCATGCCCCTGGTTGGGAAACACTGTTAGACTATTAAAAAAGATTGCTCAAAAGCTATCAGTCACCACATTCTGGATTCTGGGTTACTTAATTCTTTACTATTGCAGCTGCCTCAAAGACACTAACTGAAGCCAAAATTCAGTTAAATTTTATTTATATAGCCCAGTATAGTAATGAACCGTATATTTTTGTATCTTAATGTATCTTTGACTTAAAAACACTTTCTTCAGACAGTGTGCTCTATCAGCTCAGCTCAGTGGAGGGATACAGTTTATCAACACAGATTGTGCATGTACTCTGTGTTGTAGCTCGTAAATGGTCTGGGGGTTAGTCTGTAACTCATAGAGACAGTACCACTTAAGTAGTTTTTATATATGAGGACTATATAGATAAGAGAGGTTAGAAGTGAATCTAGTCTCCAAGAGTTGTGGTCCATACCTTGTCTGAGCCAGGGTAAGGAGTATATATATATATAGTATTTTATGTGTTGTTTTGTGGTGTAGTACCTTGTTTGATCCAGGGCAGGTAGGAAGGGCAGGGGATGGACACGTTTCCAGGAGGAGAGTGGGGCCAACAGGCAAAAGTGTCAAAGGTCCCATTACAGTAGACTCCTGTGGTACAGACACAGGGAGAGGTAAAGCACCCTCTCTGGTTGATACGTCTCCAGAAGTCTAACCATATCACCAGAAAAGTACTAATACTTTTAGCTTTTGGAAATGAACTAAAGTAATGACAAAATGAATGCTGGTGTTCTGGTTAGCATTAGCTTTTGCTTTTTGCTTTTGTTTTACTAATCAGCTGAGAGACGTAGGCCGTTTCCAAGTATGCAGACTCTGAACTTGTGTACTCAGAGGTATAGACTTGTGAGTGCAGACTAAGAGAATGGACTTGGGGAGAATGTAAAGCAGGACCTTGCTTTTTTCTGATATTAGCACACAGTGAACTTGGTGACATCACATGAAAAAGCACTTACAATATACATTTTCTTTATTAGGCTAATACAATGTACCTTTGTTTTATTATCCATGCACGAGAATAAAATGGAACATCTGAATAATGTATTTCTTTATAATGATTCAAAAATGTACCCACTGTCCTTCCTATTTTAATTTTTTACATTTAAATTAAATCAAAAGTAAAATATCAACATAACCTAATTCATAGCTCAGATGTATAAAACAGAAAGCATACAGCCAAATTTGCTGGATTTGTCCTTATTAAATATATGTATGTACATATTGATATAAATACCATTTGTGAGGAAATTAATGCATATAAAAAGTAATGGGTTTTCTTCCCAAAGTTGTAAAATGCACAACTTTGGGAAGAAACTATTGAAAATAAATGTAATGATCAGACAGTGCCTACTGCCTTGATGTACACAAATGTACACAGTAGTAACTGTGGGCACGGGTGTGCCGCTGGCTGTTGCGCCTGCTTTAGTGTGCGCTGAAGAGGTAGCAGCCCATCAAAGGAGGGGGCGGATCGCAGTAATCTAAGAGTTCAGTGCGTAATGCAAAATGCTTTCTGGGATTATACCTGCCTGAGTACGCACAACCCCAGTAAAACAGGCGGGACTAGAACACATCAAGGGATTTAGAGCGGACTTGTCGAGAAGCGGACTTTGAATTGGAACAGTACTCGGGCAGATGACATTACACAAGTACACAAGTCCACAGAAGTGTGTATATTGAGAAACAGCCATAGTCCCTCCACTGTGTCCACAGTCTTCCTCTGGGTCTCTGAAAAAGATGCCTGAGCCAAATCCCTTCATGTACCCTATTTATTTAGGCACTATATTAGGCTGCAACACCAAGGTGGAGTGTTCTTTTAGGCAGTACCCATGGCTTCCAGCAGCGAGTGCTATAGCCACAGCTGAACAATAGAGCAGAGGGCCACTCTGAAACCAGCACCATGGATGTTCTCTTGTTCTTGCATGACCACATTTTGAACCATGTCTGGGCTATAGCTTTGTGATGAATATGCTCTCGGTGACAAGTATTTATCTACAGCAGGCAGCACATACACTGTCTATCAAAAAACTGGACATTGTAGATGAAAACATCATTGATTAAAGCCATGTTGTGTTTAAATCAGGCTCGTAATTATATCGACATCAGTCAGGTCAGAGTTACGCTGGATTTTTTTTTTTTTTTTTGCCTATCTAAGCTTTAGCTCCTCTCTATGTGAATGAACAGGCAGCTCTACTCCAAGCTCTTCACCCTATCTCTAAGAGAGCGCCCAGCCACCTGGCAGAGAAAACTCATTTCAGACGCTTTTGTCCTTTTGTTGTGACCCACAGATCATGACACAAGTGAGAGTAGGAACAGGTAAATCCAGAGCTTAGTGGATTACTCACCAGTATATGAGAGAGCAGTGTTATCCAGAGTCCTGCTGCAGTTCTCCCAGTACTCAGTCCGTCTGGAGATCAGACTCTCCAGCAACGACCCAGACACCTGGAAACATCACAGGAAATGCAATGTTAGAAAGAAAGGAAGAAAGAAAGACTTGGCTTGTGTGACAAACTTGTGAGAACCAAATAATCTGTATTGTCAGGAAGTAACCAACATGGTCCAAATGTTTAAATAGTAATTCATGTTTATTACCAAATTGTATTATTTAATCAAGCTTTATAGAGAAGTCAGATTGTCATGAAAACAGCATTTATATTTGGAAAATGGTAGAAGTTCAGTAGTTCAATTCAAAAAGTGAGAAATAATATAGTACACACTGTTTACTTTAATTGCTGACAATACAATATTATAATTTTAAGAAATACTGAATTTTGGTTTTCATACATTTTTTGCAAGATATTCTCTTTTTTGGTGTAGGGTTGTAAAAGTGCATAGTGTGTTGTAGTGCTGTGTTTAGCCACAGGATGGAGCTATTTGCTTGTTTGACTTTTTAAAAACCAGATGTATGTAGAGTTAGATACTCTACAGTTATAAGTTTACAGTTATTCTGCCTGATAGCTACAGTAATAATTTCTCCATAAATCCTGAGCCATTATATTTAAAGTAGTAATTACATTAATAGAGAGGAACAGATGAGTAGTTCCTGTGGATGCACTGACCACATCTCTGTCACTGTCAGGAGTAACTGATACTGGAGCTTTCCTGCACTGCCTTTAGGATGCTCCATAATAACTTGATGATGGGGAAGAATTCAATGCAAAATGAATGCAATTTGCAAAATGTAAAAATAAATAAACAAATAAATAAACCAAAACTAATCCAAAATCCTTATATACCCGTATCTTGCACAGAATGGGCTCTTGCAATATCAGCAAACGCAATATCCATCACACAAGAAACTGAATATATCAATAATGCTATGGTCCATTTTTCTTGTAGAATCATTGTCCTATTGGAGCCTTCATTGAAAATGTGTTGAATAGAAATATACAGTATATAAATATAAATAAAGCAAAGTTCATATTTAGTTGTGATTTTTTAAATTGAGTCCTCATTTAGCCTTGTTTTAGTTCTGGTTTAGTCTTTGTTTTGACTAGACAAGGACTTTCTGATTAATTTACTTAAACTTATGTTGTACACCAGTGCTTACGGGGATGGAGTGGGTATGAAAATATTGTGATCTTTTCATGTTACGCTAGTGAAACTTATGACAACCAAGCAAGCTTAAGTATCTCATTGAGTGATGAAAAGGAAAATATGATTTAATTAAGGTCTATTAGATTTAGTTTTTTGTTTGTTTGTTTTCTTTAAAAGCTTTTTCCAAAGGGGAGTTACTCAAATGATGATTATTTTTGATAAAATTTTCTTGTAGTAAATTTATGAGTTTAGTATGATCATGAAATATGAAATATATAGATTTATTTTTATATTTATATTTTAGTCAATTTATATTTATAAAAATAAAAATATGCTAAAGTAATGTAACATACTATTATTTGTACATTTTTATTGTTTTATATTTTAAAAATATTTTATTTATAATTTTTAATATTTATTGCTATTTTTAGATGGATTCTTGTAATCAATGTATTATGAGTTTAAGATTACTTTTTTTCATTTTTAACATAAAATATAGAGTAAAATAAGTTAATGTGATAGACAATATTGTTACCTTTTAAATTGTATATATATTTTTTTTTTTTTGTATTTTAATTTATCATATGTAATATTACTCATATGATAGAACTCTAACTTTTTAACCACCCTGAGACCTTGAGTTCTTATATCTTTTGTCTTTTCAGGTCACCACAGCACGTCACCTGCCTCCTTGTGTGCAGTGATTATACTGCACACAAACTGCACACCCTTTCTGACACAACCCTCTATTTATGCAGGCTTGGGGCAGGCACAGAGAGTACACTGGCTTGTGATTTCTTAGTTTTAAAGTTTAGTTAAATTATTATTATTATTATTATTATTATTATTATTATTATTATTATTATTATTATTATTACCAAATAGCCACCTATATATGCATTTGAAGAACTTGTGATGTGTGCCTCTGTGCCACTGTGCTGTGCTGCTCCTGAGATTTTACTGACAAGGCACTCTATCATGAAGCCATATTACTGTATGAAACATCTGATTTTGACATACTTTTAGCAAAAAAAAAAAAAAAAAAAAAAAAAAAAAAAATACCTGCATTAGTTAAACTGATTTGAATTCAGATTATTAGATTTTGGTTGCCTCTGGAACAGCTGCACATTTACAACCTTTAAAAAACATAATCTAGCTAAATGAAACTGGTTTGAAAAGTACTCTACTGGTACCATAAAGAAACAAGAGAAGACCAGCAGAGTGTTGCAGACTTTTGAACATAATCAAAGAAAAAGAGCACTTCACTCAAAGTTTTATGATACCAATTTACTACAAAATGTCTGTGAGGAATCAGTGGAAACAGAGCTGTACGGTGTTTTTTGGAAATATGAATGAGAGCAGACTGAATGAAGAGGGCTTGTTGATTGGTCAGTGCTTCCTGGAGTGGGCCTCAGAAACTTGTCAGAGAATACAGGATTATTCAAACAGGCGTGAATGAAGCAAAACACAACTCTTAGTATGTTTTTGATGAGAGAACATTATAACATACAGGAAGCTCAGAAAAGTCAATTTTGCAAAATATAGAGACATGTATTCAGTAAAGACATGTATAGATGGTCATTGCTGCAGGCAGGAGCTACACAGGGACACGTTTTGGGCTCCTTTTTGCTTGCGGTTTTAGGCAGTTACTCAATTTATCCTCCCCATTGCAACACCTCTGGATGAAATCACAGTTTCTATGTAATTATTATTTATAATACAATGACTTATGGTTTTGACCACAAAGTACTTTTTATTCTTGACACATGAAGGCTATTTTGGTGTGAGTGGTATGAGTGGAAGCTGCTTGTAAACTGTAGATCTGTAGTGGGAGAGGCTGGGACATTATTTATTGCATGTTAATATCACTGTCCTTTATTTTATGAGAAATGATAAACCTCAGACATAAAATGTGTCTCTGTACAAAGACAACAACACTTTAATAATAATCATACCAACCAAGATGCAGCATATTCCCAATATAAATCATATCATATATCATTTAAGATGCTTATAAAAAGGCCACTATATCAGTTTAACTCAATAAAGAATATTATGTAATAGTAACTGCTTAGGAGATGATTTACAACAAGCATTTATCATTAACAATATTCTCTAGACCAGTGGTTTTCAAACTTTTCACACCAAGTACCATTTCAGAACATGTACGGCTTTCCAAGTACCATCTTTAATGAACTAAAATGAGCCTAAATGGGTCTAAACCAAGGCATAATACAGGGATTTACAGAATGCATTATTAAATTGCCTGTCCGTCCTGGGAGAGGATCTCTTAGTTAGGCTCTATAAGGTTTCTTCTTTTTTCACACAGCTGTTTTTTTTTTTTTTAGGAGTTTTTCCTTACCGAGAAGGAGGGTCTAAGGACAGGAGTGTCCTGGGTCTGTTTAGTTTAGTGTAGTTATTGTTTGTGTTGATTGTGTGTTAAGTCTGATTGTGTGTTTATGTTTGATCAACTGTTTGTGAAGCCCTTTGAGGCGACTTTTGTTGTGATACTGGACTATACAAATAAAACTGAATTGAATTGAATTAAATAAGGACAACACAGGGTCTAAACCAGGACCAGTCCTGGACTAAACCAGGTTTAAAACAGGACCAAACCAGGTCTAAACCAGGACTAAACAAGGACCATACCAGGACTAAACTAAGTGTAAAGCAGGAATAAATTAAACTAATCCAGGTGTAAAACTGTAAAAGCTGCAGACAGTTTGAGAACCACTGCTCTAGCTGATTAAAAATGTTTGGGTATGTGTATATTTCAGAGTTTTTGGACAGGTAAAACTTTAAACTATACAGGTGTGCTTTTTTTTTTTTTTTTTTTTTTTTTTGTTACTAGCAAATATTTGCAAATTTGAAATCTCTTTGAGGAATTTTATAACTATACTTTATTTTGGGCTTTTCCCTTTTGGGGTTACCACAGAAAATCATCTGCTCCTGATGTGCAGTGGTTTGCATATATTACATTGCATACATTATATATGTTGTATATGTTTTTTTTTTCCTGACTGTATAGATATGCTATGGTTATGTTTTCTTAAATTTCTGTATTATTCCTATATAGGCTATGTCACTTTATTTATCTACTGTATATTAAATAGCCATAATATGAGATTATGAGATAAGATTGTATGATTAGACATGTATTATATGTGTAATTATGCCATCTATTTCTTCTTGACAGGTCAGGCATTGACAGGTGTAAATATTTAGTAAGTTACTAAATAGTACTAAGCTAATATGCTTAAACCAGTGTTTCCCAACCAGTGGTACTGGGACCCCTTGGGATACGAGGGCACTTTGCAGACAAAATTTGTTCTTAAGATGATGAGAAAATATTAGTAAAACTGCTAAAGAATATTTTTTATTTGTTTATTTATTTTTTAGATTATACATTATGATTAGGTTTAATAAATTGTTTCAGTGGGGAGTTTCAAATTATTTATTTTTTGTAATATAAAATGTATTTTTAAAATAAGTAAATTTAATAGAATTTATATTGCTATATTTTTTATTTTAAAATATTATTATTTACATACTATTCATTTATTTGTTTATTTTGATTTTGAGTTTATTGTAGTATTTACAATAAAGTAAGTATAAAATGTCTATGTACTAATAAACACAGATGTTGTATAGCAGTGGTTCCCAACCTTTTTGGTCTTGTGTACTCCCAGGACCCAGCTTAGTCCTGGCTTAGACCTGGTTTAGTTCTAACTTGGTCTTAGTTCAGTCCTGGTTCGATCTGGTTTAGACTTGGTTTATTTCTGGTTTTAGACCTGGTTTATTTCTGGTTTTAGACCTGGTTTAGTCCCTTTTCAAGTTTAGTCCCTGTTTTGTCTTTCTTTAGTTTTTAGTTTAGTTTTTATTTTTCTGTTAATCCCTGTTTTATCCTTCAGTATAATCCTGGGTTAGTCAGATTTAGGTTCATTTAAATAGCTCTATGTACCCCCTGCAATATGCTTGTGTACCCCTAGGGGTCCCTGTACCCCTGATTGGAAAACACTGGTGTACAGGTCTCTTTTTGAAGAATCACCAGAGCGTGTAAGTGAGGGGTTCTCATGGTATGACACAAAACCCCAAGACAGAAAAGGTTGGGAACCACAAGCTTAAACAATGCATGTGGTTTGTCTAATATAATAGTAATATAAATATGAAATAAAATAATAATAGTTCATTTAAACGTCATAACCTGGTGATGAAGGAGCAGACAGAGGAGCAGCAGAACTCTCTTCATCCTCATGTCCCAGTCCGGCAGCAGGGTGGCCATGACATCTGTTTACATCCAAAACTCCTCCGGTACTTCAGTATTTACCATATGATAGTACCAACTCCTTATCCATCCTCCATAGAACATCCAGCCACAGCTTCCACATCATAATTCAAAATATGATGGAGTTTTTTTTTACTTCCAAATGCCCCAAAATGTTCCCTCCAGAAAGTTAAGAATGTTTCTGTAAGCATTTATCCCATTCCAAAAAAGCATATTATCCGTTTAGCAAAGCTGTAGTTTCCTGCTCGGTGTAGTCCCACTGGACTGAACTGAGTGCCTCTGTGGTTCCTCAGCAGCAGCAGCACAGCGCCTCTCCCCCCACGGTCCCCACCAACCAATCAAGATAAGGCCCCTAGAGAGCCCTGACCATCACTAAACTAATGCTAACTGCAAATATGAGCAAGAACAAGCTAAAGCAGACTTTTAATGCTAACAAGCACATGGACTGTTGCATAAAGACAGGCTAATTACAAACAGTATGGTGTGATGGGACGAGAGGAGGACAGAGAGACCTCCCTGAGTTTGAGAGCTCTCACCTTAATGGGACATCAGCCTGACACTAATGGGATGGCAGTGTAAACTGGACTGGGCACACACTTAGGTAAGAGCACGAGGGAGTACAGTGTTGCGTCATGCTAACTGCTCTGTCAAGGGGAGGCTCAAGTGGCATCCCCATTCTGGAAGCATTTAGACATTTTCTAATCAAAAACCTCAGCATGTTTTAAACTCTTTGTTGGCTCTGTACAGCAGACACATGGCACATTTGAGTAGGCTACAGTTAACTGAAAAACCTGCTGTGAGCATTATAGGCTATATTGCTGTTAATCTGTGTTCTGTATTTGTGAGTATACAGGAAGGAGGGTCTGATGAAATGACACAGGTCTACATTACACAGAGGAAATAAACTCGTCACACACTTGATCCTATTCTTTTTCTATATAATAGAAATCTTTGAACACAAATGTACCATAAAACTGCCATCAGTGCCAAAAATCTGACGTACTCAGTGTCATGCCTTATTTCTGAGGTGAAAACAAATATTAACATTCAACATCAAAAACCTGAAGAAGCTGCTGAAAAGCAGCTTTTGGGCATATGTTGCTCTAAAACTTTTATATACCTTTCAGAATTCATAGTTCCTTCCAAAACACACAAGCTCCCCATCCCGTCTGCATGTATGCCCCCATCCCATCAGAGGTGCTGCTTTTGAACTGAACACTGAGAACTCACTGGAAGGTCTCCTCCTCTTTAGCCTGGAGGACACAGCATCCCTGATTTCCAAAAAAGAATGCCAAATTTGGACTGGTCTGTCCATAGAACACTGTCCCACTATGAAACAGTCAACTTTAAATGAGCCTTGGCCCAGGACACAGGGGTGCTTCTGGACCATGTTCACATATGGCTTCCTTTTTGCATGATAGAGCTTTAGCTGGCCTCTGCAGATGGCACGGTGGATTGTGTTTACCCACAGTGGTTTCTGGAAGTATTCCTGGGCCCATTTAGTAATGTCACTGACACAATCATGCTGACGCCTTGTCTCTTACACAGAGATCTCCAGTTTCTCTGAATCTTTTGACGATGTTATGCTCTGTAGGTGATGAGATTTGCAAAGCCTTTGCAGTTTGATGTTTCGGAACATTGTTTTTAAAGTATTCCATAATCTTTTTACTCTTCACTCTTTCACAGATTGGAGAGCCTCTGCCCATCTTTACTTCTGAGAGACTCTGCCTCTCTAAGACTTCCCTTTTATAGCTAATCATGTTACAAACCTGATATCAATTCACTTAATTAGTTGCTATTCTCCCAGCTGAATCTTTTTAAAATTTTTCTTTTCCCAACTATTGTGAGACCTGTAGCAGACAAATTTGAAATGAGCTCATTTTGTGCAAAAAAGTGTAAAATGTAGTATAAACAATTGTTATGTTATCTATGTTCTATTGTAAATAAAATATTAGCTCATGTGATTTCAAAGTTTTTGACTTTTCATTTTATTCAAATTTAAAAAAAAAAAACATTTCCAGAATTTGGGTTGTATCATGTATAGACCAGAAAGACCGGAGTTTAGGCTGTAAGCTAAAAGTAAAAAAAAAAAAAAAAAGCCTAACTTTTATTTTATTATTCATTTTAGTACAATCCTAATTTCCCCCCAAAACATGCCTGTTTAATGTCCTGCAGTCTGAAAATTCTGAATGTTAAAAATCTTTTTTTATGATGGGATAGGCATATAAATATTGAGTACATACTTTATGACTAGAATTGAAAGGGCCAAATTGTAGCGAATGTCCCGTGTTGTGACAGAAAAAGTCACACCACAAGACATTGTTAAAACATTGTTAAAACAAAAAATAAGTTATGCTTAAAATTATAAATTGCTTATGAAAAGCTTTCTTTACATGTTTTATACAACTATACAACTAATTTATATATTAAATTATTATTTAATATTCTTTGTAGTCAACTTCAAAGTTGCAGGAAAAAAAAAAAAGTTACACCTCCAAATGTCAAGTACCCAACTACTAAAATTGTATACTACTAGTACTACACACCTAATCATATGTAGGGGGACCACCATTTGCCTCACACAGTGCAACACATCTCTTTCACATAGAGTTAATCAGGTTGATGGTGGCCTGTGGAATGTTGGTCCACTCCTCGTCAATGGCTCGGTGAAGTTGCTGTCGTAGTCGCCAATCCACAGCATCCCAAACATGCTCAATGGGTGACATGTTCGGTGAGTATACTGGCCATACAAGAACTGGGATGTTTTCAGCTTCCAGGACTTGTGTACAGATCCTTGCAACATGGGGCTGTGCATTATCACGCTGCAACATGAGCTGATGGTCATGGATAAATGGCACAACAATGGGCCTCAGGATCTCGTCACAATATCTCTGTGCATTCAAAATGCCATCAGTAAAATGCTCCTTTGTTTGTTGTCTATAACATATGCCTGCCTGTATCATAACCCCATTGCCATCATGGGCCACTCGATCCACAACAGTGACATCAGCAAACTGCTCACCCACACGAGGCCATTCACACTGTCTGCCATCTGCCCTGTACAGTGAAAATATATGTGAAGAAAACAACTCTCCAAAGTGCCAGACACCACTGAATGTGAGCATTTGTCCACTCAAATCAGTTACGATGATGAACTGCAGTCAGGTTGAGACCCTGATGAGGACAATGAGCCTGCAGATGAGCTTCCCTGAGATGGTTTCTGACAGTTTGTTCAGAAATTCTTTGGTTATGCAAACCCATTGTTGCAGCTGCTGTCTGGGTGTCTGATGTCAGACGATCTTGGAGGTGAACATGCTGGATGTGGAGGTCCTGGGCTGGTGTGGTTGTGAGGCCAGTTGGATGTACTGCCAAATTCTCTGAAATGCCTTTGGAGATGGTTTATGGTAGAAAAATTAACATTCAATTCATGGGCAACAGCTCTGGTGGATATTCCTGCAGTCAGCATGCCAATTGTATGCTCCCTCAAAACTTGTGACATCTGTGGCGTCGTGCTGTGTGATAAAAATGCATATTTTAGAGCATTTTTTTATTGTGGCCAACCTAAGGCACACTGTGCAATATTCATGCTGTCTGATCAGCATCTTGATATACCACGCCTGTGAGATGGCTGGATTATCTCAGCAAAAGAGAAGCTCACTAACACAGATTTTGACAGATTTGTGAACAATATTTGAAAGAAATAGGCCTTGTGTGTACATAGAAAAAGTTTTAGATCTTTGAGTTCAGCTGATGAAAAATGACAGCAAAAACTAAAGTGTTGCACTTATATTTTATTCAGTGTAAAATGAGTCCTCGATTATTTCTTATCAGCAGCATTTGTCAAGTCATTGACATGTTATTTTGTGGGACATGAAATATGAAACACTGAAGTAAGAATCAAAGAATTTTAATGTCTCTGTAGTTCATGAAAAGTCCAATATGCCCTAAAACATACTGTCCATTTATACTGATCTAACCTCCAGTACAAAGCTGCTGCTAACTGCTCTAATACAGTATAGACTTTCTACATTATTCCTGAGACTGCTGGTGAAATGGAGGTGAAGGCTAAATTATCCGAAGACAAATACTACATGCAACACAAAGAGACATGGACCATTCCAGAGAATGACTCCACCTGGGTAATGGATCATGTGCTGTTGTAATTGTGTTTTTATTACACAGTGATATAGCCTCTGAGCCTCCCTCTGGCTCAGACGTGACAGAATCTGTTATGGAGAAAATATATATTTAGTATTATTGTGTTTCTGACCTGCAATAGCCATGGCTTTATTTGTAAGTGAGATTTAGAGAAGTAGCGCTAGAATTGAATTTCTGAGTGACTCCATAAGCATGACAGTATACAGCAGTGACAGGACCATACGTCTGTGAGCTGCAGCCAATAAACGCTGGCTCTAAGTGAGGACTGGAGCTGTGTTTATCACTGATATTAATCTGTGGAAGTGGCAGGTTCAGAGGCAGTAAAGAGGTTTGTGTGGAGAGTTCTGAGGAGTTCTTATTTAAGAGAAGAGTGGGGAGATGCTCAAGAGGCTAATGTAAGAGTTCAAGTGTGCCAGGCTAATGGTTTACATGTTAAGTCATTTAACAGGAAAGGCTTTTGTTATTGGAGACTTAACACACTTTAATGACAGTGTGAGTAAAAATACGTCATAACCTCAAATTATTTTTTATGCAAACTATTTTAAAAACATATAAATGGAGAAAAAAAAAAAAAAAAAAAAAAGGCATTTATAATTTTTTAGTAACCAAGCACCTTGTATCTATGTGTATTGTACCAGTTATTCTCCAACTTTTCCAGCTAAGTACTGCTTTAGACAGTGTTTGGGTTTCCAAGTACCATTACTAATCATCTAAAATCAACTTAAATCTTGACAAAACCAATAAAATAGGACTAAACCAGGCGTAAAACAGAACTAATCTAATAATAATAATGCATCAGTCTTATATAGATTTTTCTCTGGACACTCAAGTACACTTTATAATTAGGTGCAAAAATCAATCACTGCTCAGTTAAACTCTGTAGCTGCCATTCTACACCGCCTAGGCTACTGGAGCTAATCCTTAAGTCACCGCCAAGCTATAGTCCAGGCACTTCTGAGGAATCACTGTTTTCTTTGAAAAAGGTACCGGTTCTTAAGCGTATGGTTATTTTATCTATAAAAACACAAGCCTCACCATTAAGTTGCATTAGTTTATGTCATTAGAAGCCATATTGGCCCGGGCGATGACCTGACGTTTCGTGGCAACAGACCAAAGCGATCAATGCAGCATCTATGTATTCATATCCTCCGACCACCACCAAACACACAGTCACACTAACACAATCATACAGGCAAGGCGGGTGATGTGTCTGACCCAAGGACTCAATGGTAGTATGCAGTGCTGCTAGCAGGGATCAATCCGCCAACCTTCCAGGTAGTTGGTGTCTACCTACTGAGCAACTGCCACCCCGATGGCTATAATATCAACAACTGCCCTTACAGAAAGGCCTCCTCCAGGTACAAAAAGTCCATAATACCTTTTGGGACACACTCTGGAGGCATCAGAAATCAATTCCTGAGCTACATTAGCTGGTTCCTCTCCATGTGAAGAAGCTCTACTGCAGTTTCCTTTTTTATAATCCTGATATGATTGATCGGTCGAGACACAGCACTAGGGCCGACTAAGGATTATGTCCGGGTGTGACAAGTGGAGGGATTGAATACAAACAACAAGGCTCCTGAAGGTTTCAGGAGAGGATCCGGGTGATGGTGCATGTGCGTTAAGGGCTTTTGTCATTCTGTCCATTATTTTATTGGACAAAATTCTGCATATCCAAAGACTGGAGAACTGCTGGCTTCCCAACAAGCTACCCCAGGTTTATGCTTCTTTGTTAAGTTTAGAAGTTTACCGGTGAGGGAAGTATGAAGATGAGACTGACAGACAAACAGCTTCTACACCTGTTGATGCACAGGTCTGTTGAGGCTGAACAAGGGCTGAACTGAAAGACGAAGCTCGCAATTTACCAATTCATACCAACCTCACACCAATGGTCATGAGCTCTAACTCACTGCTCCCCCACACCGAGAGGAGTCAGTTTGAGTCAGCTGTCTCACCACTCTGGGGAGATGTTTAGGGGATTACACATTGGCCGTGGGTCCCAGAGCTGTCCCTGGACACACTGAAAGGAAAACATAGGCTCTTGGTGGCCTGGGAATGTCTTGATATTCTGCTGAAGGAAGTGCCTGGGGAGAAGGAAATCTGGGCATCACTTCCTACACTGCTGCCCTGAATTACATAACCTTTAGGGAGCAATGTAGAAAGTAGAATGTAGAAAGATTTTTTTTGGAATTAAAGGAAGTGTCCAGAGGGCCTTGATAATTCATGCACTCTGTAATGATTTTTCTTCCACTGTATTTATTTCTCCTACCTCCTGTTCTTGTTAATTCTCCTTCAGACTTGTTGATATTGGTACAGTGTTCTGAATGTGCAAGAATAAAGCTGTTACATCATCAGCCCTGGCACACTTCAGTACAGTTGGTCGTGATTACTGTACAGGCAGAGGGAAGCGTCTCACATCTGTGCTCGTAGACCCTCACTGTGGCCTTATACAGTCTAAATATGCATGGTCACATGGCGCAGACATAGCCCCAGAGCCATATTAGTCCAGAGCAGAGGAACATGCCCCGCTGTATACAAGGACTTTGATTTTGTTTATAATATAGAGTAAAAATAAAAGGATTCCCAGTTATAGCACACATGTGTAATTGGAACAGGCCGATGAGGAGGAGTGGTGGAAGGACGAGGCAGCAAAACAATACAGGAAGTTGCTATGGTGACATATTGTTTGTAATAAAATATATTTAATGCTATAATAAAACTCCATATACAAACATGTCTACGTCTGGAGTGGCTAAGTAACAACACCATGGCACTGGACAATTTAATTAGACTCATTAAAATGGAATTTGCATTTATTATTATTTTATAAATCCTCCAAAATTTTGACTGTCCATAGGGGCATTTCCTCTGGGTCAGTACAGAGCAGGTTGGGTCATTAAAGAGGTGTTGCCACTACCCAAAGTGGTGTGTAACAGGGTTAGGATAGATATAAAGTTTATTTGGTAACAGATAAAGGGATAAGGCTAAGGCTGGATTATTGGTGCGTTATCAGCACAGTAAAAAGGAAATGTGATACATGTTATTTTACTGCCACATACTAATAACATGAAAGAAACTAATCCTAACCCTATTCCTAAACTTAATCATAGCCCTTTTCCTAATCCTAACCTTAAAGGTGCTATGAGCAGTTTATGTGTTTCTATATCATAAAAATTGCCCAGATGTATCTCAAGATATGATGTAAACATATTTAAATCAAATATTAGTTTTACTGATAATAATGGTGCAGTTGATTTATTCACAAGTAAGAAAATATTTTACATAATGGCCAAGTTGTTTTTGTTTACATTTTTGATTACATTGTAAAACTGCATTGCCGACCATTGTTTTGATTTAGACTGCAGTATTGTTTTCAAACCAGTACATACCTGACAAAAAACTCATATTTATAATCAAAATAGAGCCGTCTTGTAAACAGAACATCTGTGCTCCAAAGATTGGTACCGGAAGTTAAGAAAAGACAATAATACTTTTTTAATGGAGCAATTAGTGCTAACCTCAAAACATTGCAAATTAGGAATAATCAAGACAGGATTGGCAACTGACAACCACTCTGCCACATGTGAGTAATATCAGAGGCTAGTTTAATAACATTAGCGAGTGTGACATTTAGCCGTTTAATGTAAGATTGCAATTAGCGTCTATAATTTGCATATAAGCTAAAAGCTATGTAATTTACATTTCTTAATTTCAATGTTACGCAGGATAAATAGTAACAGAAATGTGGCAGACCACAATAGTTTGACATTGTATGTTCAGATTTAATTCATCAATCACCACAAATCCTACATTTATAAGTTCACTTTAGCAACTGGTACTGACTCAGATCTGGATTATATTGAGTAATTTTTAATAAATATATAAACAACAACCATTCATTCCTGCAGTCCAGAAATGTCTAAATTAATGTTTTTATTTTGCTCCCTCGTAAAAATGATTATGACAGAACATTAATATCAGTACCAGGCTGCGTACACAACTTTTTTAAGCATGTCATTACTGGAAGGGTCTAAATGCTACATGAGTGCCAGACACGCACCAGAGCTCGCACACCAACGTTCTTGCTAAACCACATACACCTGGTTTTTAGTGACCTTTAGGGTGTGTTCACTCTTGCTGGTCTGCAGGACTCAGTGCATTTTGGGGCAAAAGTCTGCACCTGTGTTGATGATGTCATTGGTCTGGTTGGAGTTCACATTGAGCTCTGTCAAACGAAAACATGTTTTTTTCTTGTGATAAACAGTTGTATTCCAAGAGAGAACAAGCTCAATGTTGTACCCACTTAGTCAAAAAACAAAGCTAGTGTACATTAGCGACAGCTGTCCAGTTTAGCACTGTGTGGCTCTCGCTTTGGGAATCAAAACTGTTCATTTATAGATTAGACTGAATTAAACATTAGTTATATGGTCAGGTATTAAAATGTGTTAAAGGGGCATAGAGAAGTGAATTTAATGCACAGAAAGCTGGTGATAAACTGGAAACTGAAGCTAATACAGCTTAGCTCCAGCCTCACACAGACACACACCAGGGTTTACTCTCCTCTTTTTATTAAATTTTGCCACTGCCTTCAAGTTTTTAAATCAGCTTCAAATATGTTTTTATTTATTTTTTCTCATTTATTAACACAACTTTTGTGTTAATGAATGATGTTATGTTTTGGTGTTACCTGCTGTGCCGTACTGACACAAAACCGGACCATACCCTCTTGTGAAAATGTTTTTTCTGGTGCACTAAATTATCATCTGATATTCGTTATCTCGTGTCCCTGCTTAAACAGCCCAGTAAATATGCTACATTTTTCAAACACAGAACATTCAGATATCACTGTAAGGTAAAATATGTAGCCTTTTTACTGAAATACTACTAAAGTCAAGCAGACTGCCAGAACAGAAATGTGACTTACCAAGGATGTACCTCATGGAGAACTTATGTGACGTTCAGAGAAAACTGTGCATAACTGTCCAAATATGATCATAGCAGTGTAACGAATGCAGTTTGTGAGCGCATTCCACACGTCACAGGATCTGAACCTCAGTCTCTGATTTACAGCTTTTTCTCAAAGTGTTTGCAGACCCAACAGATGTTACAGTACATGTGTTGTTTTCCCAGACTACTACAACCAAAACTGCTGTCTTCCCCATCATGTTGTATCATATTTTGTTTTATGGACAAATGAAGCAGTGAAAAATCACATTGGGCTGCATGGCCAAGAGAAAGTCCTCCTCCCTGGTCTTGTTAAACTCTTTTTGCCTCCACTATTGCCCGGACCGCAGCACACCTGGCTTGGCTGAGTAGTGCTTCTTTTTCTCAGCTTGATTCCATGAATGTGGATGATGGGAATGTCCCCAGCCTCTGATGATCTGGTCATTTTTTCTGCCACAGGAGTGACTTGAAGACCTCTCTGACTGCTCTGACTGACATGTTCCCAACAGACTTTCACTGAATGTTTGGGTCTGCAAAACCTGTCTGGCTTCACCAGGATCAGTCCCTCTCCTCAAAAGTGTTTAAGACACACCACTGGAGGTGAGATGAAAGCACAGTAGAGCCAATCTTCAACCTCCATCTAGGATGTCCTGATGCTCTAATGGATCATAACAGATTGGGGAGAGCATTCCTCCTATATACTATACGTGGGCAGAGCAGGAGCTCAGGAAAATTGTAGAGGCACACTGTTCCGTCTGGCACAGTCAATTTGACACAGCCCACTGTCATAATCCTGTCTGTGTCTTGTTTTGTGTACATATCTTGTTTCCTCTGTGTTTTATTTTGATGTGAAGTCAGTTGTGTTTTTCTGTTTTACCTTCTGCCTCCTGTGTTTCCCGCCTGTTTGATTGCCTGCCCCACCCAAATGTGTTTCACCTGCGTACTCCTCTCGGAAGTCCTGACTTTAAAAAGCCAACTTCTGAAAAACGTCTGTTCACGAGTTCAGCTTGGAAAACACACGTGGATCACCACAATAACAACAAAACCATATTCTAATGTTTTATAGGAAACAAACACATTATTACATCATTGTTTGGTGTGGTGCAGTATTATATCATGGGATATTTCTATTACTACTTTAGTTATTCAGAGATAAATGAACAGTCAAAGATGTTTTTGCAGAGCTGTAGCACTAATAACTTCATTCATTATATAATTAAATAAATAATAAATGAATTATATAGTTAGTAACCACACTGTTTCCCTCTCACAGAGGGAGTCCCTATGATGGTGACATCAGCCCGGGAACTCAGAGTCCAATACTTCAGCACAAGTTTCTGAGCAAAAATCCTGACCTGAGACAGTGTTCAAGGCCATTTTTCTGTCAGAGGTTGGAATTTCCGAGATTCTGATGTATCATGAACATGGCATGTCAGTCTCCTGTGTTCCTAGTGTCCTGTCCTGTCCTGCCCAGTCCTGTTCTTTGTACATTTTTTGCTTTTTGCTCTGCCTTTTGATTTTGTAGTTTTGCACTTTTTGATTCCTTGGTTTTCTTGCCTTTTTGGTATTTTGTTTTTGGAATATTTTGGCATTTTGCTACTCCTGTTTATTGTGTCATGACAGTTTTTTGACTTTTGAGATTTTTTCCTTTGTTTAGTTTTCAGCTTTTATTAAAACTTCACCCTCACTGTCTTGCTTTTTTGGGTCCTTTTTTCTCCTGTGCCCCTCATATGACACCAGCGACATAAGTACCAGTAGACATGGCACCATCGGATGTAGAGGGAGACAATTGGACCTAGTTTTGTCTGATTGAACATGTTGAATCAGTGTCAGGCATTGGCATCGAAGGAGCGCTTAGATTGGCTGTGTGTTCCATTATACAGCTTACAAATAACATTAAATTATAAGGGCGCTTTAGCTCCAAAAATATTCAGCATGTTACCTACATCTGTGATACTAATGTGCTGCAATTAGCTTACCTTAAGCTTGTAGCTTGTGCATCATAAGAGCCTCCCTTTTAGACAAGCAGCTGCAATAATCCACTATGTTTTATCCTTTAATGTGATGGGATGAGGTTAATATAAGGCGTATCATTATTATACTTTGGTAAATACCTGAGTGAACCACTTGAGTGCAAGTTTGTTTACTAAAGTTCCTTATAAGCAGGGTTTACCCACTAGCGCTGCCTACTGTTATAGATAGTTACTTGTACACCTTGCACATGCACAGAACATACGGCCTGCTCTGTAGTTGATCTAGATCGCCCCAGTGTGTCTGTTGACACTTTTTGTGCCAATTAGAAAAAGTAAGAAAATCATAAAAATCAATAAACACAATTGTGAATTTAAATGTCTTATAATTTGCTAAAGATATAAATGTTTGAAGTTGGCGATTGTTCAAAACATACTCCTGTGTTTGGGTCAAGTGTTCTAATGCAAGTCTATAGAGAAATAATAATAATGATAATAATAATAATAATAATAATAATAATAATAATAATAATAATAATAATCATCATCATCATCATCATCATCATCATAATTATTATGTATTATTATAACATTTTGGAGTGTGTCTACCGAAAGTAAGAGGCAACTTGATGCAATTTTTGGTAAATTGTTTGAATGGTCTTTGAGTTAGGGTTGTAAATTTCTGGAAACCTGAGAACTATAGAGTGTATGCAGATGACGACGCTGCGTGCTGCTGTGAGTGGCAAAGCTGCTTTAATAGCTATGTCGAGTAATGATACCTGATAGCACAAATACTCAAAAAGTCAACTAAAATGGGAAATAGAATTGCTGTGAAATTGACTGATTCAAACATATTCAACAACCAATCTGACATATTTTTAATAGACAAATTAAATCTAAAAAGAGGAGAAGCAAATGGGCCTTTTGCAGTAAACAATCCTGCTGGCTAAAAGTCAATCTGTAGTTATCCACGGACTTCTGGGTAAATCACAGAGGAACTCCTTACCTTAAATAATCTGTTTGGGAGGCTGTGTAGTGGTTAAATGAGTTGTTGTGGGGTGAATACAGTGTCCTGGATCTCCCCCTGCTGTCTCTGGGCTGAAAACTACAACTGCAACGTGAGCGCTGCTGACCTGGAGTCACGGAAGTCTGGAGTCAGTGAGAGAGCGGCGCATCGTGGCTAGCATAACAACAAGCTAGCGATGGCTTTACTTCTCTGTTTTCATCATGACAGAGCGGCCAAATTGCAGAAAACTTTGTACAGATACGAGGGGAAAACAAAAGTAAAGAAAAAAGAAAATTATCGTGTTAACGCAGTGTGTTAATTTATTGATTTAATTGGGTTAATTTCAATTGACGCATCGAATGTGATCACAACAAAAATATTATGACAACACTGACAGAGGCAGCACCGCGCAAGCATAGAAGAAGACACAGTTCCGTTTCCTGTGGGTGACAACAGTAGGCGCGTTCGAGATGAGCCAGACTTGCGCAGTTTCGATCAGTGTCGGTCTATGTGCAGTGCATGCCAGTTAGGTTTGTGTCCGACTTGCTACCAACTTGCTCTGATGTCACAAGTGCGACGGTCACCGAAAGCTCATGAGAACCAAATGAGACCAGCGTCTGAGCGAACCACCACAATTCATCAGGAGCAACTGTGGTGGCTGCTTGGCTCAGTGCATGATGGGGAAACACACATCTGTCAGCGGTGAATGGACAGGTGATTGGATCTGAGTTTAGTGCTGATCAGAAAGCTGCCTGGCTGCTGGCAGATGTCCCAGTGACGATTGGATCTTAGCTGGCCCCATCTGTGCTCCTGTTCTGACCTGTGGACCCTCAACCTCACCTCTAAGGATTTCCCGGATCTCCCTCACCCCACTCACCTGTCTGGATGAGGCCCACCTGCTGCATCCTATGGACTTCCTCAACCTACCTTACCCCACTCCCTGGATGAATCCTTACAGAGCTGAACTATGATCCTATAGATGAGCTAATGGACCAACAGAATCCTAGACACATTGCCTGTCCGTCCTGGGAGAGGATTTCTCCTTCAGTTGGGCTCCATACGGTTTCTTCTTTTTTCCCACAGCTGGGTTTTTTTTAGGAGTTTTTCCTTACCGGGAAGGAGGGTTTAAGGACAGGAGTGTCCTGGGTCTGTTTAGTTTAGTGTAGTTATTGTCTGATTGTGTGTTTATGTTTGATCAACTGTTGTGAAGCCTTTTGAGGAGACTTTTGTTGTGATACTGGGCTATACAAATAAAACTGAATTGAATTGAGAAATGTAACGCACGACACAAACTGTCCGAGTTCACTACAGGTGTATTTCCCCTCCTCTCATTGCGGCCGTGCACTCTCATTCACAATCCAGGCGAGGCGCAGTTCATCTGGAACGAGCCTAATGCAACAAGTGAACGAGCTAAAGCAACATGAGTGACCAAAAAGACACATTGCTAAACGGACAATTCCGCTTCAAATCGTCACCAGACAGCAATATAGACAAAAGAAAAGTTATGTGCAGTCTATGAAAGGATGAGTTCAATTACCACTGGAGTAACTCATCCATAACATATCATCTCAAAGCTAAGCACCCCAGAGCTTTTTTAGGTACATTTTGTGTATTTGTTACAGGTCTCATGGAGACTATTAATTTATTTTCTTTGCAAGTTTTTTTTTTCTTTTTTTTTTTTTTTTTTTACAAAATATGGAATGTACAATTAAAAGTTCCTCCATGATTCTACCACTGTTGGAACAAACAGCAACAACAATAAAACAAAAAGAATTTATGAACTATATGAATGTGGAAAATGCACAAAACAATCATCCCCAGATTTGGTTTTTAAATACTCTTTAAACTCCCCCATAGTTCAGTTACATACAACATGCCGGCACCAGGCAATTCTCCATTAGGAAATGCATAAAAAGTTGTCCTCACGTTATAGGGTAACGTAGGGCAGTAAGGTCCAGAGCGGTTGGTGAAAGCCCAGTACAGTTTAAATGCAAAACATGACAATGCAAAGTTTCGTCTTGTTTGTAATGTTGTTAGGCCCAATATGCTGTAATGGTTGGGAGTGATCTCTGATTCATATGGCAAATTGAGAATTAAGCGCATTTTAATGCCTTTGCAGGCTTTCTAGACAAGTTGCCGATGTTTTTTCCAGTGCCACAAAGCAAAACTGAACAGTACTCCAATTGAGAGCTGATATAGGCCTTGTATATGCGTAAGAGTAGTTCATTGTTTCTTGGTGGCAGCTTAATTTTAAGCAATCTCAGAACAAAAATTTCCTTTCGAGCCATTTTGCATACTTCTTCAATGTAACGCTTAAGTTTTAAGTCACTTGTAAATAGCACACAAGATGCTTTACCTCATTTGAAAAAGAAACTGCACGACCTTGAAAGATAACCTGATTGTTCAGAGAACTAACAGACTGCTTTGTAAATCACAAACACACAGTCTTGCAGGCATTAAACCTCATGCCCCAGGTATTAGCCCAGTCACTTGCAATGGCTAATGCATAGGTCAAGCCAGCAATAGCTAAAGCCGGGAATGCACAGGAGACAGTAATTAATGTATCATCTGCGTATGCTGCTGGAGTTAATGTAACACTTTGGGGTAAAACTGCAGATACACAATCTAACACAGTCAGTAGGTCATTTATAAACAATATAAACAAAGTTTGGGGCAATAACACTGCCTTAGGGTACCCCAGATTGCATTGGTAAAGACGAGGAAAAAGATTCCAATTCTTGTTTGCTGAAGACGATTGGTTAAATAATTTCTTATCCAAGCCAACATTTTTCCACGGATACCAAAAGCAGGGCGTTTTTGGAGAATGGTCTCATGTGGTACTGATGTAAACGCATCACTTAGATCCAGAAATGCTGCCACACAAGTTTTCTTTTGTTCTTCAGCTTTTAACCAATTATGATAATCCAGTGCTAATGTGTTCAATGTAGAATGTTTAGGTAAAAAAACAAACTGATGTATGGATATTAATGAATTTTCCAGCAAAAATGTCATTAGTTTGTCATTTACTATACTCTCAAAAAATTTTCCAATGCAAGAGGTCAGTGATATTGGCCGGTAACTGGAGGGGCTTGACCGATCTCCCTTACGCTTGTAAACCAGTGCCACATAAGCTGTTTTCCAGATTTGAGGTCATTTTGATGTGCTGAAAGACACTCTAAATAGATAAGTTAGCACAGGTGTGAGCTCAGCTGCACAATTTTTAAGAAATAAATTTGGTATGACATCAGGCCCACTCGCTTTTGTTACATCAAATTTGTTGAGTTTACTGTATACATAATCTGGAGACACATCCACAACAGTTAATAAGTCATGCTGAGTCTGGGGTAAAAAATAATCCAAGTTTTGCCCTCCAACATGGCCGTTACTAGTGTACAGGTGATTAAGGATGCCAGCTTTCGTAGCATCATTTACAAATATTTGTCCATCATGAGTCAAATCAGGTATTTTATCACCAGAGTTAGAAAAAGTGAGTGCCACAAAGCATTTTGTTCTTCCAAGCTCTTGTATCAGCAACAGTAATACGCCTCTGAGAATTTAAGTGGGCATTTTAGAATAAGCTGTTACCGCAAATAGTTACATTAAATGTATCTGACATATTTAAGACCTGTTTAAACATATTTAAGACCTAGTACTCTGCATCTCGACAAATTTAAAGCTTTTTAAGGCCTTAAATTTTGATTTTTAAAATATCCCTAGACCCTGCAGAAATCCTATATACAAAAATAATAATTTATCATTTTAGTAGCCTACACTAGCATGATAAACAGAATGAGTGGGACTAAATTACCCAAACAACATTAATTAACATAACATAAATTACCTTCCAACATTATTGGTGCTTTATGAACTGTAATTTACATTACTTCAGACATTTTTTTTTTGACAATTTAAGCAGCCGCAATTGTATGTTTGTGGCATTAAAAATGTTAAAAAGAGCATTAAAATGTCACTGTAAAGCATTAAATTAGACTTTCTGATACCTGCAGGAACCCTGTTCTGTCCATACATCACCATTACACCTTGAGAACAAGGTAGCAAAAGCAAACAGAAAAACATATTCATACATTGCAACATACTCCCATTTTCCCACCATGTAAGTGACCTCCAGTTATGAACATGTTACATAAATCTGACACTAACCTGCAGAAACATCTATAAATCCAGATAGTGAAAGCATGCAGCCAGTGGTCAGCCCCGTTAGCACCTCGTACCTCCGCCCTGCACACACTTACAACCACAAGATAAACACCATACAGCCGTGTTTACCATCCCTCTCTAATGGGCTGATAATGTTTGGAGGAGTCGACAGGTGCTATGTGGAGGGGCATAAACTGTTTGGCTGTGCGCTGCCTGGAGGCCCTGCCCTCAGATGTTTGGGAGACGCACATTTGGCCACTTTCAGGTGAAAAATACAAACATTTCTCAGTAAAAGATGTGAGCCGGGCTGTGAAGACGTTAGCTGCTGTGGAAACAAAACAAGTAAACATAATGAAGTAGAGTTGAAATGATATCAAAACATTCAGTACGAGAAAAGTGGACGGCCTGAATTTATGGTCTGTTAGATGAAGTGTTCCTCAAGGCGAAATGATGACTTGAAGAGGAAATAGCAGGATATAAAAACATAATAAAACTTGGAAAAGTGAGATTATTAGGTTTAATAGCAACTACCTCAAGTGGAATTGGATAGACATGCAACCACTGAGAATCTTGGGGCAGTAGCAAATGGACAGAACTGCTATAAAATGTACAGAATGTAAAAAAAAAAAAACAAAAAAAAAAAACATACAACCAATAACAGAAGGTATAAGCATAAAGCCAGGTTTGAGAGAACTAATTTCAGGAGAAGCAGGTTTAAGTGGGAGAGGTAAGGTAAGGTAAGGTATACTTTATTGATCCCCGTAGGGAAATTCATTCTCTGCATTTAACCCATCCCTCAATGCTGCTGGGGCAACCTGTCAGGAGCAGTGGGCTGCTGCGGTGCAGCGCCCGGGGACCCTTCCCCAGATCTTGACCCAGGATCCTGGTCAGGAGTATCTGGCTGGAGGTTTTAGCCTATTGTGCGTGTTTTTGAGGTTGATGGGGGAAACCCGGAGGAAATCCACCCAGACACAGGGAGAACATGCAAACTCCACACAGAAAGGCCCCACACGGTCCGGGAATTGAACCCAGGACCTTCTTGCTGTGAGGCGAAAGTGCTAACCCCTAAGCCACTGTGCAGGAAGGTTCCAGGTTTGAGTCCTGGACCAGAGCAGACTCAAAAACAGGCCTTTTTGTGTGAAGTTTGCAAGTTCTCCCTACGTCTGAGCTAGTTTCCTCCTGTTTTAACCTTGAAACATACACAGTAGGCTAATCCTTCAGCTTGGTTCTCCTGGGTGCATACCTATGTTCCTCAGTGACTCTGTAGTTTCTATGGACAGGAAAACCTATGTACATGGGAACATAGATACCTATGTATTTGTGAAAAAACGTATGTTCCTCAGTACTAGGGAAGCCGTACTAGAGAACCTACTAGGTACTTGCACGTTCTTACTCTAGCCCTAACACCTAACCTTAGACTTAATATTCTTGGGGAATATAGGTACTCCTGACCAAGATCTGGGCTCAAGTTTTGGAGAGTCTCCAGGTGTCGCCCACTGCTCCTGACAGGTTTACCCTGGTGGCATTGAAGGATGGGTCAATAAAGCATATAAACCTAATCTATATTTATTCAGATAGAAAAAGTTATGTGTAGCTTAATAGACAATAGTTAGTTACACAACAACTCATATGGATACACAGTCCCTCCAGGATTTCGTGGGCAATTTTTGTGATTGTTGCAGATTAAAATGGCTGATTTTGTGGGGGGTCTTAAGTTTAGTTACATTTTTTTGTCTATAATTCACAGGTAAAAAGTATCAGAGGTGATAAAAATACACTGTTATTAGAGCTTTTTCTTTAAAATATTAGCTAGAATTATAAAAACTAACTAAATAAATAAATAACAGTATTTATTTATCTGTTGGTATTTATTTTAATTAAAAATACCTGTGTTCGAATAGGCCTCGCATACCTACTTTTTAAAATGATGTTGCTATACAGGTGCTGTCCAATAAATTAGAATATGGCTCGTGTTTAACAAAGAAACAAAAAAATTCAGTTATTCACAAAATTAGAATATTGT
Organism: Bostrychus sinensis; assembly: GCA_020698575.1. Lineage (NCBI taxonomy): Eukaryota > Metazoa > Chordata > Actinopteri > Gobiiformes > Eleotridae > Bostrychus > Bostrychus sinensis. The sequence goes on from CM036260.1 coordinate 3,647,805, forward strand.
GAAAATGTTTAATGCTGTAAACTGTTGGTGTCACACTCGACTGTAACTGAACTGGAAACATGTGTAAATGTTTCCTGAGCCTTTAAATGGTCTTAGTCTGGTTCAGTCGGCTACACAATCATGGGGAGGGCTAGGTTGTCCAGTCACTGACTCCTCCACAGAGAGAGGAAACTACTACAGGTTATTGATAACAAAGCTGCTGCTCATAGAGTGCTGTATTAAAGCAGATTAGTAGAAATTGGAGTTAAAAGAAAAAAAGTGTTGGAGAAAAAGCAGAAGCAGCAGGACAGCTACATCCTGGAGACAAATGTTCAGAAAAACCCAGAGCAGAACTCTGGTGAAGTTCACAAGGAGTGGATTGAGGCTGGAGTCAGAGCCTCAGGAGCCTCCACACACAGACAGAGCAAGACATTTATCTACAACTGAGTCAGGGCTGAACCAGAGACAGTGTCAACAGCATCTTTTCTAATGGAAGTTAATAGACCTCTGTGTTTCCTGAAATATAAAGTTAACACAGCCTTTTACTGTGAAGTTTTAGAGGACTGCATGCTTCCTTCTGCTCACAAGCTTTATGGAGATGGTGGTGTGATTATCCAGCAAGACTTGGGGTCCGGCCCACGCTGCCTAAAGTACCACACACTGGTCAGATGACCATGGTATCACTGGGACAGACTGACCAGCAAACTCTCCAGACCTGAACCCAGAGAGAATCTGTGGAGTATTGTCTAGAGGAAGATGAGAAACGGCGGTAACACAGATGAGCTGAAGGCCTCTATCAGAGCGACCTGGGCTTTATAACACCTCAGCAGTACCACAGGCTGACCCCCTCCAGGACACACCATGCTGAGGAAAAAATTGATCAAAAAGGAGTACAAAACAAGTACTTCCACATATTGTCCATACTTCTTAGAAGGCCAACATTACTATTTTATAATCATTGTATTTATTGGTCTTGGAATTTGTGGTTTTCTGTAACTGTGAGCCATAATTATCAAAATTATAATAAAACAATGCTTGATTTTTTTTTTTATCTGACTGCACTGACACTATAAATATATGTGTTTTTTAATTGAATCTCTGAGAGAAAAAAAACTTTTTGGATAGCACCTGTACACTGCCTCTGATTCTGTTCCACTTATATCTTATCTTATTCCGCTGTTGTGTGCTGTATCATCCAGTAGTTAAAAATCAGAAATATGTTGTGCTATAGGTTTATAGGAGGGCTATTAGCCTGCAAAATTAGCATTTAAATAACATTGGCCTCAAACTTCAGCGTTGTCTAAATACGCTGCCCATTCAACTTAGGCAACTAATATCTATAGTGTCAACATGGCAACGCAGATGGGTTTTTCAGAGTGACACTAGACAAAACAATAAAGCAGGCCCATAGGCCTGCTGTGTTTGTCTGCTCATTCATTCCCATCTACACGGGCTGCTGCTGCTGAGCACCTGCGACCTTAGGCCCAATTCCTACCAAACTTTTTAAAGAAATTCTTCCCCTTATTACTGAATCTATACTGAATATAATAAACACCTCCCTAGAAACAGGCCATGTACCACAGTCTTTTAAATATGCAGTTATTAAACCGCTTCTGAAAAAACCCAGTCTAGATCCTGACATTTTAGCCAACTATAGACCAATATCAAATCTCCCTTTTATTTCAAAAATCCTAGAAAGAGTTGTAGTTAAACAGTTATGTCGCCACCTACAGGACAATAGCTTATTTGAAGATTTTCAGTCAGGGTTTAGACCCCACCATAGCACAGAAACTGCATTAGTTAGAGTCACAAATGACTTGTTATTAAGTTCAGACAATGGACTGGTCTCAGTCCTGGTTCTGTTAGATCTCAGTGCGGCCTTTGACACCATTGACCACAGCATCTTACTTCAGAGATTAGACTGTGATATAGGGGTCAGAGGAGCGCCCTCTGCTGGTTTAAATCATACTTATCTGATAGGTACCAGTTTGTCAGTGTAAATGAACATTCCTCACAGTGCAGTAAAGTTAGCTATGGAGTGCCACAAGGCTCAGTACTTGGACCCATTCTGTTCATGCTTTACAAGCTGCCTTTAGGAAACAGAATCAGAAAACATGGCATTAATTTTCACTGTTATGCAGACGATACACAGTTGTATTTATCAATTAAACCTGATCAGAATGACTGCGTTGAGAAACTTAGCGCCTGTGTGAGAGACATAAAGACCTGGATGACAATTAATTATCTCCTCCTAAACCCAGAAAAAACAGAGGTCATTATACTAGGCCCCAAAAAGCTGAGAGATGCTCTGTCTGACCAGAGTCTCCCTGGGCGGTGTCAGTGTAGCCTCAAGTTCTACTGTGAGAAACTTAGGAGATTTATTTGACCAAGATTTATTATTTAAGGCTCATATAAACCAAGCCTGTAAAACAGCATTCTTTCACTTACGTAATCTAGCCAAAATCAGAAATATTTTATCTAAAAATGATGCTGAAAAACTTGTCCATGCGTTTGTTACATCTAGGTTGGATTACTGTAACTCTCTGCTGGCAGCGTGCCCTAAAAACTCATTAAAATGTCTTCAGCTTGTTCAAAACGCAGCAGCAAGATTATTAACAGGAACTAACAGGAGAGAACATATTACTCCTGTGCTAGCTTCACTTCACTGGCTTCCAGTTGAATTCAGAATTAGGTTTAAAATCCTTCTCCTGACTTACAAGGCTGTAAATGGTACGGCCCCATCCTACATTAATGATGTTATAGAGCCATACCAACCAAGCAGAGTACTGCGCTCACAAAATGCAGGGCTATTAGTGGTTCCCAGGGTTTCTAAAAGTACAGTTGGAGGTAAAGCCTTTAGTTACCAAGCTCCTGTTTTATGGAATCAGCTTCCAGCTCATGTTAGAGGCAGACACAGTCTCTACATTTAAGGTTAGGCTTAAAACGTTCCTCTGTGAGAAAGCTTATGGTCAGGCCAGCTAGGAACAGGGTTAACTCCACAGCTGAAGCTAGGCTGCTCTAGGAGCTAGAAGCTGGGGGAAGTATGGTGCACTGAGCCTCTGTCCTCTGGTTTCATCTGCTGCTCCTCTTCTATCACTCTTAATATTATCTAATATTCTATATCTCCAATCAGTTCATTGCTATTCACAAGTTGTCCCTCTTTCCCGCTCCCCTCTGGGGGAGTGGGGACTGTTTCAGATGCCTGGCTGCTGGCAGATGTCCCAGTGACGATTGGATCTTAGCTGACCCCATCTGTGCTCCTGTGCCGACTTGTGGGCCCTCAACCTCACCTCTATGGATTTCCCGGATCTCCCTCACCCCACTCACCTGTCTGGATGAGGCCCCTGCTGCATCCTATGGACTTCCTCAACCTATCTCACCCACTCTTGTGTGGATGAATCCTTACAGAGCTGATCTATGATCCTTAGTTAAGGGACTAACAGTCCTAGATGCATTGCCTGTCCGTCCTGGGAGAGGATCTCTCCTTCAGTTGGGCTCCATAAGGTTTCTTCTTTTTTCCCGTAGCTGTTTTTTTTAGGAGTTTTTCCTTACCGAGAAAGAGGGTCTAAGGACAGGAGTGTCCTGGGTCTGTTTAGTTTAGTGTAGTTATTGTTTGTGCTGATTGTGTGTTAAGTGTGATTGTGTGTTTATGTTTGATTAACTGTTGTGAAGCCCTTTGAGGCGACTTTTGTTGTGATACTGGACTATACAAATATAACTGAATTGAATTGAATTAGGCCTGACTGCACTCTACCTCCGCACCACACTTCCATGCTGCTCTGTTTATGAGTGCGCCTGACTTCGGCGCCGCACCTCCATGCCACAACTACGTGTGCCGTTCTGTTTGTTAGTATGCCCAACACCGGGGCCGCACCTCCGCACTGCTCTGTCTGTGAACGTGCCTGACCACAGCATCCCACCTACGCATGCCACTTTGTCTGCAGCTCAACCCACATTACCAGTGCGCTGCTGTTGAGAGAGAGGAACTGCTCTGCTCGGAACAGTGGACGGCCCACAGACAGCAGCAAGTGCAGCAAAATGCAGTCTTAAAGGAAAATCTCGGTGATAATTGGCCAAAGTTGCAGAAAAGTTGCAGAGTTTGGACAAAGGTGCGGGGTTTGCTTGAATTTGCAATTGCAACATTGCAAAACCCTGAACGGACTAGATATAGCATGAAATAAGTTAGAATTGTATGAAAAATAATATACTAAATATACTATAAATAATAAGAAGGTGCAATAAACTGAAGATGCCATGGAGGGAAATGAATTATCTGCTGCATAAAGCTGAGTTGGTGTCAAGTTAAATTCACAGTGCTGTAAATGAAGGATGTTGAGTGGCAGTGGCTTCTCTATGCTCTGCTGAAGTGGGATGGTTGTATTGCCCATGAAGGAGAGCAGTTTGTTATTATTACAGTTTTATGATGCTATTGTGTCAGGGTCTCCCTCCTGTAGGGGTATAGAGTTAATACCATTTTAGATCCATATATAATATTATATATATATATATATATATATATATATATATATATATATATATATATATATATATATATATATATATATATAATTAACTATAAGTTATTTCTGGGTAAAAACAGCTGTATTGTTGAATTTTAGACTATGGAGGACCATTGCAATTTTTTGAATTAATGGAAAACACTGTTTGTGTGTATCATTCCATATTTATATGGATATTAATATATTGGTTGATCAGTAAAAAAATTATTATAAAATGATTTTTTTATGTTATTGAAATGTGAAGTTATTACTAAAATAAATAAATGTATATATGTATGCACTTGTACTCGGTGTTGGGACTAACAGCGTTTTTTTTTTTGGTTTGTTTTTTTCAGTAATGAAGTAATCTAACTAATTACTTTTCCCAGGGGTACAACGCTGTTACAGTGACTGACAATAAAATGTGGCACGTTACTTTAAAGAGGAGACAGAAGAGGAGCGGCTGTGAGCTCCTAACTTCAGTGGCTGAGTAGAGAGTAGGCTGTTTATCTTGCCTTAAGCGAGGCTCTGGGGTTAATGCTGTGTGAGTTTGCCACAACAGGAGCAGGGGACAACGCTGTGGTGCTTTTAGTGGGGTTGCACTTTGACTTTGTCTCTGGAACTCCACGGGGCTTCGGGCCGTTCTACAGCTCCTTGTTGCAGATTGAAACTGTGTAACACATGGCCCCCTCGTCATTTATTTCTGACATGAAACACCTCTCATCATCACACACCGCCAAGACGCTCGTGGCTATCAGTCCAACACGCAGTCCACATCATACAGGTCACAGAGGTCTGTATTTTACTGCCTATGGGATTAAACCAGAACTAAATACAGACTAAACCATGTCTAAACCGGGACTACAACAGGTCTAAATCAGCACTAAACCAAGCCTAAACCAGGTATAAACCTGTTACACAAGGAGTAAACCTGGACTTAAACCAAGTCTGAACCAGGTCTAAACTAGGACTAACCCAGGACTAAACTTGCCTACAGCCAAGTCAATGGACCTCCTTAAAGGTTCTAAAACATCTATTGTGTGTTTTTTGTTCTAACATAGTAATCCCATAGTTACTTTGCCTAGTCATTAGTTGCTTTTATAATGCAGTAACTGTTTTTATGAGGGGTAACTTGTAACTATAACTGATTACTTTTTTGAAGCAAGATGCCCAACTGCTTGTACTGCACACCCAGACTGATTATATTGAGTTTAATTCCACTAAAATGGCTTTTGCCAAACCATGCTGATCTTAAATCCAACAGAAATTCATATAACTATAAATCTAGTTTAAGTCATTTGTACTGGGTTTACTGAACTTCAATAGGCATTAAACTAACCCTAACTAAAGTTGGGGCAATGCACTTGCACAGGTCATAATGGCATGTTTCACTTCTAAAATACAATATTGTAGAGAGCATCATTTCATAAAGAAGTATGATCCTGGTAAAAGACATCCATCCTCTTTTATAGTTTAGCATTAGCCTTCCTGACGTGTGTGGCTTCATGTGTACACTGGTGGGATGTGTTTCTGCACAGACTCATGTCCAGCTCACAGAACATGCACATACTAACCTGTGTTTACATTCTTCTGAGGCACGGAGATGGTCGGACTGAGGAGGGAGCGTTTGCAGCTCTGAGCCGGAAAAACAAACAGAACATCCTGTCCACACGTCTACACTGGTCTACACAAGTCAACAGAGCTCAGGCAGGGCTCCAGGAGCTGCAGACAGCATCCCTCTGTCTCCCTAACTGCAGCAGGACCACACCACCAGGGCCCCGTCTGAGACTGGTGCAGAGGGTGAAAGAGTCAAGCTTCATTTTTATTTCAAATGGAAGTTTACACTATAAACCACTAACTTGTAGAACAGTAGGTTTATTTCCATGTAGAAGATAGATCACAGCCCACTGACCAATCAGAGTGGAGTGTGGAAGAAAAAACAAATTGCACTGCGGAAGTTTCAGAGAAGAGACGAGGAGGAGAGCTTCGAGTCTGCTTTATTTTTACCACTTACAACATGAACTGAAAATAAAACATTTTCGCGGTACTCCAACACTACTGCCTCCGCCCCTGGACACTCCCCTCCCCAATACCTCCAGAACCAAAGTGTAGATTCATGTGTGAGATAGTGCCCAGACCCAACATGTATCAGTTGCTATGGTCCGAGTGGTAACAGGAAATGCACTGAAAACTTCCTGGAGCACTTCCTGGTTTCATGTGTTTACACAGAGCCATGAGACTGAGCATTTTCAGCCCTTGAGAAGGGCAGCGCCTCAGCATACAGGATAACCTGGGAATGATACAAAATACCACTCCAGGTCTCTTTTTGAGGAGAAAGGGTCGATTTAGAAGAACAGGGGACTTTTACAGGGCATTGGAGTTGAAATTGTGGCTCCTATTGTCTCTGCTGGTCCAGCTCTGGAGCAGTAGACCCACATATGGGCACTGGCCATATTCGGGTTTTGCTTGGTTCACTTGCAGCTTCCAGTCCTCAACAGCAAAATGCAATAACAACATAATGCTATGATTAATTATGCGTATAAATTTCCTACATCAGTCTGTGCCATATAAGTATAGCTTTCTTCGCGACATCAGAATGCTATTCGTGTCATGTCATCAGCATTCTTCTGGGGTTAATAGAAGCATTTATTATTCCTGCTTTGACTAATGGAGGCTTAGGGCTGAGCAAACATGGCTTTAGTGCACTTCCTCGTTAGACATATGGCACAAGTAAACAAGTTCATACACTGGAGCTCAGATCAGACCTGTATTTACACTGTCTTGATTTTCTGAACCCATAAGCTCCGGGCAGTTTTCATTCTGTGCTGTAGCTGTGTGGAGGACATAACGTCGGCCATAGAGGAGGCTAACAAGGCAGTGACACAAGACTCAACTCTGTATAATTCCCTTCACAGTGTCCTCAGGCTCACAAATTTAATAACACAGAACCTCACACAGGTGCCATTGTACATTCTGTTGTTTTGTGTTCTCCCAAAGTTCTGTTATTTTTAGGTTATTTTTGCTTCTTTAGAACATCAGTGCACCGGAAACTACACAATGTGAAAGTTCTTAACATCATATTGAACTAACTCACTTTGTAGCTTCTACGTTCCAGAGTCACAACAAGCAGAAAAGTATGTTTGCATATTGTGTATATAATGTTCAGAAGTGATTTCTCATTGACAATAAGGGATGCTGAACTTCCCCTACAATGTTCATATTAATTAACATTAAAATTTGTGCAAGAATTTAATTACTATGTCGTTTATTAATCAGCTTTTTAACAACAGTATGGACGCTGTATAAATTCCTATTTAAAATGAGCTTCAATAACCACTATGGGACAGCACAAACAGTTTCTTTCACTGCAAGGAAGCAAGATGATTGGATAAATGCAACAAAATTGTCACCTCCCTGGACACCGAGCACCTGTGGGAGTCAGTAGAGCAGTGGGTGGGCCATGACACTAATGCCCAATTCACAATAAATACGTTGTGTGTCCGTTACATGTCCTTTATGACCGCCACAACAATTACATGCCATTCAAGTCAGTGTGTGAGTTCACACCGGCTGAGTTGCAGTATGTGTCTGTGTCCGGCACTCTGACAAAAATATGTATCGAGTCTGTTTTTCACAGATGCTGGAGCCCTCATGCATAAAGTTGAACAGAGCAGATTAAGCCAGACAGGAAGTCAGACCCAGGATCAGTGAATTAAAAATAACACTATGTGCAGCCTCTCACCCACATCACAAAATACACATTACGTCTTAACTGGGGACACACAGTCACAAACAAGACCGGACACTATTAAATGTCAGTATAAAGCATGGTTACCCATGGCATGACCACAACAGTCACAGTAATAATCTCCAAATAAAAAGAGATCGTGGTCAGAGGCAAACATGGCTTTTGTTTACATGTAGCTCTCTGTATAAATGATTATCTTGTGAACTCATGACTTCAGCTTAAACTCGCTGCTCCCCCGTGAACTCCACTGGCTCTAGTCAGGTGTGTACTGCACACGCACTGCACTGGAGTCTGCAAGAATACTGTATTAGAGATTTACTGCACATGCAACGAATTCAGTGTGAATCAGGCATAACAAATTTTGATCCCCTGTAAAACCAGCAGCTACCAGTGATAATGTTACCAAGTCTGACGTTCAAATCTACAGTAGCACAGTGTTGGTACTCATCTTTAGCAACAGCTCATTTTTAGCAACAGCTTTCACCAGTTTCTACTAGTTCTGGAGCCCACTGCCCGATCAGTAATGTTTACAAAAATGAGGACACTCATTTGTAATGCGATGATTTAAAAATCCTATAAAAACATAGGTGCTGAAGTCTCAGTAGCTGAGATTTTAGGAAAAACAATTATGAACTGAGCACACACTTTTTACTCTTCTGGCAGCTCCATTTCTGGCACTGACAGTGACCCTAGTGGGCAATGTAGGTGAAGTGTTTGGTTTTCCTAATGACATATTAAGTCCTAATTTTTTTTGGCTAATCCTTTCAATACAAGATACCATTAGATGCCATTTTTTACATCTTGAACTTTTCTTTTTTGTATACTACTATCCATCTTTAGATCCTGTAAATGAGAAGAAAGAGAAACCTATTTCAGTTCCCCTTTTCCTTGCTCATATGGCAAAGACCTTTGAACTTTCAACTTCAAATGACCTTGTCCTTGCAAACGGCTAGATTCGTGCTGTGATAAAACATTTCGTACCTCTCTGAGTGTTGTTCTCAGCTTTGAACAAACAGTCAAAGTTTCCAAACCCTCTCGGCTCAGTGCAGTGTGTACGGAGCTGCCACGAGTTGCAGATAAACCTTTAAAATATGAATTATCTGATGATTATCTGCGCTCTGAGGCTCATGACCCTCCTAAATATAAACTAACACAGTTTACTACATGAATACACAAACATTTATCATGGACATGTACTTTCAAATGATCTTTATTCATTTTTTTACCATAGCTGCTGTTTAGAAAAATACAAATAAATGCATAGGAATACGCACATATACATGCTTTATGACATGTGTTTCTGCAGATGTAAAATGTTAAAGTTGCGATGGTGCGTATGCTGGAGTCTCGATCTGTCCCGTGTTTAGACTGCTGTTGAGTGTGTGTTTGGGAGAATGTAAATGGATGATAAATCTGGAGCTGTTTGCTGACAGAAGGCCCTCCCTGTTCCCCGTCCCATCAGACTGTTCAGGTCTCCAGAGGATGGCCCACAAAACAAGCGACATGCATCACAACACACAGTAAAGGTCTTGAAGTAAGGCAATGTAAGGAACACAAAGGTGCCTGGAATATTAACTTGTAGTAAAATGTATAACAAATATTTATAATTATGGGAAAAGTGTTACTCAGTGTAAAACTACTAATCATCAAGAACAAGGGACTTTGACAAAACCCAGACAATGGCTTCTTAATCTTGCATTTTTGGGGTGATTTCGGGCGTGGATGGTTAGCGGGTCGACCACAAGACCCGCAGTGTTGTGACCTTTTATAGCATGTCTGTGTTCTGTGGACTTGATTTGTAGTTTTTAGTAAAAGTAATTCTTGTGCTGTGTATATTTGCATATTTTCCTTGTGCCCCATTGAGGACAAATGTGTCAAATGTAATTTTTTTTATAACTTTGCAGTTGTACTTTTTCTATGAAATTAGGCTCAGGTGTGTATTTTATCACTAATGTTGATATTCTAAACACAAATTTAATATTATTACTTTATTTTTACACTCTAACTAAATTTGTTACACTGCTTCTGTTAAGTGACAAAAGTGTCATTGTCAGAAAAACATCATAAAACACTTTTTTTTTTTGGCATAAATTTGTTAATCAACTTTTGCCCTGACCATAAACAAAATAAATAGTTAAATTATTTTCAGAATTTTAACCCTTTTTTATGTGTGAAAAACACCATTTTTTTCTTCTTTATACTCAATCACAGCATTTATTTTTAGGGATAATTTTTTCTCTGTGCTTTGTAGAATCAAAAACCCCATAAAAACAGGTTATGACTTTTTGTTACTACAAAAAAATCCCAAATCTATCAATCAATTTTGTGTTTTTTATTTTTTATTTTTTTTATTTATTTTTTTACTTTTAAATATTGAGATATAAGGGCTAACTCATATGACATCCTGACATTTGCAGTGAAGTAACAATTATTATTATTCACGATCCTATTTAGTTTTTATGTGAACTTATCAGACAATCCATCATTAGTTTTGAGAATCAGATTGGGCTCGCAGTCTGTCATTGTGAATGGAGTATTTATAGGTTATTAGGACAGACATTCTTTGACATGCATTCCAATTTAGGATTCCATGCAAGATCCACACACAAACAAAAACTGAATCACATGCACACAAATTTGCAGGTGTTTTCAAATTTGTGTGCATGCATTCAAATTTGTTTGCTAGTTTCCAAATTTGTGTGTTTTCAAATTTGTGTTGGTGTTTTCAAATGTGTGCATGTTTCAGTTTTTGTGTGCGTGTTTTCTAATTTGTGTGTTTCAGAATTTGTGTTTGTGTTTCAGTTTTTGTTTGCATGTTTTTAGTTTTTGTTGGTGTGACTAAGCCTTTAGTGCCACTGTAACAGCTATAGTAAATCAAATAATAATATTAAATTAGTCTTATATAGTGCTTTTCTAGGCACTCAAAGTTGCTTTACAATTCGGTGCATTATTTTTTATTCACATTCTGTGGTGTGAGCTACCCTTCCGACCACCATGAAACACAGTCACACTGACACATTCATACAGGCAAGGTGGGTGAAGTGTCTTGCCCAAGGACACAACAACAGTAGGCATTGCCAGTTGTGGGGCTTGAACTGCCAACCTAGAGGGTTAGTAAGCAAGCATCTCTACCAACTGAGCTACTGCTGCCCCATATCTGTCCATATCTGTGTTTTTTTGACTCATGCTCCCTAAAAGCACTTGGTTGTGACAGGTTGGGCATTCTACAAAAAACATAGACCTCAACATGTTGCATACTAACACAACACATGCATATACCCCAACATTCTGCACTGTTGTCAGATACGTGCTGCACATGCAATGCATTTGGTGTGAATTACGCATCAGGACTTATTATGAACTGAAGGTTTTCCCAGATCTGTGACTGGAATTTATCAGATACCAACTGTACGCAAGTGAGGAGCAATATGACGATACCTTCAAAAGGATTAGGTCCAACAAAAGTACTGGGACCAGTGGAGTTAACCCTCCTGCTCCCTGGCATTGACTTGGGCAAGGGCTAAGAGCAACAAATAATTGTTTTTTGTGTGAACTGGGACATGGTTGACTGGAGCCACTGGAGCTCAACAGTGACAGCCCTTCCTACGGTCCCAGAAGCAGAATTCCCCATTAATTTTCTTCAAATCTGTATTTAAAAGTTCAACAGCTTGAGGGAGGCTAATCAGCTATGTGGTAGATCATGGACATAAAATTATTTTGCTATAAGACTGTATTTGAAAGTTGTAAAGAGGCAAAGTTAAAATAAATTTTGCAGAATTTTCAAGTTTTAGTTAATCTTCTTGACAGAAATTAATTGTGAGTTACCACAGAGCCCTCGTCAAGCTTTTAAACTCTTAATATACATATTTTTCATAAAGTCAATAGAGAAAATGAATAGGAAACTGACTTCAGGAACCGGGGGTGGGCAGTCACAGACCTCCATACCAGCATTTACAGGCGGTGCACACCCTGGACAGAAACTGGACATACACACAGAGACCACCATCCACTCTGGGGGCAATTTTAGATTCACCACTTCACCACACGCATGTCCATGGAGGGCAGACTGAAACCTTACAGTAATCCAGAGATGGCATGCAGATGCACTAACTGCTCTGCCACATATACCACAGAAACATGACATAATTTGTAGCTGCTCATCATAAAATGGACTATTGGTCTTTTTTCCTCATGTATTTGTATTAGCGGAGCTGGAAAACCTCACTCCCGCTGGTCTCCATGGAATGAGGCCTTCCATCTGATGGTTATCATAAACACTGGGGTGATTTGATAGAACTTTTGCTCTCTGCGAACATAAACACGCTGGGCCCTGGTCCTGTGTACTGTACTGAGGGCCTGTTTGGGGGGCTCCTGCCTCAGTTTTGAGCCGGTGAACCCTGCTGGCTTTTTGTCAATGACACTGGATCTAACACTGAGAGATACCAGAGACAACACCAAGACATCCCCGTCTGCAAACTGCTGCTTTATGACTTCAGCTGGTCATCTGTGCTGCTCTGATGGTGTCAATAATTATGCCTCTGGAGTGTGGATATGAATAATAAAAAGGGTGGCCATCTTTAATGTGAACGGCTCCTCTGTTTGTTGGCTGTTAGGGTGGAAATTCTGACATTGTTTATACATAAGACTCTCTCTGAATTCTGACTTTATTTATTGCATTCTGTAAAACATTCCTCTGGACAGCTCTACCCCGCTCCTCTGAAGAAGGTACAAGAAACATGATGTCAGGTCTGTTGTTATAATGGCTACATAATGATACTAAAATGCAGAGGTGGAAAGCAGTGGTGTGTCTCAAACAGGAGAAGCTCAGGGCTGGGCTAAGAAGGCTAGAGGTCCTCCCCTAGAAAATTTTAATAAAACAAACAATATTTCCAGGATACTGGTGTGTAAAATAATGGATTGTATTTGTAATATTATATTCATTCATCTTCTTCCGCTTATTCTCGTTAGGGGTCGCAGGTAAAGGGAGCCAGTAACTTTGGGCCTTAGGCGGGGTACACCCTGGACAGTGGCCAGCTTGTCACAGGGCTGACACAGAGGCATACACAAACAGACAACCAATCACTCTCACATTCATTCACTAGGGACAATTTAGAGTCACCAATTCACCTAACACATGCATGTCTTTGGACGGTGGGAGGAAGCCAGAGAGAACGGTAACACAGGGAGGACATGCAGACTCCACCCAGAGAGTTTCTGTGTTGGCCGGCCAATGATAACCTGGCAAAAGCCAGACTGATATAATGTTGGCAAACAGTTGCTAACATTATATCAATCTGGAATGGCTCCCGTTAAAAATGTTTGTAAAGGGGCGGGACATTCAGTAGAATACTTGGAGCTGATTGGATAAAGCGCCAGCTTCATAGCTAAACAACAAACCACTATGACAGTAAAACAACACAATAAAGACATTAATAGAAGATTTTAGCTGTTTTTGTAAATGTAGAGCAGCATACCTTAAGTTTTTCCACATCACCATGTTGTTATCAAGTATCACTGAAAGAGCTTGTTGTTGTTGGCAAACCTAAAACCTGACCACTCACGGCTGTACTGCCACACCATTGGCCCAGCTGCCACTGGCTCAGACCCAAACAGATCAGTGGGAGCAGGACGAAATGGATTTCGTTAATTTGTGAACTCACAAATTTTACAACAATCCAGCAAGGTAAGGTCCATGGTTTGCCCTGATACACAGGTTTTGCATGTTTTAGTTTTTGTTGGTGTGACCTGTGCTTCAGGGATACTGTAACAGCTAGAGTAAATCTGTCCATATCTTGTTTTTTATGACTTAGGTGTTTTTCATTTGCCAGGATCTTTCAGAGTGATCCAGGTCATCAGCGTCTTACCAAGTGCTGTTCCAAACAGTTAAAGCCCCCACAAACTCTGGAGCCCGTCTCCTCTGTTTGGCTAATTCACCAAGGATGCTTCTGTGGCCTCATCCTGCTACAAATTGCCCACAGCGTACTGCAGCCACTCCTATTTTTTGCAAACTTTATTGAGCAATTAAGACAAACTTCAATACGATATTAAAGTCCCTACAATAAAAATAATAAAATATATTACTACGGTGTCCCACAGTGCAGGAAATAACAGGATAAAGAAACACATTAAAAAGCACATTTTAGACTCTGCATGAAGGAAAGTAATTTTTAAAATAGTCAAATAGTTTTTTTGCTGTTTCTGATTATTTAATTTTAACTTATTCTGTCTATCATTCTGTTGATGTACATCTGGTTGAAAGGACAAAATAGACCTGCTGATAGGTGCTGATTTCATTTAATATGATATCTTTTCAAAGTATTTGTGTAAGATCTATTTTTTAAATCACACCAAAATGTAGAGACATGGGAAAGTCTACAAAAACACATTCACATTCTGCTGTTTGACCACTTTCCACTCCTAAAGAAGTTGTTTTCATTTTAGACCCATGTTTTTAACATGAAGTGTGTGATCACGTGACACACTCCCGAGCATGTTCCAAAAGTGCTCAGATGCGGCGTTAGCAGGACACTCAGCTTTGCTTCAGAGCGGCTGACTCCAGAGGAAGGATCCTGGTAAATGAGAAACACTCACTGACTGAGTGCAATGCTTGTAGTGGGGACTGGTTTGCCAACCTTCTGTTTAGTGGGCAATCAGCTACATCTCCACTGCAGTACAGTTAAAAATGCCACCTCTTGTCCCTTCTATTCCTTCTGCTTATTCCTGTTTGCAGACACAGTAGGCTGGATCCCTCTGAGGGCCACACAGGCATGCAATGACAGACAGTACAACCATTCACTCTCACACAACTACGGGACATTTAGAGTCTCCAGTTCACCTGTACATGTATGTGTTTGTACGGTGGGAGGAAGAGGAGACACCCCACAGTAACATGGGGAGGGCATACAGACTCCACATTGAAAAAGCACAGGCGGCTGTCCCAGTGGATACAAGCAAGAGAGACAGAGGAGCAATGATCATGGATTAGTGAAGTATTAACAAAGTCGCTGAAGTTTCCAAGGCAGCTCCCAACCGTTTGCTCACACAGCCTCAGATAGAGACCTGTTTGTTGGAAAGTTCTGCATTGGTGCATCTCTAGTTTGAAGAATACCATTGCAGGGATGATTATATCTGTTCACATGCTCAAAAAGGTATGAGGGGTGTGGGATTACAAGCTGCACTTTTGACCCTAGATGTTGTAAAAAAAAAAAAAAAAAAAGAAATTTGGCTAGAGCTCATTACATCACTCTGCTTTTTATTTTAGTTTAGTTTAGCCAGGAAGACCAGGAACGCCACGGAAAAGCTAAAAAGAGAGGCTAATTGAAGAAGCTACCGTATTTTCCTCGCTATAGGGCGCACTTAAAAGCCTTCAATCTTCTCAAAAAACGACAGTCTGCCTTATAATCCAGAGCGCCTTATATATGAATTTATTCAACGAGATGTATAATTTATAATGAGATTATAATGACGAGAGGGATCCGGGCATGCTGGATGCCGTAATCGCCCAACTGTTTAACTCGGACACTGAAGATGAAGAATTTGAGGGATTTGTGGATGAGGAATGAACTGAAAAAGTGAGTGTATTGTGTTGTATTTTGTTATAACGTTAACTGAACAGTTATGAGTTATTGTGAATACACTATCGTTTGATTTAGTGGTCTCAGATTGTGTTTTTTATTCCCGCGTTACAACTGAACAAGTTTGGGAGTTATGTTGAATAAAGTTTGACTGACTGACTTATCTGTTTTGTTTCGCCTTTTAGTCCGGAGCGCTTTATATGTGAAAAATGTTCAAAAATAGACCATTCAATGACAGTGCGCCTTATAGTCTGGAGCTCCCTATAGCATGGAAAATACAGTAATATGTTTTGCAAATGCTTTTCCAAAAAGGGTGTGTAAATACATTTAGAAAGCGGTTTGCTAATCAGACAAACAAACTCTTTTCCTATTCTATAGAGCCTTCTCAGCCAGCTTCATCTGATCACGTGATTTCCGCGGAGATGCACAGAGCAGCCATGTTGAATGGCAAAAGCCCGTTGTCATGCCCCGATTTGGATCAGTCCTGCTGTCTGTTAGCCTAACAAATTAAATTTGTTTTACTCATCAAAAATAGTTTAACATGTCCTATATCTGTGATAGCATCTGCCAGCTGTCTGTAAGTAAAAAAGTTAATGTTGCACTGTTTCACAAAGTTTATTCTTTAAAAAAGTCACATAAAAGATCGCTCCTGCTGTAATCATCAAATAAAGTAAAAACTGATCTGAAGTCAGTTCTTACTGTCTGCTCAGGTTTATTAGCAGGGTAAACACGTTTTCATGGACATTTAGCAAACTGGAGAGAAAAAGAAAATACAATGTTCAGGAACAGCTTGGTATTTGTCCATTTCTGCGTGAGGATATGGAGATTACAGGATTATTTTCACAACATACTTTTATGGAAATATATCTCTACATTTCCTTGTGGATTTATACGAACTGATTGAGCGTTATCCTGGATTGGACTGGTTTTGGACAGAACCAGTGTTGAAAGGTAAAAAGTCTGTTTTTCGGTCTGGCATACTTAGGAATCGTCATTAATTACACATATGTTCTATTTTAAGCATACAATTAACTTAATTCCCATTTTGTACAGAACATAAGCTTTCTAACGATGTATATCATGCCTGTACTGACAAAATAATAACTGTGCAAATTATGTTTTTGCGGAGTTTAAAGTAAATCCTAATACTCCGTATCTCAGCAAATTTGTGACTTTTTAAGGCCTTAAATTCTGATTTATAATTTTAGACTTGTAAACCTCCACGGAAAGTCTACTTTATTGAAGTATTTATATTGCCTTTTCACTAATCTGCGTCTCTCATCTGCCTACTCACATGGACAACAGTTATTTTAGGGCACTTTCCATACTAAAGGTCTGTCACCCATCCTGCCACTATTCAATTCAATTCAATTCAGATTTATTTGTATAGCCCAATATCACAACAAAAGTCGCCTCAAAGGGCTTCACAAACAGTTAATCAAACATAAACACACAATCAGACTTAACACACAATCAGCACAAACAATAACTACACTAAACTAAATAGACCCAGGACACTCCTGTCCTTAGACCCTCCTTCTCGGTAAGGAAAAACTCCTAAAAAACCCAGGTACGGGAAAAAAGAAGAAACCTTATGGAGCCCATATTGAAGGAGAGATCCTCTCCCAGGACGGACAGGCAATGCATCTAGGACTGTTAGTCCCTTAGTTCATCTATAGGATCATAGATCAGCTCTGTAAGGATTCATCCAGACGAGAGTGGGTGAGATAGGTTGAGGAAGTCCATAGGATGCAGCAGGTGGCCTCATCCAGACAGGTGAGTGGGCGAGATAGGTCCGGGAGATCCGGGCTGCAGCAGGGACCTCATCCAGACAGGTGAGTGGAGAGAGATAGGTCCGGGAAATCCAGGATGCAGCAGGTGGGCCTCATCCAGACAGGTGAGTGGGTTGAGGTAGATCCGGGAAATCCTTAGAGGTGAGGTTGAGGGCACACAGGTCGGGACAGGAGCACAGATGGGGTCAGCTAAGATCCAATCATCACTGGGACATCTGCCAGCAGCCAGGCATCTGAAACAGTCCCCACTCCCCAGAGGGGAGCGGGAGAGAGGGACAACTTGTGAATAGCAATGAACTGATTGGAGATATAGAGTATTTCATTATATTAATCACAGTGATAGAAGAGGAGCAGCAGATGAAACCAGAGGACAGAGGCTCAGTGCACCATACTTCCCCCAGCTTCTAGCTCCTGGAGCAGCCTATCTTCAGCTGTGGAATTAACCCTGTTCCTAGCTGGCCTGGCCATAAGCTTTCTCAAAGAGGAACATTTTAAGCCTAACCTTAAATGTAGAGACTGTGTCTGCCTCTCTAACATGAGCTGGAAGCTGATTCCATAAAACAGGAGCTTGGTAACTAAAGGCTTTACCTCCAACTGTACTTTTAGAAACCCTGGGAACCACTAATAGCCCTGCATTTTGTGAGCGCAGTACTCTGCTTGGTTGGTATGGCTCTATAACATCATTAATGTAGGATGGGGCCATACCATTTACGGCCTTGTAAGTCAGGAGAAGGATTTTAAACCTAATTCTGAATTCAACTGGAAGCCAGTGAAGTGAAGCTAGCACAGGAGTAATATGTTCTCTCCTGTTAGTTCCTGTTAATAATCTTGCTGCTGCGTTTTGAACAAGCTGAAAACATTTTAATGAGTTTTTAGGGCACGCTGCCAGCAGAGAGTTACAGTAATCTAACCTAGATGTAACAAACGCATGGACAAGGTTTTCAGCATCATTTTTAGATAAAATATTTCTGATTTTGGCTATGTTACGTAAGTGAAAGTATGCTGTTTTACAGGCTTGGTTTATATGAGCCTTAAATGATAAATCTTGATCAAATAAAACTCCTAAGTTTCTCACAGTAGAACTTGAGGCTACACTGACACCGTCCAGGGAGACTATCTGGTCAGACAGAGCATCTCTCAGCTTTTTGGGGCCTAGTATAATGACCTCTGTTTTTTCTGGGTTTAGGAGGAGATAGTTAATTGTCATCCAGGTCTTTATGTCTCTCACACAGGCGCTAAGTTTCTCAACGCGGTCATTCTGATCAGGTTTAATTGATAAATACAACTGTGTATCGTCTGCGTAACAGTGAAAATTAATGCCATGTTTTCTGATTATGTTTCCTAAAGGCAGCATGTAAAGCATGAACAGAATGGGTCCAAGTACTGAGCCTTGCGGCACTCCATAGCTAACTTTACTGCACTGTGAGGAATGTTCATTTACACTAACAAACTGGTACCTATCAGATAAGTATGATTTAAACCAGCAGAGGGCGGTTCCTCTGACCCCTATGTCACAGTCTAATCTCTGGAGTAAGATGCTGTGGTCAATGGTGTCAAAGGCTGCACTGAGATCTAACAGAACTAGGATTGAGACCAGTCCATTGTCTGAACTTAATAACAAGTCATTTGTGACTCTGACTAATGCAGTTTCTGTGCTATGGTGGGGGTCTAAACCCTGACTGAAAATCTTCAAATAAGCTATTGTCCTGTAGGTGACGACATAACTGTTTAACTACAACTCTTTCTAGGATTTTTGAAATAAAAGGGAGATTTGATATTGGTCTGTAGTTGGCTAAAATGTCAGGATCTAGACTGGGTTTTTTCAGAAGCGGTTTAATAACTGCATATTTAAAAGACTGTGGCACATAGCCTGTTTCTAGGGAGGTGTTTATTATGTTGAGTATAGGTTCATTAATTAGGGGGAGAGTTTCTTTAAAAAGTTTGGTAGGAATTGGGTCTAGAAGACAAGTTGAAGTTTTGGAGGACATAATGACTGACGTTATCTCAGTTTGATCTACAGCGATGAAACAGTCTAACGTTACAGATGGTTTTAAAGTGGCCTCCATTTTTACAGCTTTGGCTTGCTCTGAGCTGATCGTAGGGAGAGTATTATTTAATTTGTCTGTAATACTTGTGATTTTGTCATTAAAGTATTGAAGAAAGTTTTCACAGTTGAGAGTAACAGGGATACAGGGTTCTACTGAGCTGTGACTGGTGGTCAGCCTGGCTACAGTGCTGAACACAAACCTAGGGTTGTTCCTATTTTCTTCTATTAAAGTTGAATAGTATCTGGTTTTGGCCTCACGCAGAGATTTTTTATAATTTAAAAGACTATATTTCCAGGCATTCAGAGACTGCTCTGAGCTGGAGTGACGCCATAGCCTTTCTAATTTACGGGTTGCTTGTTTAAGGGAACGTGTTTCAGCATTAAACCATGGTGCTACTCGATTCGGCCTAACAACCTTTTGTTTTAATGGAGCTACATTGTCTAGAGCTGTCTTTAAAGACTGCATGGCGCTGTCAACAAACCGATCACTTTTACTGGGACTCGAGCTATGGGAGCTGTTCTCAACAAACTCACTCAACATTGTACTAAATATTGGCTTTATTATGTGTTTAAACTTTGACACAGATTGGTCAGATAATGTTCTTCTAATCTGGGTTTTGTTCATTGGGACAGTAAAGTCTTTGAGTATAAACTGAAAGGTAATTAGAAAGTGATCTGAGAGTATGGGGTTATGAGGAAGGACAGTGAGCTCACTAATCTCTATACCATAGGTTAAAACAAGGTCCAGGGTGTGCTTGTGACAATGAGTGGGTTCATTTACGTTTTGAGTAAAACCTACGCTGTCTAATAAGACTGCAAATGCATTTCCTAGACAGTCGCTGTTGTCGTCAACATGAATATTAAAGTCCCCTACAATTACAATCTTATCTGAGTCTAACACTATACTGGATAGAAAGTCAGAGAACGCAATTAAAAATTCGGAATAGGGACCAGGAGGCCGGTAGATGATTATAAACATAACTGGTTTTTGTTTCTTACAGTTAGGGTAATTTATAGTTAGTATTAGGCTTTCAAAGGAATTATATGTGTGATTAGATTTGGGGCTAAGAAGTAAACTAGACTGTGATATTACTGCCACTCCTCCACCTCAGCCTGTGCTCCTCGCTGTCTGAAAGTTTACATGACTTGGGGGAGTAGCTTCATTAAGTCTCACATAATCATCCTGTTGTAGCCAGGTTTCTGTTAAGGCCAGTAGGTTAAGTTTATTATCATTAATTAATTCATTAACTAACAGGGATTTAGGGGAAATTGACCTAATGTTTAGTAATCCACATTTAATTACGTTATTGTTCTGATTATTATTAATATTATTAATAGGTCCACAACTTATTTTTATTAAATTTGTGGCTCTCACTCTTATTTGTCTTTTGCTGTTGGAGTTGGTGTTTAGGCGGGGGACAGACACAGTCTCTATTTGCTCTGCTGAAATACCTTTATACTGGGTTTGTACCAGCTCGTAAGGAAGCTCAGAGAAGTGTTTTAAACTACTGCTCTGTGCCCGGGTCCCACCTCTGGCTCGTCAGGTTGAACGACTAATGCTATCAGCCATATTTCTGGACAGCAACGCGGCACCATCCAACGTGGGATGAATGCCGTCTCTACGTAAGAGACCGGGCTTTCCCCAAAACGCTCGCCAATTATCAATAAAGCCTATGCCGTTTTCTGGGCACCATCTAGATAACCAGCGGTTGAATGATGAAGCTCGGCTGTACATTTCATCATTAGTCAAATTCGGCAGGGGACCAGAGAATATTACGGTGTCCGACATCGACTTAGCAAGTTTGCACACCGACCCTACGTTCAATTTGAGCACCTCTGATTGTCTCCGCCGGGCGTTGTTACCGCCAACGTGAATCACGATTCGACAGAACCTGGTCCTACTCTGGGCTAAAATCCTAAGGTTTCCTTCGATGTCACCCACTCTGGCCCCCGGAAAACACCTAACCGTAGCCGCTGGCAGCTTCACGTCTCTAACTATCGAGCTCCCAATCACCAGAGTCGATGGTTCAGCGGGTGTGTCGCTGAGGGGAGAAAACCTGTTACAGACGGGAAGCTTTGGGTGGTCTAAGTGTTTGCGTTTAGCGCTATGCTTCCTTCTTACTGTTACAAAGCCACCCTGCTTGTCCCCCGGCTGCTGGGGAGGCGCTGGGGGGCTAGTCTGGCTAGCGCTCCTGCTCCTGCAACTGCTAGCGCGGTCCGCGGTCCCTATAGCTACCTGGCTAGCTGGCTTAGCCTCAGCCTCCACTGTGCGGAGCCGTGCTTCTAGCTGCTCTAACCTGGCCTCCAAAACTAAAAACAAACTACACTTCACACACCTACTGCTATCATCACTAAAGGAGGCAGGATTCTCGCTGAACATATGACTGAACCAGACTGTCCTGCTTGTGGAAAGAAAGTAGGAGAGTCTTGCTCGCCAGGCTAACGAATAACACTATTGATTCTTTTTTTTTAATTAAAAGCATTAAGTAATCCATTTATTGAAAGCTCTTTTGAAAACTCTTTTAATAAAAGTATTTAGTTATCCATTTTTTTAAATGCTCTTTTAAAAACTTTTCTTTTTTTCAATAAAAGTTTTATTTCTTCACACATGGCATTCAGGGTCCTCCATACTTTACTAGGCAGAAGTGTGTCTATGTTCCCACAGCACCATGTTCCCACATTTCTGACACTATTTTCTCTAAAGTAGTGCATATTTAACCCTAACCTTAACTGTAATTATTTCCTACACTGTAACCCGTTAACTGTAACTTCTAACCCTAAATATTACAAATGTAGGAACATAGTGCTCTGGGAACATGGGGCTGTGAGAATATAGCGTTGTGGGGACATAGAGCTGTGACAATATAGCATTGTGGGAACATAGATCTGTGAGAATATAGTGCTGCAGGAACATAGGGCTGTGAGAATATAGTGCTGTGGGAACATGAAGCTGTATGAACATGGGGCTGTGGGAGGATTGTGAGTAACAGTGCTGTAGTGCCTGGTCTTGGTCTTGAGACCACTCTTTTTTACGGTCTTGGTCTCAGCTGCAGTTTTACCCAGTCTTGGTCTTGGTCTTGAATCCAGTTATACTTGATCTTGTCTCAGTCTCAGATGTGGTGGTCTCAGAGATTTTATTCACCAAAATTATAAAAAAAAAAGTACTATTCTTCACAATTTTGGAGTAATTAGAACATGAACCATCTGTTTGTGGAGTCTGTTGCATTAGTCAATATAATTTCTGTATTTGAAACACTTTTTGTTAAATGTTTCCCCTTTATTTAGTGTTAGTTCACAGGGTTTGGTCTTGATCTGGTCTTTGTTTGCCTTGCTCTTGGTTCTTAAAAGTCTCGGTCTTGAACCCTGAAAGTCTTGGTTCACTCTGGACACAGACTGGTCTTGGTCTCGATTAGTATTGGTGACTACAACGCTAGTGGATAAATAGAACTGGGGGAACATAGGGCTGACCCTGAGCAGGCAGTCTGGGAGTGGTTTATAATTTAAGTTTATAGCAAATTAATCCAAGCTTCATTAAATTGTACCATTTTATTGTCCCATCTTATATCTTATTCCTTCAGCTTTGCCATTTCAGTTTGGTCCTCGTCATGTTTTTGTGTGCCCATTTTGTTATTTATACTTTTCATGTGTTGGTGATGAATGACGCTGTGCCCTTGGTAAAGTAGAGCGAGGCATATACTGTGTAGATAGATGGTCCAAGGCCCCTCCCGTATACTACACAAAGTTATTTTTATAGAGTAAGACTATACGTTACTTAGACGTTGATGATTTAGTGAGGGCTTCTTTATGAAAAAGGGGTTTGTGTTCTCAGTGAGGTCTGTAGTGCGTCCGCAGCAGAACGGACAGATCTCTGGAGAGACAGTTTACTTGTTAGCTGAATGATGTTTTTTACTGACGTCATCACTACAAACAAAATTCCACTCCTTCTCAGTTTCTCAGAAAAATCTCAGAAAATATTATCCAGATTCCAAGACCTAACTTTTTTATTATGTTTTCTATACAATAAATGTTCCACATGTGACATCTCTGTGCAGCAGACTGAACTGGCAGGCGAGGTCATGCAGATTTTTTTTAACTTGATTGGTTCTCTGAAGACTAAAAGACAAATAAGTCAAACGACCTAGGGCTGACTTAGGGCTGCTTAAAGGTCCCCTATTCTGCTAAATCGACTTTTTTGAGCTTTTAACCATGTGTGACAACCCCCAGAGCAGGCTCTGCCTGGTCTGCTTCTGTGGGGCCATAACTTTTGCCTCCAGCTCTCTCCTGCTCTGCCTCCTCTTTCTCTCCTCCTCTCAGGAGGAAAAACCAGGCCTTCTGTGCCCACCTGCTCTCTGCTCTTCAGCCTGCTCACCTGCAGCCACCTTTTCCTTTGTTTGTGCACTCATTTAGTTTGTTTCACTTTAGTTTTCACATGCAACATTTTCACACATCCAACACACACACACACACTACTGATGCTACAGATTACCCATGTAGGCCACACTTTTACCTTGTTTAATATAATTTGACCAAGTCACTTAAATGTATTTAATTGGCATCCGTCCTGTTCGTGTTTTATTTGTCCAGCCTTATAATGTTGTTTCCTCCTTGAAAACATACCTGGAATAGTATTTTGTTTCATGCATGCTTTTAAGAGTAATCCTGTATGCTGATGACGGGCATGGCTCTTTTCACAGGTTCAGTTCTTTTGGCTCTTATGGCTCAAAAAGGGCTCTTAATTTAGTGTCACTCAAAGCATTTTATTTAGGCATAATGTTGCAGTTATGAATGGTTTGTGTGTTGGTAAACTATTTATTAATTATTGTTTTTGTAAAAGCCTTATTTTTATGTAGTTTGCAAAAATGCAAAATTTGCTGTCTCCAGTATAATCAAAATCACTGTCTTTAGCTCACCTCACTTCTTTCACATAATGATATGATCTTAGTCTGTCCTGTGATTGGCTGCATGGTGTGCCCAACAAAATAAAGTTCTGCTCTGTATGCACAGATTTTAGCAGAGCTGAGCAGGAGCAGCTGAAGATTTGGCTCTCATCTGTGAGAGTCGGCTCGTCTGACTCACTCCAAAGAATCAGCTCTTAGAGCTGGCTTGTTCACAAACAATCCATCACTAGCTCATACCCCGCCACCACAATCATTCTGATCATTTCAGCACATCTGTTACTGTCATGTTGCAAAGTAACAGCTCCCCAAAAGAAGACTTTTTTCCATACATATACATTTTTTTAAGTTATAAAACATGAACTGTGCAAAATTCTCTAGTCTATTATATATTTTATTAATGGCTAAACAACTGATGGATAAGTGTTTTGTCGACTGCGTCTGTGAATATATTAGCTTTTAGGACTTTTTATGAAAAGTCAGATCAAAATGTGGAACATTTTTTATGCTCTTCCAACTCTCAGCCTTTGATATACTACATATAGATGAATACATAACATAACATCTTAGTCATCTTTCTTCATAGATTTACCTTTGCTAGAATGCACTCACTACTACGTGATGCCATAAATCTTGGCAGCCTGTTATCTCTAATCTCCCACATAACGCAGGCCTGTAATTTCACTGCACTCCTGACCCTGGTTCAGAAGTTCCTCCTTTGAGCATCTCCCCAAAAACTGTCAGTGAAAAGATAAATTCATCCTCTTCTGCCTCAGATAAAGCTCTGACACTAACCACCACACATCCTGCATCCTCTAGTGTCCCCGCTACAAACATCTCCTCAACATAAACAACATTCATTCTGCGTCCATTCTGCTCCGAGGTCCAGCTCTCTGACCACTTTTGGAGTCTCCCACTTGGAAACAGGAAAAGCCGTTTTGAGCCGGACCTCCGCTTGTACGAGAACATGACCCTGGCTAAACTCCACAAGACTAAGGACGTGTCAGAGCTCACTAATCTCTGCATTTGTTAAAAGAAAGGTGGGGCAGCCGGATCTGCGTTGTTGTTTTTTTTTCCCTGAGAAGGATTACACATGCCGGAGATGCACCAAAAGACTTTCCCATTGCACAATCCAGAGGCCAACTTTTTAACCCTAAAAAGATAAGATTCTATTCATGCAGGGCAGTGGGGTGTCAGGTGTTTGTTAGATGTTCATTTAGCTAAGAGCCTGAAGCTTAGATGGGTGAAATGTTTGTCCTGAGATTGCATTTTTTAAGTGGTTGAGTGGAAAATCACTGAATAGTTGAGGATGACGGAGGCGGACGCTCCCATAACATCAGTTTAAGGTCACTCCTGGTTCTGTTTACTTCTGTGGCTCTCACACTTGATGACTTGATGGTTGATGACGTTCAGATTCAGAGATTGAGATTTTAGGGTTGAATCTGCCCCCTGCTGGACTCCACATGCAGTAGTATGCAGTATTTTATTATAAAATCCACTAAGCCAGTTATGGAAATGTTATGACAATGTAAAATAATTAACAAAATGAATTTATCTACATATATAGTTTTGGATGTGTTGTAGCTAGCTCATTTATATAGCTTATTTTTTTATCCCCTCAAACCATTGGCCTAAAACACTGCTGTATCTCAGTGTCATCAACCTAAGCGTGAGAGCTACAGAAATAAACAGAACCAAGAGTGACTTTAAACTGATGAGACTGGAGCGCCAGTCATCCACAACAATCCAGTGATTTTCCACCGAAACACTCAAAGATGCAGTCTGAGGACAAACAGCACATTAAGCTAACTAAGCATGTGGTATGAATAATAAAAACAAAAAACAGCTGGGGAAGGATTTAACCCTGATTAGTTTAAGAGGTAACATTGTATAAAAACTAGCATTTTAGAAAGGCAGAGTGAATATGGTGCCCCAATGCAAAAACACTGCATCTAAAAAATGTTGCTCTAAGTATCTGAAGCCAGGTAATGGGACACACAATACTTCAAAAGTTATTTTTCTCTGCCCAAAAATTTGAGAATAATAAAAGCAAAACAGAAGTAGTCCTTTTGTAGACTTTAATATAACACTGGGTTGTCACTCCAGAACAGCAACATGTGAAACAGCATCAAAATGGTCCAGTGACTGTTTCTAACACTCGAACTGTAGGAATACATGTGCAGTAGTAAGATGATGTGAACAAACATAAATGGAAGTAAACCAAAGTCAGTGGCTTCTCTGTAAGAGGACAAAACAAAAATACAAATCACTGTTACAACCTTTACCTCAGCTTATTACATAGTCAATAATTCATTACATAACAGTGTACAGTTACTAGAGGTTTTACTCATGTGGCCTAAAACATGGCCACAAGTCTGTGCATTATCAGGCTCGACATGCCATCTTTCTAATACTTTCCAAGCAAAAATGTGGAAAAATACACATTGACCTCTTGTGCGCATGAGAAAATAGCATCAACATGTAGCACCACCTTGTGGTGACAAGAGGTAACACCAACCAGAATGTGAAATGAAAACAAAACAGTATTTACAATAAACATTTTTCACAGGTACTCATTTTTTCATACCTTGCACAGCAGCTGGATTGCTGTGAAATTTGCGAGTTCACAGATTCACAAAATCCACTTTGTCCTGCTCCCGCTGATCTGTTTGGGTCCGAGCAGGTGGCGGCCCAGGCCAATGGTGTGGCAGTACAGCCGTGAGTGGGCGGGTTTTAGGTTTTCTGACAACAACAAGGTCTTTTAGAGATACTTGTTAACAACATGGCAATGTGGAAAAACTTAAGGTATACTGCTCTGCATTTACAAAAACAGCTAAAATCTTCTAACAACATCTTTATTGTGTTGTTTTACCATTCTAGTGGTCTGTTGTTTAGCTACAAAGCCGGCGCTTTATCCAATCACCTTCAAGTATTCTACTGAATGTCCCGCCCGCTCAAGAATGTTTTCAACAGGAGCCATTCCAGATTAATATAACGTCAGCAACTCTTTGCCAACGGATTATCAATCTGGCTTTTGCCAGGTTACTTTTTTTCTCCTGGTTTTCTAAAATTTAGAGCAGCAACTTTGAGAGGTCAGAAGAAGAATACAAACGTTCACAGACATCACACCAAGATCACAAGATTTGTTAAAAGTTAACCATTCTTTGTCCTAGGACCATACGTTGGGAGTCGGCAAAAAAAAGTGATAATAAATTATAATCATTAATTTTGTTTTGGCATAATTTTAAGCATTCATACACGTTAATGCAAACCTCTACAGCAATAAAATAAACGTTCTGAGCAAATAACTTACTTAATTTGGTTTCAGGATGTTTAAAACTCCTGAAATTATTATGACGCACCATGTAAGTTATGTTGATCGGGACCGGAGGACACTATTAGAGGGTCCTTGAGATTTTTCTCACTTGTAAGGGGTCTCTGGCCCCAAAACGTTTGAGAACCCCTGCATTAGGAGTACTGTGGAAAAGCTTTTCTTAAGACTGTAATATTTTATCACCTACAGTAAATGATCCATTTTTAGCAATTTACTTTTGCTAAAACGCACTTACTACTCTCGCCAACCTGTTATCACTGATGGTGTGTGGACATAGTCCTGTATTTTCACTGCACTTTTCACCCTGGTTTGTTAGTCCTTCTTTCCTCCTCCTCAGAACTGTCTAAAAGATAAATTCAACCCATTTTGCCTCAAATATTGCATCCCTCTGGTACCACCCTGCACAACATCTCTTTGACCTATGTCATGGACAAAAATATTCTTCATTCAGATACATTCCATTACATACTGTTCAGTACTTTTCCATTTGTCATTGTTTGTTCCACTGCTGATGCTTCATGACCTTGGCATTTGTCTGTACAAATCTCTGCTCTTTCTCTTGCAAAAGAATAAACACCACAAACACAAGTGTTTGACTCAAGACCGATTATTTCTTTCTCTCACGATTATACAAACTACTCAAATTTCCACAAGACCTTAACAACTTGTGCGTCCATACAGGCTGAGGTCCAGCTTCATAGTCATGCTGTCCCTTCATAGTGACCACATTCGGATTCTAGAAAAAAAAAAAAAAAAGAAACATGACAAAAAACCAAAACAAAACATACTGGCCCACAGTTGGTACATGTTTGTACGGTCCTTGTAGCTAATCAATAAAATAATAAAAAAGAAAAAAAACTAGCAAATCTTAAGAATGGGTCAGACAGGTTTAGCTGATTTAGAGGACAGTTCCTGTACTGTCCAGCAGATGGCAGTGTTGCATCTATAATTTGACCCCTACACCCTACAAGCCATACAGTATTTCTTCCTCATTCTGATGGATAGGACTCTACTTTGAGAAACTCCTTAAACCCTAAACTCTGAGGATGATCTTAAAACAGCCCTCTCTCCACTCTGCCCTTCCTCCTGACACGCAAACGAGGAGAAGTTGATTGTGCTCTAATTAACACCTTAATGAGCAATTACACTTTCATTCAGAAGTGATTAAAGACAAAGTCATCAGTGACACACAGAGTTTACAGAAGCCACGTCGTTAAGTCCCTCCTGCTGATTGATTTGGACTAATTAGGATTTGAACAGGAGTGGCACATGCACTGGGAATATGCAGAAAACCAACATAAACAAACAGGAGAAAAGGTCCTAGTTAAACACGCTTTTGGCCATCATAGAGGTAGTTTGAACAGAGTAGTTCAAACCACCTCTATGATGGCCAAAAGCGTGTTTAACTATTTTTTACAGCCTTTAACATGTCTGTTCCAGAAGAAATGATTCTGCCCTGTTCATACTCAACAGTCATGGTCCAACCATGCCTCAAAGGAACAGTGTCACACAAGACTCCATCATCAACTGGTCAAATAGTCTTTTCTTATTAATGTAAACCTGCGGTCAAGTTGCTCAGTTCTAAAGTGAAAGGCTTATGAAACTCTCTCCGTGTGTTACCAAAATTAGATTTCCTCATCACAACCATAAGATTTCAGCTCTGCTTTTTGCAGATGATGTTGTCCTGTTGGCTTCTTCAAGCCGGGACCTTCAGTGTGCACTGGGGCAGTTTGCAGCCAAGTGTGAAGCGGCTGGGATGAGAATCAGCACCTCCAAGTCCGAGGCCATGGTTCTCGACCAGAAAAGGGTGGCCTGCCCTCTCCAGGTCGGGGGAGAGCTCCTGCCTCAAGTGGAGGAGTTTAAGTATCTTGGGGTCTTGTTCACGAATGAGGGAAGGATGGAGCGTGAGATTGACAGGTCGGTGCAGCGTCTGCAGTAATGCAGTTGTTGTATCGGTCTGTTGTGGTGAAGAAGGAGCTGAGCTGAAAGGCAAAGCTCTCGATTTACTGGGCAATCTACGTTCCTACTCTCACTTATGGTCATGAGTTTTGGGTCATGACCAAAAGGACAAGATCCCGGATACAAGCGGCCGAAATGAGTTTCCTCCGCAGGGTGGCTGGGCGCTCCCTTAGAGATAAGGTGAGGACCTCAGTTACACGGGAGGAGCTCGGAGTAGAGCTGCTGCTCCTCCACATCGAGAGGGGCCAGCTGAGGTGGCTCGGGCATCTGTTACAGAGCCTCCTGAACGCCTTCCTGAGAAGGTGTTTCAGGCATGTCCCACCAGGAGGAGGCCCCGGGGAAGACCTAGGACACGCTGGAGGGACTATGTCTCCCGGCTGGCCTGGGAACACCTTGGGGTTCCTCCAGGGAAGCTGGAGGAAATGTCCAGGGAGAGGGAAATCTGGGTGTCCCTGCTTGGACTTCTGTCCCTGCGACCTGGCCCCAGATAAAGTGGAAGAAGATGGATGGATAAATTTCCTCATCATGACCAAGCACTTAAAAATTTAAAAGTGGTTCAAGATCTCTAAAAAGCTTAAAATCTTGTTCTAAAAATAAAGACCTGTATTTGTGCCATGTTGACATGACTCATGGTCTCTCACCAATGTTAACTTGTTTTTATTGTATTGTACTGTCAAAATTAAGGTCATTTACTGTAAAATCTTCATAGATTCACTGTATTTTTATGGTAAATATGACAGTATTTTCCAGTAAATTTTACAGACATTTTTTGCATAAATAATTACTCACAGTACATCATAACAAAGTACTCAGCCAGTCCAGAACATGCTATTTAATTTTTCTAAGTAATACAATTGTATAAATTGTTGGGACCCAAAAACACATCAACCTAAGCTTTGGTCATAACCCACACAACCGTTCAACAAACATTGGCACAACAATATCATTCTATTCATTCTATTAATAAGCTGTTCAATTACCTATGTGTCTGACCTTTCATATTATTTTTATTTGTGACAAAAATAACCCACTCTACCTTTAATCTCCTCACAATACAGGCAGAAGGTTGGCTCCAGCTCATATACAGATGTGTGTGTGATGCCTGGTCAGAGGTTGAGAGTGGATAAATAAAACCGGCTGAGGTGAGCTCCGGGGCCGATGAGGTGTCACCCGTATCCATTGAAGAAGTGTAATTACTTGATCTCCAGGCGGCTGCAGGGTAATGAAAGAAAGAGTGATAGATGATGAAGGAAAGGGGCCGGAGCAGGGAGGATGGTCGATGTCGTACACTGAGCTTAAGGCCATAGGAAAACCTGAGTCATACTAGTAATCCCAGTAATGGTACTTTCTAATGGTTTCTTTGACTCTTCAAAATCACTATGAATCTTGGGGTTGTGTAATGTAAAAGATGTGGAAAGACATTTAAAACTTTAGATCTAAGGCAAGGTGCTTTATTGTCTCCATAGGAAAATTTGTTGTCGGCATTTGACCCATCCTTCAACAGTGGGTGCCCAGGGACCCATCTCCAGATCTCGAGCCAAGATCCTAGTCAGGAGTACCCAGCTAGAGGATTAGCTTATTGTGCATGATTTAGATTGATGGTACATGAATATATGAGGGTTGAAATAGCAATTATCTCCTAAGAATTATGAAGTTCTGTCTTATTTTCAGTTTTGAAAGTTTTTAAAGTATGACATTGTAAAAGAAAAACATTTTAAAACAATATCTAAGAATAAGAATATGGCAAAAACTACAATTTGACAAAGGATAGGTGTAGCATCTAGGATCTGAAGCACTAAACAAGCTTTTTAATAAAGGAGCTGTATTCTGCAAAATCAACTTTTTTCTCCCATGTTATAATGTTGTTCCCTCATCAAAAACATACCTGGAGTAGTGTTTTGTTTAATTTGCGCCTATTTATGAAATCCTATCATCTCTGGCTCTGAGTTTCTAAGGCCTCAGAACAGTGTTAGCCTTATTTATTTAGACTGTAACATGTACAAACAGTGAAAATTAGGTAAATCACTTTGCTTTACACACTGAACGGCTCGTTCAGCAAACGACTGTCTCCTCTGCTGTGAACTGTCAGTCCCTCGTTTTCAAATTCATAGCGTGGCATTCTCTGAAGCCAAACGGCAAACACCGCTCTGACTGTCAGTCAAAAGCTTCAGCCAGTTCTTTCAATCATCATCGATCAGCCAGCGTCACAGCACTGCTCCACTGACTCCCAGAGACGCTGAGCGTCCATGGGCGGGACAATTTTGGAGCTTTTATCCAATCACCATCTTGCTTTGTCACAGTGAAAAAAACATCTCACTTTTTTCTCATAGGGATCCATTGGCGCTCAGTGTCAACAGAGATTTACACCAAGTCCGAGCTACTCTGAAATGAGTGGACAATCGCGGCAGAGAAACAGATTAAACAGCTGATAATTGAACAACATACTCATGAAATGTAAAATATACTAGCACACTTTTTATGTCACTTATTATCTAATTTTATTTGACCATTTATTTAATGAAATTTTAGGGAAAGCTCAACTTCCCTTGCAGTTAATGAGAAATCGCCATGGCCTCAGAAAGCTTGATTCCACAAACCTCCTCCTCTCCCATGAACCCCCGCCCACTCCAGGAAGCTCTGACCAATCAACAAGCTCTCTACATCCAGTCTGCTCTCAGTCATTTGTCAAAAAAAGGTGTGCTCTCTGCTCTGTTTTCACTGATTCCTCACACACACACACACACACAAATATATTTTGGTGTGTTATATTGGTGTGCACTGCATCGCATCCTGTGGCATGACTTGGCCACTCCATATTTAAGATGGCTCTTTTCCACTGAACATCCCTTTGCCTAATGAAGGCCCAGTGCTGAAACATTGCTTTGTTCTATATTTAAATAAATCATCACTGCTTTGCAAGTTGGACAGTGTTTTCAGAAAAAGATGTGTGAAGTACTTCCTTTTCTTATATTTTATGACAACAGTAAAATATTTATTAAAAACATTTTCTTTTAGTCAGATAATGTTTTTAAAATGTAAATGTGCAGTGTGCTTCAAGATAAAACCTTTAAAGATACTGTAGGCAGCATGCACTCATACTGGTTTGAAAACAGTACTGCAGTCTAAATCAAAACAATGGTCTCAAATTGGATGATGGGCAATGCAGTTTTAGAACCAAAACAAAAAAATATAAACAAAAACAATTTGGTCATTATAAAAATATATATTTTTACTTGTGAATAAATCAACTGTACCATTGTTATCCGTAAAACTAATATTTGATTTAAACATATCCTCATATCTTGGGACACGTGGTTAATTTTTATGAAATAAAAAAAAAAAGAAAATCATTCTCATAGTACCTTTAAAATTGTACTCACTAAAATGTATAATAATAATAATAATAATAATAATAATAATAATAATAATAATAATACATTTTATTTATAATGCACTTTACATTTGACTCCAAATCTCAAAGTGCTACAGAGTAAAAACAGCAACAACAACAGCAATACATTACAATTTACAATTTTAAAAGAAAATAGACATTAAAACAGACTAACTGTAGGCTTTTATAAAAAGGAAGGTTTTAAGTCCTTTCTTAAAGCATCCACCGTCTGTGGAGCCCTGAGATGGTCTGGTAGGGCGTTCCACAGACGGGGAGCAGCTGCCTCAAAGGCCCTGTCTCCCATAGTCTTGAGCCGTGTCCTGGGCTGGACCGGACGATGGTGTGGGCCTGACCGGGTCCTGGCTGAGGTGTGTGGTGTGAGCAGTTCTGTGAGGTAAGTGGGGGCCTCACCGTGCAGACAGTGATGAGTGTGTAGGAGGATCTTGTACTCATTACGGAGGTGAACAGGAAGCCAGTGCAGGGTCCAAAGGATGGGGGTGATGTGCTCGTGTTTCCGCACTCCCATCAGGACCCTGGCAGCGCTGTTCTGTACATACTGGAGCTTTTGAATGCTCCTGCCAGGGATCCTGATGAGGAGTGCATTACAGTGGTCCAACCCGGAGGAGACAAAGGCATGGACGAGCTTCTCTGCAGCCGGAAGGGAAAGAGAGGAACAGAGTTTGGAAATATTACGGAGGTGAAAGAAGGAAGTTTTGCAGATGTGGGAGACATGATTGTCAAAGGTGAGGTGGGGGTCAAAAATGACCCCAAGGTTGGTGACAGAGGGAGAAAGGGGAATGTTGTGGCCAAAAAGTGAAATGGAGGTGATGGGGAAGGAGAGAAGTTGTTTAGAGGTACCAGTTTGAATGACTTCGGATTTTGAGCCATTCAGCTGCAGGAAGTTTTGACTCATCTATGACCTTATCTCCTCCAGACAGGAGCTGAGGCGGTTGACAGTGGCAGAGGGGGACCCAGAAGGAGGGTTAGGGATGGTGTTAGGGTTTGAGGTAGAGTTGTGTGTCGACAGCATAGCAATGGAAATTAATTCCATG
Source organism: Bostrychus sinensis (assembly GCA_020698575.1). Taxonomy (NCBI): domain Eukaryota; kingdom Metazoa; phylum Chordata; class Actinopteri; order Gobiiformes; family Eleotridae; genus Bostrychus; species Bostrychus sinensis. Next base: position 3,682,076 of record CM036260.1, read on the forward strand.
TCTGCTGACGACACACCCGAGGGGAAGCATATAGATGGTGAAAAGGGTTGGGCCGAGTACGGAGCCCTGGGGAACCCCACAGGTGACAGTGTGGGGTCTGGATTTAGCGTCTCCCAGGACCACGTACTCAGTCCTTTCAGTGAGGTAGGAGTGGAACCAGTGAAGGGCAGTGTCAGAGAGGCCAATGTAGTGCTGGACACGGTGGAGGAGAATGTTGTGGTCAATGGTGTCGAAGGCAGCAGAGAGGTCGAGAAGAATGAGGGGGGATGTGTCAGAAGTCATCAGCAGGTCGCTGGTGACTCTGATAAGAGCTGTTTCCGTGCTGTGGGATGGGCAAAAACCAGATTGGAATTTTTCATACAGACTGTTTGATTTGAGATGAATGTGGAGCTGAGATGAAACTACTTTTTCGAGGATTTTGGATATGAATGGGAGGTTTGAAATGGGGCGATAGTTTGATAGCGGTTCGGGGTCCAGAGTGGGTTTTTTGAGAAGAGGTTTGATGAGAGCTGTTTTAAGGGGGGTTGGAATGTTGCCTGCTTCAAGAGATAAGTTTATTATTTTGGTTATAAGGAGACTAATTGATTGGGCATGATTTTTAAGCAGAGGAGAGGGAAGGGGGTCCAGGAAGCAAGTAGAAGTTTTTGAAGTGCGGATAATCTTCTCGACCTCCTGCTGCGTGGTGAGGGAAAAGTTTAAGCGTTGTTGTGTGATGGGTGTTTTTGGGATATCATAAATGGAGATGTGTGGAAGTGAGAGAGAAGAACGGATATTATCAATTTTGAATGTGAAAAAATCAAGAAACAGGTTGCAGTTTCCAACTGTTGGGGTGTAGTATGAGGAGATCTGTGGTGAAAGGAGATGTTTAATGGTGGAGAAGAGTTTTTTTTGAGTTACCTGGGTTATTATTGATGATTGTAGAGTAGTGTTCTGACCTAGCTGCAGTAAGAGCTTTTGCATAAGACCGCTAATGTTCCCGGTAGGCCAACTTATGCACTGTCAGGCCAGATGTTTTGCAGGCAGGCTCCAGGACACGGCCAGACCTTTTCATGTCCCTGAGGTTCTTAGTATACCAGGGGGCTGAACGGGTAAAAGTAACAGTCCGGGTTTTTAATGGAGCATGAGTGTCCAGGATGAAACTGAGGCTATTGTTGTAGTAGTCCACGAGGTCCGAAACTGATGAGTGTGGAGGGTTTGAAAGAGACTGAAGGTCCTGAATGAAGGCAATAGAGTCAATGTTCTTGATATTCCTGAAAGTCATGTGTCGTTATGGTTTGGTGAAATGAGAGGACAGGGGTATTTTGATTGTGATTGCCTGGTGGTCAGAGGCACCAATGTCATAAATATGAAGATCTGTGATGGAGAGGGAATCAGTGATGACTAAGTCCAGTGTGTGACCTTTAATGTGTGTGGGACCATCAATTCACTCTCTGTTAAGTGAAATGGTTCTGCAACCTCCCCCATTTCAAAGTATTTACACCAAAATCAATCCTCGCTGACCAATCAAAAATTAAAAATATATATTTTTGAATATATATTTTTCAACTTGCTATCTCTCCTATCCTCTGCTTTTTGCTTGTTGATCTAAATACACACTCAGAGGTATTTTAATCAGTGTCCCATTGTTAAAGAGAACCTATTATGCCTTTTACAAGCATTGTGAAATAAATTTGGACATATTTGCATCAATGTTTCACCTTGTATAACTTAAAATAACCTCATAAATTGCAACAAGACAAAGTATTACCTTTTCTTTCTTATGCTGACATATTGCTTATCTATTGTACATTGCAATTACAATATAGTGAAAACAATGTATCCCTGAATGCACTTGATGTTTACACAACAAAGTATTTTGCGTGTTGTAGTCTGATCAAATCTTTGTTGGCCTCCATGTTATTAATGTTATCCCACAATGGCGTGTACAATATTGGAGAGACAGCACCACTTCCGACCAAATATTACTTCAGCCCCAGCCCCCAAGTAATAAAAGTCTGTATCATAACGTAACAGATGCCTGGATCCTGAACTCTCCCGGGATCACGGCAGATGAGTGGAATAAATCCTGTCACAAATTAATTTCCTGAGCCTGAAATCACGATGATTACAGGTGTCAGCCCCTCCATTATCCTTTCAATCATCAGCACGACGGGCGAGAGCGAGAGCCAATCAAAGTGCATTGTGAACCGGTGCCGACAGACAATCAGCAACCGGAGTGAGTCATGGAGGTACGGGGGAAACTGGGTCAGCGCTCAACACGCAACTATCTGACAAATCACTTTTGGTCCTCAAATGGAGAGAGTGACATCGGAAGTGTTGTGAATGAGATGCAATAAGAGGTAATGTCTGAATATACTTGACTTTCAATACACAAATCATGCCTCATTTTTTCAACCTCAACTTGTCTTTTAGACCCAATACCTACTAAACTTTTCAAAGAAACTCTTCCCCTAATTAATGAACCTATACAGAATGTAATAAGCACCTCCTTAGAAACAGGTTATGTGCCACAGTCTTTTAAATATGCAGTTATTAAACCGCTTCTGAAAAAACCCAGTCTAGATCCTGACATTTTAGCCAACTATAGACCAATATCAAATCTCCCTTTTATTTCAAAAATCCTACAAAGAGTTGTAGTTAAACAGTTATGTCGCCACCTACAGGACAATAGCTTATTTGAAGATTTTCAGTCAGGGTTTAGACCCCACCATAGCACAGAAACTGCATTAGTTAGAGTCACAAATGACTTGTTATTAAGTTCAGACAATGGACTGGTCTCAGTCCTAGTTCTGTTAGATCTCAGTGCAGCCTTTGACACCATTGACCACAGCATCTTACTCCAGAGATTAGACTGTGACATAGGGGTCAGAGGAGCTGCCCTCTGCTGGTTTAAATCCTACTTATCTGATAGGTACCAGTTTGTCAGTGTAAATGAACATTCCTCACAGTACAGTAAAGTTAGCTATGGAGTGCCACAAGGCTCAGTACTTGGACCCATTCTGTTCATGCTTTACATGCTGCCTTTAGGAAACACAATCAGAAAACATGGTATTAATTTTCACTGTTACACAGACGATACACAGTTGTATTTATCAATTAAACCTGATCAGAACGACCGTGTTGAGAAACTTAGCGCCTGTGTGATAGACATAAAGACCTGGATGACAATTAATTATCTCCTCCTAAACCCAGAAAAAACAGAGGTCATTATACTAGGCCCCAAAAAGCTGAGAGATGCTCTGTCTGACCAGAGTCTCCATGGACGGTGTCAGTGTAGCCTCAAGTTCTACTGTGAGAAACTTAGGAGTTTTATTTGACCAAGATTGATCATTTAAGGCTCATACAAACTAAGCCTGTAAAACAGCATTCTTTCACTTACGTAACATAGCCAAAATCAGAAATATTTTATCTAAAAGTGACGCTGAAAAACTTGTCCATGCGTTTGTTACATCTAGGTTGGATTACTGTAACTCTCTGCTGGCAGCGTGCCCTAAAAACTCTTTAAAATGTCTTCAGCTTGTTCAAAACGCAGCAGCAAGATTATTAACAGGAACTAACAGGAGAGAACATATTACTCCTGTGCTAGCTTCACTTCACTGGCTTCCAGTTGAATTCAGAATTAGGTTTAAAATCCTTCTCCTGACTTACAAGGCTGTAAATGGTACGGCCCCATCCTACATTAATGATGTTATAGAGCCATACCAACCACGCAGAGTACTGCGCTCACAAAATGCAGGGCTATTAGTGGTTCCCAGGGTTTCTAAAAGTACAGTTGGAGGTAGAGCCTTTAGTTACCAAGCTCCTGTTTTAAGGAATCAGCTTCCAGCTCATGTTAGAGAGGCAGACACAGTCTCTACATTTAAGGTTAGGCTTAAAACTCTGTGAGAAAGCTTATGGTCAGGCCAGCTAGGAACAGGGTTAACTCCACAGCTGAAGATAGGCTGCTCTAGGAGCTAGAAGCTGGGGGAAGTATGGTGCACTGAGCGTCTGTCCTCTGGTTTCATCTGCTGCTCCTCTTCTATCACTGTCATTAATATTATCTAATATTCTATATCTCCAATCAGCTCATTGCTATTCACAAGTTGTCCCTCTGTGCCGCTCCCCTCTGGGGGAGTGGGGACTGTTTCAGATGCCTGGCTGCTGGCAGATGTCCCAGTGACAATTGGATCTTAGCTGACCCCATCTGTGCTCCTGTCCCGACCTGTGGGCCCTCAACCTCACCTCTAAGGATTTCCCGGATCTACCTCGCCCTCTCACCTGTCTGGATGAGGCCCCTGCTGCTTCCTATGGACTTCCTCAACCTACCTCACCCCCACTCCTGTCTGGATGAATCCTTACAGAGCTGATCTATGATCCTATAGATGAGCTAATGAACTAACAGAATCCTAGACGCATTGCCTGTCCGTCCTGGGAGAGGATCTCTCCTTCAGTTGGGCTCCATAAGGTTTCTTCTTTTTTTCCCACAGCTGTGTTTTTTTTAGGAGTTTTTCCCTACTGAGAAAGAGGGTCTAAGGACAGGAGTGTCCTGGGTCTGTTTAGTTTAGTGTAGTTATTGTTTGTGTTGATTGTGTGTTAAGTCTGATTGTGTGTTTATGTTTGATTAACTGTTGTGAAGCCCTTTGAGCCAACTTTTGTTGTGATACTGGGCTTTACAAATAAAACAAAAAATGAATTGAATTGAATTTTTTAATAAAGTTTGGATTTTTTTTTACCACTTTTAAAAACAAACACTAAAACAAAACTTTTTAATGCTATACTGGTGCCAGAGGGCAGCTGAGTGTGGAGTGTTGTGGACTTTTGAGCATATAATCAAAGAAAAAGAGCACTTCACTTTCTTAAAGTGTTTGTATGATGTCATTTTACTATAAAATGAAAAATGTCTGTGTGGAATCAGTGGAAACAGCTGTACACTGTTTTTTGGATAAATGAATGAGAGCAGAGTGGATGTAGATGGTTTGTTAATTGGGGAATGCTTCCTGGAGTGGGCGAGGGTTCATGAGAGAGGCGGAAATCTCAGAACAGCCATGACAGAGAATACAGGATTACTGAAACAGGCGTGAATGAAACAAAACACAACTCAAGGTGTGTTTTTGTTGAGGGAACATTATAACATAGGAGAAAGAGAGGAAAAATAATTTTTTGTTTTGTTCACTGAACAAGAACTGCCTGCACCTCCCCCTGGTGTAGCCTGATGAAAAACCAGCCCTGTAAGAATATGAAGTCTCAAGATATCTAGCCAACTTTGGAACGTTGACTTTATTTTTACTTTACTTTACTTTATTTTTTAGATTTTTGTCATAACAGAACAGCTAAAACAGAGGAAAACAAAACAGCAAAGAAACAAGAAAAGTTACATTGTTCAAATAACACATTTTGTCTTATTTTTAACACATTTAGAAAATTTACTTGAGTAAATCTTTTGAGAGAAAAATGTTACTTTCACTGAAGTAAATTGTGACCTTTTGATCTTCTACAGTAAAATTAACACTGTGCAGTAACCGTGCTTAAAATCTCTTAAACCTTTCACCCTGTGTGTATAATTATGTTTGTGTGATTGTGTGTTTGATGGCGGTCTGAGAGGCCATAGGCGCAGAATGGCAATGATGTGTCTGTCAGTCTGTCCCAGGGCAGAAGTAGCTCACCACCACCGTGTGACTGAGGAGTGGATGAAGAACGGACTCATGTAAAGCTCTTTGAGAAGCTTTAACAAACTTGCAAAGTGCAATACAAATTCAATCCATTATCATTATTATTAGTATTATTATTATGTATGCCAGAATGCAGTACATGCCTTTGGAAAGATGTTTCGATGAAATCCCTTTGTGAACAAATGCCTAGAGAGATTTAACCAAAATCACAGTTTCTGACTCAGAAGAACGAGGGGAAACTGGGTCAGCTTTAACTCAACAGAATCTGTGAAATCATTGTTATTTCTCAACTGGAGTAAATCATACTGTATCTGAAACTTTATGACTACACTAGATGTAGCTAAGTCATGATTGGCAGTTCCACTATGAAAATGTTAGTTCACTGTATATTGCCTCAAGATTGCTAATAAAAGTAAAAAAGAAAAACCAGTGACTTCAGAAGGGAAGCATTCAGTAATGAGTATCATGGCTTTGTATGACACTAGGGGCCATATTTACTAAGACGGATGCTAAACTGCGAGTGCAGTGAGAAAATATGCGGCCGCTATTAATGGGCGTGTTGCGCGTGAATTACTAAGACAAACTGCGTGGCGGTGACAGGTGCAAACAGATGGGGCGGAACTATTTAAATGGAATCATTGTGTGTATTGTTTTGCGTCATGGAAAGTGCGGAAGTGGAATGTGAATTTAACCAAGAAGAGCTGAAAGTGCTGGTGAATAATTTTTTCATCCGTCATGGCAAATAGATCTGCAGGCGTGGCAAACACTCTAACCCTATGTATTTGTTCATTTCTTCTCCTTCGTCTCACAGCAGCCAAATCTGTGCAAAAGATTAGCACGTCCTTCTCCAATGTGCTAAATTTATACGCTATTTTCGCACGCAAAGTCATGGTGAGCCTTGATAAATAATATTGTGGGCGGTAAATGAATGAATTTGCATTTTCTCCGCCTTCCATTTTGCGCACTCTGGGAAGAACGCCTCAGTTTACAGATTCATTAGGTCATAGGAGCAAAATCTGCATTGCGTTCGCTCTGCTCCTGTAAGACACGCAAATCTCAACTGCGTCTGGGTTTGCTCCAATTTTAGCACATTCAGTTAGCGTGCACGCAAACCTTTGATAAATCTGGCCCTAGGTATCTTGAGGAGCAAGGTAGGTAGCACACTAGAGGGTGTAGTATTAGTCATTAGCAGTAATCCCATGGAGTAATAGGGAGTAGTAGTAATAGTAATTGTTGCTAAAAAGTAACTCTTATTTCAGTAAATATATAAAAATTTTTGTTGCTTATTTAGTAATAATTTTGACTTGTACTTTGTCTAATATCATTTTGAAATAATAGTATTATTAATTGAGAACAGCTTCTGCAGGCTTTTTCTACCTCTGTCAGGATCCCTTATCATTGAAATGTTAAAAATTTTACAACCAAAACAAGAAAAAATCCTGTAGCAACTCGTTTTATTTAGTCACTAGGACTCAGTGTGGACTGCCTACCATTCACTATTTACAGCCCTGTTTGACTAAATTATAAAATATTATGAGTGTTATGAGCTCTGGCACACTCTGAGCTGTTACCGCTTCAGAAATTCTTTGAATATTTCATCATGCACCAATGCTTTTCTTTCATGAGACACAACACACAGAATTTCAATGATAAGGAATACGCCTGGCCCAAACATTTGGCAGATTTTGTATGAGTCATGTCTCTGTGATTCTGATGTAGGCGTGCAGTTATGAACCCACTAATGAAGCCACGCCGAACAAAGGAACTCATAACAAACATAATGAGAAGTAATAGTAATTTTATCAAATATTCATTAAGTCTATGTTGAAGCACTTTGTAATATTTCAAAGTTTACAACCCTCATTATGTGAGGAGATGAGCTGGGATATTAGCAAATCATCTGAGCTTTAGATTGTGCAGGATGAAGCTCATGGACGTGGGGAAGGGGGATGCCAAGTTGTTACTGCTAGCCAAAAAAGTGTCTACTTGTTAGATACACTTGACCATGAGCCATAGTGCCTCCCCTCTCAGCCACTCTCCACACTCAGTCACAGCACAGCGCTGGTCTGTCAGTCACCTCAATCATTTATGAGGGCCTGAACTGGGGGCCCCTGTGTTGTCCTTCCTCTGAGAAAATGGTTTATCACATCCCTGTGCGGAGCAGGAGATCAGAGCTAAACTATGATTAACTAACTGGTAAAAAGATGGAAACTGAGGCAAAAAGGTACGAATTAATAATGAAAAAAAAAACAACTTTATTTTAACATTGACAGTTGGTTAAAATGGTGCCAACATGTTTCATCTCATAGGTCTTCATTAGGGCAAACTGAAGACGGCTGCCAGGAAGCAGTTTTTAAACCTGGTGGCAAAACCAACAATAGGTTCAAAAAGACATCATCTGAACTTGGTTGAAGACATTGTACCATCATCCAAGAGGCTTTCTCAATTCTGAAATTGAACTGAAGAGCTGGTTTATATGCTCATTTACATGGCAACACTGGTCAGGAAAATGCAACAGTTGTACTGGCTATGGTTAGCATGTACACAAAAATGCTAAGGTGTAAGGAAAACAATTGTAAACTGTAGTACCCATGTTTGTCCATCAAATGGCGCTGTGAGACCAAAACACCTCTTCTAGTGTTTTTAAAAGATTGCAAATTCCGAAAAAATGCATTGTTTTCTAACCGATCCCTTAAACCTGAAACTAAATTCTATTGTTTCAGAGGATTTGAAAGATGCTTACAGGTTTTGTCATTAAAAGTACTTTGTCCTCAGCTGGAGTGACCGTCCCGAGCCTGGTTAGCTCCTAATGACCTGAGTGAAACTGGTTTGTTTTGTTTGGGTTTTAGGAGACTGTTGTAGACAGATGAAAGGTTGTATCTGAGCCATTTTGTTTAAAGAAGGTTTATCTTTTTTGACAAAGATTGCTTCTTTCACTCCTCGCTCAAACCATCCTTTCTCTCTGGCTAAAATTTAGACCTCAGTTTCCTCAAAGTAGTGGTTTGTGGCCTTCAGGTGGAGGTGTACTGCAGATTCTGGTCCACTGGAGTTGGCCCTGCGGTGTTGGTATAACCGCTTGTGCAGAGGTTGGTTTCTCCAATGTACTGTTCATTCCAGTTCTCACTGCAGTGGATGGAGGACACAACATTGCTCTGGGAATTGTAACTGGGAATTTTGTCCTTGGGATGAACCAGTTTTTGTCTGAGAGTATTACCAGGGTTCTTTTGTCTAAGAAGGCTAGGCTGTTCTCCTTGGTGTCCTCACACGTGAACTTGATGTTCTGGTCCACAGCAATAATATGGTTAATATTAATGTGCTATCTTAACTCAGGTGTCATCCACGTATCTGAACCAGAGGCTAGGGGTCGTACCTGGGAACAAGTCAAGAGCTCTTCTCTCAACTTTCTCCATGTACAGATTAGCCACAATGGGGGAGACTGGGGAGCCCATAGCACAGCTGTGTCTCAGTCTGTAGAAGTGTCATCTGCACTGGAAATATGTGGTGTTAAGACATACTCTACCTCCAGTAGATGGCAGATGTGGTCCAGTGTCCAGGCTGTCCTGTCCTGCAGCATTTAATGTTGAAGCAGTCTCTTCCTCACCGCGGTTACTGCCTCTGTGGTGGGGATGCAGGTAAACAGGGACGTCACATCATAAGACACAATAGTCAGAATCCAGCAGTTGGGTGGCCATGCATACAGTCACCTGGTGCATGATGTAAAGTCACATCAACAAGATTTGAAATACAATTCATTGAAAAATACATACAGTAAGTCTTGTGTTAATCAAATACTTAAATATAATAGATTGCAACAAACAAAAATCCAAACATACACGGTGTTTTCAGTATGTTCAGACTTAAATCATTTTTCATTTTGCAAGTTTAAAGGAAAAATCAATTCCCTAACTTGACTCACTTTCTCACTAATACGCTAGACACCACAAGTGGCTGACTAATGAGAGCAGTGGGAGAATAAAACATTAGTGGCCCTGTTAATGCACATTCACTTGTGAATAATCCATAGCTTTTACAAAAGCCCACACACACTGATCAGTAAATGCTGGTGTAAACTGGCTTCAGGACAGACAGCAGCAGGGTCAGGGCAGAGGGGAGAGAGCCTACAGCAAAAACGTTTTTCAGCAGCTGACACATGTAGTCTACAGTAGGTTATAAGAAGATTTGGATGTTGAAAAAACATCAGCAACTTTTGGAATGTACTTCCAAAATGGGTGTAGTGTTTCTGAACTTTGAATTTTTGATGTGGGACTGCATATGTAACAGAAGGCTGTCAAAGGTATAGCATATGTAAGTATCTCAAATGAAAATTACATTATTCCAAGAATAATTTAAAAAGTTTAAAAATGACCAAAATAACAGTGTTAGAGGAGTTTCTTTCAATTCATCAGTGTTAAAGTCTGAGTCTAACCCCAAAAACACCAAAGCATCACTTCAGCTGCATTTGAACAGCTTTCTGTTTTATTCACTCTGACACTTCACACCTGGCAACAACTTCCCACAAATGACTCGCTGTGACACTACTCTAAAGATAGAATGGAGTTCTATTTTTTGAGCATCTATGTGACAATCTATGGAGGTGCAGCCGGGAAAACACAGAAAACCTGCACCAAATATCAAAGCAAACTTTTGAAACACACTTTATGTTTAGATGGAGTAGTCTGTAAAACAGAGGGGGGACATCACCACGAGCTGCACAACAGCAACAGTTACTGATGCTTTTAAAGAGACGCACGTAACATGAGCTCGCAGCTGTGGTGGCATTCTCTGTGTAAATTTGGTGTAAGTCTAAGATACTAAAGACTATTCAGGGCTGAGTCTGAGTGGAGTCATTAGCGCTTGACGTGTGAGTCCCAGTCCAGTAGGTCAGGGGTTCACTTTCCCAACATGGAGACGCTCTCATTTCATCAAAAACCCAACCGTAGATCTTATATTCCAACACAGATTTGAGTAAGAAACCAATCAGCATAACCTTTGAAATGAAAAGAACATGGACACTTGGTAATCCATTATTGTATATTACTATTGTGGATTACAATTACAATATCGTGTTAAGTATAATAAAATATTTTGAATGCCTAGGTTCATAAGTAACTCAGACTGAGGAAGAAAAGTGATAAGAAAGGTAAAGCTGAGTCCTCTTTTATGGGTGCAAGTCTTACCTTTTATTTCATCATCTTCCTGACATAGCATTCCACAAAAACAAAGTTAAAAATGGAGAAGCAGAGGCAGCGAGCCACTCAAGAGAAGTGGACATAGAGATGCATCTGCTCACAGTCATTAGTGTGAACGCTTTTATCACCGGTCTGAGAGCCTCCAGAGCATGAGAGCTGAGTTCTGACGCTGTGGGCTGTTTCTCAGAATTCTGATAAAACGACCTGCATTCTCAGATAAGCAGCAGGACCTGAGGGGAACGGTGAGGGACGCTCCAGTGTGCTTCTGTGGCATCCAGGTGAGGGTTTTAAGATAGTACCTGTTTGTTAGTCTGTGCTGTGGCCAAGTATTTTATTATTCCAAAATTTAGTAAACTTATTTTTATTATGGGCCCATGTGTTAACTTCTTAAAGGGAGTGAGTCTTTTCTGGGTCAGAGTGTTACGCAGCCAGGTCTTTAGGTGGCGGAGTGCCGAGAACAATCTCAATCAGAGATGGGCATGGAAAAGACACAGCTGGAGGAGATTTTCCACGTCTTTGAAAAGTCCTATTGTTTGCATGTGCAGGTATGACATATATATAGCAAGATCGTGGACAGAGCAAAAACCATTTTGCTCATCCACAAGGTCTCCAAGCATTGACATTTGAATGTGGAGGCGAGAGACATCTATATTTTTTGGCAGCTGAAGATGTCTCAGGTCTTCCTCTGTGCAAACGGCACCCTTTGCAGCAGCAAGTAAAGTTTCCTCCCAGCTTGAGGCTGTTTCCATGCTAGACTGATCAAAACGATGCGTGATTTCATTATGCACAAGATCAAGTGCCTCGAAAAAGTCTTTTCTCCAGGATGCCACTCCTGTTGGTTTGATTTCCTAGAAGTGTGATTGACTTGGAGTTACATTGTGTTGTTTAAGTGTTCCCTTTATTTTTTTTTTGAGCAGTGTATATATATATATATATATATATATATATATATATATATATATATATATATATATATATATATATACACACTGCTTAAAAAAATAAAGTGCTTAATAGCTTCAGTTTTTATTTTATTATAAATTTTAAATAATTTATTAATTGCCCTGCATTTACTTCATAATGTGACATATATTACTAGGAATGGCACGTGTGTGCATAAAACAAATAAACACAACAAAATAAACACACCTTGTTGGACATTATCCATGTTGAACTTCATGTCCTCATCTCCAAGACAAGATTCCAACGTTGCTCTTCATTTTGCTGATTCTCGCACTACATTGGCAAGATTCTGAACAAATTAGAGAGTGTCACATATTAATGAGACCTCTCTCGCCACTTCTTGTAGAGCCAGGTCGAGGGAATGGTTGCAACAGTGCATAAACAGTGAATTAGGACAAATGTCTTTGAGTTTGGCTTGCACGCCAGAAAACCTCCCTGACATATTGCTGGCCCCATCAAAGCAATAACTCTAATGCTGCCAGTTTGTTGACCACTTCTAAGTGCTGATGGGACTTCTCGTGTTCCCTAAAATTTTCCCTTGCTTTTTGACAGTTATTAAATACTCCTTTCACAAAAGTCCTATCCCTGACTCTGTCTGCACCCATGAGCTTCTTCTCTATAGCAGAGCAACACAAGAAGCAAACCGCTGTGTCCCTTTCACATTGATAGTGAAGCCATGTCCACTGTTTAACCCACCCTGTGTTGAAGGATCGGGTGAATGTTTCTTTTCCAAACCGCCTGGAAGGGAACGAAAACTCCTTGGGCTGAAAAGGCTCTTCACCGACGTGAACATAGTCTTCATTGGATTCTTCCAAGGAGACACTGCGTTAAACCGCATTAAAAGTCATCAGCTTGCATTGATTGACTGCTACCAGTGTCCTCCCCCGGGCTCCGGCATTCCAATTCAGTATTTTTTTGTTGTTTCACTTTGGGGCTGCTAAAGAAATGTTTTATTCTTTTTTGAGACATTTTGGGATAATTCAGTGGTTGCTAGCCAACTGATCATCTCTAACCCTGAGCCTTTGTGCCCAATAAAGTCATGTGAAAAAAATAGAAAAAAATTAAATAATAATTAAAGAAGAAAAAATTAAGAAAACAATAAATTAAGAAATAATTTAAGAAAAAAATACATCAATTACAATGTATTAAACATACACACACACACTTAAATGTATAATATAGTTTATTTTTGTAAACCTTTGGGGGTTGCCGTTAAAACTTCCCCAACAGTTGGGGGTGCTGGAGTCAAATTTGAGGGTGCTGCAACCCCCCAGCACCCCCCATTCCCACGTCCATGCTATAACTAAAACAGTAGCTAAAGCAATTTATTCATAAATTACTTCCAAAAATACACCTACAACTATTGAGAAATAAGACACCTCTTTCATACCTCTTTAGTTTACATAAAACATTTGGTATAAAACATACATGTTCATAAAATATCAATACTTCTTACATTCAACATTAAATTCCAAATTCTCCAAGAGAAAACTTCACCAGTATTTTTTTCTCAGAGAAGACTCCACCAAAATAATATAATAACGTTTTCAAATAAGAAAACAATACATGCTATTTTACAAATAGGGCTTCAGTTCAATGCAGGTATGCCCCCTGAACTAAACTTGAACTGCTTTAAATGATGGGTGGAGCTGCAGAGGACAGAGTCATTTCTGGAGTCCACCGTACTAGTGGAGCTGTAGTTTGACTCTTGGTGCTTTAGTAACTCTTACAGTGTGCACCTGATGCAAATTTTACTCTAATTTCATTTTAGTAACTCCCACCATTGTTAAATTAACTATGAAAGAGTTACTGCTTATTACCACTGTGTTTTTTTATGCTTGAGAATTTGTGTGTGTACTTATTTCTGAACGGGGACAGCAGCAAAAGCCAGCTGTACGAAGACTTGTGGAAAAAGTCTGAGTTTGAATGTGGTCTTTACGTTGGACGTGAGTGGGACTTTACTGTTGATAAAATGGCAACAAGAGGGAGAAAAAAATCCCCCAGAGGACTGGACAACAACACAGACTTCAGCAGAACCAACAGAGGTTAAACAGTTTACTCTGTATAAGCCTGTGCCATCTTGGTTATTTCTGATATATTATCTTCTGCTTTTGTAAAACGTGCTGCAGATAAACGGCTGTGATAGGTCACTTTGACAGACTGACTGAGGAACCAGACTACCTGCCAGGTGTCCATAATTATTTCAAAAACCCTGGAAAAAACAAACAAAACAAACAAACAAAAAACATAATATACTTCGACTGGATTTAACCAGCCTAATATTTGTCTTACATGATTATAAGACAATAGCCTTTAACCAGCTGAAAGCAATGTGCAAAGTCATGTCATTAGAGAATGTTTTTATTTATGTTCAGTGCACTCTGGTCCTGAGCAAACAGTCAGTCTTTGAACCTACATGGCGGTCTTAACGTGAATCCGACTGTTGCAGTTATAAATGGAGTGACAGGCGAAACGAGCAAAGTAGATCCAGGATTTAATCCAGGCTTGCTCATTTAAGAAACATGTATGCATTTATACAGCCTGTTACTGGTACCTATTGCCACAGCTTGTCCACTGAACAAGAAAGAAGCACTTTATTTAAACAGCCCAAATAATTGAAAAAGGCAATGGAACATGGTTAGATTGCCTCTTTTCCAGAATAGTGTTCATTGTCAGAACCAACAGGGATTTTCTGAGTCGGCCTAAAGGATTTACATAAATTGTGTCAGAGACAGAGTGACAGTAAATTGTAAGCAGCTCAGGCCAGGAATCACCTCACTGTCTGTTTCTGTAACTGGACCACTGACAATTCTCTGAAAATATGTTTGCATCCTTACAAAACCACCATAACAGGATTAATTCCAACTGTAATATGTCATTTTTTTCTTTCTATTGCTCCAAGCAGTTTTTGATTCACATCCATTCAAATTCTGGTTTCAGTATCTTGCAACTTTGATTGAATAAGGAGTGTTACAGATTTCAGACTTACATTTATGGCATCACTCTGTTCCTTGAGCATTGATATCTGATGTAATATTCCCATAACAGAAAGCACTTAAGCGTCTGGCTTATAAGTTACAATAGGAAAGTGTATGTGTTTCATCAGTTACATTCTTAAAAGTTTGAGGCTCAGGCATCACTGAGGATTGTAAACTGTTTTGAAGAGTCCGGTGGATTTATGTTGATTAATGTGAAGCTTTACTCTGTTTGCACATGGAAACCATTTGTGAGAATATTATTCATCTTAACAGACTTGAGTTTCATAAATTTGCTTCATGAAAACACAAGGCATAGGAATTATCAAGTCTTGTATCATATTTTCAGGAGATAACAGCTCTCAGCATAGACTTGATTTGTCCATTCCTTTTCCAGTTCTCTTTCAGGGGTCGCTGCAGTGAATCATCTAAGGCTGTCCTCTGCATCCTCTTCTCTCACACCAACTAACTTCATCCTCCTTCATCCATCCTCTTCCTCTAGGCCTCCTGTATGACAGCTTTAACCTCAGCCTCAACCTTCTACCCATATATTCACTCTCCCTCCTCTGTACATGTTCAAACTATCTCAATCTGGATAATTTGACTTCATTTCCAAAACATCTACAGTGCAGGCACGTGCAGGGGGGGGGGGGGGGGGTTGGGGGGGTTGGGGGGGGGGCACAGGGGGCTTGAGCACCTGCCCCTTTTGCCCCTTGCCTCCAAGTGCCCTTTTGGTCCTTGGTCTTTTTTTTTTTTTATTTATTTTTTTTTTATTGTGGCTTTAAGCCCTCATGTGGCTCTTCATAAGAACATTTATTCATTTCACATCCTCGCGCAGCTGAAAACAGTGGAGAGAGCGCGGACTGCGGAGCCAATAAAGAGGGCTGTTATCATTTTTTTGGTCCTGATTCCAGAACTTAAAACACAGTATAATCACTGGGAATGAAAGAACCGTCAGTGAGCTGTTCGTGTCGCGTAATTTGTAAGACAAAGCCATGAAAGTATTATGCACGCACGTTAGATAATTTCTGTTTAAATATGAAGCTTTTGACCACTACTTGCTAACCACCTAGATATTTAAAAAATGCTCCAATAAAATGCTTTGTGATTGTTGATAGCATAAAATCTTATTATTTTTAGAACGGGTTGCTTATAAATAATGGATTGCAGTTAGCATTTAGGCATCTTAATGCAATTAAATTGCGAGAATTTGCTATAACGTTAATTGTGCAAAAATAGTTAGAACTAGTTGGTGATGGGAGCTGGCAAAATGTGATCTGATCCCACATAACTTATTTAATTTATTACTAGAAATGTCTAAGGACTTCCTCATAGCGCTGGGAATAATTTTCATCTTGTCAGAGCATGGATAAAATTACATTATTTAGTTTAGTGTTATTCAATTCAATTCAATTCAGGTTTATTTGTATAGCCCAACATCACAACAAAAGTCGCCTCAAAGGGCTTCACAAACAGTTGATCAAACATAAACACACAATCAGACTTAACACACAATCAACACAAAAAATAACTAAACTAAACTAAACTAAACAGACCCAGGACACTCCTGTCTTTAGACCCTCCTTCTCGGTAAGGAAAAACTCCTAAAAAAAACCCAGCTACGGGAAAAAAGAAGAAACCTTATGGAGCCCAAATTGAAGGAGAGATCCTCTCCCAGGACGGACAGGCAATGTGTCTAGGACTGTTAGTCCATTAGTTCATCTATAGGATCATAGATCAGCTCTGTAAGGATTCATCCAGACGAGAGTGGGTGAGATAGGTTGAGGAAGTCCATAGGATGCAGCAGGTGGCCTCATCCAGACAGGTGAGTGGGCGAGATAGGTCCGGGAAGTGTCATGCAGTGTGTGTTTCCTTTACATTTTATATGTTCATTAGTTTTTTATTATTTTCCCAAAATGTTATTAAAAATGTATAGCTTCATCCTTACCGTATTGCAATATATCATAGTATACACAGAAATGTAATAGTTGTGTGAGAGTCTTGCTTGCCACAAGTCCTAACACAACAGTGTTTTAAAATCTGGTTATACGTATGTGCCCCTTTTTCGCTTTGAGCACCTGCCCCTGTAGAAGTCTCTGCACGTGCCTGCTACAGTGACATCCTGCTCACTGTATTTGTATTACAAATGGCATCAGACTGCATTTATCTCATGCTTTAGGATTTAGTTACAAAAACAGCACTACAATTAATCATATTTAATGCTATTTTTAATGTCACAAACATACAATCACAGCTGCTTAAATTGTCAAAATTTAATTATTTTAAAAAACAGTTCATAAAGCAGCAATAATTCACAAATAAAACAATGTCCACAATTTTACTTCAAAATTATTAACATTTTTATTTATTTTTTTATTTATTAGCTTTATTTGTTAGGGACAGACACAAAAACAGACAAATTGTAAAACAGCAGTCCCATGCATGTATCATATTCCTTTTAGCAAGAGCTAATTTGCAGCATATGTCCCTAGATGGGCTTTTTTGGGGGCTTAATGCCTGTTGGAATCAAATTTAATGCTTGTTTATGCCATTTAAGGCCTTAATTTTCACAAAAATCTATTTAATGACTTTTAGTGCCCTGTGGGAAGGCTGTTCAAGATTTATTTGTGGAGTCAGAAACCTTGATTTGATCAAAATTAAACAGAAACCCTGAACAAAACCTAGACATAACAGTAGGGCCATGACTACATTTTCTAAAACATACTTTTACTTTTATATTACTTTTATAGTAATAATAATAATAATAATAATAATAATAATAATAATAATAATGCATTAGTCTTATACAGTACTTTTCTAGGACACTCAAAGTTGCTTTACAATTTGGTGCATTATTCATTCACTCCTCAGTCACACTCAGTGGTGGAAGCGTGGCTGCCACTGTGCACCTACAGCCCCTCCGACCACCACAAACACACAATCACAGTGACACATTCATACAGGGTGAAGTGTCTTGCCCAAGGACACAACAACAGTATGTAATGTCAGCAGCAGGGCTCAAACCGCTGGTTAGTGGGCAAACTTCTCTACCAACTGAGCTACCGTCGCCCATTTTTTGGAGTAAATTAGTAGATTTTGGAGTACTTTTTGACCTTGGTTGCAAAGCTGACTAAAAATTGGAGGGTTTGATTCTGGTTTGGGGACCACAATAGCAGCAGTAGTAGAGGTTAGCAGTAATAGAAAATGTTGCTGTCCTTCAGTAAGTAATCATTTTGTGGAAAAAGGTGTGAACACACTGTAGAATCATTTGGCATTGAAAATCTGACAGAAACAAGACACTGTTGACGCGCGCTGGTGGGCATGCTCTAAATAAAGGACTTTATTTTTTGAACAAACCAATAAAATGTGACAGATTGCTCGTTGTTGATTGGTCAGAGAATGCACAGAGTATCGTTTTAGCAAGACCAATGGCTGCTTGTAGAATGACACCATGGAGTTTCGACAGGACCTGTATAATTCTCTGCCTGGTTGGTGACGACAAAGTCCAGAGGGAGCTGGACGGAGCAGCTCTAAATGAGAGGGTTTACATCATCAGGAAATGTCTCAGCTGATGGCAGTTAACAGTTTCCACCTGATATACGGAAAAACTAAATAAGCTGAAAAGCTATAAGTGGATGGATGCTTTTTACGGGCCATGACTCAGTTTCGTTGTTGGATGCTATAATGGAGCAAGGTATGTGTATTTTACTGTAATATGTACGGGAAAGCAGCCTGTAATTAAGCTGGCTCACTTTGGGTAAACTGTAGCCTACTCACACAAAAACAGAACTAAGTAGAACATTACCTCTGCATCCTTCATTGTTTGTGTCGCCTTTACAGGACGTTACATCAGGTAGGCATCACTGTCCCCGCCCACGATAAACCAGGACTATGAAGTAATTGAAAATGAGTCAAACTGAGTAAAGAACTTAGGCTATTGCATATACTATACATCCCTGTCACAATGGATACTATTTACTTTAATTATATGTATGTTACAGATGTTAATATTGCAAATAATAGCATATTTTTAAACATACATAAAAATCCATGCCGATGTACTTAGTGAGGTTAATATTGACCTCACGTTCAGTCTTACACACAAGCAGAGCTCCGTTTGTTTTATCGCTGTGACGTAAGTGCCTCTAAACCCACTCCTCATGTGAAGTTTGATAAACAAGGACACATTATTTAGTGTTGTGTGAACTCCCCATGGAGCGACTGCAGGACTTTAATCATACACCAGTCTATATGCTCAGTATTCCGTTTGTGGCAAAAAAGAAGATTAATGGAAGTTTGTCTAGTTTCCCCACAAAGCACTCTGGGCAACTGCTGTTATAAAAAAAAAAAAAAAAAGGCCTGTTTCTAAAGTTGAGAGCAGAAACATTATGTCTGGACAAATTATTCTGACAGCATGAGTTTTATCACAAATGGATGAAATGAAAGGCAAGAATACTCTTTTTCTAGTTGGAACACGTAGTGAGATTGGCTTGGTTTGAAGGCATTACAGATTTACTGCTGCATCTAAGTAGCTACGTACTATATTTATTTAATCATAGATGAGGCAAAAATCACAAGCAATTGTACTCTTTGTACCAGTCTCAAGCCTGGATAAATTAGTTGGATCAGAAAGGGCATCTGGCATAACAACTTATGCCAAACATGCAAATCAATGCACACTAGGAGGCAGATGATTTGCTGTGGCGACCCCCCCCCCCCCGGTGCCATAAAACACCAGAATACTGTATTATGAGCAGCTCTGTACTCATTTCTAAACAGGGACAGGAGTAGAAGCCAGTTGTACAAAGACTTGTGGAAAAAGTGGGTTTGTTTGAATGTGGTCATTACGGCCAATGTCAACGGGACTTTTGTTAAAATGGAAACAAGATCCCACAGAGGACTGAACAACAACGAGGACTTCAGCATAAACACTGTTAATCAGCTCAGAGAAGTTATTAAATTAGCTCAGTAGCCAGTGCAACCTTGATTAGTTTCTGCATTTGTAAGATGCGCTGTTAGGGTGACCACCTGTCCCTCTTTTGGTTGTACTGCACAGCCATTTAGTCCTCTGTCCCCCCATCCCACTGCTTAAGATAATGTCCCACTTTTTCATTGTTTCCCAGTGGATCTTGTAAAAAGTGAGATTTAAGTTAAGAACAACCAGGTAAGGTCAGTTTTCCTGGTGTAAAATGTAGAATATTTGTGGATCGTCCCATCTTGATAGGTTGAATATATGGTTGGTCTGTAGCTGCCCCTGTGTTTCAGGACAGGCCTCTCCTGGAGCTGAGCTGGGGTTGAAGCTGGAGCTGGATTGTTTTGAGAATATACAGACTGAGAGCTTTGATTTTTTTCTGTTTCACCTTTTTTTGTTTCATTGAATAAAGTCTCAGTAAAGACATTTCGTTGCAAAATGTGTGTGTTTTGGGGTGAAAACAGCACATCACATTTTTTGTAGGTCCTAAACTGAAGCAACTTGTGTCTCATTAAGTTGTTGAGTTAGAATTGTATTAAAACAGTTATTTCTTGAGTTTTGCCACCTTATCCCACCAAATCTCACAACTTTGAGGTGGTCACCCTATGCGCTGCAGATAAACGGCTGTGATAGGCCAGTTCCAAATCAACCCAGACTGTCCTGCTTTCGAAAAGAAAGTAGGAGAGGCTATACTTTGTGTACAGTTAACTGATTTAACAATTAGCATGCTTTAGCAATATGGCAAAAAAAAGAAAACTAAAATAAAAAACAAACAAAAACAAAAAGTGTGAGATTGTTGACATGTTTTTGAGAGGATCAGATTCATGTGTGACATCAACATTACAGTCTGAAACATTTAGAATAATGTGATTATGTTAACAGGGCCATGTTATTTATTGAGTTTGATGAAGGCTGATTTTCTGTATTAGCCATCTTCTCTTAGAAGTTTAGAATTGCTACAAATGAAATTTACTTTTATACATGACACCACCCATACACCGTTTATTGAAATACCAAGGTTGTGTACTGGTGCTGTGGACCGGGCCTTGCTAGGGTCTCTTTACCAAAGCAGACATTTTTTGCAGTGTAAACTTGGAGGTTGTTCTTTTGGACCTGTTTGGCACTGACCAACTGCAGACTTGGCATTGACCTCAGACCCAGGTCAATCATGAATACTGATTTTTACTTGAAAAGATAAAGTTTTTCAAAGTTTATATCTGAAATGTCTGTCAACAGCAAATCAAGTCAGAATCAGTGGCTGAGATGGTGCTTTGTAGACCAAGGCTAAAGAATAAAAAGGTGTTAATGGTGGTGTTTATATGGAGCAGATCCAGGTAATACAGATTTTTTACCAAGCTTATTGCTGTATTATTGTCAAATGGTCTTCATGTCTCTATACCTGGGGTTTCCAACCTGCAGCTCGGGAGCTACCAGTAGCTCTCAGCAACTTTCCAAGTAGCTCCCCAAAGGCTTTATGGTTCCTACATAAACTTGTTTTGCTAAATTTGATTTATCACTTGGCAAACCCACTGTTGAATGTATTCAATCAGATTTAAAGGTGCACAGCCCCTTTGTGTACTAAAGTATTAGGCTACTATTTGCCAATTAGTTGTCAGTCAAACAGTTGCTTGATGAGTCAGTAGTGATATTAGCTCAACTACAGTATTTTCAAATTAGGCAACAAGAATATGCTTTCACAAATATAGTGATAAATCTGTGACTGCACACCGACACAAAATGCTCATGCACTGAACTAAATGTTTTTTGTTCTTAAAACTTGAGTGTACGCTAACATTTTGTAAATGTTCAGGTAAATGTTATGGGAAAACAAAATACACTTTCTTTGGGTTGTCAGTGTCAGCTCTGTGACTAACTGCCCACTGTCCCACTGGAATAGGCTCCACTAACATAATACATGTTAGAAAGAATAAGTAGCTCTCTGCCATTTTTGATTTGTAAAAGTAGCTCTTAGGGGACAAAAGGTTGGAGACCCCTGCTCTATACCATACTATGTATTACTGAAATGGCAATAGACTTAGCAGGTGTAAATCTTGGTATTCATTATGACTCTTCTTGTGTTGTAGGCAGGGCTTAATTTGAGCCGGATCTTGCCGGAACAGGATCCGGAAACTCCCTTATTTTGACGCTGTCTGATCCGGCAACTGTTTGCTTGGATCCGCTAACTCAGGCACAACTCAGAACAAAGTGTTGACTACATTTCACTCTTTTGACCTCCTAAACCTGTGTTGAAGGTCAGAGGTGTAATTACACAGAAGTGCAGTGTTTTAAACATAAAAGCCACACTTCATTTCCACGTGAGCGCTTCAACACAGACTGTGCCCGCGCTGTAATTTGTGTCTATAGAGTGTACAGGGAATCCAATGGAAAAGACCTTCACGTGAAACTGTGCGTACCTTGAGATGATCCCCGACCCCGCCCAATCCCTGCTGCATCCACAGAGGTGCACAGAGACATAGTAGGCTGTGTTTTTACAAACGCGAGTGGAGCCACAGCTGACTGCTGCTCTTTAAGTCAAAAGTGATGTTTGCTTACAGCCAGAAGACAGTAAATCTGCTGAGGTTTGTCCTGACTTTGGTTACGTGGAGGGGACCTACGTGATGCGCTTTGGATGTGCCGCGTTATTTCCCCACTGTGCCCGAGAGTGCACGGGACATGGCAGTGCCACGTCAGTTTGTTCTTTTACTCAAATGCATATGGAAGCTCGAGCTAACGCTGATCATGGGTCACAGGATGAGACCCAGGGCCAGGTAAACACCAGCGTCACTGTTACATAGCCATAGTTACGCAGGGAAACCTTACGCCACGATGTGCGCTTTTTATTCCCTGTGCACACGGGACATAGATCCACAGCAGTTTGTTCTTTTTTGTTTGTTCAGAAGCATCTGTAAGCTCGAGCTAACGTGCTGAGGCTCACAGAGCCTGGAGCCATGAAACACCATTACGCAGAGAAGACTGCGCGCTCCACGGCAGTCACTAAAAAGAAGCAAAAGCAAAAGGAGAGACATAGGCTGAAACTTACTGCTGCTGTGTGCTCCCTTTCCTAGTCTAGACTTTGTTTACAGACCATAGCTGCATGAGTCTGTGTTCTTGCTTCAGACTGGTGGCCACACACAGTAGGTCTATGACAGAGCGAGTCTACAAAAGTGCAGTAATTATGCGTAGCAGCTGATTTCTCGATCAGCTGAGCAATCACACAAACTGACACTGACACATTACACTGAAGTGAAATGCTGTAATGTGTAATAATGTTAACAAATATGTTAAAATATAATTTAAAACTCAGTATAAATGAGCAGTTGCTTGGTATTTTGGGATGTGTGTGCGCCTAAGCATTGTGTTGTGTTTACGTTCTAGTATCAGTGTTGGCCTTGTGGACTCCAGTGTCAAAGCGCAATTTTTGTTCCGGCATCGTTTTATTTACAAATTAAGCCCTGGTTGTAGGTCCCCTTCCAGATCCACATGTAATGTCAGAGACATGAAGTATATTCAACCTCAGTTGGGCCCTAGACAGGGGGCATTTCCCAATTGCCATGATCCTTCCTCCTGAGGCTGCTTTGATGCCTTCCTCTGAAGTTGGTCCCCCTGAAGCAAAGCTGAGTGTCCTGCTAATACCACATGTGAGTGCTTTTGGAACGTGCTCAAGAGTGTGTTCATGTGATCAAATATTGTACATTAAAAACATGGCTCTATAATAATAATAATAAAAAAAAAAAAAAAACAGTGGAAAGTGTTGAGAAAGCAGAACATGTTTTTGTGTCCTGATGCCTTTACATTTTGGTCTGATGAAAATAAAGATCTTACAAAAATACTTTAAAAAAATGTCATTAAAAAAACAAAACAAATCCTGTATCATAGTTCAGTGTATCCTTATAACCAAATGTACATCAACATAATGATATAAAGAGAGCAAAATAAGTTAAAATGAAAAAATCAGACACTAAACCAAAACTATTACTATTGCTGAAGTGGTAATATATTGGATTTTCATTGAATTGTATCATATTTAAGTTTGTCTTAATTGTTAAATAAAGTTTGCAAAAAATTTAAGTAATTGCAGCATTTTGCAAACTGACTTTTGGATAATGTTCTTTGACTCACCATATTGCTCTTTTCACCAGCATTAACCCCTGATTTCCACTGCAAGCGTGAGTGCAGCGCCACTGACCGATGGCACTGACCCTCGCCCACTGAAGTGTTTTGTAACGGCAGCACCGCAGAGCTCTGAGCAGCTGGGGGAATGGCAGGACTGCGTGATAAAAGCCAAAACAATCTTTATTCACAAGAAGAAGGACAGAAAACACCAGTTTAACTTGAGATCACTTTGTTGTTGTTGTTGTCATTTACATCACTTCACAGACTTTTCCTCTACCACAGGTGAGTTCACAGACTTTAAAAAAGTAGTGTTTTTGCAGAGTCGTAGTACGTGTAAATATAATACATTTGTAATGAGAAATATACATACATAATGTATTTTAGCAATTTATATATATATGCAAAATATATATATTTTATACAAATTCAGTTACTCTGTGTACAGTGTAGGTTTATATTTTATAAATGTGGATGTGGTACTCGCTCAGTATCTGGATTGGTGGGATCTGATCTGTGTAGATTGATGTGATCTGGTAGCGCTGTTATAGGAAAATAAAACTGCTGAATTTTACACTAAGGAAGTGTTTGTACGACACACTGGATATAAACACTGTGATACTGACACTGGATTACTGTCATGTAAACCATATACACAAGAACACAAGAGTTTTATTTTAAACACCTAATGCAGATGAAATAACTCCATTAAACTGCATTAAAACATTCTAAAATAAAACTGACATACAACATATAATAATAATAAAGATCAATAAAAATAATGTTTCAAAAAGTATATTGTAACTACTCTTATTGTGGTGACAGTATTTTTATTATTTTTTATTTTTTTGTAATATTAACAAAAATACTTTTATTATATTATTATATTATTTTATTTATTTAATTTAAGACCTGGATGAACAAAATGTATGAATGTGTCACTGTGACTGTGTTTGGTGGTGGTCAGAGGGGCTGTAGGCACAGAATGGCAGCCACGCTTCTGTCAGTCTGCCCCAGGGCAGCTGTGGCTACAGAAGTAGCTCACCACCACTGAGTGTAACTGAGGAGTGAATGAATAATGCACCAAATTGTAAAGCGACTCTGAGTGACTAGAAAAACACTATATAAGACTAAAACATTCAAATTTAATACCTATCCATAAGATTTAATACTTTAATGGCCTTAATTTTGACCACATCAAATGTAATACCTTTTTAATACTTTTAAGACCTTGGCGCAACCCTGTACTGTTATGAATTAATATTTTCAGTGGGTTAAGCCTATTTTTTTTTGTGTTGCACACCCTTTGGGCTTTTTGTCATACCATGAGTACCCCGTCATTTGTTTACTTGTTAATTTTTTAAAAAGTGGTTATTTTTAATCCAATTCAATTCAGTTCAATTTGATTTGTATAGCCCAGTATCATAACAAAAGTCGCTTCACAACAGTTGATCAAACATAAACACACAATCAGACTTAAAACACAATCAACACAAACAATAACTACACTAAACTAAACAGACCCAGGACACTCCTGTCCTTAGACCCTCCTTCTCAGTAAGGAAAAACAAGGTGGAAAGTGAATGAATATCCAAAACATGGAAAAGATAACAAAGTTTATTGTTTAAATAAAAGTAAACAAGACCAGGCGACAGTGACACACATGTGCCCTCACACCCAGAGACGTGCTGCTTCCTGCCATATGTTTGCACAGAAATACACAATAAAAACATCTCCAGTGACAAATACGTCTCAAGACTCTGGGTCAGACTCTAACATTATAAATAACTTAACAGACTTTTATTCATCAGCCTCTGTACTGGCCTCTGAGCGCTGGTGATCACCCAGGGCTTTTACTTTGAAAAGCTCAAAAACTGTTTCCCCTTGATTAGGCCGCCTCGGGTTTGCTGTTTGCTGCTGTTTGATTATGCATGCGATTTTGGCTTTTGTTCTCTTGTTTTCATTTAGCAGAGCTTTTATGTGTGAGTAGGCTGAAATGAGTTGACCGCCTTTAGAACACGAGGGAGCTCTCTGAGGTGGTCTTATGTTTACAAGGAAAAGTCAAAAGGACTGTTTGACTTTGAGCTGGGCCTCAGAGAATAATGTGGACAAGCTGGACATTATATTGGTATGACTTTACTTTCCATTCAGATTTAAATGTAAAAGTCCGTAAATGAAAAAAGTCTCATTATTTTAGGCACTTAGTTAAATAATTTGTGCTTTATTGTCCAACAACAAATTTAAAAAATTACATATCCAACAGTTATTCCTAGAGGTCTGAATTTTTCTTAGTTGAGAAACAAGTAAGTTGATTACAAGACAAAGATTGTGGTGATTTCCAAATGCCAGCTCTAAAGTATGTAATTGGTATGCCCTTATTAAAATATATATTTTAATAACAAAAAAACAAAAAAAAAAGGACCAACATTTTATATGCGCTGCAGCTTAGGTTGTGTTTACATTCATGCATTTTTATTTCAGAAACTAGAAGGTCTAAGCTGTTTTCAGTGGGTCACGGGCCTTTGCCAGGGCAAAAAAAAGAAAGCTGAATTTTTAAAAATAAATCATCAATTTACACTCCTTAACAGTAGATGGCAGTGTGGGACATATAGAACAGAATAATATAAAAGAAACTCAACCAGGGCAAAAAATCCAGTTCTATAATGTTACTGTTATGCCTAAGGTTGAGCACTGCTTAATTTTCCAAATTTTTTTATTTTTTATTTTCCTGATTATTGTTTTTGTTCTACTCCATATCTTTTTTATTTGGGTCGTGGCTTGTCTTTATAGAGTGATAGTGGGTCCCGAAGTCAGATCAGTTGAGAACCACTGGTCTAAGCTTTCAAATGATTGATCTGGGCTTAGGGTGAGATTTATTTATTTTTTTTGCGAGGGGGCTATACACAATAAACAATATGGCTCTATAGTGCATGATCATTAAATAATAAATGCATATATCCTAAGCAAATTAATCTAACCAGACTGAAACATAACCAAATATATTTGGTAACACAACAATTAGTAATATGTTTTAAAATGCTTTATTTATTTTTTTGGTCCCAAATAATAATCATGTCTTTGCGATGGTTTTCTGTTCACCTCACGCACACATGATCCACTACAGGGCCAGTTTATCCATCCCATGCTTGAGTGTGATAGAGCCATGCCCCCTGTCCCAGACTACACACTGCCACAGGCCGAACCTGAGCCTGGGACACCTCTGTAGCCCTCCTGTCTTTAGTTTGTTTAGGTTTAGTGCATTGGCTGTTTAAACCGAACAGACCCGGGACACTCTCTGCTCGCTGCTGAGTCACGTGACAGTGCGGCGACAGAGCGAGGCAGAGAGGTGGACTTTCTTAGGTGACTCTTGATCTGATGAGTCAAAATAAGTCGCCCCAAACATGAGAAATCTTTCATCTTTGCATTTGTGATTATGGAAAGACGTTGTCACTCGCCGAGCTGGGCAGGTTACTATTTGCATCTCTTCTAATAATGAATTATACCCAATAAAAACAATAATATAATAATTTCCAGCTCGATTGGTTTTGCTCTAGAACAGGGGTCTTGCCAAAAATACAAAATTTAAATCTGTTACGAACCGCAACTAATTTTAATGCTTAGCCTATAACTGAAACATAACCTATAGATGGTCAGTAATTAATGCAAATTAACTAAGCACTGTGTTGTACTGATTTCCTTTTCATATATTTATTTACTCTAGTGGTGGGGGGCAGTTGAAAAAAATCGAATTAATCACAGGCTTTGTAATTAATTAATCACATTTTTATCAATATAAATATGTATAAGTCAGAAATATATGAATGTACTAACAGGACAATATTCAGCATTTGTGCATCAACCTCTGCTTCTGAGTACATGTAGTAACACAGGAATGCAACCCTCTTTCTCCTCCTCTGTGCTCTCCATGTGACCTCTGCAGACTTCTCTCAATGGTGCCTGCTTTTCTTACAACACTGCTCCTGTGTCCTCTGAGTGTGTGTGTGTGTGTGTGTGTGAATGCATCAGCTGTGAGAATGATCGGAGATACAACGGGCAGCCCTTTGATGAAGCGTGTTTAAGTGAAAGAAAATGAGTGAAGCTGTGTGCTGGAAGTGCAGGTGCTGCCCAGCCTTGGAGGAAACGCTGCATTTACCTGTAGTGCACTTGTATAGCCGCATATATCTAACTATTCAAAGCTGAAATCCACTCACATTTGGTGTTCGGGCCGGTGTGGATGTTCAGCCCTGGGTACTGTGCGCCAGAAACTAGGGCCGTGGCTACTCGTACCCAGATATTTTTATTAGCGCATATACTTTAATGAGTTTTTATGTCACAAAACAGATATTTTTAAAAACTCTTTCTAAAGTGGAGACTTTTTTACGAAATGGTAACGCAGCTGCATTAGTTTGGAGCAGCCCTACTACTAGGCCTATGTATTTAAAAGTAAACTCTGCTATAAATTATTATTTTCTACACGTGTGGAGGAAGCTCCTGTACTTAGCTTGAGCTGGGCTTGTGGAGCCCTGTTCATGTCTTAGATTAGTTTAGACATGTGCCTAAATCACAAACTGCACGGCATGTAAATAGAAAGCTGGTTTTGTAGTCAACCTGCGCGAGGGTTGTGGGCATGTTTTGTCAGTGTTACAATTGTAGGATCGGATGCAGCAGTCGGTGCACGGGCGTCTGGGTCAGATGCATGCTAAATCAGTGCTATTGGGGGGTTTGAGTCCGGACTCGAAACTCCTTTGTACGTGACAGAACAGGGACAGAACCTCAGGACACTCTTAGGACAGTGATTTTCTCCTCAAATTTACAGAAAATACAGGGAATCGTGGTCATTTTCTTCTAAAAAAGTAACAGATAACAGTAATAGCTGTAATGTGGAATTGTTGTGTTGTTAAGGCATATTAAGTAGGGTGACCAGATGTCCTCCTTTCCCCAGACATGTCCTCTTTTTGAGACATTAAAAAACATCCAGCTGGTATTTCTAAATCACCCCAAAATGTCTGAGATTTTAAGTCTACCTCAGTCAAACAGCACTGTTGTACACCCAGTGTGTTCTCCCCAGAATGCAATGTGCCACTTCTTTCCAGCTTTTTGCAACTTTATCACTTTGTGCCCAGCACACTCTCCCCCTTCATCCTAACCCTAAATCACACATTTTTATAGAAACACTACAAAATGCTGCTCGTCTCCTTTCAACTCTCTCTTGCGGCGCGTTGCATACTTCTCGTGCGTACATGAGAGAAGCCAACTCCAGTTTAACTCGAACAGAAAGTGGTCTGAACTAACGCCACATTGTGTCCCAGCAGAGGGCAGGGATGTGGGCTGTAGTCTGCTCAGTAAAACTCAGTAAAGCAGCAGTATTTGTTAGAGCTGGCCCATGGCATAGGTGATAAAAGCAAATGCTAAGGGCACAGAGTGACAGGAGGGCGCCTGCCACTGCTCCATGCTTCAGTGCACAGTAATAGCCATCAATGAAAACAGGAATGAGACCAAAACAATCTTTATCAACAAGAGGAAAGACAGAAAACAGTTTAACTTGAGATCGCTTTGTTGTTGTTGTCATTGGCATCACTTCAGACTTTTCCTCTACAACAGGTGAGTTCATTGAGTTTGAAAAAGTTTTGTTTTTGCAGAGTTGAATTGGCTGTGTATATAAAACATTTTATTGAGAAATACACATAATAACATATTTAAACAAACACATATGCAAATATTTAGCTTATTATAAAAATGTGATACTCCCTATACTCCTTGTACAGTTTTAGTTTCTACTTTGAAAATCTGGATGTTGCACTTGTTCAGTCTCCAGTTTGGTGCGATCTGATCTGTGTAGATTGACGAGAACTGGGAGCACCGTCACAGGAAAATAGTACTGAAGTGTATCTCATTTTGCAGGGCTCTGGCAGTGCTCCTCCTGTTCCTCCTTGCACAAAGGAGGAGGTAGTGGTCCTGCTGCTGGGTTGTTGCCCTCCTACGGCCTCCTCCACGTCTCCTGATGTACTGGCCTGTCTCCTGGTAGCGCCTCCATGCTCTGGACACTACGCTGACAGACACAGCAAACCTTCTTGCCACAGCTCATATTGATGTGTCATCCTTTCCTGGTTAAATAAAGGTCAAATAAATAAAAATAAAAATCCTGGAGGGACTGCTAAATGCTTTTATAAACTTTAATGGTGCCTATCTCTGTGATTCCTGAATCAACGCAAAATAAAAACACACACAAAGCTTGTGGCCTTATCTATCATATGATTTAGTTGCAGGTCTCTATGTCACGCCGTTTGTTTTACAACAGTTGCGCAAGACGTAATGTCAATCACTCATGCAAGCGTCATTATGGACCTATGTAGCTCGTCGTGCAGGACCACTCAGGGGAAGCCGGTGGGCCACGGCCCCTGTTGGTCACACCTTGGCCACCCCAGGCCACCACGTGGCTACGCCACAGACAGGAGAACAGAGGGTTAATGGTAAGAATGGAAAAGGCTTCTGCATGAGCTGTGCTTCCTCAGTGAAGCTAACCACTTCCCGAGCAGACACGGGGCTTACGCGTTACTCAGAGGAGGAGCTGTAGACTCAAATGACGATCCACTCACCTGGTGACCCAATAACTACGTGAGGTTTTTCTCTGCCCTCTCTCCTCGCCTGCAGGTTCGTGTGTGACACAGTCGCTCTGTAGAGTCAGTGCTGCGGGGAGCCTCCTTAGCTCATCTCTCAAACCACAAAGGTGAACATGTGGGTTTTTCTAAAGCTACCACGTTACACGCGCTGCAAGGACGTTATCACTCGTGCCTGGATCAGGTTTTAGTTCGAGCAGAGCCTTAACTATATTTCAACTTATTTTTAAAATCAAAATTTGTTTGGACATGTCATTTTTTCAGGTGTTATTACTGTATAACATTAGCAACTCTTTGCTAACATTATATCAATCTGGCTTTTGCCAGGTTACTCATGTTAGGCATCATCATAATTTTATCAAATGTTTCTGGTATGTTCCAATTCAGTTCTTAAAATTGTGTAAACAGAGGCCATATTTATAAAACTGACCAATCAATTTTCATAGCTAGAATTATTGTGAACAACAGTGTTCAACAGTATCAGTGCTGTGGTAGTAACTCAAGCTTATGTAAGTTAGGTTAAAAAAGATTTTTAATAAAGCCACAGACAGCTTACAGACAACAGATTATTCACTGTGTGTTAGACCTTAACCATAAACAGACTATAGATCAGCCCATTTTGCATTTAATGGACCAAATGTGTAGAGTTCACAGGTTTTTTCTGTTTTACAGGAGAGTTTTTGAGAACTATATAAAAACCATACACTAAGCGACCATGCAGTGCATGCCTTTTCACTTGCAAAGAAAGTGAATGCACAATGATGTCTATTACAACTACAATAATCTGGCCAATCAGTAATTTTTATCAAATGTAAAACCCATATTTACAGAGTAGCGGTGGAAATGACATGGGGGAAAAAATGTAATTGATTACAGGATTTGAAATTAATTAATCATGATGAATTGCATTTTTATAAAAAATCAATATGTATATGTCAGAAATAACATATAGGAGCTTATTGGTATGTTTAGGAATATTTTAACTTCCTCTGTGCTCCGCCTGTGACCTCCTCTTGGACCTGTCCTCTCTCTCTCTCCTTCGCATCTGAACCCAACAGTCTGCTGTTTCCTGTGTGCGTGTATTCCTTGTGTAAAATGTTGAATAAATATTCATGGGTGTCCTCTCTTTATAGGCTGAATTTATGGTTGGTGTTTCAGGAAAGGCCTCAGTTCCACCTTTTTTTAAATTCTAATGTTTGGTGCTGGTGCACCTTTTTTGCCTATTTTTAGTTATTTTTCCCTGTTTTGCTTATTTGAACTTGGTATGTTTGGAGCATTTTGATATTTTTTGTTTTTTATTGAGTCGGGGATGTTTGTTTTTCCTTGCGGCTCAAGAGCCTATATATAGGTCACCTGTGCACTGCCCCGCTCTCTCTCACTCTGGCTCTCACTCTCCAGCTCTCTCCTCGTGCACGCTCGCACTCATGAGCTCCGGCGGTTCCACCTGCCATGCTGTGGCACCTTTTTTTAGCTTTAGCTTATGTTTGACCTGGGGAGAACATCTGTCCTGTTTTTGCTTTTCTTTTGTTTAGGGCTTAGTTTCGGGTTGTTTTGTGTTAGGGTAGGGGTAGCAGAGCGGTGGCAGGACTACGGCCCCATAGGGGTTGGCTTGTCCACCATGCTGTCCTTATGTTTTGTTGGGCCGGCTTCCCAGTGTCCACCTTTCCTTTGTTACTTTGGGCACAGGGTTTTGTTTGAGGGGTTTTGTTTAAATTAAGAACTACAGAAATACAAAACAACAAAAAACAAAAGAAACAGTAAAATAAATAAAACACTTGTTGACTGGTAACCCTTTTGACTCCTGTGTCCTTATTAAATATGTTTCACCTTCAGCTCATGACATCCAATGAGTCTCAGTAAAGACATTGCTTTGTAAAATGTGTGTTTTTGGGATTAAAAACAGCACATAGCAACCTGTATCTCAGTAAGTGGGTAAGATACATTTGTATCAAAAGATCTATTTCTGGAGTCTGTCCCACCTTGTTCCGCCAAATCACACAACTTCCCACATCTCACTTTTAGAACTTTTTTAAGGTGGTCACCCTATCAATGACTGATAACAAAGGAAGCACTCACTTAGCTCTTCAAACCATTTTTTGTCCTTTTATTGTCCAGTAATGGGACTACCTGCTTTGCAGTGATGATGCCATATATGGCAGCAAGAAGGTGGAGCTCTCAGTCATTGTGATGCTCATTAACATACTTTCCTGGAGCACGTTTTATGGTTTGATTTATCTTCACGTCCTATATGAATGATGTGCATTGTTTTAATGAAATTAAAACAAGACTGAAAAGTGTAAGGTCTTTCATATCAAAACCCTGGCAATACCTGTCCATTGGTTTATTGTGGTATGTGCTTGATACCACATGTTGGATGTTTAACAGACGTTACTCTTCAGCTACAGGTCTTCAAACCACTGAAGTTTTTGCAACAATAACAGATGGAAATAGGAAACCAGCACAGACATTTCACCTGGTTCACAAAAGTTTTTGCCTTGGTCAGTGATTTTTTTTTTTTACCAAACTAAATGTATACAGCTTGGATGTGATGGTTGAGGAACCCTCTACAGCTGTCTTAGTGCTCAGCACTAACCCATTTGATGTATAAATGGGTCATTGTTTGGATGTGGTTGTGACCCTGTGCTTCTGGTGTGGGCCAATGAGGTCCATCCCAAGAACCTCCCATGGTTCCTTTACCTGCAAAGTATAAAATTAACACAGGTACCATTGCCATATATGTATAGTGCAAGTCTGTGGTGTAAGGTGGTAATGAGGGGCCCCAGTGCAAGTTTTTATTATGGGCCCTAAAGTTATGAAGCACATTCAGGAAGTCTATATGTCCACATATCATACTTTTACGTCATAAAAGGTTCACTGTAATTTCTGAAATTCTATTAATCATTTCTTTTAAATATCCAAACATGTCAGCACATAAAAATATTTATTATTGTTCACTAAACCTTTTAAGCTTTAAGTACATGTTGTGAAGAAATATGTCCAATAATTTTAATCTTTTTTTAATCACACAAAAATGTTGTTCTTCAATGGAGTCACATCTGCTGTGTAATTTATTGCCCAGACTGAACATAAACCACCAAGTCTGCCACGCTAGGGTTAATGCTGTATCCAAAAACCTTCACCTTACATGAATGTAAAACAGGTGCCATTACTTTTTATAAACATTACATATACTGCATGGCCTGTTGTGCAGCACTCTTTAAAATCTTCTATTAACAAACTTAGGCAGATTTGATTAGTTGTACATTACCCAGTCATCAACATCCTTTTTTTGTTGTTGTTGTGGGCCAGTAGAAGCCTGCAAGCAGCACTGTCTGTGGTGACTCTCCTCCCATTGTGGTTTCCAGTACCAAGTTTATTGTGGCACTCTTTCTCTGAAATTATCATCAGACGCAGGAATTGTTGATTGGGGCCTGTGTGGAAGAGTCTGTTGTCTGTTGTGAAAAAAAGAAATGGTGGAGAAAACTTACTTGTTATTGGAACACAGGGTAATGCTCATGAATATTGCTGTTGTTTAGTAATCTGCAGTACAAGTGTAAAAGAGTTCAAATATAAACATAATTATATAACAATTGTCCAGGTATGAAAACTCTATTCAGATAAGATTTTATTTGTCACATGCACATGTATACACAATAAAATGTACAGTAAAAACACTCACATTCATATACAGCACATAAGATTGAAATAAAAATATAATTATATATCTTAAGTATAAAACATAAAATGTCGACTTAAAGGTGCTTCTTGATATAAAATGTTTATCTTATATGTGAAAAGGATATGAAAAAAAAAACTATAATAGATAAAGTAAAACTTTGTTAATTAAAGTTAAATTGCCTTGACTTTTGTTTTACCTTTAACTATTGTGGAGACATCGGTTTGATTTTTATTTTATTTTTTTTTAACCCTGGAAAGAAAACAAACAAAGAAACACTTCCAAATGTTTCCATTCTCTGATCAATAACTGTGGATAAATGGAAATAGAAATGGACATTTTGCTCTGTCTTTGGTGTAATCATTGCACATGCTCAGAGCAGGGTGGTATTGCTCAAATGGACTCACCATACAAATGGATTTGAGGGACAAATGGGGCAATGACAGGTATGTACAATACATTTCAAGATTTTAAAATGTATAAACAATAACCATATAACTTGCTGTTTTGTTTTATTTGACATTCCCTTCATAAAATTAGCTTAACTATATTTTTTAATAAGAAATGATTTAATTGTTGACTTTCTTTTTGTTTTGCCAATGCTAACTCTAACTCCAAAATAATAATTATTAGGCTCAAACTGACATATTAACAAATGTTTACTTCCATTGTTCAGTGGCACAAATGAAAATGTCAGGGAGGAAGAAGAGAGAGGAGGTCAAGATGCAACAGGAGAACAGGCAAAGGCAAAAGACAAAATTGAACCATTGGAGTGGAATTCTTAAAGGGGCAGGTGGATGCAGGAAAGACTCTTGAGCTTCATTTGATAGCATGCACTTGAAATGTTCTCAAAGGCACCCTCCAGTGTAGGGTCAAGCACCAGGTACAGGGTTACCAGCATACTTCAGGCTGTAAACCAGTTTTGTCAAAAGAGACCATTTCCAAGAGAGGTTTCATTCTCAGGAGAGAAAATATCTAGGCACTTGCCCATTATGCAGAGGCAAACAAATTGCTTGGATTTTATACTGAAACAAAAGGTTGAGTATGACTGGTTTCAGAATTTTATGATGCAATCCGGAACACAGACGATGGAAACCCTTCTGCAGCAGAGCATCAAGGCTAAACCCCACAATAATGAAGTGGTTTCAACAGTACAAAGACCTTCATTCTTACTGTACTGGGAGTCAAGGATGTGCCTTCTCACATCTGGAATTGTGATGATGTTGGAATGCTAGACCATTTTCTCTCATCTAAAGTCATTTCAGAGGTAGTGAGTGCCTGCTACGAGCTCACGTCAGGTGAAAAAGGGGAGACTACAACAACCTTGACTTGTTTTAAACTTGTGGGGGACTATGATCTTCGCTTGGTGATTTTCAAAGCCAAGAGGTTAGAGGCTGAAGGCTTTATGTTACCCCTGACACAGTGGTCAATAACGGCTTAATGGGCTAAGCAGCCATGTATTCAACACTGAGTTCCTGACAAGGGCGTAGGTTTGTGTATGGACCATAGGGACATGTCCCTACCAAAATTTTGGGAAGACCAAATGGTCTCTACCAATATCAACAATATGACCTGCCTGCTACTAACATGTGTTGATGTTACAATACACTACTGTGACAGTGCTGTCGCTTGCACCTGTCTTCCATGTTGACTCTGTTCCCCTCAAAACAGCAGCATAACTGTTGGCAGTGGAGCTAAACTCCACTGCCATTGGCTTTTCTATCCCATAGCCCTTCTCCCATCTCTGATTGGCTGTCTTTTTTTCTTGCATGCATGTGTGTTGTGAATGTGCCTAAAGAGCGCGAGATTCAGACGTAATCACTACCGACAGAAAACAAGTCACAAACGAATGAATCATGATCAATAAGGTTTTGAAATAAACTTGGGACACAAACATCAGTGAAGTTTGAGTGTTACAGGAGTGCTGCAAGAAGGATGAGAGACATATCTTGACTTGATGTAAGAGAAATGTAAGTGACTCTACTCAAGTGACCATCAGAAGTAAGCTAATAACCTGCTGTGACAAGTTACTGACAAACATTTTACCCCGTTAATAAAACTGAATATTTTGTGTCATGTAGCACAGGAGGAAAGGCAGAGAGCTGGACAAGCAAAGAATATAATCATGAATACATTAAAGACAACCTACAGCTTGAAGAATCAAACAGTATTTTACAGCCCTTTTGTCATTGCTTTCATTTTTTAAGGAGTTTCTGAAGCCGGTATACTTCAGATTTGTGTATGATAAATGCTGCTTCAGGACATAATTACTGTTGCATATCACAACAGTGCTGTTACCATTCGTGGCACTGGTTAACATTTAGCAACATTTCCTTGTATTCATTAAGGTAATTTGATTCATTTTGGAATAAGACAATAAATAAAATGTTACAAGTACCTTCTCAGCCATCACACAATATCTATTCACTCATCCACTCGCTGGCAAAGCTGTTTTTGCATTTTGGATGTTTTTGTTTTGATAAGGGTGGAGTTTGTAGTAAAAGAATGGCAAAGAGAGGCGTCTATATTTGCACTGTTTTGATTCTTTTTTGGAGTAAACTGTGATTTCACACTTGACTTAGGGCCAAAGACTTGCATACATCTCTTTTAAACTCACTGTCTTAGTTTTTGTGCTTTGTGGACAATGCCACCCAAAAAGATAAAAGATATAAGGAGCTATTTTAACATTTTAAGTACGTAGTTTCACAGGGTGATATAAAAAATACCATTTAATGTTTACTTCAATGTTTAATATGCTCATGAAGGGTCATTATATGATTATAGAGAACTCAGATATCCAGTTAGGATGATGTAGGGCAGGGAGAAGTGGCTGGACCTTCAGCGCTTCAAGTGAGGTCTGAACGATGTAGATTAGGATTAAAGGATCAGCATTAAGAAATCAGAGTTAGTCATTTTGAATAGCTGGAAAGTTGAGGTTTTTATTTTTGAGTGCAACTGCTGTTTTTGACTTTCAAATGTTAATTGTACACTTTACTCTAAAATAAAGTGTTCACTTGAACTCATATGCATTGTGCTATCCACATATGTATGATAGTGTGTTGGGGGTGGAGGGTGTAGTGTAGTGTCCCTACCAAAACTGACTCCAAACCTACACCCTTGGTTCCTGAGGCCAATGCAAGATCACAGTGTGCATATAATGTGTTATGCACCTCACACTGTCTCCAACCAGCAGACAAGTCCCTCTACAAGTCACTGGAATAAGAAGGATCTAGATTTATGTGAGAGAGAGAGAAGGTTCCTGAAGAGATTTTGTTCCGTTGTTTGGGAGAACATGGAGGACAGCTTCAGTCCAAACTGCCAAAGCTTCAAGGGGAATGTTCCCAGTAAATCCCACAGTCATTCCCAAATGTGTGTGAGCCACGTCTCACAAGTGAAGCCATTGGAGGCTGAGGAAAGCACACAACCTCAATTGCCTGATTCCACTAATTGGTGAATATAGGCAAAATGGGACACTTTTTGAAAATGTAGCCATAA
This sequence comes from Bostrychus sinensis, assembly GCA_020698575.1. Lineage (NCBI taxonomy): Eukaryota > Metazoa > Chordata > Actinopteri > Gobiiformes > Eleotridae > Bostrychus > Bostrychus sinensis. The sequence goes on from CM036260.1 coordinate 3,719,721, forward strand.
TGTCCACATTTATTCATTCATGTTTCTCAACCAGAATTTAGTTGTCTTATGGGTGGAAGCGTCATCTGCAGTCTGACTTCTTCAGGATAGTATCCCAAGCTGGTCTGGTTGTTTTCACATTCTGCTTTGTGTTTTTTTCCTTATGTGGTAAGTTTTCCGTAATGCTCTCCCTGCTTGTCCAATGTATGTTTTATTGCATGGTAGACGTGATATTTCATAAATGACATTCCATTTGTGACCTGACCAAGTGTCTTTTATCTTTCAGGAGTACTAGTATTTGCTTGAGTTTGTGATATAGTTGTACTGGTGTATTAATATAATCATGGTATTTTTTCTGTTATTCCTTGGGCTTCATACTGTCCTGAAGAAGTCGGACTGCAGATGGCACTGTTCTCCTACCTGGAGTGGTAGGGAAACACATCCAAAATCTATATAAATCACCTGCAAGACATGCCGCTGTAAGGTCACATGACTCTGCAGGGAGCATTCAAAACCTGCCAAGGTATAAAATCACAGCACTGGAAATCTCTATAATAAACTTTGGTGGAAGACCAAATTAACCTTTTTGGAATATAATTGTTATTTATGTGTTTTCATTTTAAAAAACTAACTTTCTTTTAAGTGCCCTGTTTTACCAATTAAAGTTGTGCCACTTTGCCAATAGTGTCTCTAAAAATGTGGTTTGGGGTCAGCAAGTGTTTAAAGGAAGAGTCCTCTATTCTGTGTTTTTTCTTATTTTCTTATTTTTTTCCCCTCCTGTGATGTGAAGTGGAGTTCTTAAGCTATTAAAAGCCCCTTTTTATCCACATTAAATCTATTGAACAACTGCATCATTATGAATTTGCATGGTCTCTTTCAAGAACATAATCTTCCCACACATCTCGCCTGCTTCAGCTTTACACTGACCAATGTGCCGGCTACTTCTGTGGAATGAGAGTTGTATGAGGGAGGCACATAAGTGCTCTCTGGTGGTCTAAAAAATAATTACAACATCCACAATACAAAACACTGTAGAAGCTCTACAAAAAGCACAAGCCAAATCAAAGATACTGTCACACAATGACTGGATCTTGAGTTTCTGGCCAGAAGAGCATACATCATCTGTAATGCCATAAGAAAGGACAGCAAACCAGCAATAACCCTGGATGCATATCTATGTTTCAAGGAACTTTGTCATCAAAGTTTCCAGATCACTTTTGCTTTAGAAGTGTAGGACAAGGTGCAGTGTGAGCTGTACCAAAGTCTGGATCCTTGCATTAAGAAATTCCTGGATGAATTCTGTCAGAGATGAGTTCTATTCCAGAGTGCACTTATATGTTGTGTGGAAGAAAGCAAATAAGCCACAAATGACAATAGATAAAAGTAAGGTAACATTTTTAATTTATCTTTATTGTGTAGCACAGCTGTGTCCAGGCTTTTTCTTTTTTCCCGTAGCTGTTTTTTTTTTAGGAGTTTTTCCTTACCAAGAAGGAGGGTCTAAGGACAGGAGTGTCCTGGGTGTGTTTAGTTTAGTGTAGTTATTGTTTGTGTTGATTGTGTGTTAAATCTGATTGTGTGTTTATGTTTGATCAACTGTTTGTGAAGCCCTTTGAGGCGACTTTTGTTGTGATATTGGGCTATACAAATAAAACTGAATTCAATTGAATTATGACATATTATTAGATGACAAGTCATTTGGATATTGTTCCACTGAAGTGTGTCATATCAGAATGACCTGCAGCCCTTTTTTATTATTTGACTAAAGGGACTATATTGTGCAAAGTCCATTTTTTTTCTAGAATCTAGAAGAATTAGAGAGAGAAAAAAAAGCTTTAGACCATTTATTGGATAAATGAATACAGCGCAACAGCGCCCACCCCCTTCTGGAGTCGGAAGAAAATTTCCCATTCATTTTTCCCATAGACTTTTCCAAATGCATATATGTATGTATATATATATATATATATATATATATATATATACGTGTGCTTTTTATATCGCTTTCTTTCACTGCCTCTGTCCGTGCGCGTTCCTGGGAGCTGTGCTTTCTGTGCGTCCTGGGCCCGTGGTGAGAGCGGGGGGCGATCCATGGCCATCCCTGAACTCATGGAGCCACAAGCCGCGAACTCCTACAAACAATTCCTTTGCGGTGTTTTTTTTTTTTTTTTTTTAAGTGTCAGTTCTCGACTCAGAGCGGCAGCCTCACTGCAGACAGGGGACCATGCCCCGCCCCTGACAGGTGACCATTCCCCGCCCCTGTTTGCAGCGCTGAGAGGAGCAGAGGAGAGGCTCAGGTGTCTGCAGTAGATTTAATGCAGAGCACAGTTCAGCAGACACTGTTATCTCAAAACAGTTGGCCAGTTACTACACAGACTTATTAAAGGCTCTCTCACAATATTCAGAAGTTACTTCTGAGATGTATTTTTTTATCTAAGTAAAAACACACTCCTCATCCTCTCTGGACTTTTTTTTTTATTTAAACGCTGCATGTTGTCAGGGAAAATCTACAAAGTTACACATTGTGATTAATCACAGCCCAAGAGTGTGATTAATCTGATTATTTTTTAATCGATTGACAGCACTAATATATATATATATATATATATATATATATATATATATATATATATATATATATATATATATATGTACTTTTTAAAAAAAATTCTATAGTCACATGATATTTTTAAAGATTGTAAAAAAAACTGCTGTTCAAGAGGTGACCAATGTTGGTTTAAAAAGATAAATAAAAGCCTCATATATCCCCTTTGAGAAATATTTACTTGTCTGTTGGGACCAAGAATACACAGTTAAGGTGTAATTTAACAGTCATACAGTAGTTTGTTAGGGATGGGAATAGATAAGACCCAGTATCAATGCCATTGTCGATTGTGTTTATCAGTCTGGTTCTTTGCCAATTCCTGACAAATCTGTGTGGTAGATTATTTACAGTTTAATTTGAGGAAGAAATAAAATACTATAGTAGCTGATTTGTATTTTCATGCATGTGGTAGCCTATAGTCTATGTTTTTTATTCATAAATTATAAATGTGAAATAATTTAAATTTAACACCATTTGTAATGGTAATGTTTACCAAGTGTTGCCATGCTGTGTGGTTCATGCTGTGTTCCTTCTAAATGGCTGCATTTCTCTCCCGTCAATTTGGACCTGGCCTATCACAGCTGTTTATCTGCAGCGCGTCTTACAAAAATGGAAGCTAACCAAGGTAGCGCTGGCTACCAAGCTAATTTAATAACTTCTCTGAGCTGATTAACAGCGTTAAGTGCTTTCCTTCATCACCTGTTGGTTCTGCTGAAGTTCTTGTTGCTGTTCAGTCCTCTGTGTGCTTTTTTTTCATCCAGTTTACATTTTAACAAGTTCAACATTAAAGTCCCGCTGATGTCCCATGTAATGACCACATTCAAACAAATCAACTTTTTCCACAAGTCTTTGTACAACCGGCTTTTGCTGCTGTTCTTGTTCAGAAATAGGTACAGAGCTGCTCAGAATACCCTGAATTTGGTGTTTTATGGCACAACTGGAAAACTGGCATGTTGGTTTGGGTCAGTGGTGCTCTGCCTATGCCCCACCATTCATTTCTCTGATTGGTTACTCTGCCTGCCATTGTTCCGCCTGTAGAAACACAATTGCTTTTTCTCTTGTGAGTACATCAATCAGAGGAAAGAGAACCACATGCACTGCGTGATGTGTGGCTTGTTTTTTAGGCTGCTTAGAGAATAGTTTATTTGTAGGGAAGTGAAAGTAAGCAGCCTCAGAGGAAACCCTGCAGTTCACAGGGGCGGAGGCATACAATTCCAATGGATAGGGAAAATTATGGTTTCAATACCCATCCCTATTAGAGATCAAAAGGACATGCATCTTACAGATAGGGCACATCTTATTCTTAGATAGAAGTCTTATTCTTCATTAAGGCTGGGGTGGGAAGTGTTCTTAACTGTGTGGATCCAAATTGTCCCATGGAGCAGTTTCAGTCTATTGCCACCTCTTAGGTCCTGAAAAATTATTACTATGACCATGTCTCAGAGTGAGTTAGAGGTGCTGACATAAAAACGTGTGTGTGAGTATATTTGGGGCATCCCAGTGGTTTGCCTGGCGGAGCACTTGCCAAACATGGGAATGAACTGGGTTCAAGTCGGGCTTGGATCATTTTCTCATTCCACTATCTCCTCCTGTTTGCTGTCCTACATTGACAGACAACAGTACTCAAAAAAGGATGGATGCATGGTGGCAGAGCAGTTAGCACCCCTGGGGGTTGATACTTAAGCCTGTCGAGGAGTTTGCATGTTGTGCTCTCATCGGCTGCCACAATCACCCTGAATCTTTTGCGGGAATACGTTCTTCTATGGGGTCCATTTCTGTGGGTCATTGACTGTGCTACTACCCTAGCGCAGTCTGTAAACTGAGCAACCAGCTTGTGGTTGGACTGACACAGTGTGTGCCACATACTGCATAAGACTCATGACTGCTCCTTCTTCAGTAATGCACCACAGTCTTATCCTGCCACATTGACTTCACCATCATAATGTAGGTCTGCTCACATACTGCAGACATGGGGAGATTGAGCTGCAAAAGAACATCACTTACTGCCTTTTCAATTGCATGCCCTGGGGTGTCAGACACAGCCCAACAAGGTCCTCACGAGGAACTATGTCACTATCCAGTATTGCAAACACACACTTTACTGTTCAGAACCAGAAATACCCTGAGAATCATCAACAACACCTGCCAGATAACTGAAGAGTACAGTTGTTCTCAATTGGTCTAGCTTCGGGACCCACCATCACCCTATAATGTCAAGCTGTGACCCAAATAAAAATATATTTTAGCTTTTCAAATTAATGAATAAAAGCATTGTGCATTTTGAAGCTGGGACAGAATAATATCAGAACATGACTGCCAACACAAAAAAGGAACAAATTAAGATAAACTGATGCTACAGAGGGAACACACAATAAGCTGCATTTTAATTTAAAACCTTAACTCCTCACTTAGGTTACTTCAGCCTTTTTCACATACTAAATAATGCTTTCATGCACAAATACAAAATAAAAACACTGTTTGTAGCTTCAACTCAATACATAAAAATGTCCTATTAAACAGTCACTTATTCAAGCACTGATCATGGCATCAGTCTTCCAGAAAAATGATTACACTGCACATGAATCCAGCAGAAATTAAATCACTGTCTCATATCTGCTGCTCGTGTAACCATAGCAACCTTAAACAGCTGAGCCAGGGCACACGTTCGCTCTGAAAGCCTGGGCACGCCTCTAGAACGAAGACCGCTGTGTTGTGATCCCAGACTCCGCACCCCTCAACCCGGCCTCAGCTCTGCCGAGGGCCCGCTATTCTCACTGGAGCTTTGGCCGGGTTCTACAGGATTCAGTGGAGGGTGAGCGGCGGGACACAGATGCACAAGGACGCTGCGGGTTTACAGAAATAGCCCCAGACTTAAACTCACCTCCCTAGTCCCTACAGTCTAAAACAGAGAGGAGAGCTGAGCATAAAAGTAATGAAAGAGAGATGACTTTAACTAAAGTGGGGCAGGAAAAAGTGACAGTGATTAGTGCCCACACAGTGTCAAATTTTCAACGGTGTAAGAGCTGCTGTGACCCCCCCCCCCCTTTGTTTTACAGACTACTCACTGTTTAAACAGAAAGCTGTGGCTACTGAGTCCCATACCTTCTACTTCTTGATGTTGTCCTTGTAAAATGTCTGTTTGTGGTTGCAAAGTATGTTACATTTCTCCTCCTGAAGAATTAACTTCTTGTTGTGTGCTGGGTTTATATTACCGGCGTTTTCAGTGAGCCTTTATTTTGAAAGTGTAGCAGAAGTGTATTTATTTATTTATTAATTAAATAAATTGGGTTAACTCATATCTACAGTATGCAGACTAGCTCATTTTGAGCCCAAGCACTTGATAACTGAGCAGAGATAGACTTGGGCTGGTTGGTGGTAAGACGTAGATTTTCCAATTTCTAAAGTTCAGGTTATTGAAGTTACAAAAGCTGCCTCACACCTGTATGCAAATGAAGACTTTTAAGTAGACTTTGCTGCAGTAAAAACACAGGACTCCCTTAATATTTGAACTTTAGGCTTGTTTTATTTATTAGTTAAGCTATTTTATTCTTCTGACAACCAAATTACACTCTGGTACATTTGGAACTGAATAAAGAGGTGTTCAAGACCTTAAAGAAGTCTTGAGATTTAATAGTTGCAAACAGTTGAATATCAGTGACAGTCCAGCATCATGTAGTGAAGTTAACTCAAAACGACACATGAACCTTGCAGGATCTTGTGGAACAGTGTGGAGGCACAGTGTTCATTACAGTGGAAGCACAAGGACACGACTTCTTTTGTGCGAAGAATTTGAATGCTTTTTTGTGATGCTGCCGTGCTGAGCAGAGTGTTTGAACCAGCACAGCCATTCTCCACACACCCACAGGGCTTGTGACTTTAAAGCATCATTTCCACAGTAGAATTCACACACAGTTACAAAAGAATAAGCATTCTCCTAAAAGTGAATCCAGAACTCAGAAGGCACAATACATGTACTAAAGAAAAGCCATTTACTGTTGTCTGCAAATTGACAAAGTTATAAAGGAAGAAAACTGTACATGCAAAAGGAAGTTTGGCCGGGAAGAGAAGTGTTAAAAGTGTTAGTGAAAGCTACAAATTTTCATTACCATTATAACAAAGAAATACAGCACCAGTAAAACCTTTGGACACAAACTGAACACAACCCCAGACCTATATTACAGGCTTAAATTGCTGAAAACACTCAAATAAATACATTATATGGGGCTTTTATTGTAGCAAAAAGATTTCTGTGTGTGTAAATAGATTTGTCTGTATCAAGTTTTGTGAATGCGTATCAAATTTTGTGCATGTGTAATTAGATTTGTGTGAGCCTATTGTGATTTGAGGGCTCGTATTACAATTTGAGCGTGCTTATTATGATTTGTGTGTGCATAATATGATATATGCGTGCGTAAAAGGATTTGTGCGTGTGTATGTGTAAAATGATCTATCTGTAAATGCAAGAGTGCTAAAAGTTCTAAGTCTTACGGAAAAAGTGTGAATTACACACAAATCTTTCTGCTACAGTCCTGCCATGTCAGAGCTGTGTGTTTGTGTTTCCAGCTTTGTGTTTTACCCTGAGTTTAGACTTACAGGCTGTGGATTGGCCATCACATCAATAGATAGGAGTAGTAGGTGGTTTGCTTTGGTTCTGTAGGTATGGAGGAAGATTTTTTACTGTTTTTCTGAGAGCAGAGTTAATTAAAATACAATAAGAAAACAAAAGCCAACAGTGCAGGCACAAAGAACATATTTACATTTAGAAGCTGTTTAGATGTAATATATAACCTAATAAAACATGGTCTTTGGCTCCAAAATAATGCATGATTTGGCCACACAGCTTACTGTGTAAAATCTTACTCCAATTCCTAAAGTGACAAAGCTACAATGCATTCTAGGGCCATGGGTGAACCTTAAATCAGCAGGGAGAAATAAACAATGTACAAATAAAAGTTGGTTTTGGCCGCAATACCGTCTTTTTAATTACACAAAATATGTGAAACTAAAACTAAAAGGGGCTGGTCCCAAATGCTTGAGCGCATCCTCTTCTTTTAAACTTTCCAGTGCCCAGAAAACAAACACAAACTTAATCCATCCAGGACTGAACTCCTTGATTTGATCCAGAACCACAGAAGCTATAGAGTATTCTATCAACTTAAAAACATTCAGAACATGATCCTAAAAACTCACAAGTCTGGTGGACCCCTGAGCAATGTTCCCTCTAATTTTTCATGAGTCTGGGCATACACACAAGCTTCCTGAGCACACTGAGGACCACTGTGAGCAACATCAGACGTGCACGCTGCGGCCAACACACCAGTATCACACTTGTTCCCTCCGAAAACTCACTTGCTACTTTGGCTTCGCTGCATGTTTCTCACTCGAAAAAGAAAAAAACTCACCCAGTTTCACCGCTTGTTCTTCTATTTGCATATACTCCGACAGCCATTCCATCTTAAAAGAACCGCATTTCTTCTTTACTTTGGCTTGGTGAGTGGATGTGTCACTGCCTGTTCGTTTCGCCATGATAAGGGGTTAGCATTCGCGTCTCTTAACTCCGCCGCACTGTTGTTACCTAGCTAACCTGCACGGCGCGTATAGGCAGGGCACAATGCAAGCACTGTCAATGCTATGATTGGCTGCGTAGCGTAAGTGAACCTTATCGTATCATTGGCTGGACACCTGTCACTCACTGAGTTACAATGCAAAATGGTACAGAAAACAATATTATTGGTCTAATTAATTAGATTAGCGCTGCATAGATTTTCTTGTGCGCTGAGAATGTGCGAGAAGTGCGCAATTGTGCAAGCGCGCAGCTTAGAGGGAACATTGCCCCTGAGTGACCCCTTCCTCAGCTGGACTCTCGTTTTCTCCTCTTATCCTCTGCCTTTTGTTCTGCGATGGAAAAAATCTAAGAAACAAAATCAACACTGGCTTGTTGTTAACCAGGATGTGCTTTCTCACGACTCGAGACTGCAGGGACACTGGGTTGGTTCTTCCATTCTTGCAAGGCTGTTATTTTGCCCAGATGGCTCAGGGGTGCAGGCAGCTTTAGTCACCCTGCAACAACTTATTTAGCCATTACACTGACGCCAGAGCTGTTTAATTAAGGTTTAAAAAGTTGCATTGTTCTGTTAAATGTTTTGTCCCAGAGGTGTATCTTGCAGGCAGTAACTTGTGTCTCCAAACTGCCATAACAAATACAAGAGTTTCAGTTCACTTCAACTCTTGTTTTTAGCACTTTTTGTCCATAAGCTCTCTCTAAAATATCTCCAAAATGTGAAGTGTTTTTTAATGGAAAGGCCAAGGTCATATATTTCACAGTGAAGCTTCTTCTCTTCAGAATTCCTGAGTGAATCTGAGTGAGGGGATGGCATTTCCATCCAAAAGGTCAACTCAAAGTGATGTTCTCCAAACAGACTTCTCTGTTACTTATTCAACACGTCAACTCAGGAACTACTTTTCGAAAGAATTTATTTATTATGAAGAAGTTCTTACCAAACAATATGTTTTAGAGTAATGGATCTAATTTATTGATGTACTTTTTCAGTTAGTATTTTTTAGTTTGCAAATATGTAAATTGAAAAGCACTGATTAGAAAACTCCCAGATGCCAGAATGCAATTACATTCAAAGTGAAATTACTATGATATTTTATTATAGTTAACTGCTTGTCCCTGCAGGGCTGCCATATAATAATAATATTTCCCATTTTAAACACTAACTATCAATTTACACTAATACACTAAGACAGTGCTAAATTGTGAATACAAATTGAAAAATAGCATTTGCTATTTGTGGGTGTGTTGCATGTGATTTACCAAGACAAACTGAACAAATAATTGCTGTCAGAAATCTGATATGTAAAAGAGAATTTTGCGTGAGCAAATGACACACTGACAGCAGAAGCAATGCTGCTCAGTCAGCTCAGACTGCATCATTCCCTATAGTACTGCAACACAAAAGTTAATATGAGAGTACAGCTTCATATAAAATAACTACACTGACTGCAGTTGTCTTTGAGGGTTACTTTCATTCCAATGCATTTTACTTTCTTCTATTAACTTTGCGTAGTCCCTCCTTAATAAATGTCTCATATGATTCTGGCTGTGACCATAGTTACATGACTTCAGTTCACCTAAATCTAACAATCAAAAAATATTTTCAATGTCCTCCGCTCATAGATCCATGCAGCACAGCCTCGAGCCACATAGGCCCAGTCTGTCAATCAAACATCGCAGTGAGCATTGTGAGGTAATGGCAAGGGCGTAACTTTGGGTGTAATATTGGGGGTTAAACTCTCCACCTATTGACATTAGTCCTGCACACAGCACAGATTCCGCAGCCTCCTTCACTTTACCTCACACTGGCAATTTAGTCAAATTATCAGCTAACTACACAATACGACTGTTTACCTCCTCTTGGGCAGTACTTTGTTTTCTTTTTCAATGGGGCTGGTGTTGACCAACACTGTAAAACTGTTGACTGGCTCTTTAGTGCTCTTTTCATAATAGCACAGGTTAGAGACAACCAACTATCACTGCTACAACACCAGAGACTGAGCTACACACAGCAAACAGCCAACGCTCAGGAGAGACAGTGGACTGGGCCATACCAAGTATTCTGCACGGGGAGGGGAGGGGGGGTTGAATAAACTAATTACTATTTTGCTGGCAAACGAAATGAATACAGAAAATCGACAAGTTATTCATGAAAGATAATTCATATTTGTATTCATCGCAATGTTGTGATTATTGGGGGGGTTATATTGGCTCAACCCCCCCCCCCCCCCCCCTCGGAAATTATGCGCCTTGGTAATGGGATAACCAAAGTGAGACGCAGCATTTAAAGCAGTGGTGTAGTCTACATTTTTGTAGTGGGGATACTGTGATGATTCCCGCCTCATATATACCCGCGTTAGTGATGCTTAATAACATTTTTTGGGGTTGTGTTTTTTTAGTGTATGGGGCCTACATCTCCTACACAATCTAGTTTTAAGAATCAGAATCAGAAAAACTTTATTTATCCCCATGGGGCAATTCATTTGTAGCTTACCAGCCGTACATTCATCTTTCCATAATAACAAAAGTTGAATAAATAAATCAAGGATACAAAGCCCTGTAGGAGTGCACTGAAATAAAAATGTATATAAAATATACCATGAAAAAAGAGCTTTAAATCCAAAGGTTTTCTGTGGAAAAAAAACGACAACACAAAGATCAGTGAACAGCACTACACCAAGACCCAGGGCCAGTGGAACTATGGATAAATGGTGGTTTTATACTAAACCATGCAGCACTGAGAAGTGCTACAGCAGCCTACTGGGCCTGCTTTGCCTATGGTACAAGTAAAATAAAGATATATACTGTGGTTTATAGTTTATAACTATTATACTACACAAATAATCTTATTTTTGAATCAACTGTAAAACTAATCACTGGACAGTGTTCTGGGACCACTCAGAGTCTCACAATAAAACGCCAAATGCATCTCTCGGTTACTTAAACTCCCCAAACCAGTCAAATAATCTTAATACATACAGTAGTCTAAATTAGGCCTCTGCAAATATCACAAAAAATTACAAAGTCATAAATATTCTGTACAACAACACCTACAGGCTACTTTCAACAAAAACTGTCAACCCCTAGCCTACTGTTATGTGATGGTACAAAGAGAGAAGAGAAGCAGTGCTCAGTAAAAATGCCGACCTTGTCCTGAGTCAGATTTACTGTCACTGTTGATACTGGGCTCCTTTAACATCTTCTGCTGTAGCTGTATTTGTCTTTAATACTCTACATTCTTTACTCCCAGCCTTCTGCCTTAGTTTCCTCCTCTGTTACCTGACAAAATATTCAGTTTAATGAACAGAGGGGAAACGTTTGGTCAGTGACTTGTCTCAGTTGCTTTAGTTAAGATGCTAATTTGATGAATTAGCCTACTTACATTTTAGCTCAGTGTCTCTAACTCCTCTGTGACCTCTGCTGTAGCTCATACTCCTTCAGTATCTGTGTCCAACGCCTGGTTTATTGTATTTTTATAAAGCTCTACAGCTGTGTTATCTGTTGATATCATTTGTTTTCTCTCTGATTTTCGCGCTGCTGAGGTGCGTTCACAAAACACGCGTTCATGAACGGGAGACAACCAATGAGAGCGCGGGGGAGGCGGGACAAGCGTCAGAGGAGCCAATGAGAAACAAGTTAGTCTTCCACGGAGCTTACTGCGCTGCTGTAGTGATGGGAACAGGACGAGAGCGCACAGAGAAGCGGCTGTGGAGAGAGGCTGTAGCTGTAAAGAGTTAGTGCTGGTCTCGGTGAACAGAGAAAAAAGTACCGAGGAAGTAATGATTGTTATGCATCATTGCACACTTTGAAGTGGTTATACGGAAATTCTTTAGCATTCTAGTTGGTATACGGCGTATACCTGCGTATCACGTAGACTACACTACTGATTTAAAGACTGCTCAGTCTTACACCCCAAGGATTTAAAGGGACGTGGAACAGACTGAAAGCAGACAGAACAGACAGGAGCTGTAAAAGCTGCAGTTCAATGGGATATGAGCAAGAATCGATGGAAAATATCACTGGTAAAGTCTGTCTCTTTGTTTCCTTCACCTTCAAATCAACACCTTACTGTTGTATCTTTGTAAATGTGCTCTTTTAAATCATTATAACTCATTTTCAATGCCCCATCTGTCACTAAAAGCTGCACTCTTTCTTCCACAAGACTTTTGTACCCGTTCCTCCAACATGGTAAATTTACACGCATTTTTAGCTCCATAGTTGTGATAAATCAAATAACAAATTTCATTAGCACACCTTGAATTTTGTGCATTCTGACGAGAACGTCTCATTTTTACAGATTTATTGAGTCACTGGAAAAATCTGTGCTGTGCTCATTTAGCTCCTGTGAGAGACGCTAACCTCAGCTTTGTCTGGGTTTACTCCACTTTTACCACATCTTACTCATTTAGTGTGCACACAAACCTTTGATAAATCTGGCCGTGTGTAGTATGTGTCCCATACTAACTCCATAACAAAGAGATGCTATTCAAGTCCTCATAAACGTTTTATAAATTACCTCTAGAGCGCACACATCCACTGCAGCCAGTTTATCCATTCTGTACTGCTCCCTCGTCACTCACTACAGCCACAAACTTGACATGACCCTGTCATAAGCCTGAGTCCACCTAAATTTTACAATATTAAGATGATTCAATTTAAGCACGTTTGACATTTAAAATGAGCGGTGGGTGAAGGCGGAGTTAAGCTCCCTGCTGTGAAGAAAAGGGGAGGTGCTGCTAATCATATCATTTAAATATATACAAATAACAAAAAAGATCAAGACAAATGCTTTAGTATCCATGCAATTCCAATAAGCACTGATAGTACTGCACATGCAACACTCTCTGTGTACACTGGAGTCCACAAGAATACTGTGTCAGAGATGTACTGCACATGCAACGCATTCAAAATGTGTGAAAAGTGAAAATTAGGCTTAAGAAAAGCACAGATTCTCATAGTTCTTGTAGTTTTGTAGTACACAGTAATTTCAAAATAAAGCACTAGATAAAAAAATAACCCTTAATATGAATATATCTCCAGGTTGTATCTAGTGTCTTCAGAATGGTATTTGGAAAAATTGGTAAATTGTGACAGCCTTGAGAAAACATGTGACCTTCTGCGTCAAAGGCTGCCTCCTGGAATGACTAACGCCTCCATAAAAGTCTGTCTTTTCTATTCAGATCTATCTCTCTAACATTAGGGATTTATGTTCAGTGATGTTTATGAAATAAAGAGAGACGTAAGCATGTGAAGGTCAGGAGGTTGAAGACGCAGACAGATTCATCTCAGCTGGTACTTGGTACTCACTCTGCAAACGCACAAGGTAACATTATTCTTATTTATGTACATGTAATTTCCCAGTGTCTACACAAAAGACAATAAAAATACAACTATTGCTCCCACCATTGTCTGAGATTGTTGAATCAAGGACAGTAAATTTCTTATATGCTGACAGATGTAATAAAGTATGTTTATGTTGCGTTTTATTGCCCTGAACTTTACGCTGCAGAACACATTCCAGGAACATGGGCCTTGGTTAAGGGTTTGTCAGGAAAGTACAACAGACAGTGACTGTACAGTAGAACTGCAAATGGAAGACATCAGCCACAATTAATCTGAATATTCATAATGAATAACAATATTTAAGTCATTCTGTTTTTGTAGGTTTAGTGCAAATGTGCAAATAAATAGAGCAGCTTAATATGAACTTGCTAATGATGTCTACCTACTCCCTGACAGCACACATACAGTTTTCTTTATTCAGTGCTTTATATGGATAAAAATTACTAATTCTGTTAAGAGCACAACAAGGCCTATAGGGTTTATCTTTTGCTTTTTTTTTTTTTGGTATTAAATTGTGAATCTGTACCAATTTACCACTTCAGAATACTCATAGGTTGCCTGAGATTATTTATTGCAGGCTTTACTTGTTTTTAATGTCTTGTCTTGTTTTAGCATTTTAATATTCTTATAATATTGTGCCACACTGCAAAAAATCTATATTGGCATTAGTTAAAATGACTTGAATTCATATTATGAATCTTGATTTGAGAAATTTTCACTATGTTTATTCACGTATTAGGCTAGATTATTCAACTTGTTTCAGGTTATTTCTGTCTTGTTATAGTCAATTTTATTTATTTCAAGCAATATTATCTGCCAATGGGGTAAAAAAATTTCACTTGCTCCATAACAACCTGAATTCAGTCATTTTAAAGAATGCCGATAATGATTTTTTGCAGTGCAAGGATCTGAATGCTTGTTATTGTTGTAACTCGTAAATGAGCTGCTGTCTTGGCCAAGACACTCTTGATTTTTAATCTCATCAAGGTTCTCCTGGTTAAACAAAGGTTAAATAAAACTTTATAAAATAAAATAAAAAGATTGCATCAAGCTTTTTTTTACTTTTTAAATTGTTTGTAATTCATCAACTTCAGCCATAAACAAAAATACCAACTACTCAACAATTGTAATGTTTCTAACCCTTTAATCTCATGCTTATAGTAAACAAACCATTATTATTGGTTTGTTTACTGGTAATCTTGCTCACCTTTAGAACACATTTTACAACCTTTAAAACCATTATGTGACTTAAAGAAAACATTTTCAATAAGTGTGCAGAGCTGCCATTTTACTACGAAATAAAACATGTCTGAGGAATCAGTGAAGAAAGAGTTGTACACTGTTTTTTTGTTTTGTTTTGTTTTGTTTTTTGGGATAAATGAATGAGAGCAGACTGGATCTAGAGGGCTTGTTGATTATCAGTGCTTCCTGGAGTGGGCGGAGGTTCATGGAACTGAGTGTTCTGAGGCCTCAAGAACAAGAAACTGCAACAACAACAATAACAAAACAAGTAGAGTAAGTGATAGCAGGAGCAGCAGGCAGTGATACAAATCTCTCTGCAGACCCCAACTCCAAATTTCTGTGGAGAATATCCCTGCCTCCTAGTTGGAAAATGTGTGCACCACTTTTGCAACAGGGAGGGAGTGGAGGTGGGGAAGGGGTGGTCCGTTGGTTCATGAATACCAATAGAGCAATCAAGCCACCACCTCCAGCTCCTCTAGGAAGACCCGTCGGTAAATGCTTTTCTTCTGCTGGGATGGAGGTCCAGAGAATAAAAATGTTCTTACACAATTTCAGTGTATAATGTATAAACTGTGGGTCCCTGCTGGTTCCTAGTGCTTTGTGCTCAGAAGAAGCATGTTCTTCTCCCACTTTGGCATGTAGGACACCACCCTGTGTGGAGCATCTTCCACACCTTCCACTCAAATGGAGCTTGGGCCTCCTTCCATACAGCAACATTCGCCAGGTGTAGGTGCCCACATCCGCTGTCACCCAAATCTTGCAGCTATACAGCCAGAGTTTTGGGGGTATGTATGCATTGCCAAAACGAGCAGTGGCCGCAGTATGGGAGCAGCTGTTCATCCTCGCAGATGTCTTCACTGAGGTTCAGTAGCAGGATGAATCTTGCTGTCCACCTCTAACATACTTCATGGAATTTAGACGTTTACTCAGTGCTGGAATCAATGCCTTTACATATTTTTGCTGCAATTAGTTGAATGTGGGGACCCCTTTTCTAATTAGGGATCCTGTTTACCATGTTTGTGGGCTTTATGAAAGGAAAAGGAAAAGTCCTAATTCACCACAAACCAGTAATCCTGGGGCTGTTCTGTGTTGCATTTGCATGTTCTCCACGTGTCTGTGTAGGTTTCCTCTGGGTGCTCTGGTTTCCCCTACCACCAAAAACATGTGGGTCAGGTTGGCCCATAGTGGCAGTGTACGCAGTCTCAGGCTCAGGATTAACCCTCCATCTGATCTATTCACTTTTGTTGTACTTCTTGTATGTATACTGACAAATAAAGCACTTTACTTATTAGCAACACCCAAATGTATGCCAGTACTTGTTAGAATGGTCTGAAGGGCTTTGATCTATCAGAAGACTTTTATTACACACAAAAGCCTCACAGATCATTCTTCTTACTGCATGCTACTAAGAAATTACATTTTCTCAAATATCAAAGACTTTCTGGCCTCCTTTGGTAAGTGCATAGTAAGTCTGCTTTACTTTGTTCAACTACGGCTTTGGAATAATATATGTCTTATCAATACAATATTATTTACTGTTGTAAGACAACCATGCAACTACACCGTAAACCCGGATAAGTTGAGTTTACTTAAAAAATTTGTGGAAAGTGGTTGCCCTAAAAAATTTAAGTAATGAAAAAGTAAGTTAACCCTTTTAAGTTTATAGTAAACTTAAAAGGGTTAAGTGTAATATACTAAATGTCAAGTATAACATACTTAAATGCGTAACGCACAGTATACTCCATTAATAGCAGATTAAACCAGTTATTTAAGCTATATCAAAGGTTCTGCATATTTGCTACACTTTAGATTTCAAGTTTATTCAGTCATCACTTTCCCAAGAGGCTAAAGAAAAACATGCTCCAAATTACATTAAAACACTTTATTAAGGTGTTGCAGTTACAATATACTTAACATTTTAATATGAAGAAGGGGCTGTTATTTTTAGCAACGTTTTATTTTTAGCAACGTTGCTTGTCGCAATTCTGCGACTTTGGCGCTTAGAAGGTTAAAGATAAACTTCCCAAACCCACTCCAAAATGTTAGTTTCCATTTAAACAAACACGGTGTACTCACATATTAGCCCATTTTGTCACTGTTTTGGCGATGTTTAAAGATTATGTCTTAAGGGGGGTATACACCAAGGCGACGATCACCCGTCTGAAGCCGTCTTAACGGTTCTTCCACGTCGCTCATTTCTGTCCTTTTGATATGTATGCGCCGTCGCCCCCCATCGCTCCAGAACGGAGGCCGTCTGACTACTTTCCTGCCGATTGGCCTTGTTGTTGAATCGGTGTCTTTGGTCTTTGGCACGAAGTGCTCTGATAGGCCTAGCACTACAGCTGCCGCGCCAATCAGCTCATGGGAATTTTAGCGGAAGTGACGGAGTGACGAGCAATGAAAACCGCTGTTTCCGTGCGGAAAGTTATCTTCTTCAAGTAACAGAGCAGCGGCACCTAATCCACACAAAACAATGTCCAAACAGGCCATTATCACGCTTCTGTAATGTTCAAACAAGCTGAGAACAGTGGCAGACCAAGGCGCGCTACATGAACTTCCGTTGATCTTTGTTCACTGGCTAGCGCCATCTGCCACTTTGGGGGGGGGGGGGGGTAATTACATCACGCACATGCGCAAGACGCGGTCTTTAGGTCGGTTGTCGCTTCGGTGTATGAAGAGGGAAAAAGGTCATGCGACGTGAGGAAACGAGAGGGAACAAGAGGAGACGAGCTGTCGCTCCGTCTTATCGGTGGCAGTCTGGGAGTCACCTTGGTGTATCGAGGCCTTTACCTTGCACTGCAGTCCTTGAGTGTAGACAACATGTGCTTCATCTTCTTCTGTCTAATTATTAGTGAGTTTCAGCCAGCTGCACACTGCCACCTTCTGTCCTGGCATGATAGCGGCTAAAACTTGATGTTTTAAATTCATTCAACTTAAAATATTTCACATACACAGCAATATGGTCAAACTAGCAGACTACACTAAAACAATTGTAGTATTGGACCAAAACTTTCACATTTACATACAACAGGCTAAGAAAATTTTATTACATTCAATATCCGGGTTTACACTGTAAAGCTGGGGGCACACTCCACGATTTTCTCCACGATTCTGAAACGACTAGGAGCACACACTAACCGACTGGTTTCAGCAGTGTGTCCCCAGCTTAACACTCAAACGGCCAGATTTATCAAAGCTTTGCTGCACGCTAAACAAATAATAGGTGCTAAAAATGGAGCAAATCCAGGTGTACCTGGATTTTAGTGTCTCTCACAGGTGCTAAATGAGTGCCCCTCACATTTTGCACTGATGACTAAATGAATAATGTAAAAGGTAGCGTTTTTGCCAGTCATTTCTAAGTTTGCAGCATTAATTTTCAAAATTGAGTGTTGCTTTAAATATGCAGGTTTTGACCCAAAAAATAAAAGTTTGACAGAATGCATTTGTGAAAGAAACTATAAAACAGAAAGAGTGGACCTACCAAAACAACACAAGAAGCCATTACACCAAGTGGCATTCATGTAAAGGCATCATGTGAGTGTAAAGTGTCCCGTCTCCAGATTCCTGCCTCCGTTTCTCTGTCAATCAGATAAGAGCCACCCCTCACTCAACACCATCACATCTACAAATCTTTCAGTTCTCCACATGAAGGAGTCAAACCACTGCTCTGATGTTTTCTGCTCATCAAAATACTCCTAAAAGCTTCCCGCGGGACATTCTCTATCAACAGGAGCTGGAGCATCGAGTTTAAAGCCATTTCAACTCATCATGCTTTGTAAGTTATGCATCTTACAGTTACCAGTCAAGCTGAATTTTCACTGAAAATGAAGATCAACATTTCACCAAAGAGAATCTGTTTATATTAGCTATGGTTTGGAAGATTTTAAAGACATTTTCAGGAAAGGTCAGTCGTGGGGAAAGGAAGAAATTGTTAGTTTTTGTGTGATTCCGGATACAATTTGCATGCAGGGATGTTTAAAAAAAAGTATATCATTGTGAGAAAGGGTTAGCTGTAGGGATGTAATGATTCTTCATAAATCGACAAAAAATTGATGCAAAAGAGCAAAATTGTGAATTTGCAGGAAAAAAATTAATCCCTATGTCCCGTTAAAACAGCGTGCAGGCCACTAAAGTATAATGGTGCATAATCTGGCTCACTAGTTTGGTGCTAGACATCATTATCTGTCCATTTTACTGAAGAAAAACATTAATTTAAATCAAGATTTAGTTAACGGGACTCATAAAATTATTACCCCAATGTGCTGGGAACAAGAAACGCCTGTACAAGAGTTTCATTACTTGGAGCGGCTCGGAAGAACGCTCCCTCACCTCTGTCTCTCACACATGTAGGAGCGCACTCACGATGCCTTCATTCACAAAGGAACAACAATAAGCCCTGGATGGACGCAAGAGAGACACCTCTGAAGGTTTTATTTTAAGCAGCACATACCTGTTTTCTCCGTTTGTCATCGTTCAGAAAGTAGCTTGTTGGCAGCAAGCTAAAGGAAAGCTAAGTGGCCAACAACAGCCTAAAGTTTATCTGAAGTTTCAGTGGCCCCTCCCCCGGAGTGTTTCCATGGAGATCGTAGTCTTTACTGAGGATGTGTCTTTCCTCACTGATATTTTTAAAAGACTTGACTTATATTAGGCCCATTATATATTTCTTGAGCTGTGGATTTGTGATGAGCTGCTTCTGTTTTTGGAGGAAAGTAGATGTTATTAAGTCACTAACAAATTATTTTATATATTTTTTGTTATTTCAACATGTCAGGGTTTTAATATCTACTTTTTTATTCAACTTCTGTTAATAAGAAATGCACAACAATTTAAGTTTGATAAGGAGACACAAATAGGCTATGTAAAAAAATATTTTGGTAATTATACTGCAACTAAGTCTGCAAATAAAAATTCAAAAAAATCATAATCGTGAACATGAAATCGAGAATCCAATCATGACTTCAGTGCATTGTTACATCCGTAGTTAGCTGGCACAAGGAGAGCAGCCAAAGGGGTCAGTAAAGAAACAAATGATTATGATGACTTGTTGGAAGTGTACTTTACCTGCCAGAATGTAGATTTTGTCAGGACAAGATTTCCTAGCACTGTCATTGTGCTGGGTTGAGTCAGATCTGAATCATGGATAAAATGTATTTATTTAGGCCAGGCACGGGCATGGTGGCAGAGTGGTTAGCGGTTAGTGCTCTCCCAACAAGTATACTGTGCTCGGGCTGACCAACACATGAACTCTGGGTGGAGTCAGCATGTCCTCCCTGTGTTACTGTGTCTGTGGGTTCTCTCAGACTCTGCTCTTGAATGTGGTTCCACAGAAGTGTTTAAAAAAAGGCCTGGACAAAAATGATGGGACCCTTCACTTAACTCTTTCCCCGCCAGAATTTCAAAAAGTCGCCAGCCAGTGTTGACATTTTTTTTTTTTTTCATTTTCAACAATCTTTGCTGCCACAGAAAAGGTTGTGGTATAGTTTTATTTAAAGTTAAAATACCAAAGAGTCGCTTCTTTCATATAAAAAAAACAACAACATTTTATTCTGAGTTCATTTGTTCTTTTTTATCAACAGTTGAAGGATGGTAGTTTTCACAAAAAACTGACATTTTCAGGCAAAAAGTTGAGAAAAATTAATTTTTGTAAAACTTTTCTTTAAGTATTTCTAGGCATTTAAGACGTATATTTAGGTTTAGCACTTTAATATTTTTATTTAGCAATAAATAACATTTAGATTACAAAGCAACCATTATTTAATTTTTTTTTTTAGCTCGTCCTCACTGTGAGCAATCTTCTTCCTGTGCCTTCTTCTTCATCCTCCCAAAATTCTGACCCAGTTTTCATCCTCCTCTTCTTTTAAAATGTAAAAAATCTGGTCAAAAACTTCCTTACGGGTAATCCTTTTGAGGACGGGCATATTTTCAGCTCGCACAGTTGAGCTAACCCGAGCTAAGACCACATCCTGCTCTGCGCCTGGGTCCTGTTGTCCTGCAAAGTCCGTAAGTGTGAAACGTTTCATTCTGTCCTGTTGCCAGAAGCTTCTTCGCTTGATTTCATGTAGCTAGTACTGTACCAACTGCAAGTGGTCCCAGTGAAAACATGGATTGCCAGAAGTGCCCACCGCTGAAGTGTGATGTCACGAATGATGTAATGTCCTGTCACTAGCGGTCAAACAGTTAATATAAAAGTTAACAGACCAGGGTTCACAAATATGGAGGACCGTGAGCGCCATGTGAAAAGTAATAATGATTTTATTAAAAGAGTTTTTAAAAGAACCTTTAATAAATGGATTACTAAATGCTTTTATTAAAAGAGTTTTTTAAAGTTTATTTAATAAAGAGATTACTAAATACTTTTATTAAAAGAGTGTTTAAAAGAGCATTTAATAATTGGATTACTAAATGCTTTTATTAAAAGAGTTTTTAAAAGAGCCTTTAATAAACGGATTACTAAATGGGTTCATTAAAAGAAGGATGATGATGAGCAAATTGTCTGGCCAATCAGAGCGCGTGTAGCTCTGACCAATCACAGAGCTCATTACATCGCTTTCCTTTTTCTTTTATTTAACTTTAGCCAGGAGGACCAGGAACACCACAGAAAAGCTAAAAGGAGAAGCTAATCAGAGAAGCTAATACGTTTTGCAAATGCTTTTCCAAAAAGGTTTTGTAAATACATTTAGAAATTGGTTTCCTGAATGGATTAATGATTAACGCTATTAATCCTTCTTTTAATAAACCCATTTAGTAATCCGTTTATTAAAGGCTCTTTTAAAAAACTCTTTTAATAAAAGCATTTAGTAATCCAATTATTAAATGCTCTTTTAAACACTCTTTTAATAAAATCATTATTCCTTTTCACGTGGCGCTCACAGTCCTCCATACACAAAACCCTCTTCAGAATAGTTTAATGTTTTCTTCTTAGCCATTCTTTGTGGGGTTTTTTTTTTTTGTTTTTATCCCAGCAACTATGATTCTATAGCCAGTTAGTCTCAGGGCTGACACAGAGACACACACAGGCAGAGAACCATTCACTCTCACATTCATCCACTACTGACAACTTAGTGACACTACTTCACCTAACACATGCAAGTCTTTGGACAGATGTTAGCCTTATGTTTGGTATGTTCTGACCCTTTGGGCTAGGGAACATTTTTTTTTTTTTTTTTTTTTTTTTACAATTCTTTTCAACCATGATTCAAAATCAGTGTTTGTTCATTTTCAGTACATAATTATTATGACACTTTTCAGTTTTACATTATTTTAGTGAACACTGAGGGTTTTCTTGGTTTTATGAAGGGGACCATCAGTTTTGTCCACATCTATAATGAAGTGAGTGGTTTGATGTTCCTGTCTGTCTCTAAGCCTGGTGACATACTGTACTTGCTGGAAATCCATGCACATTCAAAGAGTGATATTTTGAGGCACTTCAAATTCTAACATGTTATTATTATTATTTTTTTAATTGCTGCTGTATTTTATTATATGTGGTCAGTTATCACATGAGCTACAGCAGCCATTCCCAAAGTCAAGACTGTTGGGGCCCCCCTTAAATTTCCTAAAATCCCTCGCAGACCCCCAACGATAAAACTTCCCTCTATTCAAAAGACTCTGCCATGTTTTTCTTCATATGTTTTTTATAAAATCATTACAAAAACACTGATTATTGACTAAAAGTTGTTTTAAAGTAATATTTTAAAACAAGTATACAACTGTAATTAATTTCAACTGTTTTTTCTGTACTTAATGTTTTTAGTTACTGAACATTTTCGTTGACGTTTTATATTTTTGTATGTTTTGTTTGTTTTTATGAACCAAAACCATGTGTCTGAAATAATAACAATAATAAAAAATAATAATAAATTGAAATTGAAAGATAGACAGCCTCTGGGGGGCCCCCTGTAGTACCTTCACGGACCCCCAGGGGGCCCGGACCCCACTTTGGGAAGCACTGAGCTACAGAAATATTGTTCCCTTGACCTTTACTTTACAAAACTATGTCTGTTGCATGCTAAATGTATTTCATGCAGCATGTGTCCTCCGTCCTCTGGCTGTGACATTTGGACGCTCATTAAGATGCCTGGACAGTCGACACTGAACACCTCGACTGGAGCCGCATTAAGACCAAAACAGCTCTTTCTTGCCCCTAACCGACTTCCTGTCTTTTATTTAGGCAGTTCAAATTCAGAGTGTGTACTGGCCCCTGACTATACGCCAAAGCGAGTACAATTACTTCAAAAATATACAAGTATTTTTTTCTTTTCCAGGCCATCGGAGACTAAATCCACTTAAAGACGATGGACGGCTTTTCGGAGAGGAAGTGACAGCAAACTAATACATAAATCTCGGGTACACAGCAATTTAAGAGCCAGTTTATACACGCAATTAATATAGAGCCGCAGCCAGACAGAGCTGCGTGATTCAGCCAATTTATTTTTGGGCAGTTATAACAAATTGGATACAAGCAGAAATGTGATCTGAAGGCCAGATTTTCAACCACACTGTATTGGTTAAAGGAGTCAGAAGTGGTATGAAGTCTATAGTTTATAAAGTTTTACTGTTGTATCAGTAAATGAAGCCATTTTTAGTAGTGTTTCCCAATCTGGAAGTACTTTTCAGGGTGTACTTTGGATTATTTTATATTTCATAATAAGAGGGGCGGCAGTAGCACAGTGGGTAGACTGAGTTGGTACACCACTGACCAGAAGGTTGGTGGTTCGAGACCTGCAACAGGCATTGCATACTGCCGATGTGTCTTTGGGCAAGACACCAAACCCGCCTTACCTGTATGAATATGTCTGTGATTGGCAGTGGTCAGAGAGGTTGTAGGTGCAGAATGGCAGCCATGTCTCTGTCAGTCTGCCCCAGGTATAGAAGTAGTAGTTTACCGAGTTTATTTATTTTTATGTATTTTTTAAAGATATTTTTTCAGGCTTTAGACAATAATCATTGGAGTAATGATAGAAAAAAACTGTCAGAGTCTAGACTCGAACCCACGATGCAAAGGCAGGCTGCCAACTGAGCTATACTGCGGCACATTTATTTTATTTTTTTTATTTTAAACCTAAAATATATAGCAGAATAGGTAAATAAGTAATATGAGTTTGTGTTTTTATTCTTTTTTTGCATTTATTTTATGTTGCATTTAGAATAAAATAAGTATAAAATGTCCTTGTACTAATAAACATAGATGTTTTATATTCCACTTTTTGAAGAATGATTAACACATATGAGTGAGGGGGAACTTGGGGTATGACAAAAAGCCCAGAGGAACAGAAAAAGCCACTACTTTTTGAAGAAATGTTCTCAAATCTTTTGAATGTCTCTTTACTGTGAACAATGAGAACTGAGTCAGAGTGGTGCGCGAGTGTTGTTTTTTTTGTTGTTTTTTTTACTGTGGTATTGGAATGAACAAGCTCTTTTTTGTTTGCCAACTGCAAAAAAAAAAAAAACTCATAAGAAAAAGTAGAAGTATACAAGCTCAAGAGAGTCCTACAGAAACAGAAAGAGACGAGGAGAAAGAAGAGAGGAGCACATACACAGTGCTCGTGCTCAGACGCACATTAGTCAGAAGCTACTTTAGTACCAGCACTGAAGAGCTACTGCAATCTTTGGTGTCAATATTTGTATCTGTATATTTAGCCTTTTATTATTTATATTGTTAACAATGTTCTTTTGTGGTGAATTCAGTTTTGAACTTTTGCAGGAAAGTTTTGTTGCTGGCTTAGTTTTTACAAACATTTTGTGTGAACAAATGTCAAGGCAGCTATTTTGCACATTTTGGACATTCTAAATCTTAAATGGTGGTCTCACTCTGTGCAGAGGTATATGACATCACCATTAGTGAATTTAGTCCACACATGCTCATTTTATTATCATCAATGAATAAGACAATAATAATGTTCCACCAACAGAATACATTTTATTCTGATTAAAATTATAATGTATCACTCACTCCAGTGTTTTCTGAATAACCTGACTGGCTTCTTAAAGTTATGTAAATGCAAAAACGAGTCAGTCTTTTGAACGGCTCTTTGAAATGATCCCAAAGATTCAACTTCTGTCAAAGAGCCATAAATCCCATCTCTATTTTTCTGTTTATTCTCAGCTTGTGGGGCTTTTCTGTGAAGAGTTGGCAGGTTCTCCCCACGTCTGGGTGAGTTTAAGGTTAGAATCCAAACTCCAGCGGTTTGCTCTCTACCCCATCATTTTCCGTCACTTGTGTGTCAGTGTAAACTTTTCAGAAATTCAGTTTTTGGACTTCCTCAGATTAAAATTGCTGCTTTGCTCTTCAACAAACAGTGTTTTCAGCAGTCACAGACAGAAATAGCCCCCACTTACCACGACCTGGTAATTTCCATCCAAACAAACAGATTATTAGTGGCATGCGTCTTTAAATTGGAGTCAGAAATAGGTCGAGTTCATTAATCTTGAGAGACGCTGTGGGCAGTCACCCGGTCACGTACGCCCCGCACCAGGATAACTCATTAAGAGGGTTTGGATGTGGCCCAAGAGACAGGAGCTTGGGCAGGACGGTGGTGAGTGGGTTACTGTCCCTGAACGTGACCTCTCCATCTGTCTGTACTTCCTTTAGATTAATGACGCTGCTCAGGCATTAGACAAATCACAGCTCAACCCAAACTAAGGCTCTGGAGGGGAAACGTTAGTGAACATGCCTTGTGTTTTTACTTGAGTAAATTTTGAATGAAGTCAGTTGGGTTAAGGTATTTGACCTCAGTGGCAGAGTGGGTAGCCATTTGCCCTGCTATCAGAAGGTCTTATGTTTGGTACACCAATGACAAAGTATTAGTTTTACTGTGCGATAACAAATACTGTTCAAAAGTATATTGTACACTTTTATTTAATAGTTTTGTTGACTGCTGTTACATGTAACAGTAACAATAATATTTTGAAGAAATGCAACTTTTAATAAAGGATTTTTATAGATAAACCAATGGGCCTCATTTATGAAACCTTATGTGAAGATTTGAACTTAAGCCGTACTTAGGAGGATTTTTTGCATTCACCATTTTTTTTTCTTAACTGAAAAACAAGCCCCAAGAACAGGCATGGGCACTCTTACACACTGAAATTCTATAAAGTTATCAGAACATAATAAAACAAAGACAAAAAAAAAAAAAAAAGTTTTTGTCTGATTGTAGATTACTTTTTTTTTTCTTCAAATTATTCCTTATAAAAATAATGCAAAACAGTGGTCAGTGGTGGTATAAACCAGGTATAAGCCTAAAACAGACTTCAAACTCACTGCTACAGTGCTGCTTTCAGCTGTGACCAGTCTCTGTCCTCTGTATACACTCCTGTATTACTCTGGCCTGAACTGTAGGACCCTCACCACTTCTATAACACCTGTAACTACACCTATAACCTATAAGGGACTAATAGTACTTTTACATGAGTACAGATTTTGCACACTTCTAATTTATGAGCTCACAAATTCACTGTAGTACTGGCAGTTATGGGCATTATGTTGTTATTATGATTACAACATACATGCTGTATTATTCTGACAGGATAAAACTACCTTGTGGTTTTTACTTGGCAACATAAGAATAATGGTTTATACAACTTACAAAAGGGATAAATTGAGTAAAAAAAAAAAAAAACTTGAAAAGGGACATTCTGCAAAATAGGCTTTTATTTTTATTTTATTATTATTATTATTATTATTTTTAGCTTTCTCTCATGTTAAAATGCTGTTCCTCGTCAGAAACATACCTGGAGTTGTGTCTTGTTTTATTCACGCCTTTTTGCAAGATCCTGTATTCTCTGGCGCTGAGTTTCAGAGGCCTCAGAATGCGCAGTTCCACAAACCTCCGCCTGTTGCACGAACCCCCGCTCACTCCAGGAAGCACTGACAGGCAGATGATGTTTTGCTGTGGCGACCCTGTAAGGAAAGACCCACAGGAAAGAAGAAGTAAAGTAGTATAGGAAGTATAGGAAAGCTATAAAAGTTGAGCTGATAGTCCAAGGCAAATAAAGCCTTTTAGATGTTTTGTCTGCCTTTAGCTGACCAAAATAACCTTATATTTGTGCAGCTCTCAGACAAGATTACTAAGTCCTTATGCTTATCAATTCCTCATGCCAGGTTCTGATGTTTCACAAAGCCTTACTGTCACGCATCACAGCACTGGGTTTGTTAGTTCAGTCACATCCAACTGTTTTGTTCACAGTTTGCACAATTTCAAACACCCCTTGAACTTAAATAGTTTCTCTACTAAAAGTGAAAAAGGCTCGATTTCTGTTTTCAAGTTTGTCCAACACAAAATATCCACACTACATGACTGATTGCAGCATTTGAAGCACCCCACTCTAAAAGTGTTGAATGAGTGGCATGAATAATGTAGAAATCACTTGACTTGATGTAAAATAGAATCTTGTGAATCTTTGCACATTTCTACAATGGGAACAAACTGTGTTTTTGGTGAAAAGTCAAAATTAGCCCCAAACCCTGTGTAGCCAAATCTCCTCATAATTCAATTCAATTCAATTCAATTTAGTTTTGGTTTATATGAGCCTAAATAATAAATCTTGGTCAAATAAAACTCCTAAGTTTCTCACAGTAGAATTTGAGCCTACACTGACTGATTCTTATTATTGTACTGTACTTATGTCTGAATGGAGAGAGCAGCAGAAGCCAACTGTATAAAAACTTGTGGAGAAAGTAGGGTCATTTGAATGTGGTTGTTATGCCAGATGTCAAGTGAGACTTTACTGTTGTTAAAATGGAAACAGGACAAAAACAAAAATCCCACAAAGGACTGAACAACAACATGGCAGAACCAACATGTGATGAAGGAAAGAACCAAACACTGTTAATCAGGACAGCAAAGTTATTAAATTAGCTTGATAACTAGCGCTACCTTGGTTAGTGTTCACATTCGTAAGACGGGCTGCAGATAAACAGCTGTGATAGGCCAGTTCCAAAGCAAAACGCTTTGCTCTGAGAGAGGAACCTGACTGTTCTGCTTACGAAAAGCAAGTAGGAGAGGCTGGCTCGCCAGGCTATTCACACACCTCTTTCTGCTTTATGAGCTCACAGACCATTGAGCAAAGCTGAAAAAATGGTATAGGGTTACCCAACAGCAAAAACTGGTGGAGAGCAAGACACAGAAAAGCTGTGGTTACAGATCAGGATCATTCCAAGGTTTTTGGTCAAAATATTATTACTATTGTTCAAATTTCTTGTTTCTTCTTGACATGTTTCAACTGCTGCTGTAGTCTAATCAGGGTCATATGGTGTTAAGCTGGTTTATACAGTTTTTTGGCACTGTCTTCCTACCTGAAGCAGTTGGAGGACAGCACCATCTGCAGTTTGACTTCTTCAGAACAGCATCCCAGGTGTGAGACAGCATGTAGCAGTAGTTGATTCTGGCATTGTCCCAGTCCAGCGTATGATTTTCTATTTTGCAGTGATCTGAGATTGCTGATTTGATAGATGGTGCTGTCCTCCATGCTCCATGTAGGCAAATAGTGCCAACATCTGTATAAACCAGTGGACAAGACACAGCACTGTAACACCATGTGACCCTTCTGAGGAAGACTACAGCAGCAGTCAAAACATGTCAAGGTCTGTTTATAAGAAATTTTAATATAGTAATAATGATTAAGTGATAATGACTAAGAACATTCTTGAAGTGTGGCTTTTTGTCCAATTAACTCTCTGCACTGCATAGCTCCACCTTTTTTCAAAGCGATCCTGGACCCCCTTGCTGAGATGTGCCAAAAGTAGCATGGTTTAGTACACTTTCTGGGGCCACTTTGGACTGCTTTGGCAAGTGGAAAAATGCCCAAACCAGCCAGACCAGCGCCGTACCACCCCAGTGGAAATGCACCTTTAGCACCACCAATTCACCTACACCAGTGGTTTCCAAAGTGGGATCTGCCACAATGTACCTAATGTACCCAAAACAAAACATATTACTGGAAAGACCAAGTAATTATTTTAAAAAGACATTCCCCTGACACTTCATGAAACTTTCCATGTTAAAGTCCAAACTTTTGTTGCCATTGTTCCAGTCTGTGACTCCTCGTCATAAATTGGTGCTAAGTGGATAAGGGATAACATTATTTTGCCCAAAGTCCCCTCTGAGACATGAGCGTTAATATCATCAGAAATGCAGACTGCGCCGCCGCTCCCTAACAGAACCATTTTCATTCTGCCAGAGTCTGCTTCACTGTGGGTTTCCTGCTCTTTAACAGCCTCTGCCTTTTATCCATATTTTATTGCTGCTTTTTATTATTCATTTTCTCGCAGGAAACAGCTGAGAAATCCAACAGAGGAAGTAACAGAACTTATTTTTCTTCTTCATCTGTCTCTGATGAGAGCAGTCTGAATTAACTTATTACTGTGGTGTGATGAGTTGTGTTTCTGAATCGTGCCTAGTAGTATTCCATTCTTACTATGTCATGGAGGGGGAAGAAGTACTCCAAATATGTACACAGGTTACCGATAAAAGTACTGCTACTTCTTAATAATAATAATAATAAAATATAATAATACTACCAATACTACTAATAATAATACCTTTCATTTACATTTTATCGAAAATACTTTTACTTGAGTACAATATGAATTTTTTTTTTTTTTTTACTTAAGTACGATGTTTAATTCTCTCAATGTGCTTTCTACTTTACACTTACTATGCAAAAAATATAGAGAACTTTTACTGGAGTTATTTTTGATTTTGACTATTTCTTCTACCACTGGCTCCTACTACAACAAGCTGTATGTTACTGAGGTCAAACATCAAAAGATTATATTTTTTACTACAGTGAAAGTGTGTTTTTTAAATATATATATATATATATATATATATATATATATATATATATATATATATATATATATACACACATTTATGTTTTGTGAATCCAAATCTGTACTTAAGTAAAAGTACTGTAACTTGTAAAAGTAATCCACAAATATATTGATATATTGCATAAGTTTAAGTAATTTATGCGTGGTTGAGTAATTCTCTATTATATCTAGTATATCTCTATTATTCTATATTCTCAGACTCAGTTCCACAAACCTCCGCTTCTCATGTAACAATTTTTGCAATTGCGCAACACTACTACAACCCGAAATTCCAGAAATTTTGGGACGTTTTTAGAATTTGAATAAAATGAAAACTAAAAAACTTTCACATTTTATTCACATTAGAACCTAGAATTTGACACTTTTATGCCCAAAATTAGCTCATTTCAAATTTGATGCTTACTATAGGTCTCAAAATAGTTGGGACAGGGGCAACAAATGGCTGAAAACACAAAACATTTTAAAAAGATTCAACTGGTAGAACATCTAGCAACTAATGAAGTTCATTGATTTCAGGTTTATAACATGATTAGCTATAAAAGGGATGTCTTAGAGAGGCAGAGTCTCTCAGAAGTAAAGATGGGCAGAGGCTCTCCAATCTGTGAAAGAGTGAAAAGTAAAAAGATTGTGGAATACTTTAAAAACAATGTTCCTAAACATCAAACTGCAAAAGCTTTGCAAATCTCATCATTTACAGAGCATAACATCGTCAAAAGATCCAGAGAAACTGGAGAAATCTCTTTGTAAGGCCCCAGACCTTTATTGGGGCCCGTGGTCTTGGGCCCCTCAGACAACACTGCATCACTCATCAGCATGATTGTGTCAGTGACATTACTAAATGGGCCCAGGAATACTTCCAGAAACCACTGTGGGTAAACACAATCCACCGTGCCATCTGCAGAGTCCAACTAAAGCTCTATCATGCAAAAAGGAAGCCATATGTGAACATGGTCCAGAAGCACTGTGTCCTTATGCTCTTCAGCACCTGGATACCTACATCAAGGAAGAATGGGACTAAATTCCAACACCAAAACTTCAGAAACTCATAACCTCGATGCCCAGATGTCTTCAAACTGTTCTGAAAAGAAGAGGAGATGCTACCCCATGGCAAACATGCCCCTGTCCCAACTATTTTGAGACCTGCAGAAGTAGCTCATTTTATGCATAAAAGTGTAAAATTTCTCAGTGTAAACATTTGTTATGTTATCTATGGTCTTTTGTGAATACAATATTGGCTCATGTGATTTGAAAGTCTTTTAGTTTTCATTTTATTCAAATTTTAAAAATGCCCCAACATTTTTGGAATTTGGGTTGTATTACTTCTTGTATATGTGTATTACCACTGCTATTACTATTACCACTGCTGCTATAGGACTACTGTGACTACTGCTACTACTATTGCCACTACTGCTGCCTCTAGAGTCAATTTTCCTCTAAGCTTTATCCAAGTAAAAATAAATTTTAAATGTATGCTCTCTCCATACGTACTTTAAAATGACTTGTGTAAAATTAACTAGTTTTCTGAAAATGAGCCAGCTAATGAATTGATGCAGTCATGTTGATTAATGTGCACTGTCCCGTGTTAAATAAATGAAACACAAGGATATGATGGTGTTTCTGATTGATAGCTAGTCATTTAATCCAACACTTTATCTGTGTGTGACAGCTCCGGCTCTGAGTCTAAGAGCCTGGATCCTGCTCCATCCATCAGTGAAGCATTTCCACCTCTCATGTCATGTGGGAAATCACCAAAACAACCATCTAAAGTCCCTCATGTGTTACATTGTGTCGTCAGCAGAAAGCGGCAGGCGCGGGTCACATACCGGAATGCTCTAGGACACGCTCACGCCTGTCAGATCAGCCGGGTTTTTACAGCGCTCAATTACAGAGCTTCAGATAGATGTGCTATATGAGGACTCACGATGAATCACTTTTTTTTTTTTTTTTTTTACACACAATCTATACTTTATACAAGGAATGGAAGGCGTTTCTTTGACCGCACTTCTTTTCCTTTCGGCTGCTCACATCCTTTTAGGAGTTGCGGAAAAGTATTCTTCAAACTAAAAAGTAAACTTTGAACTACACTGTAGTAACAAAGCTGAAACTTGGCTAGTTTCATCGCTGTCTTGGTTGCATTTTTCTCTACTGTGCTCCCCCTTCATGTCATAGTAAATTCATTTATTCATTAAAGCACTATGGTAAAAATTCACCTCCTCGCTTGTCTCAGATGCTCATCTTCTCCTTTTCATATCCATACAAAGGTTTCCTCTGCCTTTTGGCCACTCAAACATCTAAAAAATAAAGCAATCGCTGTTGTTGTTGTTATTGCTAAACTGGACTTTTCACTTTCTTGCACGACCTGAGAATTTAGGAACTCCCAATCAGTGCTCCTATGGTTGCAAGGCTGTTTTGTTGCCAACACACACCAGGGGAAGTTGCAGGGGGCTTTATTCACTCTGCAACAACTTCTTTGTCATGATGCAGCCTCCAATTCGCAGTTACTCAAAAATGCTGAGGTGTGAAGAAAACGGGAGTTAATGTGAATAAAACTGTAGTACCTGTATTTGTCCAGAAAACAACGCTGTGCACCACGCAAATGCTCTCCACCACACAATGAGAAAATTTTTTTAAATAAAAAGTCAGTTCTGATACAGATATTACTGATAGTTACTGGACTAATATAAACGTTTGACACATAAAAGCCTCGTAATTTGTGATCGCCGGTCAGCTGATGTGCACCTGGCAGTCAGCCAATCACTGTTCAGATTGAGGCTGATACGTCATTTTTCAGTTCAGACAGTTTTCAGTGAGTCGCTGTTTTCACCCAGGGTTTACACAAGAGCAGTGGCTCTCTGCTGTGAGACCAAAACACCTTTTCCAGTGTTTTCCAGTGATTTGGAAAACAGGAACCCCTTTCTTATGTAAACAAAAGGCCAAACCGCAATCGAATCATTGCGTTTTCAGCAAAACACGTTGCAGTTTAAACAGTCCCTTAGACCTACAATGAGTGTGTTCTGAAATCCAAACGTCTCACGTGCTGTAATGAAGGGAACTCTGATCAGTTGCGAGTGTAACAACACAGCGGCTGTAGAGTAAGTGAATAGGATTTGGTTTCCAAAAAAGGCCACATTGACTCTGGAACTGTTTAATTAAGATAAAAGGTTGACCACTTGTATTTTTCACTATTGTTGACACACCAACACTATCCCTCAAAACCAAAATTGCCCATGTCCCTCTTGAACACTCTACTTAACAGGGCCTAATCTTCAGAGCTCACTGTGAGCTGGAGACTGAATAGTTCTTTTTTATGTACGGATTTCCTGTGTTTAATTCCCTGTCTTTGGTGACACTGAATTTTCTTGATTTATATATTTCTTTTTCTGCATTGAAGTTTGTCTTAACACCACATACTTCTAGTTTAGAGGAAATGACTACAGGCAGACAAACAGTCATGCTATGGGACCCCCAACCTCCTCCATAGTGGATAACTGGTGTATGGCAAAAGCTGAGAGCAGAATTTTAGTTTTCTGCCCAGTTAGCCACTGGCACTATCCAATACAGCAGTTAAAGCTCAAAGTCAGTGATTCCTTCTGTTTTAAGCTCTCCTAGATTTGGTGAAGGCCCAGTTAGGATATCCACAGGCTCTGAGGCCTTGGTGGACAACTAAGGCCTCAGAGCCTGTGGATATCCTAACTGGGCCTTCACCAAATCTAGGAGAGCTTAAAACAGAAGGAATCACTGACAAGAAAAGGTATTTGAGAAGATCAAATAGATTTTTAACATCAAAACAAGACAACTTTTGATACCACAACCATAGTAATTGGTCTATGCTGTCCAGTGCAGTAAGGAATGCAATAAACTGTGCATTGGGAAACTAAACAGCACCTTCACAAGTGGTTGGATGGGCTAACAGGACGGTCCCATTCACTCCAGCAGAGGACACTTGACTGTTAACAAGATAAAACAAGTGTAAGGTTTTCATCCACTGCTCATAGTTTTCAGGTATGTGGCATTTGCATTCCACTGTTGGTAGTATTTAGATGGCCAGACAGCTCAGGAACAAAAT
The DNA here is from genome assembly GCA_020698575.1 of Bostrychus sinensis. Classification (NCBI taxonomy): domain Eukaryota; kingdom Metazoa; phylum Chordata; class Actinopteri; order Gobiiformes; family Eleotridae; genus Bostrychus; species Bostrychus sinensis. Next base: position 3,753,349 of record CM036260.1, read on the forward strand.
ATGATATGGAGTAAAATACAAATATTGGGGAGCTGTGATTGTATGAGGCACCTCCTGCCATGTTTGAGACGGTGACAACATACAAATTTGCTTGTGAAAAATCCGTCTCTATACATAACACAAAAATGAAAGCTTACATCAGCACTGCTAGTTATTTGTATTTTCAGTTCAGGTGGGTCGTCAACCCGGCATATGGGAAGTTGTCATAAAAGCGAATATGAGTACTACTAATTGACAGACACAAATTACTGTAGCTTAATGAGACAATTTGATTTAAATGTGTTTGCTGCAAATGCACATGTATTTAAACAGCTGCCAGCGTTTGCCCTCCTCTGGGACAGGGGCTTGTTTAATGGCACAAATCCACCATCTTCTTTCCAAGAACTTGAGTCAAAAGTTGCTAATGTTAAACCAGTGTTTGTGCCCTCCAAGAGAGCGTTGCCCTCCAGGTGTGATGTCACTGTGAAAACTATGAATAGACCAATAACTGTAGAGAACAGGTAAACCCCTCCCTCTGTGGGATATAAACTGAGCTCTATTACCAGTTCATGAGAGTCAAACATCTTCAATACTGTGAACCACATCTAGATACTGTTTAACATTGTTTGATCTATAGACACAGACTTAAACAGAAATTATCCTTTTTTTTCTCTAGGATTGGAGGAAAACTTTTGTTATCATCTAATGGTCTATTGTCGTAGGAATCACCTGAGAAAAAACCTGTAAAGCTGTTGTGTAATAAACATAGCTCCACTTTGGGGTAAAAATTGGTAGCCGGGCTAGTCAGATTAACTCTTTTCCTATTCTATACAAAGAATTTAGCCTGGTACCTCATGGTAAGCATTTCTTTTCTATGGGCGGAACAATCACAGGCAACCAATCAAAGAAATTAATTGTGTATGTAAGCAGTGTGCTGCCTACCTAAAACAAACATGGCAAATTGTTGCTGGTTTTGCCATGAAACACCAGAATACGGTGTATTATGAGCAGCGCTGTACTTATTTCTGAACAGGGACAGCAGCAGAAGCCAGCTGTAAAAAAACTTTGTGGAAAAAAATCTGTTTGAATGTTGTCATAATGACAGACATCAATGGGACTTTATTATTGTTAAAATGGAAACAGGATGAAGAAACAAATCACAGGACTGAACAATGAGGACTTCAGCAGAACCAACAGGTGACAAAGGAAAGCACTAAACATCATTAATCAGGTCAGAGCAGTGCTGGTCCTGAACATTTGGGGGCCCTAAGAAGGATAGGTTTGGGGGCCAAGCCTCTCAGTCATTTTTGAAATTTTATGATATAACATTTTCATTTCTTTAAAACACTGACTATTTTTCTATGGGAATGAATGCTTTGAGATGTTTTTTTTAATTTGCAAACTTGGCAAGGAGGGCCCAGGTAAACAGGATGTAAAATACAATCATATAAACTGCATTGGCCCCCACTTTCAGATAGACCCTCTCAACAAAGAAAAGAAGAAAAAAAAAAGCTGAATATTACAACTAGAATCAAATAGAGTTAACAAATTAATCAAAACAGTAATACCAGATAAACCTGGGGGCCCTCTAAAGACTGTGAGGCCCTATGCAGCTGGATAGTGTACCTATAGGAAGGGCTGGCCGTGGGTCTGAGAAGTTATTAAATCCACTCTTGCCATCTTAGTTATTAATAGGAGATTATCTTCTGCTTTTATAAGACGCACTGCACATAAACAGCTGTGATAGGCCGGTTCTAAATGGACAGAGTGGAAACAAGTCTCTGTGGCTGAGGAACCAGGCTCTCCTCCTCTGGAAATGCAAGAAAATTGATAAGATCAACCACTCATGTGAAATATAAAACAGGATTTGCAATGAACGTAATTCACAGTCACCCATTTTTCACATGGTTACATTTAATCTGATAGCCCACTCCATTAAGGGACGGTCTAATTAATGGGAAAGTAAACCGCAGATGAAAAATGACAATGGAGGGCAAGGCCAGGTCTTAGTAAAAAATTACCAAAAGCCATCCCAATGAGTTACACACATTTGCTTATATAGATACAGAAAGTAACAAAAAATAAAGTAGCAATATTAAGAAAATGTTGATGTTAATTAACTAAAATAAAGATTCAAGTATCTACACAGCAGTCCTTGGTTAAGATAATAAGAACTAATATTTTTCTCGCATCTTCATATGGGGACCATTTATTCTCCTTTAGTGAAATCAGCCTTGTGTTTCTTTATCAAACCTCTGCTCAAATCTCCTCTGCCTCCATCCTTGAGAATATTCTTAATAACAGAAGAAGAAACAGAAGAATAAAGGGGCTAGGGCCAGTGAATAAGTGAGCAGCACTTAGATATGCTCTCAGTAGCTTTATGGAAGATCAACAATCATGTCAAGTCTGTGTATAATGGGGACGGTACAAAGGCAGAATACTGAACACAGAATCACAAATGTACTGTTCTGAAAAAATATGAGATCCGGATGTTTATGAAGGGCCAAGGCAGCTTCCTGTTTACCACTGAGTTACATCAGCTCTGAAGATGAATGGAGAAAAACAACCGCTCCAAGTCAGATCTTCTCCCATTCTTTTTGATACAAGTCTAGCCACTTTGGAGACTTTAGAAAATGTGGAAAAAGGAAGTGTAGAATGAGGGGATTTGCAAAACTTACAAAAATATATATTATGCAAAATAGAACATAAACGACATGCCAGATGTAAGGCTACAACATTTTACCTTTTTTTTTACTTTTACTGTTTATTAAAAAAAAAATCATAACTTTGAATTTGATAGTAAAAACACATCGGTGGTGCAATCAACTGGTGTAGCATTTTATTAGTTTAATTGGCAACAAGTCCATAACATGACTGGGTTTATTTTAGAAAATAATCTCAGGAGTACTGTAACATGAGAAGTGGTTTTGCAGTGGTAAAAAAAAAAGAACAATGTCAGAAATTGTTGCTCAATGTAAAATTGCAAACATTTTGAACATCTCACTACCTACAGTACATCACATCTACAGTGCATTATGATTTGGGGCTGCTTTACTGCCTCAGGGCATGGACAAATTGCTATCATTGACAGCAAAATTAATTCCCAAGTTTATCCAAACATTTTACAGGAAAACTTAAGACCATCTGTCCACCAACTGAAGCTCAACAGAGGATGGGTGATGCAACAGGACACTGACCCAAAACATAGAAGCAAATCAACAACAGAATGGCTTCAACAGAAGAAAATACGCCTTCTGGAGTGGCCCAGTCAGAGTCCTGACCTCAATCCTATTGAGATGCTGTGGCATGACCTCAAAAGAGTGATTCACACCAGACCCCTGAACTTAAACAGTTTTGTAAAGAGGAATGGTCCAAAATTCCTCCTGAGCGTTGTGCAGGTCTGATCTTCACTACAGAAAACATTTGGTTGAGGTTATTGCTGCCAAAGGAGGGTCACCCAGTTATTAAATCCAGTGTTTCACATACTGTTTTCATCCTGCATTGTGAATGTTTATATAAATGTTCAATAAAAATATGAAAACATATCTTTTTTGCAGCATTAGTTTAAGCAGACTGTGTTTGTCTATTGTTGTCACTTAGATGAAGATCAGATCACATTTTATGACCAGATCATACAAAAGTAAGTAATTCCAAGTAATTCCAAAGGCTTCATGTACTGTATATGCAACTGTATATGGTTTTCTCTAGAACAGCAGGGAGGTCATGTTGACCTTCATTATTCCAAATTGGCCGTTCTAAGAAGTACTGCATTGTTGTTTTTTTAATTTTATATTGCATTTGAATTGTTTGTTCGCTAAGACGACATAAAACGTTTGTTTACATATGTAAACACGGTTCTATGAATGAAAGTGAACCTGTAACCATGTGACTACAACACTCAGATCAGGAGCAATACGTCAAATTTACCACACCTGTGCGTGTGCGCTACACAGTATATGAATGAAGTGGGTGCACACACTCACCCTCTTTCTATTGACTGGGCAACCCCATCCAAAACCTTTCGAGTGACCTAGACGGTTACAGGTTCACTTTCATTCATAGAACTGCATTTACATACGTAAACAAACATTCTATTTCATTTCAGTGAACCTGTAACCATGTGACAACAGTATGCCAAATTAGTCATGAGGAAGGTGAGGTGGCCCCAAACAGGCAAGCAGCTGTCAAGGACAGAACACACCATGACAAAAAAATGTCATTTGAAATGCTTTATTTGAAACACCAGAACAGAAATTCCTGGTAATGAACATAACTTATGGAAAAAAAACAATGGGCCCCAGGACATGTTGGACTCTACTTCATTGGAGACAGTAAAAGAAAATCAAAGAGTTATCCATCCATCACAGCCTCCAAAACAGTGGAGAGGATGGTAGACATGCTCAGATTTAGTCTATAACATGGCAAAGGTAGCGGAGGATGCCTAACCAGCAGCCCTACACACCTCCTCTAAGGGTGCACCTCTGAATAGCGCCCAGGATGTGGCCATCACTTGTGTGGAGTGAGCAACCACTTCAGATGGGGGAGGCTGCCCCGTCTGCTCATAGGCCAGCGCAATGAGGTCAACAATCCATCGGGCCAGCCGCTGTTTAGTAATAGGCTTTTTCAATGTGGCATCACCGTAAGACATGAATGAGTCCCTGAGGACTATCTGGAGATCTCAAGATGGGAGCAGATGCCTCTTTGTTGGACGCCACCTCCTTACACCCCTCAAAAACCATGTCGCAAGGGGTTGCGCCCCTGGAGTAAAACCATCACACCGGCCATGAGCGGTGGAGATGGCAGCGAGATAACCCCTAATAGTGGATTCTGACCGACCTCAGTCTAAATGGTGCTGAAGGAAGGACAGCAGCACAGTCATGTCACTGACCCAGGATACTGGGTCCAAACCTCTCCCATGACAACACTCACTAAACACCCTCCATCTACAGCAGTACAAACGTTGGGTGGAGGGAGCTCGTGAGGCTTGTTAAGTGTCAACCACTATCCCACTTAGCCCGATAGCATGCCAGTGCTGCCGTTCAAGGGCCACACATGAAGACTCAGGGCTTGGGGGTGAGGATGCCGTATCTTGCCCTGTCCTTGGGACAGTAAGTCTGGTCTGTTCGGCAGAAGCCACGGGTGCCTGTCCAGTAGTTCATAGATCACAGACATCTAGGGTCTGTGTGGCCAGTCTGGAGCCACCAAGAGCACCCGAGCCCGGAACAGCCTTATCTTGCTGAGCAAGGCTGCGCCACCTGAGGCTATGGACAGCTCAAGGCATCAGTGCAGTGCAGGCGCCACTCCCCTGCAGTGCACTCCCCTCGGTGAGGAGCCCCCCTGGACAGTAGATCCACTGCCAAATTCAGGGGACCGGGAAGGTAGAAGGCCCTCAGAGAGATGCTCTTCGACTGAGCCCACAGGAGGACCTGCAGCGCCTTGGCATGCAAGGGCGGTGATTTCAGACTGCCTTGATGATTGATGTAGGACACTACGGCCATGTTGTCCATCCTCACCATCACCTGTCTGCCAGATTTGGCTGGAAGTGCTGCAAGTAAACCGCCTCTATCTCGAGGAGGTTGGTGTGCCATGCTTGGCGCACGGGGTCCCACATCCCTTGAGCAGATCTGCCGTCCCAGACAGTGCCCCAGCCTGTCTGGGATGCATCTGTCGTTATAGTCACCCTGAATCCCCCCAGGCCCAGGGGAACCCCATCTGTGACAGCCCATGAGCTTCCCCACCATGCAAGCACTTTTAAGGCCCCTGCAAGACAGTGTAAGCCTTCTTAGTCTGTCCCTCGGCATGGATAGCCTCTGACAGACAAACCACCACTAAAGCGGACGTGTGTACAGTAGACCCAGAGGTACAGGTGTGTCAGACATGCTCTCATTGTGTCTGAGTTCAGCCAAAGCCCCAAGTACTCTGATAATCTGCCTGATACTACGTGGCGCTTTCCTGCATTTATGTTCAGGCCAAGCAAAGCCAGATGAACCAGAACAGCTGTGGTGCGTTCGCAGGCTAGGCTCTGTGATGGGGCCTGATGGGCCGAGCCCCTATCCAATGCAGAAGCCCTGGGGAGATGGTGGAGTAGGAAGACCCGCAGCAGCCACAGCTCAGATAAGCAGATCTTCCACAGAAAAATCACAGGTCTCAGACAGATTCCGCTCTTCAGGAAAACTGTCCTGAGTCGCATCCTGCTCTTCTCCAAAGCCATGCATCAATGCTGAGGAGCCACAGAGAGAGCTGTTGGTCTTATCCAAATTGCCTGAAGCTGCCTAAGAGACAGTATCGGGATGGGGGTACACACGCTGGGGGGCCTGGTTCTCCAGGAGCCACTGCTGTGCAGCAGCAATGATGTCCATGGTCTTATGCATATCTTCCAGCTGTTTCTGCAGAAGGTCAACTCTGGGGTCATAGACCTGTTCCAGCTTCCTCTTCTGTCCAGACTTCTGTCCCACCTTGTTGGGAGGAGCCAGATTTTGAGCGGGCGGGAGGGACTTCTCAGGAACACAATCCATGTGGTCACTGTCCAGCCCTGAAGCCATTTGATTGCAGGTCACACACGTGAGTAATGTAGATAGTCCCTTTCTACACAATGGAAATATGCAGTAGCAAACCAACAACAGAAGAAAAATATGGTCACTGAAAATACCAGTAGGAAAAATAAGTAACAGTGTGGATTTGTCAAGCAATAAGGAGAGCAAACCTTAGTATAGATTTGTAATACCTCTCCAGGCCAGGGGCGGCGAAAGCGCGCCCACAGTGGCACACACACAACACTTAACACAAGCAGAGCTGCGTTAGCATAACAATGCACAGAGGCTAGAGCCTCGCATCTACAAAAGTTATTTCAGCAGCAAAACGTGAGCGAAAACACTCACCAAACAGCAGTAAGACTCACACAGAATGCCAGAGGGGTACTCGGAAAAAGAGCTGCCCAAGCAGCGCTTATCCGTGCAGAAATGGCAAAATCTCTGACGCCAACCGGCATAAGCTCACACGACCAGGAGGATAGAAAGAGGGTGAGTGTGTGCACGTGTCATTCATATACTGTGTAGCACGCACCCATAGGTGTGGTTAATTTCTGATCCGAGGGTTGTAGTCACATGGTTACAGGTTCACTGAAATGAAATAGAACTTAAGCATTCAGATAAATCTAAATAAATCTGTTACTGAAGTTACAGAAAGAGAAGAAAAAATCATATTTTGGAAAAATACCATGATATAGATTTTGGTCATATTGCCCACATCTAGTTATATTAGTATCAAATAAACGAATACAATTTTTATGTTATAGTAAAATTTTCCTTTACACATGCTATTTAGAAAAAAAAAGTAACAGTTATTCCAGTTATTCCAGTAACAGACTTCTAAGTGGCCATTATAAAGCCTGTAGTAGTGCGAGGTGCTCCCAGCTGTTCTAAGGAGTACTGCGATGTTGCCTGTTCTAGTGTTAAAATGGAAAACGGTAGTATGGATGCTCTATCTTGTGGACTGCGTAAGACAGGAACCACCCAGCTTGTTTCCAGCCCACATCCTTGGAATGAGGTCACACTCGTGCCTATGGCATTGGCAACTTACACATCTGGAAACACGCAATCAATAATGAAAAGTGCATAGAGTTTGTTTTTTTTATTGAGTTTTTAGAAGAACATATCTTCCCTTCCAGTCAGGGAAGGGCCATATATGTGTACAGTATTTCAGTTCTAACAACACATATGCCACATCCACTACAACAGCATGGCTTTGTAGAAAAAAGAGCCTGCCTGCAGTCCAGACCTTTCACCAACAGAACATTTGAGCCTTTATGAAAGAAAAAAATATGTCAAAAAAGACTGGTGAGCAGCTAGAGTTCTACACCAGACAATAATGGCGGAACATTCTTCTCCAAAAATTCAAGCAGCTGGTGTCCTCAGTGCTCAGACCTTTACAGACTGTTAACTTAGAGAGATGCTAGACAATGGTGAAGATGGACATATCCCAACCTGTTGAGATGTGTTGCATTTTACTAACTGCTGCAAAATTAGGTCATGTTTTTCATGAAATTGTTCAATAAAAAAATTCCCGTACACCATCTAACCTGCAAATGTAAGACTTTATTAGAACTAAACAAATGACGTTCCAGCTCTAGGCCATAATAAAGTCTCTCCATATTAACACCTGTTGTTTATGTTCTCTTTTTTTCATTTAAGATAGTTTCCTTTGAGTTTATTTAGGCAGATAAATATACATGTATTTTCAGCATACCAACAACAAAAGAATCCCTCATGGAATATTGCCCAAAGGGAACAAACTTATAGTCTCCTACCCCCTATTCTCCATATAATCACCAACAGCTTTGCAAATTTTACATATACATATTAACCATAATAATTGTGATTATGTTGTTGTAATTATTACGTATGTAAAAATCACAACAACACAACTGATTACTGTGGGAACACACACACCCAGCCATGTGTGTACATACGTATGTGTTAGTAATTGTATCATATAAGACTGAATAACACATGCAAGCACACACCCGCACACAAGGTGTGTACACACTCACAACAAAACTATAATCAACAAGCTTTTATCATTTCATCCCACTAGGGGAATGCACTCAAAACTTTCTTTCTAAAAGATAGACACATGCATGAATACACCCATGCATACAAGACGTGTGGATGTGTGTGTGCATACAGCAAAACCATTGTCAATATACTCAAAATTTTTCTTCCTAATAGATATTTTTAAAAAACGTTTAGATCAATGTAGGCAACATGGATGAAGAGGACACTACAGCACTATTAGCTGGTCCAGGCCAAAAAGTGCAGGTTTGAAGGCCCCCTAAAGCAGATACGCCTTGAATTGGTAAAACTCTCCAACTTTCTAACTACACTTTCCAGCGTGGGAACAAGAAGTGTCTCCAAGATTACATAATAATGTGTGACTCTTAATTGTAAAGTGCACATCATACAGAGAAGCCACCTTGTTCAGTTAAATCCCTCAAAGCGTCTTCTGAATTCTGAGTTTAGACCCAGTGCAACAGGGGAGAGAGAGAAGAGGGGGAAGAGGCAGACTCCACAGAGCACTCATCAAGAAGAACATTAGCATTCGTCCCGACTCCAAGGCATTACCCACAGTCTCCAGCCAGAGCCAATTGATTCTCCCTGCCATTCTCTCATTTTATCCTTACAACTGAAATATGCAGCTTTTGACTTGGCCCATCTATTTTTGTTTTTAATTTATTGAGATGAATGTGACAGTAGACAGCAGAGAATGGTGAAGTGCAGGACTAAGAAACATACTGGTAATTACAGATACAGGAAGACAGAAGATCAGAAGGAAGGAAAAGAAAAAAACACATCTATTCACAGCTGCGACCAGAAATGTTCAATCCCCTAAAGATTTTAAGGATTTATCAATTCAAGACTGTTCAAGAAGAGAAGGAGATCCTGGGATGTCCTGGAGTGGCCTTCTCAGTCAGGCAGTTGCGGCATGGAGGCCATCTAACATCACTGCGTTAGAAGCATTTTCAGGTGAAGAATGAGCAAAGATTCCAGTCGAGAGCCGCAAGAAGCTTGTTAGGAGTGACCCAAAACATTTGTTAAAAGTTATATGAGTTAAAGGATGCTCCCCAAACTACCACTATGAAGCCATCAGCTCATTAATCTGTTAGCTTCATGTTGCTAATAGCCATGCTAATGAGCCATTATATCATGCTCTGTCTGTCCCCCACTGTTCAGTACAAGTACTCAGAGATTCTCCTCTCATGTTTGAACTTAAATCTTTATTCACATGTAAATAGAGAGGATCAAGAGGCAGTAGTAGTCCGTAGAGAGCTTTGTAAAAGAAAGGCCTCAGCCCTGCGGCTGGGTTGCCAGGCCTGAAAGTCAAAATCTGGCAACAGCAACTTGAAACCCACCCAAAACCCACAGAACAGTGAAAGAGAAGACCGTGCAATCGTAATTAGTTTTGCTGTGCCAAAATGAACGGTCCTCTGGTGAAACTCTCTCTCAGACAGAGCAGTTCCTCAGACACAGAGATGAGGTTATTTGGCATCACTGTGAATGGCTTCAGTTTAAAGATTTGCCATTCAAAATATGGCTCTTCATTTAGAAACAGCATTCACATAATCTGCATAACAGCTCTCCCCAACCCATGGGCTGATTTTTTTACCCACAGCAACACCTAAAAAGCTGCCTGGTGATCCTTGCAGTTCTTCACTGCAGCAGAGCTGCTATAAATGGTGTTTGCAAAGAGTAAAGTGGCCGGGGCCAACAGGGACAGTCACATAATCCAAGCATTTGAAAGCAACAGCTAACATCTAACCAAAAGAACATTTTCCATACATGCATGTTATTTTAAGTTATAAAATGTGAAATGCTGATGCAAGTATGTCCAAATTTATTTCAGGTTTTTTTTTTTTTTTTTTTTTTTTTTTTAAGTATAATCACCCTTTAAAATAAACTGTATCATACCTATTTTCACTGGGTTTGTTTGAAGACAACAGCATGTCCCTACAGGGCTACTACAGATGTGTATGTGCTCTTAAAAACTATGAGGTGTGGACTTGTGCTGGCCTGAGAAGTGTGGCTCTACCTTTATTAGTCCCATCTTTCTTCATAATTTCAATGCTTTGTTTTTCTTTGCCCAAACAACAGCAGTTAGACCTGCACACACAGGCCATCCCAGTGTGCTACTACTATAATCTTCTGTTTGAAGACACTAAAAGAATGCAGAAGCAAAATATCTCTTTTTACATACTCACTAGCACAATTATAGAGATGGAAAATATATTAATTAATATGATATACAGTACATACAGTGTATACCTGTGCTAATAGGCAAGGCAAGGCAAGTTTATTTGTATAGCACAATTCATGCACAGAGCAATTCAAAGTGCTTTACAGAAAAAAGGCAAATTTAAAAGTACAAAACACAATTAAAACAATAAAATCTAATTTAAAAAGTATAATTAAGAATCAATTTAAAATTAAATTAAAAGAAAAGAGTGCAGATAAAACACTTTCAGTTGGCATATGCACAGCTAAAAAGAACAGTTTTAAGTCTGGACTTGAACATTGTCAGAGTAGAGGCCTGTCTCACATCGACAGGGAGACTGTTCCAGAGTTTAGCTGCAGAAAACTGAAACGCTGCTTCACCGAATTTAGTCCTGACCCTGGGCACCAGCAGAGACCTGTCCCTGAGGTTCTCAGAGTCCGAGATGGTTCATATGGGACCAACAGGTCAGAGATGTACTTTGGTGCTAAGCCATGGAGAGACTTGTACACAAGTAGAGCTGTTTTAAAGTCTATTCTCTGAGCAACAGGAAGCCAGTGCAGAGACCTGAGGACAGGACTAATATGGTCGTACTTCCTGGTTTTGGTCAGGACCCAAGCAGCAGCGCTCTGGACGTCCTGCAGCTGTCTTACAGCTCGCTTAGTGAGTCCAGTGAGCAGACCGTTACAGTAGTCTAACCTGCTGGAGATAAATGCATTAATAAGTCTTTCTAGGTCTGGTTTAGACAGTATACCTTTGATTCTGGCAATGTTTTTGAGATGGTAAAATGCTGATGACGTTATAGATTTAATGTGACTGCTGAAGTTCAAGTCAGAGTCCATGATTACCCCGAGTAATAATGAAGTAGTTATCAGGTTTATATCTTTTGGCTAGTCCTTTTCTTAATTGGGGTCGCCATAGCGAACCAGTTACATGATTTGGCGGACGCCCTTCCTGTCACAACCAGCCACTGGATTTATTATTGTGCCTTTACAAATAATAAACATCATATTGTTCTAGCAACTGAAAAATACATTGCTCCAATGTTTAAAGAGCCTTAGGCGGGGCTGATGCCAGATACAATGGGTCTGAGACAGGTACATTGTATCAGCTACATAAAGATCATATTGTTCAAGCAACTTTCAAACACTGACAAGCACATTACCCCAATGTTCAAATGGCCTGAAATTTTGGTACGCCTCTTTTATTGTTTATTCCTGTTAGGGGTGTTGGAAGGCTCGAGCCTGTCCTAGCTACTATGGGCCTGAGGTGGGTACACCTTGAACAATGGCCAGTTTACAGGGCTACATGAAGATCACATTGTTCTAGCAACTTTGAAACACTGAAAAAAACATGTTACTCCAATGTTCAAATGGCCTTAGAATTTTGTTGGGCTACTTCTACCAAGCCTATGCCAGCTACTGTGGGGCTTTGGCAGGTACACCCTTAACAATGCCCAGTTTGTCACAGAGCTACATCATAGTAATAATAGTACACCATACTGACTATAACAGTATAACCAGCAACAAGGACATCTTTTTACCTATATATGGCCCATCTATTAAACACGTGCACTTGGTGAGGCTGTAGTAACAAACAAAATGGCTGATGAAATTGCCAATCCACACCACGCCACATTGCATTAAAGTGAGTGACAATAGCACGCTGATTATCATTTGTTGTGATGCGGCAATCTCATTTCTCCCCATTTACCACGAGCGCTGTATTTTAATTTTGATTCTGGAGCTGGGGGCGTGAGGTGGTGGTGGTGGAGGTGGGACAGCAGAAGCTCGTATAAACAGGAGCATCAAAGCCGTCTGCTGCCGGGCGAGGAGGGCTGCAGCTCATTAGAGAGGGCAGAGCCGTGCCAGGTCCCCACTGTGACGGACGAGGCTCTTTAGGTATTAATCAACAGGCTGAGGAATGTGAAAGACAGAGAGGAGCTAATGGGACAATCTGTCTCACTGTGAGGGACCAAGGTTCTCTGGGGCTCAGGGCTAAGACTTGTTCACTGTCAGAGTGCTTTATTTTAGAATTAGATGTCTATATCAGACTCTTAAAACACATAGTGAACACGTCTGCTTGTCTGCTTTTCTTAACAAATACTGAGGTGCAAAGCCAAGACACCAACTGAAATATATTAGTGATGAGAGAGCACTCCTGCCTCTTGTCTGACCTACAACCCAAATTCCAGAAATATTGGGACTATGTATATATATATATATATATATATATATATATATATATATCAAAAAAATAAAGGGAACACTTAAACAATGGCAGTGGGTCAGTAATGGTGTGGGGTGGCGTTTCTTTTGGGGAGCCACACAGCCCTCCATGTGCTCACCAGAGGTAGCCTGACTGCCATTAGGTATCGAGATGAGATCCTCAGACCCTTGTGAGACCATATGCTGGTGCGGTTGGCCCTGGGTTCCTCCTAATGCAAGACAATGCTAGACCTCATGTGGCTGGACTGTGTCAGCAGTTCCTGCGAGACGAAGGCATTGATGCTATGGACTGGCCGCCCGTTCCCCAGACCTGAATCCAACTGAGCTCCATCCACCAACGCCACGTTGCACCACAGACTGTCCAGGAGTTGGCGGATGCTTTAGTCCAGGTCTGGGAGGAGATCCCTCAGGAGACCATCCACCACCTCATCAGGAGCATGCCCAGGCGTTGTAGGGAGGTTATACAGGCGTGGAGGCCACACACACTACTGAGCCTCATTTTGACTTGTTTAAGGACATTACATCAAAGTTGGATCAGCCTGTAGTGTGTTTTTCCACTTTAATTTTGTGTGTGATTCCAAATCCAGACCTCCATGGGTTAATAAATTTGATTTCCATTGATCATTTTTGTGTGATTTTGTTGTCAGCACATTCAACTATGTAAAGACTTTATATATATATATATATATATATATATATATATATATATATATATATATATATATATATATATATATATATATATATATATATATATATAATAGAACATAGATAACATAACAAATGTTTACACTGAGAGCTTTTACACTTGCACAAAATGAGCTCATTTCAAATTTGATGCCTGCTACAGGTCTCAGAATAGTTGGGACAGGGGCATGTTTACCATGGGGTGGCATCCTCCTCTTCTTTTCAAAACAGTTTGAAGACATCTGGGCATCGAGGTTATGAGTTTCTGTATTGGTGAGTATTGGTGTTGGAATTAGGTCCCATTCTTTCCTGATATAGGTTTCCAGCTGCTGAAGAAGTTATATACCTTTCAGAATTTATCATTTATTCATTCCAAAACACACAAGCTGCCCATCCCATATGCACTTATGCCCCCATCCCATCAGAGGTGCTGCTTTTGAACTGAACGCTGAGAACTCACTGGAAGGTCTCCTCCTCTTTAGGACACAGTGTCCGAGATTTTCAAAAAGAATGTCAAATTTGGACTGGTCTGACCATAGAACACTGTCCCACTATGAAACAGTCCGCTTTAAATGAGCCTTGGCCCAGGACACAATGGTGCTTCTGGACCATGTTCACATATGGCTTCCTTTTTGCATGATAGAGTTTTAGTTAGCCTCTGCAGATGGCACGGTGGATTGTGTTTACCCACAGTGGTTTCTGGAAGTGTTCCTGGGCCCATTTAGTAATGTCACTGACACAATCATGAGTGTTGTGTGAGGGCCCCAAGACCATGGGCTCCAATAAAGGTCTGGGGCCTTGTCTCTTACACAGAGATTTCTCCAGTTTCTCTGTAGATGATGAGATTTGCAAAGTCTTTGTAGTTTGACGTTGAGGAACATTGTTTTTAAAGTATTCCACAATCTTTTTACTCTTCGCTCTTTCACAGATTGGAGAGCCTCTGCCCATTTTTACTTCTGAGAGAAAGCAAAGAGCTCTCTCAAGAACTTTGCTTTAACCCTATTGCCGCAGAACATGCTGATGGCATTGGTTACAGAAGAGTTTCTGAACTTCTGAATTAAGGTTAAGGTCAAGGTATACATTATTGTCCCTCTCTGCATTTGACCCATCCTTCAATGTCGCTGGGGCAACCTGTCAGGAGCAGAGGGCAATGTTCCAGTGAGGACTATTAGAGCCACAATCTGATCATTGAAATTCCACCAGAAACCAGCCATGTTACAAATATATGTTATTTATTCTGCAAGATTGACTTTTCCTCTCTTTCTCCCATGTTATAATGTTGTTAAAAAAATCAAAAATCAAAACCAGACCTGAAGTTGTGTTTAGTTCCATTCACACCTGTTTGAATAATATTGCAGTCTCTGGTTCTGCGTTTCTGAGGCCTCAAAATGCTTGGCTCCACAAACCTCCGCCTCTTCCACAAATGCCTGCCCACTCCAGGAAGCACTGACCAATCAACAAGTCCTCTTCATCCAGTCATTCATTTATCCAGAAAACAGTGTAGAGCTCCACTTCCACTGATTCAGCTTTGTTTCTGTTTGGAAACATTTTCTTTTAGTCAGATTATGTTTTTAAAGTGTTGTTTTAAATGTGCTGATGTTCTAGAGGTGACAAAGACTAGTTTAAAAAAGATAATAAAAAAACATAGTATAGGTTATGACTAAGCAAAGCTCCAGTTTGCAACAGTCCACAAATGGGGGTTAGCTCTCTTGCCTTTCAGCAAGAACGTTGTGGTTCAATTCTTAGGATGTTCTACACTGTCTCTGAGTGGAGTCTGCATGTCCTCCTCGTGTTACTGTAGGTTCTCTCCTCTTCCTCCCTCCTCTTCCTCCCACCGTCCAAAGACATTCATGTACTAGGAGAAATAGTAAAAGTTTAAATTGCCCATAGAGAATTAATGCAAGAGTGAATGCTTGTCAGTTTGTGTCTGTTAGCTCTGTAAACAGTGTGAGCCCTGACTGGCAATTGTCCAGGGTGTACCCTCTTGAGTTCCATCATTGCTGGAATAGGCTCCAGTTACCAGTGGCCCCTGATGGGAATAAGTGGAAGTAGATCAGGGCAGCTCCAGGTTTTGCCCTTTTTTTTTTTTTTTTTTTTTTTTTTTTTTGCCACTTAGAGTGAAATTTTATGCCAGCATTGTCAACAACAGAACAATAATCTGTATGATTTTTACACTAAGGAATTATCCGTACTACTCTCTGAAACTAGGTCTAATAAAGATGAAAGAACTCCAGAGCTGCATGAAAAAATCATGGATAAAATAATCATGGATTTAAATGATAATAATTTGTTGTTAAAAATAATTTGTTACTGTGGTGACACTACATTTTTGTAATACTAACAATGTTTCATACATTTTTAAGACCTAGAGGAACAAAATTTAATACCTACTCATAATATTTAAAATCACAAATTCTTCAGAAATGTCCTTCAGCTGTGACATCTCCTGAATCTAACAATGAAATTATTTTATTTCTTTTGATGTTTTTGTTGAGAGATAACAATAAAATAATTCAAGCCAATAAACCTTTAATTAACTTCAGTTGTATATTTATTAAATATGTGATGGTTTCTGGCTCTATTTCACCAAAATGAGCCTGTCCCCTGACAAGTTTTTACTATGTAATAAACAATTGCCTGGATAAATAATAATGAATAATGAACTATTGTTGCTAAATGTCCTTATCTGATCAAAGTAAATCCTTCACAGTGTCTCATTTTCAAGCAAAGTTGTTTTTCATTCATCCACCATGTTTTATTTAAGTTTTATAGTTGTGACCTTAGTTTTTGTCAGACATTCATGAAAATTCCATAAAATCCTGTAATAGTAGTAGAAATAGTAATATTAGCAGAACTCTAGTAATATTCAGATACTGTTACATATGTCTCCCAAAGTCAAAAAAGTCGTATAGTTTTTCACTATTTTTAATGTTATTGTTAATATTTCATATGTCACACCCATAACTGTCAAGTCCATCAGACAATTTCTGAGAAAATACTTTAAAAATTATGATTCAATTTTGTCTACTAAAATAGCTTTTGTTGTCATCTAGTATATAATATAAAAGATAAAGTGGCTGCTTCAGGTCCTTCATATGTTATTGGGACAAAATACCTTCCTATGTCAACTCTGTCAGATTTTGTGGTCTGATGGAGTTGTTCGATTAAATAAGTTGTTTTAAGTTGCAGAGTATTTGTGTGTTTATGTTTTTGTCATCTCCATCAGATATCAATCAAAGCAGGTCCATATAACTTCCATATACTATTGATTTTTTTTCAATCTCATTTTGTTAAAAAAGAGAGAAGTTCAGAAGAAGAAGCTCAGCAAAAGGAAAACACATTCAAGAAGTTAAATATTTCAGAACTTGAAATTTATTTTTCTTCAGTATTGGTTCATGCTTTGTCCCTTTTCTTAAGAATTAGTGTCATAGTTTTAAGGCCTAGGTTTTGACACAATCAAATGTACGCACTCTGCCAGGTGAGCCAAGCATCCAGATAAATGTTATTTTGAATGATTTGCCATGCAGTGTTACAGAAGTCTACTGTATTAAGGTAAAATGATCTTTATATACAGCCCCAGTCCTGAAAAAAGCAACCTAAACCACAGACTGCAGCCACCTGAATGCAGCAGAGGTAATAAGCAATCCATGCACAGCTAACCCATACAACCTTCAGAGGCCTGGCATATCAAGCAGAGCCCGAGGCCACTGCTTTCCAAACTCTTTCCCAGAGCGACTGTAACCTCTGATGTCAAACCGTTGACAGGTGCGTCCTCACTGTGATGCGCTGTCTTTTGTCACACACTTTGGTCGACAAACCGTTCCTTATGGACCTGCCAGCTCTATGTGACCTCCGGATGAGAGATCTGAGGAATCTATAAAGAACTTTTCATTTAGTATCACTCTGAGCCTTTTATTTCGGTCTAAGTTAGTGAATATGAATTGTTTGTATTTTGATAAGTTTTTAATCCTTTTTTTTCTTCATAAAAGCCTTATTTTTATGCAGTTATCAAGCACACAATGCAGTTACAAAAATCTGTATCCATCTTTGCTGTCTCCAATAAAATCTAAATACAGCCAGCTGCTGCTTCTTTTTGGTTTTTGCTCTTTTCTTCACTTTTTCCCCCAACAAGCTTGCATTTAAATATGTACCACTACACTCACTGTCTTCAGAGCCCACCTTCTTTTAAAAAAAAATATATTATCCTAGTCTGTCCTCACATGTGATTGGCTATATCTCAAAATTAAATTCTGCTCTCCTTGTGTGGATTTTTTGCAGAGTGGAGCAGTTGAAGATTCAGCTCTTATCTATAGTAGTTGCTCTTCTGATATTCTCTAAAGAATCGATTGTTAGAGGCAGCTTATTTGCTTATTACCCATCACTGCATTCTAGGAGCATGCCAGGACCGCTCCAAGGCCACGCCTAAGGAACGCAAGGACTGCACCAGGACTGCATCAGGATCACATCAGGAGTGCACCAGGATCACATCAGGAGTGCACCAGGGCTCAAAGTGCACCAGAGTTGAGCCAGAGTCTGACTGCTCCTCCTCAACCAAACACAGCAAGTGTGAACACTCTCTAAAGAACATATAAACACATGTACAGTACAGGGAAATATGCAGATGAAGAGAGAGCATCAAAATAAACTATGACATATTGAGTATGGAATGAGTAAACCAGTGGATATGGCTGTTAGAAACAAGCTGCATATGTATACAGTAACTGTGTCGGATTGGTGCGTGCATGGCAGAGATGGAGGACTTGAGTCAGTTACTGGCCTCATTTTCAGAACGTGTGACTCGACTCGGACTCATGTGTTTCTGAGGGACAGTGACTCTACGAGGTTCACGCTAATTACTTGGACTAGGACTTACACATTGTTGACATTGACTTGAGACTTGGACTGGCTTTCAGATGATTACTCCGGAGCGGAGTGCACCAGCTGGGCTTAACTGAAGTTGGTCCTAACTCTTACGCCAGGCGTAGTAAATGGAGTTAGTACCAAGTGCACCAGTGTTCACTAAGGCCAGCCTTAACTGCGCCTGGTTGTATCGTGCACGTTCATGAGAATACATGGGGCACTGTATTTGTTGCCTGCAGCAACACGTTCAGTGTTGCATGCATCATGGAAGAGCTTAATAAAAGAAAGGTACATCTTACTGACAATGAAATCCATAAACAATTTACAGCAGATGCAGCATGTCTTTAAAATGCATTAATCAGCTGTGCTGTCTGTTATTATCCACAAAATGAGAGAACTACCTCCAGACTGTGTGTGAGGAGACAGGATTGTTTCATTTACAACAGGCACAAGTTTTCCCCTCACTCATCAGTGAGAGGAGCTGAGACGGGACAGCGCTCACCTCTCCCCGCCGTGTTTCCCTCTGACCTGTCCCTGTGTCAGGAGAAGAACACTGCCTCGTATTTATTTTGAATCTGGGGGCAACGTGTGTTTTGACTGAAATTTTGGTACGTGCCGCTTCAGTTTTAACCGGTGATGCTTCTCCGGTGGAAAAATGAAAATGGATATGTGACACTTGTCAGATACAGGTCATATCCGTACATTTGGAGGCTGTGGAGCGGTCTGACTGAGTGAGATACACAACACCGTCACTGACACTAAGTGGGTCCCCTGACTTACGCCTGGTCCACACTAGGCATAAAAGTTACACCTGGGCGTAACACACACAGGGCATAAATCTGAGTGATGCACTCGTCATAACTATGAGCTGATCCTAACTTTCATTTCTAAGTCGGCCGTAAGGCTACGCCCAGGTGTACTACCATCTGGTGCACTTCGATCCAGATGACTCGACTTGGATGTTTCTTTTGCTGACTTGGACCTAGCTTGAACTTGTTATTAATGACTTGGACTCGGATCTGCTCACTGATTCTGTATCTCGGACTTGAACTCAGACTTGCACTGTAAGAGATGATGACTAGACTCGGACTTGACTTGGACTGGACCTAGATGACTGGACTTGGACTCAAACTTGAACACTGAGGACTTGAGAGTGACTTAGACTTGAGAAATGATGACTCGACTACAACACTGATGCATTTGTTGTTTGTATATTAGTAATTACTATAGAAACACAGAATATACTTACATCATTCCATTCATACGGACCAATGAATATGATGTTATATATATATATATATATATATATATATATATATATATATATATATATATATATATATATATATATATATATATATTTAACTTGCAATATTTTTCTTAACTAAAAATATAGCTAATGATGACTTTGGTTTTGCTGTCCCACTCTCAGCCATAGGGACTTGAACATTTCAGTTTGCTCTCCCTGTCACTCTGCCTCTCTCATTAAAGGTCCTGGTGTGGGGTAGGATTGGTGCACCCATGGGCCCCTGGCAGCCACAGATCCTCCGTGACACCCAGTGATGGGTGACGGATGAGGGTGCAGTCTAATGAAACCAAGCTCAGGATTAAACACAAGCCCCAGAACTCAGCTCTGAACCACTCTGTGTGTGTCTGCAGCTGGACTCACAGTTTCTGCTGGTTTTATTTGGACTTTAAATTACTGCAAAGATGACTCAGAGAACTGCAGATGCTTACAGAATAATTACAATACACAAGAGTAATTAAAAGCTGTTGTTGTAATACTCTAACTTGAGGATTATTGTTGAAAATCTAGACAGCTGGGCACTTTTCACGCCAAGTAGCTGGCTTTCCAAGTTTCAAAGAAGTTAGTCTTTTATAAATGTACTTAAACATTAGTGATAAAGTAAATGTAAAAAAGTATTTAAAGTTTATGCATGTAAAAAAAGAAAATCAACTACTACTACTACTGGTACTAGTATTATGACTATGACTATTACTACTACTGCTACTGCTACTGCAATAGAATTTAGTTTCAGGTCTAACCCTCCTCCTTACCAGGAGAGATAAACCAACTCTGTTACCATTTTAATTTCAGAATTGACAAAGCTGTTTGGATGAAAGGTGAAATAATTTCAACTTTTCAACTTTGAAATTACACAGCACAAATTCTCTACATCTACTGGACATCAAGTCAAGAACACTGAAACGTCTTTGAGGGAAAAACAAACTTAATGTCCAGTGGATTTAGAGAATTTTTGTTGTGTAACTTGTCAGCCTGGATGTGTAGTTATGAACCTACATAGATTCAACTTTGAAAAGCATATCCAGATGACTGCCTTTGTTGTGATATGACCACTAATGCTGCTGCTGCTACTATTCACTTTACAATTAGGCCAGAAATATTTTACTTATTTACTTAAAAAACTTTCTCAGGTAAAAATATTCTTGATGCACAAGTTTTTGTTTGTTTGTTTGTCATTTTTAATTGGGATAGCCCCAGCTAAACCAGTCACAAAGTGTTTTTATTTTATTTTTTTATATACATACGGCTGTAATAGACATTGTGCATGACGTGTTTTGCCCACAGAAGAGTGCATCACATAAATGACTAGTAAAAGTATCCGTGTAGTTAATTTCAATCTCTGCTAAAGCAAGGGTAATTGTATACATCTTGTATGTATCCAGGAAGTAGTCATCTGTAAACTAAAAATAATTTAAATATTATATTATATCTCATAGTACCTTGTTTGAAAAGCAAAATGCTCAAAAAATATCTCTATCACATTGTTTGAGAGATGGACATCTATTTCATTGCTTTTTAAGGACTTTACTGTTAGCCTCTGCCTTCCTGTATTTGTTGCTACCTCATCTGTCCGTCCTTGGGGCTGAATTGAGAGCGGAGTAACCCATCCTTGGCGTCCTAATCTCCGGTAATGGAAGGAAATTGGTCCTGTCCTCGTCTCCTCCGCCTGTCTGCTCCTCCCGACCTCCAGAGAGAACTATCCACCGTTTTAATGAATGTGGACTTCAGAATAAATAGCAACATTTAATGGTGAAATTCCATGGGCCAACTGTCAGTACTGAGCTATATTTACATCAAGTTGACAGAGCAGGACGAAATGTGGCTCTCCTTTCGGTCGGCCATATTAAAAGTTTTTTTTTATACCTTTTTTTTTTTTTAAACTTTTTTACCATAGACTGCCTGAATGCTATTTTATAATTGGTTGACAAAACTATTTTTCTACCACACATTCTTTCCCTATTAAAAATATTGGTCAGTAACTGTTACATCCCATTGTAAAGCGTACAGTGCCACTTTTAGAAACCATTCAAATCAGAAACACTGATAATGTTATGCTTAGTGGTTTTTAGTGGTAACGGCTGTTTTATTGATATAAAGAATAGTCTTAATCATGGATGTGGGGTTGCAACGCTATAATGGCTCTGAGGTCTCTCAGGTGCCTTAGCTTTAATTTAAAAGAGCAAGACATTTTGAAGAAACTGTGCCCTCTTAAAGCTGCACTACCTGATTTCTTTTTTTGTATGTTTGTTTTTTGTTTTTTGGTAAAGATAATTATTTAGTTATTAGTGCAGCATAACAGAAGTCATCTGAGAAAAAATGAAACTTTGAGGTCACCTGTGGGCTGTATTATAAGGGTTTTTGTTTTAGAGCAAGGGAGGGAACAGTTTAACCAATCACACGCTTTCATAGGACAGGAGCACTCTGATTGGTCAATACATAACGTGAAGGAGCTACTGTTTTATTCCAAAATGTATAGCTTATTCACAGTATTTTTATTTTTTATTTTAAAGAATTAAACTCAAACTCCAGATCTGTGCTGTGTTATTGCTGTAGCTCCTGGCTGTGTACAGACTTCCAGGTTTGTGTGAGACTGTGATAGAGCATCGCGAAGGAGAGGAATTAGGAAAGGGGAGTGTATCATTTAAACTCAACATTTTTTTAGACACATCACTTTTACAGTCACAAAATCAGGTAATGCAGCTTTAAATTGAGACTTCTCATTTTTAGATTAACTTTATTTAAAAAGTTGGATACTGTATCTTTTTTTTTTTTTAGAAGCACTTTTCAGTTTTAGACAATTTTATTTTATTTTGATGAGTGAGTTAAAAAAAAAAAAAAGCTTTTTAAAAATTGACACATGGCTTTATTTTAATGGACTCTTATTTTTTTATTTTTTTACCAGTGAGTAACATTTAAAATCTTCCCCTGCTTTTATTTTTCTAGTGGACAAAAACAATTGTGATGTTGCACCTAATGTCCACCATACAGCACCCCTGTTTCTCAGCATGAACATCATGATCATCTGTGACTAACACTTCTGATATTAGCAGAAAAATATAAGCAAAAATGAATAGTTACTGCAGAGACTGTTGTATCTGTCCACAGGACCAATCTGTGTGTGTGCATTAATTAGAGAGGGGAGAACGACATGCACTGTGCGATGTGCAGCATGCTTTGTGGTTCTCATAGAAGTAGCTAAGTGAAAATAAAAAAGGTGCTTGGGGGGAGGGGCTGGCCTCAAAGCAAGTCCCGCAGTTAACATTTGCGCAACTGTCTAAAGCAGCATCGACAAGAAGGATCGTAACAGCAGAGACATACAATTCCGATGGATTGGAACAATTAGAACCAGTTCTCAGGTAGAACCAGGTTTCAATGCCGATCTCCACTCCTGAATAAGATCCTGGCTCAAGTTCTGGAGAAGAGTCCCTGCTCCTGATAGGTTTCCCCAGTGGCTCTGAAGGATGGGTCAAATGCAGAAGACAAATTTTCTTACAATAAAGTCTTCACTCTCATATTAATTTACTTGGGGCAATTTAGAGACACCAACATGGGTCCCACAGTTAAAAACACTGATTCATGAAGTAAGCCTCTGACAAAATGTCTAGAATACAGTACACTATTTGCAGCTCACATCAATCCTCTTTTCATTTCCCCTTCTGTACAAAAGGGAGACATTCAGGCTGCTGGATGTAACATGTTATCCCAGATTTGTAGTCAAATCTATGGCTAAAGTTCTTAAAGTTCTATGACTAAAGACTTAATTTTAAATAGTAGATGTGTTACCCTCAGGTCATGATGTTGGACGGTTGAAATCAGGCCTGTCTGACCTCATTTTCCCATGCCAGGTGCCATTGCTTCCTTTTTTTTTTTTTGACACTTGATTTAGTCAGAAGTCCAATTTAATGTGTTGCCGTTCTTACACGGAGGTCTGAAATATGGATGGACAGGCTGAAAATAAACACTTCACTTCACTAACAGAACAGACAGACGTTCTTTGTGTAATCTTGCCTTACTATGGCTCCGAGTCTAATCGAGTAGCTACAAACTGTAACATAGTTTTAATTAAACTTGGACAGGCCTGACGCTGGCTTGATTAACTTCTATTGGTGGTGTGATGGCTGTCGCTGGAGGTTGCTGCGAGCGTCAGTTACTCAGATAAGAGCAGCTTGTATCACAAACTGTCAGACAAGTGCTAATGTGAGCCATGCAGAACACACAGCCTGCATGTGATTGGCTGATCCAGCTCGTTACAGAACGGGAAAACAGCTCTGAAAGGAGTGGGTGCTCCCTAAGCGGCTTACATCTAAAATGCTGTGCCTTCAGAGCAGTTTGCATCTGTACACAAACAATATGCTACTATGCTATGCTATGCTATCTATTGTGTGTCTGCAACTGTGTAAGAAAACTTTGCCTCTCATACATGACTTGTAGGCTGGACGTTGCGACAGACACCTAATCTAAGTATTCTCTGCAAAGGCAAAGTAACAGACTCCTCAAAAGAAAATGTTTTTTGATTGGTGCAGTGTCTGCAATAATGCAGTTGTTGTATCAGTCTGTTGCAGTGAAGAAGGAGCCGAAAGGCAAAGCTCTTGATTTACTGGTCAATCTACGTTCCTACTCTCACCTATGGTCATAAGCTTTGGGTCATGACAGAAAGGACAAGATCGTGGATACATAGATAGATAGATACAGCAGAAATGAGTTTCCTCCGCAGGGGGACTGGATGCTTCTTTAGGGTGTACTCACACCAGGCAAATCGAACCGTGCCCAAGTCCGGAACGCCCCTAAAGCACGGCACGGTTGCCGAATGTGAGTGCTCCGAACCGCACCCAGGCGCGGTACGCTTCAGGACTTTGGCACGGTTGGAGGAGGTGGGCCACGGCCCGGCACGGTTGCTCATGCATGCGCGCACGCACACTACGAGCTCTGTCATGTACAACTGTTCTTTTCTCAGTTAAAAGTGGATAAACTCCATTATCAACACTCGTAACAACGCCACCTTTCTGAAGAAGAGAACAGCGGCAGTAGTTCTGAAGCCTCTCTCATCTATCTGCAGATGCCTTCGCTGTTCCTCGTATGTGGTTTATTCCAAAACATGTGACAGAAAACCGCGTCTCACGAACGAGACTCAAAGCAGAATCACAATAGCACAGATACTTCAGGCCGCTGGTCTCACGTTTTCCACTACACTGGTTTTAAAAGTGTTAGCGGCTCGCTCGACTTGTAAACAAACTGCGCACCATGATGACGTAGCAGTCTGTCGCCCTCAGAGGTGATGACGTAACCGGGTCACGGCACGGATCGTTTGTGCCGGTGGGAGTGCGGGCCGGCGGGGGACTCAGACCCCTCTCCAATCATACCTGGGCACAGCACGGTTCGAATGGCCCTAGTGTGAGTGCGCCCTTAGAGATAGTGTGAGGAGCTCAGTTACCTGGGAGGAGCTCGGAATACAGCTGCTGCTCCCCCGCATTGATAGGAGCCAGCTGAGGTGGCTCGGGCATCTGTTCCAGAGCCTCCTGAACACCTCCCTAGGGAAGTGTTTTGGGCATGTCCCACTGGAAGAAGACCCTGGACATCCTGGAGGAACTATGTCTCCCAGCTGGCCTGGGAACGCCTTGGGATTCCTCCAGGGGAGCTGGAGGAAGTGTCCGGGGAGAGGGCTGTCTGGGTGTCCCTTCTTAGACTGCTGCCCTTGCGACCTGGCCCCGGATAAGCGGAAGAAGATGGATGGAAACCTGAAATACTAATGCAAAAGTGTCCAAAACTATTTCAAAAAACCTGAATAAAGCATAGGACCTTTAATCAATTTGCTGCAGCAGTGGTAATTCTGAGTTAAATTTACTCTGTTACATTAACTTTTTCAATAAAATTCACTGCTAAGAGTAGTTTTATCACAATATACTTTTTACTTTAACTTGAGTAATGTTATTTTGAAGAAACAGTACTCTTACTCAAGGACAGTTTTTGGCCACCTCTGTTAGTTACCTATGTTTTGGTTTTAAAAGCTTTATGTTATGAAAAATACAAAGATTTGGAAGTTTGTGCTTCTTGTTATTTTATAAGGATGTTAATGAATTTTAAAAACATTTATCTATTTTTGTTTAATGAATATATAA
Organism: Bostrychus sinensis; assembly: GCA_020698575.1. Lineage (NCBI taxonomy): Eukaryota > Metazoa > Chordata > Actinopteri > Gobiiformes > Eleotridae > Bostrychus > Bostrychus sinensis. The sequence goes on from CM036260.1 coordinate 3,779,289, forward strand.
TGCTTTTTAACTAAGTAATTGTTTGGATGACTACTTAAGTTAAGTTAGTTAAGTTACTTTATCATCTCTGCTTATTACAGTTATATAAATTAAGCAAATATGAAAATAAATTGAAAAAGTACTTTTAAATTTCCATTTAACATTTAGAAAGCAGCAATGTGAAAGCACTTAAACACACAAAAAAAAAAATAGTTTTTATGAAACTGTATCATGAATTAAATTTGGAAATAGCTTCCATTTTAAAACACAAAGTTTGTAATAAAACTTGGACATAGCCTTGGTGTCACCCATCTTTTGCTATTAATAATTTTCTCTATTAGAGCAAATGGAAGCGTAGCAGGTCGCACACAGCCATTATGTCTGTAATGAGTGGAACAACATCTCCAAATGGCTCCACAAATGACTCCGAATCAATTTGCCAAGCGTGTGTTCCTGGCAGAGCTGTGTCTCGCCGGCTAATTCAATCTCTGTGTTTGATATTTTTTAAAAGTATGATAAGAATGCTTTGGATTTGTGGTCCGCAGCAGGAGGTCTCCACTTACAGGCCTCCACCACTGTCAGGATTTAGCAGGATTAACGAAGAACGTGTGGGGGCTGATCTGAACGCCTGCATGGTGTCTGGCTCGGTCTTTCTACTGTCAATTAGTGACTAAAAAAGTGCCATAAAAGTAATATGAATCTTGCTAAAAATGAAAGGGCAAGTTTGATTTTGTCGTTGCATCATTTAGTGTGTTTACAGTCACAGCTGAGATACTGTCTCCACTCGACTAAGCTGGTTTCAAATGTTTCTGCACGACGTGTGTGCAGAGAAGTGAAATATTAAACAGTTAACACTCACTTCCAAGGCATTGCTGCAGGACATGTTTACATGTTGGACCTTCTTATTTGAGAGCAGATAAAAACATTCATGTCCAACTAGTAGTATCTGTCTGCTGTACATTAAGCCAAGTAACTGCTCTGCCACCGTTCCCTTAAAGCTCCCATATTATGCTTTTTTCAGGCTTTCTGAAATAGTATTGGTCATTTTTTATTTAGTGTTTCAGGTTTTATAACTTAAAATAATGTATAGGTGGTAAACCTTTTTCCGTTACTGTGACTTTGCAGAGAACACTTAGATTAGGTGTCTGTTACCCCCTGCTGGCAATGGTGGAGACTGAACAGAGCATACAATGACTTTTTAGCACAGCTTTTAGCAACATGATGCTAACAGATAAATGAATTGACTGCTTTGTAGTGACAGCAGTTTAAGCTCTAAAATAATAAGAATGAGTCCGGTGACGGTGTATGGGCTTTAGAAACACACAGGAGCACTTCCTGGTTTCACGTCTATGTAGAGCCGTAAACGTGATTTAGTTTGAAGTGGCCCTGTTATGCAAAATCGACTTTTCTGAGGTTTCTGCCATGTTTTAATGTTGTTCCTGCATCAAAAACATCCCTGGAGTTGTGTTTTTGTTTCATTCACGTATGTTAGAGAAATCCTCTATTTATTTACACTGACTTCCTGAAAGGACAGAAACGTCTTGTTTCACCGATGTCTGCCGTTTCCACCTGACCACACCTCTCCCCCCTCATGGCCCAGTCCCGTTCAGCTCACACCTCCCCAGCAGCAACCAACAAACCCACCGCTGACTGCTCCATTGCAGCAGCACATGTGAAGGGGCGTGACAGCTGCTGGGCCAAGGGCTCTTAAAGTGACAGACACCTAATCTGAGCGTTTCTCAAATGAGTCAAATGATGAGTTTCTTTCAATAGGGTTTTTTCAATAATTATTGAGGTTTCTGACCAACAAAATGTAAGATGTTGATCTAGAGGCATCCTAAATTATTTTAAAAGACACAAAAAACAGCATAATATGGCCTCTTTAATGGGGGCCTTTAACATGTAAGCTGTCACCCTAAAAAAAAGAAAATGCCCAGTCTATACATTAAGGTGTTTTTTCATGACAGTCATTTGCGTCCACAGATTTCCCTCTGAACTAATTAATTTTTTTTTTTTTTCTGACACTCTGAGTCTTCACTTCAGTAGCACCTACCCTCTTTGAAAAAACAGCTTTGCAAGAATGGGATCACCAACCCCGGTGTCCTTGAAATCTTGAGTCTCATCCTGGTTAGTCATAACAACAAGCCGGTGATGGCTTTATTTCTCAGATGTTGGTCTTGGCAGGGCTGCCAAAAGGCAGCAGAAAGATTTTCTATAGATACAAGGAAGAGTTTTTACCATAGTGCTGTACTCCCAAATATTGGGGGAGCTCCATAAAGGAAAATACAACCAAAAGAAACAAGCAAAGTTACATTGTTCCCCTTAAAAAAATATTAAATGATACCCAGTTCACCTGTAGTGTCTCCACTTCAAATGATGAATATTGTTAAACAATAGCAAGAGTGGATATACAGCTAAACATCCCATTTCACTAAGCTAACTTTAATTCAACAGAAAATTTTACACATTAGCTGTGTCCCAGTTCAACGGCCACAGCTTCCATCGGCTACATTTGAGGCCGATTACGTCACAGTCAGGGCTGTCCCAATTCGAAGGCTGCTTTAAATGCAGCCCACAAATGTGGCCTTCCTTTCCCGCCGAACGAACGCTGCATCGGGTGCATCCTCACAGCCCAAAGTATCCCATGATTCACTGCGCGCTGCTTGTCTGACATTCAAAGATGGCAGAGGCAGGCGGAGAGAGCTGCTCAAACTCCTCGAGGAGTAAATTAAACAAAATAAAAAATTAAATGAGTGTAATTTCCAGTTCTACTTATGTGACCAATGAATGAAGTGAGTCAGCTAGCAGCTGCGGTCCTGGTTGCTAGGCGACAACGGCGGCAAATGTGAGAGGAGGAGCAGCTGTTGACGTACGCTCCGTGGACCAGACCGTCCCATTTCGGCTCGGCCTTTGAGGTCCACGAAGGCCACAAGAAGGAGTAGCCTCTGTGGACCGCGACCTTCGAAGGCTGTGGCCTTTGAATTGGGACACAACTATTCAATCCCACATTAGTTTAGAATATGGACGCTCTCAGCAGCCATGCAATCATACTTTTTTCCTCCCTTTTCATTACCATTAATTGTATTATCTCAAGAAAAAAAAGTTGTTTTTTGAGATAGATGTAATGAATTTATTAATAACATTTTTCCTAAATTAATAAATTATTCCCTAAAATGATGGACTTTCAATTCCCTGATTCATCACCTTACATATCTTACCTACCCAAGCAAGACTACTTACGTATGGCCTAATCTGTACATTTTAAACTATAGCCTTGGCACAGCTTGAGTGTATTGATTTGACTGATTTGTGTATTAATGATTAAAATGTCTCAATTTCTCAAATCAAAAAACTACTCCGTAAAACAGCTTTTGTTTTCCCTAGATAATGAATTTTACTGAAGGAAAACATGACGGAAAAAAATTATGAATGCATGGCTGTTTAGGGCTTCCATAAAATATAGCTATAGTTTATATTTCTATTAATAGTTATCAAGTAACAATATATTTTTGGACAAGCCACCTGAGGCTGTACAGGGACCTTAGCAACATTCTTGCGTTGTAAGACCATAACATTAGGAATAAGGCAAGGACTTGAATGAATTGACCATTAATGGCAACGTTTATTATCTGCAACATTTAAAATGATAGACTAAGATTCAGATGGAATTTTAAGACTTTGATGAACCAAATTAAGTACCTACCCATTAAATACATTTCAGGCAAGGATTTGGACACCATCAAATGTAATAACAAATACCTCTACTCTAAAATGTTTGCCATTTCAAAGAGGGATTTTTTTTTTTTTGAGAAATAAGTATGTGCATGGATGGATAAAACTAAAAATTCTGTGTTTTTGTCACAATGTAACCAAACGTCACAGTGCTGGTGACTTCTGTGCATTCTCTTTGATGCCAGTACAAAGACTCTGGATTCTCAATTGAGTGAAGTTTTTTTGTTTTCGTTTTATGTGCTGCTGCTCTTTGGCCATGGCTCTGAGTGACACTAAGTCCTTGCTGGTGTCCAGACTGAACACCTGACAGCTCTGTGAGAGGCAGCTGGGACAGGCTGAAGAATGGACTGAAATATTTATCTGAGCATGTGGGCCTGGCCCCTCATCGTCTGCTGTTCTTCTCGCAGCTCCTCTTCATCTCGCCCTCATCACTCTCACTCTTCACTCACTAAAAAGCTCTCCTTTACCATTCTCTTTTGGACACATGCAGTACTGGCCTGTGTTAGGCTCCTTCTTGGCTCTTTTATAGCCTGCTGGGTTAGCTTTTTTGAATGTGTGAAATTGTTTTTGAAACTCCAGCTGAACAAACACAGTTAATTTGACAATGTAAGTGACTAAAAATAACACAACATCACAATGAGAAGAATCACACAAGAATCACATTACAGTTTTCTAGGGGTGGGACAATATGCTTTTGACACAATGCAGTCTTTAATCCATAATTTTTAAAATGCATAAAATAATGTTTGTATAACATACTTGTCATTTGAGAGGCATAGGGGTTTTATATGCAAGTATTAATACTTAACAAAGTTAAGTGCTATATAGCACAAAACAACATTTTTTCCAAAGGTTTTTATATAAGTTTACATGCAATCCAGGGTAATCCAGCAACAGGGGTCACAAGCCAATGTATTATTTGTACCAACCAGGGGTGGTTCTAGACCACGTTTATCTGGGGGGGCAGACTGGGTCCAGCCTTTTTGCCAGGTGGCAGACATTTTGATGTAAACCGACTAGGTCTTATTTTAAAAATAACAGTTTGGTATATTTTTGATAGAAGATTATCTTCTGCTTTTGTAACATGTGCTGCAGATAAACGGCTGTCATAGGCCAGATCCAGGGAAACCGCTTGCTGTGACTGAGGAACCAGACTCTTCTGTTTTCAAAAAGAAAGTAGGAGAGTCTGACTGGCCAGGTTAGGTAACCACACTAGTTGTGTTTAAAATTGTTTCTTTCCACTGACAACATGGACTTAAATGGTTGGGTGGGTGCACAGGTGCATGCTTTGTGAATTAGCCAAACAGTGGAGACAAGACTCAGAAGTGAGTGGGAATTTGGGCTTTTTTTTTTTTTTTTTTTTACTGGCCATTATTTTGGCTGTGTTATTGTCAATGGGACATTTTCTATAATAAAGGCAAATACAAAATTTGGAATTACATTTTATTTTTATTTTGTTTCAATAGAGCATTAAAACACTGTGACAAAAATTTACAATATACCAAAAATTATCCACAAAAAATGCAATAAAACAGTCACTGTTGTTGCTCATGAAACAAAAACACTTTTCTTTATAAAACAGACGTTGAGGGAGTCATAGTGGTTTAAAAAAAAAAAGTCACCTGTATAGTAAATTAAAGTGATGCCTGAGGGTTAACCACTTGGCGAGGCTCTGATGATGTGGATCACTCAGACGCGGTCCAGCCATGAAGGATCCTGGCAATTGGTAAACAGCCAATGTTTTATTATAGGGCTCAGTATTAATTAAGTGTTAAAGAATTGCTGGTGTTTGTAGAGTATTTTTAGGTTTTACTTTCCAATATACTGAAACAATTCATAACACAACAAACCTTTGTATGAGGAGCTTCAGTGACAGGGGGTGGCTTATTAATTGTGTAACTGCAGAACGCTGAGAACTGAGGCTGTAGTCAGGTTATTTCCATAAGTTTCTCTCAGTCACAGTAGACTTGTGCTGCAGGAACACCTGTTGGGTTTGAGCCTAATTAACTTGACATGCAGGTGCAGCTTGTTAGTTCTAATTATTGACTATTTATAGAATGGTTGTTAAGAAACTGACAGGAAAATCATGGAGGGAAGTTAGCAGTAAGAACAGTTTGATGATCTGAATCGTCAAAGTTGTAACAAAAGGGTGAGACTTTCATGAATTAATTGAAATAAAACCATACTACATTTATGACATCGAACGCTTTGCAAAAGGGTTTTAGAGTCTGTGAACCAAGAGTGGCAAAGGCAAGTTAGTTTGATTTAGCGAGTCAAAAATATGCCCTGTCCCCAAAAGGATTACCCATGAAGAAGCTTGTGGTGTCCTCACGGTTAGTGGGAGTGTCTTCATCCCTCTGTTCATCCTTTGCTGAATCCCGTAAGCAGCAGGCCCTCTGCGGAGCTGTGGCCGGGCTGAGGGGCGCTGGGGGCGGCCTGGGCTCGTGACGCATTTCAAACCAAGAGGATGATGAAAACCAGGCCAGAACCCAGGGAGGACAAGGAGGAAGACCACAGACAGCGCCCCCAGCAAGACAAGTGGCTGCCCAGTGCAGCACCAAGCTAATTTGACACTGTTTTGTTATGTTTGTCAGTTTGTGGTAGTGTGATGCATCTGATAACTTTATTTAACGTAGACCAAAAAGCTGACAACGCAGCACCTGCTCTCTTTATGCCAGTAATGCATCAGTACTTTTTTTTATATTGTTAAATAAAAAAAAAGTAGTGCCTTTACCTAAATACACTGCCTGGCTGCCCGGATTTAACTAAGTAAATACGTAAAAGCCTCCCTGCAGCAACGTTATGTGTCCAAAGAATGAGGCCAGCTGACCACCTGAATATACTGAATGACCAGGTTATTCTATGGATTTTTTCTTCCCTGATGGCATGGGCTTATTTCCAGATGTCAATGCCAGGGTTCATTGAGCTCAAAATGTGAAAGAGTGGTTCAGGAGCATGAGACATCATTTTCACACATGGACTGACCACCACAGAGTCCAGACCTTAACCCCATTGAGAATCTTTGGGATGTGCTGAACCCAGACCTGACCAACTGCAGGAAGGCTCTTACCTTTTATTCTTAGTTAATTCCAGGTGGCGAAGTTTTTATTTATTTATTTATTTATTTATTTTTGCCAGGCAGTCTATATGTCTTAAATGCCAAAAATTATTTACTTACTTTACAAAAAAGTTGTACAAAAATGCATTTGCAATGCATCTCAGCTTTTTGTCTGTAAATGTTTTTGGTGAAAACTACCATCCTTCAACTGTTGATAAAAAGAGAACAAATGAACTTAGAATAAAATGTTCTTTTTAATGAAAGAATAGACTCTCTTCTATAGCACAACATTTCTCTGGGTCAGCAAAGCTGAAAATGGCCAAAAACGCTGACACTGGCTGGCAACTTTTTGAGAAAATGCTGGCAAGGAAAGAGTTAACATATAGTACAAATCTGCACTCAGTAAGTAGTGAAAAACAGTTCAGAACATATTAACATACCTAACAGCCACACAAATCCTTACTCTCTCTGCTTCACTGTTTGGGAAAGACATTTGAAAGATTTTTGTTTTAAAAAAAGAATCAATAATTACAGTTGTGGATTCGTGCACAGCATAGCTGAATGTGTGTTTTATATTTCAAAACACTTTTCAGTTCAGCAGGTGGTATCAACTGAACATGTTTTCCATCAATACCTCCAATCGAGTTTGGAAACCTGAACATGGCCTGAAATCCTAGCTTCACCTCAGAGCAGTTCTACTGTCAGGGAAAGTGATATGATGAAGGTTTAAGGGCTCGAGGAAAAGCCCACTGTGGTATGCCAGCTACAAAAACCTCTGGGCTGAAATCATCCACAGAGTGAAAAATGTAGAGTTCAGAGAAGTGTTGTGAAAGCAGAGATGGCTCCTTTTAGTCATGGGCTTCAGGTTCTCTTTTAGGCATGGCGAATGTATTTATGTAGCACCATTCATTCACAAGGCAACTCAAAATGCTTTACACAGAAAAACACATTAACATTGCAATTAGAATAAAAAGACTGAAATACAATAAAATACAACAATCCAAGAATTCATGCTATGTTAACTCTGGCAATTGAAGTGCTCTGTCTATGGTGCTGAAGGTTCAAAAAGTGTAGAGAGTGACTCTTTTGAAATAGTTGACAATAATACTATGTGCTGGATTTACATAGTGCTTTTCTGAACTCTCAAAGCACTTTACATTACTAGCACATTAGTCCATTAGTCCATTATTCCATCATTCCGTAGTCACACTTGGAGTGCTTCTTTTGTAGCCACAGCCAACTTTTCTCAGTCAGCTCCCACTCCATTACAAACACCATAGTTTACACCAGTTTTTCTGCATTACTATACCTCAGGGCTGACTAAAAGTCCTCTACAGACACTACTGCCACTTGATCTTTTCCTTTTTAGTTCACACGTGAATAAAGTTGGGAGGATTTGAGCTCAGACATGAGAAAAGAATCTCTAAGTGCTTGTACTGACGGGAGGGGATAGACAGAGCATGGCTAATTGGCTAATTAGCAACATGAAGCTAACAGATGTATAAATGAGCCGACTGTGTTGTAGTGGCTGCAATTTAAGCGTTGAAATTATCAGAATGAGTCCGGTGAGGGTTAATTAGCTTTGTAAAAGTACAGGAGCACCTTCTTCATGTGTCTACTAACTAATCTATGAATCTAAGAATCTATGAAACCAAGCATTTTTAGCTCCTGAGAAGGCAGTGCCACATCATATAGGATTAGAGTGAACTCACACCAAAAGCAATAAAATCTCTTTCCTAAGCTCAGTTTGCGCTATTCATGTCACAAATAGACTGCTGGTATGTTTTTAAGGAGGAAACATTATAATATAGTAAAAAGCTCAGAATAGTCAGAGTTAGCAGAACAAGAGACCTTTAAGCAAAACACAAAAGTAAGGAATATACTGTAACCACTGGCCTATTGTAGTACCTAAAATGAAACAGCATCCATTTCATACTTGAACCTAAATATAACTTGGCCACAGTGTAATTTCCTGTAGAGCCATGGAGACGCACACTGACTTGATTTTGATGGATTGTGTCTGTTTTCTATTGAAGAACAGATATTAAAGTTCAGCTGGTAGTATCAACGGAACAAGTGTTATATCAATAGCTCCAATCATGTTTGATAATCCAGACATGGCTTGAAAACCCACTTTCACCTCTCTCAGAGCCTCCTGACTGACAGAAGAAATGATGTGCTATTGTACTTTGTGTCATAAGAATTTAAGGACCAGGGACAACAGCAGGGATGGATCCTTTTAGTGGTGGGCTTTAGGTTGAACCCAAATGGAACTCATAGTAGCCCAGGGAAGAAGTGCAGACTACAGAAAGGTAGAAGCGCAAACCACTCTGCCACCATGCACCCCTCACTCAAAACCCTACAAATCTGCCTCTTTTAGTTGAATGAACATTAATAGGTAATGATGTACACTAGATAACCTACTGTATGCTCAAAGCATCTAGTCCACCTGTTAGGCCAAGCTATAGGTGGGCAATTGGGAAAATGGTTCAGATATGTTTCTTTTCTTTTTTCTTTATTATTTAATTTTATTTTGTAGTTTTTTTGTTTGTGTGTGTGTGTGTGTGTGTGTGTGTGTGTGTGTGTGTGTGTGTGTGTGTGTTGGCAGACATGTGAACATTTGGGGCAGCAGCAGCTCAGTTGGTAGAGATGCTTGCCCACAACCAGCAATGCATATGCATACTGTCGTTGTGTCCTTGGGCAAGACACTTCACCCACCTTAGTGTGACTGTGTTTGGTGGTGGTCGGAGGGGCTGTAGGCGCAAAATGGCAGCCACACTTCAGTCAGTCTACCTCAGGGTAGCTGTGGTTACAGTAGTGTCTCACCACCACGGATTAGGAGTGAATGAATAATGCACCAAATTGTAAAGCGACTTTGAGTGCCTAGAAAAGTGCTATATAAGACTAATGCGTAGTTTATTTTTTATTATTAACACTTGTAGAGCAAGCGGCGCTAGCTTCCAGATCACTGGCGCCACAATGATGTAAATTTATTCCAGCTGACTTTGGACATAACCATGATTGAATGCATGAAACCTCGCAGTGTGAGCAAGTAGTAATTTTCAATTATACGCATCCCATGTCACGCAGTGTGACTTCCAAGAGTTTTTTAAGACTAAAAAAATGTGCAGCATATACCCGGCTTTAATCCACCAAGACAAGACAGAATATTTGATACAAGACACAAGTTGAGTTTACAATAGAGGGTATGCAGATGACGTCACTGCATGCTGAAGTAAGTGCCGTGAGTGGCAAAGCAACATTAATATCTATGTCATACCCATCAGCGCAAATACTCAAAACGTCAACTAAAATGGGAAAGAGAATTGCTGTGAAATTGACTGATACAAACATATTCAAGAACAAATCTGAGATATTTTTTGATAGACAACTGAAATCTAAAAAGAGCACAAGCAAATGGACTGTGGTATTTCCAGTAAACAACCCTGCTGGCCAAAAGTCAATCTGTAGTTAGCTGTGGACTTTTGGGTGAATCATCTTACCTTAAATAATCTGTTTGGGAGTTCATCTGGAACTGGTTAATGATGATTAAATGAGTTGCTGTGAGGCAAATAAAGCATCTCCCCTTGCTCTCTCCAGGCTGAAAACTACAACTGAGGCGTGAGCGCTGCTGACCTGGAGTCACGGAAGTCTGGAGTCAGGGAGAGAACGGCGCATCATCGCTAGCATAACAACAAGCTAGCAATGGCTTTATTTCTCAGGTTTCATCAGGACAGAGCGGCCAAATGGCAGAAAAACTTTGTACAGTTAAGAAGGGGGGAAAAAAGTAAAGCCATGCAAGGGACCACACAGGTGTCACCTGGACTTGTTGAGAGTTACAACAGTGCTTTACTCCAAAATGTAGGAGGAGCTCCATAAAGGAAAAGGAAGCAAAAACAGCAAAAAAATGAGACAGGTAACTGTCCATTAAATATACTGACAGCTAGTCAACAGTATGTTAGTGAGCTTCGTGTCCCTGGACCGAGTTAGCTGCACGCTAAAGACAAATTTACGTCTATATGCCTGTGAATTTTATAGAAATTTTGTTTGTTTACTTCTTACTTTACTACTTAACAAAATTGTTACTTATTGAGTTTTAACTAAAGTAGGCGTTTCTCTCAATGTGAAATAATGTTAATAAAAGTTTATATACAAATATTATAAACTATGACGTCCTTAGCTGTCTTAGTTACATAAAAAATTTAAAAAGTGAAATCCTGGCCACATTTCAATGTCTGTGGAAAACTTGTTCTTACTGAAGTTGTGTGGATCACTGTCAAGTCCATACTCATTGTAATGTTCTGATAACATTATCCTTAACATACTTTTATTTTGTTAGACCAGAAGTACATATTGGATGTGCTGTTGTGTGAAAAAGTAAGTAGACCAAAAAAATGTTACGGGTGTACTGCGTGCTAGGCATCCAATAAAAGTACCGACAAGCAGAATGGACTTGGGGTTAGGGTTAGGGTTATCCATAGCTAGCCAGGCACAACACTCATCAGTTTTACTCCCTCTCTCACACTCTCTGCAATGTACGCAGCCATTTTGCCACTCAGTCCAAACGAGGGGGGCGTGTCCTGTGGAAATGTGACATCAGTGCATACCCTCTATATGCACAATATGTTGCTAGGTTTGGGGAAATTACAAAGTTATTATGGAATCACTCTAAAGTCTGGTCCCAAATCTATAGCTTAATCACCATTTATGTGTGTACCTAGGGTAACCACCTGTCCCTCTTTTGGTTGTACTGCACAGCCATTTAGTCCTCTGTCCCTCTGTCCCACTTATTAAGACATTGTCTGACTTTTTCAGAGTTGCTCAGTGGATCTTGTAAAAAAAAAAAAAAAAAAAAAAAAAGAGAGAGATTCGAGTAGCCTATAGAACAAGATCAGGTCAGTATTCCTTGTGTAAAATGTAGAATAAATATTTGTGGATGTCCCATCTTGATAGGTTGAATATATGGATGGTCTGTTGCTGCCCCTGTGTTTCAGGAAAGGCCTCTTCTGGAGCTGTGAGTTGGTGCTGCTGCTGATTTGTTTTGAGAATATACAGACTGAGAGCCTAAACTGAAGCAACTTATATCTCAGTAAGTTAGTAAGTTAGATTTATTAAAGATTTATTTCTCGAGTCCCACTTTGTCCCACCAAACTGCACAACTTGTCCCACTTTTTATACTTTTTGAGGTGGTCAACCTATGTGTACCATCGTCCAGCTTTTTGTTGTCTCCCATGTTATCTCGTCAACACACAAACACACTTCCATGTAACAATACCAACTAGTCAACAAAAGCCTAATCAAAGCATGTCTTTCAAATGAAGAGCTCAGTCCCTTTCTTCATCACCAAAGAGCAGAACATCAGAAGTATGTTTTTAATGAGCTATGGACGAGGAACCACTGAAGTTGTTTACCGTCTTGCTGTTTGTAATTAAGCGCTGCAGACCCAGTCTAGGGTGGAGAATGCGCTCGATTTGGTGGAACGGATTCCTTGGGCCATGATGAATGAGCTGTCATCTCCAATTGTTGCCGAACCTCTGTCTCCTTGACGCCCAGCTATTCCCTCTGCTGCCGGTCCACGCTGAGGCGTACACGCGGTGAGGTCAGAGGTCGCGACGGTATGCTAATGCGGGCTCAAGCTCAAAGACAAGGTGCTCTAAGTGTATGGGGAGAGCGCGCTTTGAGACAGGTGTATTTGCATATCAGCACAGACCACTGCACATGATGGACAAAAGAATTCAGTTCTTGCCCACTTATAGAGCACTTTCATACAATGTGATATCTTAAAGCTTGATAGCTTCCCAGTTTAAAAAGCTCTTTAACTGTTTCTATATAAACAGAATTCCTCATATTGGCCCTCATTTATAAAACTTGCGTATACGCCTGGTGTATGCCCAAAGCCATGCAAGTTTTGGCATTTATCAATATGGACGTAGGTGGACACTCAAATCCTCTGCCAGGTCAGGAGGTGGTGTACATATACGCCAGTTTCAAGTCAGCACCAAACTGCACAGAATGTGCATGTCAAAAGACATCCACAATCTTAATGCTGCCTTTATTAAAAAACATCTGAGCAACTTATTAAAACCTGTTACCCGTTTAGTAAATCTCTCAATATGGACAAACACATTCCCCCAGAGCTGGAAAACAGCTGTTATTACACCTATCCACAAGTCAGGCGAAAAAGACCTTGCAAGTAACTACAGGCCTATAGCCATCTTGCCTGTAGTTTCAAAAGTATTGGAGAAAATTGTTGCAGAACAATTAATAGAACACCTGGAGTCAAAACAACTACTCCATCCTCAGCAGTTTGGATTTAGACAAAAGTACTCCACAGAAACTGCTACTTGCTACCTGCTGGACAAGGTGAAAACCTCACTTGACAAAGGTCACATTGTCGGTGCAGTGTTTATAGACCTAAAAAAGGCCTTTGATACTGTGGATCACAGTGTATTAATGGAGAAATTACAACAATTCAAAATGTCATCTCCAGCTCTGTTATGGTTTCAGTCTTACCTGGAGGGAAGGCAGCAGTGTGTAAAGGTTGGAGGAGTTAAATCTAATCTCTATCCTAACGACATGGGAGTGCCACAAGGGTCAGTATTGGGACTGCTATTATTCACAATGTACATTAATGACCTGCCGGACTGTTGTGAGGATGTCAACTGTCAGCTGTATGCTGATGACACAATTATTCATGTGTCTGCCAAAACCTCCACTCTTGCAGGGCAGCGCCTGACAAAGGCCTTATTTAATGTTTCAAAGCGACTTGAATTATCCCACCTAACTTTAAATGTCCAAAAAACTGTGTGTTTTTCCATAATTACAAGACCCTCTCACAGTAACTTTGAGGTACATTTAAACAATGAAACAATCACAGAAGTTAGTGAAACAAAATATTTGGGTATTGTTCTTGATAAAAACCTAAAGTTTCAAACTCAAGTAAAAAACATGTGAGAAAGTTAAATCAAATTTGAACTGCTTCCGTTTCATCAGAAGGGAGTTACCTCATCAAGCGGCCCTGTTGTATATGCATGCAATGATTTTTTCACATCTCTCATATTGCATCACAACAATACTACACTACTCTAAAGCCAGTTATCTCATTGTACAATCAATCTTTCAAAGTATTGGACAAGAAACCTGTGAGGTGGCATCACTGTGACACAATAAAGAAGCACAAGCTTTTTACTTTTGAAAACTTTGTTAATTTTAGCACACTGAATACATTTTAAATGTATGAACAATCATGTCAGGCGTCAGGGCTCACTCAGACACCTACTCGAGCCTCAGTCAGTGGGGACTGTATAGTTCAGAACATCTTTTGGTCAATCCAAAGATGACGCAGACTGTGGAACTCTCTCCCCACTGACCTTAAACTACAGACTGATATTAACATTTTTAACAGAGGACTAAAACAGTGGTTGAAGTCAGGACAGAGTTGTTCACACAATCATCTTAATATATGAAATGTTCCTTATTTTTTGCACTGTGCCTATAGGTAATTATTATTATTATTATTATTATTATTATTATTATTTATTTATTTATTTATTTATTTTTACATTTTAAATTGTATCTTGAACTGTGCTATATATCCTCTCTAAAAGCCCCCTATGGACTGGTGTTGAAAATTAGCATATGGGCTAACACACTCTGTACCAGCGGATGAGTCTGGTCGCCTTAGAATTAATTTGATTTCTAGGGCGGAGCAAACCTGAGTTAACGGACAGCGGAGTTAGCCAATCAGAAAATGGCGGACGTGACGTTAACAAAGCGACAAGAAAGTGAGAAAGTAAACAAACGGAGTAGTGAAGCCACGAGGGAGGAACGAGGGAGTTATTTCAACATTACCGTACCATACCGCTGAATGAAACAAACTCTCGGCTCCTCGGGGCGCCATCTTGATTGTTGTTGGCGAGGAGATGCGTACAAGTGACGCTGTTCACAAAGAACACGTGACTTAAATAAACCAATCAAAATGCACGGTACGATTTGGATTTGAGTAAACCACTGCGGACGGCGTGGTGACCAGACTGATATTTCTCTGTAGAATAACACAGAGACATATCAGTCTGGATTTTCCAGGCAAACTTAAGCAATACATCTGGTTGTGTATATGTGAGGTCCATATTAAATAAATAATATGGAAATTTATATAGGCCCATCTAATGTAGTGGTGGGAAAAGAGGCATACACTACCAGTACTCTTTAAAATAACTGCAGGCTACCTCTGTGTCCAGGCATCATCCACTCCCACTGAGAGGGTGTTCTCCATGGCAGGGAACACAATCAGCAAAGAAAGATGTCGACTCCTGTTAGACAAGGCAAATATGTTAATTGTTCTTTAGAAGAATTGTTATTCGCAGGAAAATGAATAAATATTTCTCAGGACACTACATATGCATACACTGTTTTTCAAGTTTGCAGGGTTTTATATTGTTTATATACTATATAGTATTTTATTTTTAAGAAGACAATTTATTTTGTAAGTAAGCTTATTTTGTTATTTTAATTTTAAGTGTGTAAAAGTCAGAATTTTCTCAGTGTATTTAAATAAAGTAAATAATGTTCCTTGTTTATTTTTTCCTCTGTTTTTCTTTTTTCTCATTATAAAGTATTAATAAAAGTACAGTTTAAAGACCAGATCAATAAGCAGTATCAATAAGAGTGGTGTTATTGATAAAATCGTATCCCTTATGGATGAATATGAGAGTGAATGGTTGTTTGTTTGGCGTATGTGTTAGCCTTATGACTGGTCACTGTCCAGGGCGTACTCCTTCTGAGGCACACAGTTGCACAGAAAAGCTCCATCCACTCTAACAGGAATAGGTGGAAAAAGATACATATAGCAATATATTTTTTTATTAGGAAATAGCTCTGTCTAATCACAAAGAAGATTTGTCCTTCACAGCATTTTATTATCAGACTTCAGAGTGTCTACCTGACTGTATAAAGGTTTATTTTGTCAGGCCGGAGTTTCGACTACTTCCTGTAGTCTTTGTCAGAAGTGTCATGTGGTGTTACTGTGATGCTTTGTTGGCAGCTTTTGTCAGACAGTAGGGATAGCTTTCAACCTCTGCTGCCTTCTCCAGGACAATGCTGGATTTTGGAAGAATTGTGACACGGAAACAGCCACCAAGGACCATAAACTGAGACAAGGAAGCCTACACCTTATCCCACATCTGGGACGGGGTCAGGAGGAAGGCGTCAGATATAGGGATGGGCACTGAAACCTGTTTCTACCCAAGAACTGGTTCTAATTATTCCAATCCATCCAGAATTGTCTGCCTACGCCATTCATAATTCTTTTTATTGATGCTGCTTTGGGCAGTTATGTACATTTGCACTGCAGGACTCGCTCTGAGGCCCGCCCTTCCTTTTACTTCGCTGCAAAAAGTCATCTTCTATGAGTACCCTACAAAGCACGCCACACATCGCACAGTCTGTGTTGTTTCCTCTCTCTAATTAACGCACACACGCTCACCGGGCGAGAGAAGCGGCAGCTCGGAGGTGGAGAGGCACAGAGTCTGGTGCACTCATTCTCAATTGACATTGATCAAATTTTATCATTTCCCATTCCTAGTCAGACAGAAGGGGGCAAAAGCTACTCCTGACATACAGTAAGAATCCTAAAAGACACATCACAGTGACAGCACATGATGCTTCTGACAAAGACTACAGGAAGGAGTCGAAACATGTAAAGCAGGTAAACATACACTCCTGTCTGACTAAAAGAAATTTTAAAAAGTATAAGCCAGAGAGCATTATTACACTCTTATACACTAAACCAATAGGTCACAGCTATTTCAAATGCTAAAAATTAGTGGTGGAACTAATTTATTACAGGTTTTGTAATAAATGAATCACATATTTGTCAAATAGAAATACTTATGTCAGAAATAAAATATAGAAGCTTATTTATATGTTCTGGCAAATTTTTTATTTGATTTCAATATAACACTGCCGTCACACAGGACAGTATTCAGCATCCATGCATTGATCTCTGCCTCTGAAGTGCACATAGTGCATGGGAGCATCTGAACCCAACAGACTGTTGTCTCCTGTGTGCATCAGTCAGCTGTGGAATGATCGGAGACAATGATGGCACCTTGAAGCAGCGCTTTGAAAGTGAAAATAAAGGAGTGAAGCCATGCGCCGATGCGAGGGGAGAGGACCGGCCTCGGAGGAAACCCCATAGTTACCTGTTGTACACTTGAATATGCTCATATATCTAACTGGCCACAATGACATACACTTACTTTTAGCATTTTGATCAGTGTGGATGTCCAGCCCTGGTGACCGTGCACCAGAAAATAAGTCACTAAGAAAAGTTTTGTGTTGACATAGGCAAGTGCGATTAAATGCGTTTTTTTTTTTTTTTTTTTTTTATGCTTTAATTTCTCTGTAATTAATTAATCGGGATTAACATGTTAAAGTCCCAGCCTTACTAACTAGCTTTAGAAGGTGCACATGCTGAAATCTTCCACTTCAACGCCGAGGGGACTGAAATGTTTGAGGCGTTGAGACAGACGAGGACAGAGTCAGTCTGAGCTGTGACAGGTGACATTCCTGTGGCACT
Organism: Bostrychus sinensis; assembly: GCA_020698575.1. Lineage (NCBI taxonomy): Eukaryota > Metazoa > Chordata > Actinopteri > Gobiiformes > Eleotridae > Bostrychus > Bostrychus sinensis. Next base: position 3,796,637 of record CM036260.1, read on the forward strand.
GAGCGCGCTCAGTAGGGACCTGCCCCTCACGGCCCAAAGTGGACGGCACATGGTCTGGCATTGAAGACTGAATACAGCAGCAGGACATGTGTCAGATAGTGACACAGAAGTTCTAAATCTCTTAAAGGAACTGTCTAGATGTCAAAGATAACTGTTTAAACTTAGGCATAGTTTGACATTTAGGTAGAATGTCATTATTTTCTGCTGTTGTATCAAACCTTGACATATGTGATAGTAATAATCAAATGCCTCCTCTCTGTTTTCTCATGCATGGTGTCGTCCTGCAAAATAATAAAAATGTCTTGCGCTGACATTTACTCAAGACTTCCTGAGTACTGAGGCCTTCTTAAGTTATTTCAGAGGCCTGTGTGAGGAGTAAGACACTGCTGGAGCAGCTTGAACATGTACAGTTACTGAGTCGGCCAAGGTCTACCACATTCACTGTGTGTACATGGCACATCATACTCCGATTAAAGTTCATATTCGGATTAAGCTCATACTCCGAATAAGGGGTTTACATGTGCTACTGGAATTGGAATTTTCCTGTTTATATGTCAAGAGCTATAGTTAGAGTTTTATTGTTGTGTTAATATATGAAGTGATGGAGTGTAGTGGAGAGAGGCTGGAGGTAAAGGTAATGCTAACACTACAGCACACTTAATATTTCCTGCCCTAGCTTTCTGTACATTATATTGTCAGAGCTGTGCAACTGTACCCATTCTATGTTATAACGATTCACTATACAACATCACTAGTAGTGATGGGTCGTTCGTGAACGAGCTGGCTCTAAGAGCCGATTCTTTGTATTGAACGAGACGAGCTGACTCTCGTTTCTGACAGAGCCGAATCTTAAGCCATTCCTACTCTGCTCCGCAGCTCCGTGGCAAGCAGCATGGATATTTTGCAGGGCACGCCGTGCGGCGAATCAGGAGCGAGAACAGACTTGGATTGTACCTTTAATGTAAAAGAAGGAAGGGGGCAGCCGCTCCGAACGCAGCGAGAATAGTGGTTCAGGCCAGATACACAGTGAGATGGAGGAGCCCGATTTAAATGCATGTGTCAGGAAAAAGTGAAAACATGAGTGAAACACGAAAGAGGAGCAGCATCTGGCTACGTTTCAACAACATTGGCGATAGCAAAGCAGAGTGCAAAATTTGTAAAATAAAAATATCCTACAAAGCAGGGTCAACAACAAACTTGCAGAGGCATCTAAGAACCACCCACCCCACCGTGCAGAGGGAGGACAGAGAGCAAGCCACTAACTCTGGAAAGACTGCAGGTACAAGTCAAACTAAATATAAAAAATATATTAACTGAAGTTTTGTTTTTTGTAAATAAAACTACATAAAAATGAGTTTATGAACACCAACACACAAATTATTCATAATTCCTAAACTAGGCACTAATGGGATGATCTCTCACTGACAATAAGCAAAGAGCCATTTTCTCTCTTCACAGCTCTTCACAGGGAGCTGATTCAAAAGAACCGAATCTTCGAAAAGAGCTGGACTGCCCATCACTAATCACTAGTCTGACACTTGTTATTGTAAAAGTTAAGAATAAATGCAATGTTTGTTTTGTGAAGTGATAACCCTACTTTGCCATCTAAAACTAGAAACAGCTGTTGCTAATAACCACTAGCTTGTTTTGCGAAGAATAACGGCACTTTGCACATTTTCTCACAAAGCCACAGTAATTTCCGTATTTTCCACCATTTCTCTGGCATAGAACCTCGCAGAACAAACATTCTAAATGCATTTTGTACTTCTCCCAAACATTTTAAAAAGAAGTTTGGTCTAATCAAGTGGCCTGTGGTCTACATGCCTCATTCATGTAAACACAAGTAGCAAGAGAAATGCTTTTTTAATGAAATTATTTTCAGTTCAATTATTATTTTTTTCTATAGCCCAGTATCACAACAAAAGTCACCTCAAAGGGCTTTACAACAGTTAATCATAACATAAACACACAATCAGCATAAACAATAACTACACTAAACTAAACAGACCCAGGACACTCCTGCCTTCAGACCCTCCTTCTTTTAAGGAAAAACTCCTAAAAAAGGAAAAACTTCCTCCTAGCTGTGGAAAAAAAGAAGAAACCTTATGGAGTCCATATTGAAGGAGAGATCCTCTCTGAGGACAGACAGGCAACATGTGTCTGGGACTGTTAGTCCATTAGTTCATCTATAGCAGGGGTTGGAAAGTTTGATTGCAGTCGGGCCAAATAATTGTTGAACCACCAGGTGGCGGGCCACAAGAATGGATATACAGTTCTCTGTCATGGTTCCTTGGCAGCTTTAAATGAACATATATTACCGTGTTCAATTACATATACAAAATATATAGATCAATAAATAAATACCTTAAAAATAAATAAATAAAAATCCCAAACCACACCACCCCTATTTTGCTACATTTTTATGTGGCAAATTAGAAAAACATGGATACTTATTGGATAAAGGCAAAGGTAACCATGACAGAAGGAGGTCACATGATAGAATGCTTGTTATTTATTGGCTGGAGGCAACTAAAACCATGAAACCATGACAGAGAGCTGTATTCTTGCAAATAGGCTCTTACAGCGACCTCATTCACTGACAGCTCCATGGGGTTAAAAGCTATCATGTAAAAGCAATTAATAAAAGTGGATATCAGCTAAAAAGTTGATGAGGGCCAACTTTATCTGGTCAAAGGCCAAGTTTGGACCACAGGTCAGGGGTTGCCTCTCCCTGATCTATATGATCATAGTTTAGGTCTGTAAGGATGCAGCAGGTGGACCGCATAAAGACAGGTGAGTGGGGGTGAGGAAGTGGTCTGAGAAGTCCTCCATTTTTACTACCTAATATCGGAATCGGCTTAGGCCTAAAAAAAAATCCATATCGGTCAAGCTCTTTTGTCAACTTTAAAACTTTGAGCTTGAAGGAAAACTAACAGTGAACTTGCAAAAGCCCGGTCCTTCTTACATTTCTTTAACAAGCCTTTCCTCGTGGATACATTCTGTAGAGCAGAGTATACAACTTCAAGGTACTGAGATCATCAGAACTATTTCTTAAAGTTCTGTCACCAGGAAGCCACGACACCTTTAAAACGTAGCTCTTCTAGATGTGTGTTTTTTTGGGTTTTTTTTAGCATCAATGAAATCTGCTTTCACATAACCCTTCTTTCACATATCCTTTTATGTAAAGTCTCTTTTGTACTCTCCATCTGTACAAACTGTGTCTTGAGTACAAGGCAGAACGTTGAGACCGAGAGCACATTTCTTTGTAGAACATAAAGCCTCTCTCTTAGCCTTGGCCCTCATTCTAACTGATATGCAGGTCTTACACTCCCTGCTCTTAAGAATATTCTGAGTGCCATAGTACATTTACATTAGCTCACAAAGGGCTCCATTTAAGAGTCATCTCCAGTGACCTCTCAGGACGCCCCTGCACTTGTCATCTATCACAGAATCCATTTTGCGCTGCCAAAAGTGCACATCATTAAAAAGTGAATTCATCGGGAGCACAGCATGTCGGTGGCTGGAGATTTGCCAAAAATCAGACAGAAGCAAGTCCAGGCCTTAGAGATTACAGAGGAAGTTCTGAGTAAAATCTTTGTCATGTCACCTTTTACATTTAAAATTACCTTTAACATGTAAAATTCAGCTTATCTGACTTAAATAAAATGTTTTTAATAAGTAGTCTACTAATACCGTAAAGAAACAGGTGAAGAGGCCAGCAGAGTGTAGGAGAGTGCAGAATGTTGTAGTGTTTTGAACATAATCATCGAAAAAGAGCATTTCACTTTCTTAAACTTTTTGTATGATGCCATTTTACAACAAAATAAAAAAAAGTTTTGTGAATGGATGTAGAGGACTTGTTGATTGGTCAGTGCTTTCTGAAGTGGGCGGGGGTTCGTAGGAGAGGTGAAGGAAGGCTCATGGAAATTAGCATTTTGAGGCCCTAGAATGGCCATGCCAGAGAATAGATGATTACTTAAACATGTTAAGCAAACACAACTTTTCTGAAGAGGGAACAACATTATAACATGGTAGTAAGATCAGAAATTTAGATTTTGCATAATAGTTTAAAACTTGATAAGCAACATTATTAGCAATTTAGATTTACAATCAGTTTATTTCAGCACTAAAAAAATATACTCATATCGCAGCTTGTATCATACCTTGTGCATTAGGGCTGTGTTTAAAAAATTGATACAGTAATATATCGTGAAGTACTTCTAGACAATACACATATATGCTACTGTATCGATACAGCTGTTTAAATGATGTCAATATGTTATAAATCGCTGGAACGGCAGTTTTGAAGCTGTTTCCTAATGTGCAGTACACATTTCTGCCATAGGTGGCAGCACACAGCAGCAGCATGTGAACAAACAATAAACAAACATGGAGGAACACGTTTTTTTTTTTTTTTTTTTTTTTTTAGTCAGCCAAACTTGAGGGGAATTATTATTTTAAAACAACAAGAAATGAGGAGTTAGACCTGGCTCATGCAGTTTGTAGGCTCTGCAGTGACATAACTTTACTGCAGCTACTCTACAGATTTCTGTCTTCACAAAACAAAACACTACGCTGATCTGCCGCTAGCAACAGGTAACGTTAGCACAACACAGAGCCAATGTGTGTCACTGAGTGGAGGGAAACAAAGTTACTTATCCTCTTGTGTCTAACTTGGCCTGACATAATCACTGCATCCCGGGTACGACTGAGGCAGCAGAGAGAGTTCACTACTGCAGGGGACATTACAGCTCAGCTCAACATGGAGATACATTTGTGTCTTCACAAAAACATGACAAGACGTAGGCTAGATAAGCCATAGCTGCCAGTTAAGTCAGTTAAGGTTATATTAAAGCTTGTTAAAATGTGTATTATTTTATGTACCAATTGCAGTTATTGCCATGTTGGTTAGGTTATATCACTCACACAATATAAAACAATATAATACATATATTTAGTAAATTTGTTTGACCCTGAGCTTTGTTCAACATGTATTGTGAGGTTATTGGTCATAACCAGCCCTAGTATACATACTGATATATTATATATTAGCTCAAAGAGGGCTCATATTTAGTGTCATCTTCACTGACCTTAAAGGAATGCATTTGGTGCTCATTAGAATAAATCAAGATGGCTTCATTTGGCCAGAGTACCTTCGGCACTGGATATTTGCCAAACATCAAACAGTACAGAGTCCAGCAAGAGAGCGGTTAGCTTTCATAATTTTAATAATTATTAATTTAACCAGAAATCCCTGGTCATCTCTGGGCCACTTGGGGTAGTCCAAATGAGTTTGGGTGCAGAAAAGACAGGAATGTTTCTGTATCATGTACATACAGTATACTGCATGGCTTCTTTTTGGGACAATACTGCTATAACTTGGATTTGTGCTGACAGTGTTCAGAGACAGTCACTTCTGGCAGTGTTCCTGATCCATGCAGTGATTTACAATACAGAATCATGTCTGTTTTAACACAGTGTAGCTTGAGGGCCTAAAGATTATGAGCATTGAATGCATCCAATTGAGCCTTCCAGAAGTTATGTTTTTAGATATGTTGTGCAAGCAGCTTGGTACCCAGATTGGCCATTCATATTTATGAGGGAGCAAAATAAAAATATTGATTTGGATGTTTTAAGACAGAAGGAATGAATACTATGAATAAATAGCACCCAGATCTGATGGTCAGCCACAGTTGCTACAGTTATTTCATTAAAGTAGGATTAGTAGTGACAACTGTATACAACTGATTTTTTTTTTAACTAGCCCACTTGTCCAGCATAACATTAACTTAAAAAAAGTAAATTACGTGTTAATTATAGACACTAATTGCTATGTTACATAATACAGCTAAACGTTGATAGATGCACTAATAATTTCTAACTATGCTCTGATATTACTCACATGTGGTCGATTGGTTTCCAGTTGCCGAAACTATCTCTATTATTCATAATTTGCAATTCTTGGTGGCTAACGCTAATTTCGCCAATGAAAAATGTATTATAGTCCTCTTTAACTTCTGGTACCATTCTTTGGAACACAGACATTCTATTTACAAACTCCAAAGGATTACTAATACTGTCATAATCCATGACTGTGTCCTGTTCTCTGTGTTTTGTTTTCCTTCAGTTTTATTTTGTAGTCTAGTTAGTCCTTTGTAGTGTCTAGTGTTTTTCTGCTTTACTTCCTGCCTCCTGTGATTGCTCGCCCCGCCCCGCCCTAATGTGATCCACCCTGTTCTTTGTTGGATCATTATCAGTCATGTCTTGTCCGGTCCTATCCTGCGCATGCCCATGTAATTTTTATTTTTATTTTTTTTTCGGGTGCTGTACTTTTTTTTTTTTTTTTTTTTTTTTGAGTATTCCTCAGTTTTTTAGTTTTGGAATTTTGTGGTTGGAGGTTTTAGGACATTGAGTTTCCCTTTTTATTACAGTTATTTAATTTGCAGTTCTGCATATTGAGTCCTTTTTTCCCTTCTGCCCGTACCCCTTATGACAAATACTTTTTTTTATATTGTAATTTTAACAAAATTATATCCAATCGTTAATTGGGGTACTGTCCAAACAGTGATTTTCTAAACATAGGACTATGTCAGTACCAAAGGGCCTTCATGTATATAACTGCTGTTCCATTCTATCAACGGCGTGCTGTGAGGGCAAGCAAGGCAAGCAGTGCTTGACCAATCTAAATCAACCAAATCTAAAAAACACACGGATTAAAACTGTAACAAAATTAAATCTCTATCTCTCCAAACATTTAATTTTGTCGTTCACTTCCATGGTGAATCAGTTTATTACCTGCTTACAGTCACTGTGTACTTTTGTGCCCCCTGCTGGCCACTCCAGGTACTGTCAAAGCAAGCTAGCTTGCCTCTCTGTCATTCATTTCTGTCATCTTCACCTCTGTGGAGGCGGAGTCATGGTGCACTGTTTCTGCCTGGAGCTTGTCAAGCTGAGGGCCAGCAGCTTGTTTTGGAGGCTCGCGCAAGCTGTGGTCAATCTCAGGCTCAGTGACAGAGATCTCTGGCTGACAGCAGGGGGCGATAAGCAGCGCACTGTGCACCCCATACATTACAGTGCACATGCGCCGTGTTAGACAACTTTCCACAAGTATCCGCAGCCAAAGTGTCTAACAGTGTTTCTACAGAGAAGTCATAGTTTGTAGCTTAAACCCTGTTCATGTTCCTCATGAGTACATGCTGCTGCATAAAACTGTGTGTCATATAAATGATAGCCTCATGTACATGGTTAAGTGTCAGACATGTTCATAAGAAGTGGAGCTGGAGGAGTGGAGAGGAGCCAGCGGCAATGAATGTGAATATTACAGAACTGTGAATGAACTGGGCTCTGGTTATTCTGGACAAACTCAGCTGTAGGAAATACAGGACGTTTCTTCAAAAAAGTAACATGGACTGGATTTGCAGCTTGAGTAGAGAGGTGAGTGTCAGTGAGGCGGTGTTTTTAAATGGAGGTCTGTGGTGTGATGTGTAAGGCTTCTTTTGAGGTTTTATTATAATGAAGCAGCATTAACAGTGGTCTAGTCTAGTGTTGATCTCAGTGTGAGTCCTGATGAACCTCCCTCATCTGTGAGGCTGGAACCTCACTCATCCATCCATCCTCGTTTTGTATCCATGTTTTGTATACAAACAGCGTTAATAGTGGTAATTATATAGGAAGAGTGTGAGATAGTTTGAAACAGTCACACAGACACTGATGGGATGGCAGTTACCGAAGTGGCTTTTAATTAAATTAAAATGTTGTCATATAAAACTTAATGAAGTCAAGGTGTAAATGGTCACATTTATATAGCGCTTTTCCACCTTCATGGGTACTCAAAGCACTTTACATCAAGGAACCGTTCACCCATTCACACTCACACACCAGTGTGCGCAGACCCCGGAGGCAAGGTGGGTTAAGTGTCTTGCCCAAGGACACAACGCCAGTATGCAATGGTGGGAGTGGGGTTTGAACCGCCAACCTTCTGGTTAGTGGACTAGCGGCTCTACCAACTGAGCTACTGCCGCCCTGTGTCTGCTTGCCCGCTTGAAAAAGTCACCGCTACTGCATTCTATTGAAAAATGGCATTGGCATAAAAAGTTTGAATCAGAAGGGTAATTGTGTGTGTGTTTCCAATTTCAAAATGTATAAAATTATTATTATTACTATTATTGTTATTGTTATTGTTGTTGTTATTATTATTATTATTATTATTATTATTATTATTATTATTATTAATGGGAATACAACAGTAGTACAACTGCTGAGGCATCTGTGTCTGTGAATATTTTAAAGGCATTATATTATGCTTTTTTTATATCTTTTTAAACCAATTTTGGTCTATTTCATGTCTTAGAATTTATTTTTCTCTGGCAGAAGTTCATGTCCCTAGAATGTATCAGAATATATCAGGATGTATCAGGATGGCTCCATTTGTTCCAGAACTAGTGAGATTTGCCAGACATCAGAGTGCAGATCCTATCACCAAACCCACATTAACCTCCTGCATGCGCCGTTAGCGTAGCACACATCTCTGTTCTACCGGATCAGGCCTGGAGCGAGAGCAGAGGGGAGATTCTTTTTGTGCCTCAGACAATAGCTCACTGTCAGCTCTGCGTCTTCATCCCGGTGACGAGACAGCTGGAGGCAGGCAGGTGGCAGAGGCAGTGGAGATGAGCTCTTATCCACATGATTACACTATATTTAACCAGCCAGGAACCAAAAGGAGAACCACAGTTAGGGAGTACTGCTGATTATATGTCACGAGACTGCTAACAAGCACCGTGTGTGAATGAATTCTCTTATATGATTGTGCTAAAATGATTAGGCAGGTAAAAAATTTATAAAAAAAAAAATATTTAAGTTGTGAGGGTTAGTTTTTGGGCTTGTGTAGTGACTACTGCAAAGGTAGACACTGCAATTCCAACCCTGCTGCACCTTGTGTTTTGGGGGGATGTGAACAGCTATGGTAGCCTTGCAGGGACATGCTGTTGTTAATGAACTAACAAACCCTAATTCAGTATGAAATGTATTTAAAATCAATCCAATATTTTATTTTTTTTTATCACAGAACACAAACAACTTACCAAGTGCGCAAAACCAAGGTTTTCATTTAAGATAAGCTAAGTTTGAATATAATGGAAGCCACACAGCATCAAGCCTTTTATGTAACCTACTTTATAGGTTTCTTCATGCCCTTAGATACAGTTGGCATTAAGTTATAGTGGGGAACGTGGTCTGGCAAAAACAAACTGTTTTACCCGCTTGGTAACACTACTTTTGAATTACACTGAACAAAAATATAAATGCAACACTTTTGCTTTTGCTCCCATTTTTCATGAGATGAACTCAAAGATCTGAAACTTTTTCTAAAGACACAAAATAACCATATCTCTCAAATATTGTTCACAAATCTGTCAAATCTGTGATAGTGAGCACTTCTCCTTTGCCGAGATAATCCATCCCTCCTCACAGGTGTGCCATATCCAGATGCTGATGAGACAGCATGATTATTGCACATGTGTGCCTCAGACTGGCCACAATAAAAGGCCACTCTGAAACATACAGTTTTGTTTTACTGGGGGGGTTTACTGGGAGGTCTGGGGACTCCAGTCAGTATCTGGTGTGACCACCATTGGCCTCATGCAGTGCAACACATCTCCTTCGCATAGAGTTGATCAGGTTGTCGATTGTGGCCTGTGGAATGTTGGTCCGCTCCTCTTCAATGGCTGTGCGAAGTTGCTGAATATTGGTAGGACCTGGAACACGCTGTCGTATACGCCGATCCAGAGCATCCCAAACATGCTCAATGGGTGACATGTCTGGTGAGTATGCTGGCCATGCAAGAACTGGGATGTTTTCAGCTTCCAAGAATTGTGTACAGATCCTTGCAACATGGGGTCGTGCATTATCACGCTGCAACATGAGGTGATGTTGTTGGATGTATGGCACAACAATGGGCCTCAGGATCTCGTCACGATATCTCTGTGCATTCAAAATGCCATCAATAAAATGCATCTGTGTTCTTCGTCCATAACATACGCCTGCCCATACCATAACCCCGCCGCCACCATGGGCCACTCGATCCACAACAGTGACATCAGAAAACCGCTCACCCACACGACGCCACACACGCTGTCTGCCATCTGCCCTGAAAAGTGTAAACCGGGATTCATCCGTGAAGAGAACACCTCTCCAACGTGCCAGGCGCCATCGCATGTGAGCATTTGCCCACTCAAGTCGGTTACGACGACGACCTGGAGTCAGGTCGAGACCCCGATAAGGACGACGAGCATGCAGATGAGCTTCCCTGAGACGGTTTCTGACAGTTTGTGCAGAAATTCTTTGGTTATGCAAATATTGTTTCAGCAGCTGTCCGAGTGGCTGGTCTCAGACGATCTTGGAGGTGAACATGCTGGATGTGGAGGTCCTGGGCTGGTGTGGTTACACGTCGCCTGCGGTTGTGAGGCTGGTTGGATGTACTGCCAAATTCTCTGAAACGCCTTTGGAGACGGCTTATGGTAGAGAAATGAACATTCAATTCACGAGCAACAGCTCTGGTGGACATTCCTGCCGTCAGCAGCCAATTGCACGCTCCCTCAAAACTTGCGACATCTGTGGCATTGTGCTGTGTGATTAAACTGCACATTTCAGAGTGGCCTTTTATTGTGGCCAGTCTGAGGCACACCTGTGCAATAATCATGCTGTCTCATCAGCATCTGGATATGGCACACCTGTGAGGAGAAATGGATTATCTCGGCAAAGGAGAAGTGCTTACTATCACAGATTTGACAGATTTGTGAACAATATTTGAGAGATATGGTTATTTTGTGTATGTAGAAAAAGTTTCAGATCTTTGAGTTCATCTCATGAAAAATGGCAGCAAAAGCAAAAGTGTTGCGTTTATATTTTTGTTCAGTGTATTTATAGACTTTTTCTGGTGGATTATTTGCAAATTAGGCAAATTTAAAACAAGTCATGACTCCTACAGAGTCTTTACCGATGCTATGACATAAAATATGCTAAATTTGTTGTTTGTATTATTACTGGCAAAACTGGCAAAACAATCTGACTGAATGGCTAGATATATTCTGCTATCTGAGGGCTGTTCCATAAAACCCAATCAGGAAGGAGTGGCTTAGGGTCTCATTTCTCCCTGGAGTTACTGTAAGTATAGGAGATAGGGCTTAGCTTTTCCATAAAGACTAATCGGAGCTCATACAACTGAGATAATGCTAATGCTAATGTCACTGAATGAGTCGCACTAATGACTTCAACAATCTGTTAAGGTTGAGCCATGATTCAATCAAGCCTCAATTTATTTACACTGACAAATGTACATTTACAATATACTGTACAGGATGAATCAAACTCACCATACATTTATACAAGAAAAAGTTACATTCTGACATAACAGAATGTTAAAGATATTAGGGAGGATTTTTTTCGACTGCTGAGAAACCAGCGACTGTTTGTCCTTTTTTGAATAACGCGCATGCGTCAGGCCCCGCCCTTCACTGTTCCTTTCCAAGGAACTCCCCCACAGCGACGTGCACGAGCGTTGGAACACACGTGTTTGTTTACAGCCGGCATCAGCAGAGATTCACCTAAACCTAGACCTGCATTGTTTGTTTGGGCGACCTTTGACCTAGTTCTCCACACAGACCCAGTCACATGCACAGTCCCTAAATGTGAGCAAAAATATATCCTCCTGCTATTGGTAGCATTAGCAAACTGACGTTGCTGTACAGTTGAAACGGTTCAACAGATAAAGAAAAAAGGCATTTTTTTCAAACGATAAGATAAACGAACCTGTCCTGCAGAAACTTGGTGACCAATGCATCGTCTGAAGCCCTTTCTGTTCCTACAGCGCACGCCGTCCTTTGAAGGAATCGCCAATAACTACACAGGTTTTATTCTGCTCTTCTACAGTTTTTCTCCTCCTCCTCTGGTTCACTTCAGAAACAGTTTTCCTTTTGTGACCGCCCGGTTCACGGTTTTCCTCAGCCATTGTGCTCTTCGAAGTCAGGCTGTCCGTGCTACAATGTTAACGCCGCTAAAGTGGCGCTAATGCCGGGCTACATAAACATAGTGTATACGCATGCGCAAGCACAAGAACGCGCACTATCGCCGAAACTAGGAAGTCGGAATAATTGGCGAGTCCGTGGAACAATGGTTAATGTACTCATGACAAAAACAATTGGTTGAGGTTTTTTAAGTCCCACAGAGTCCACAGTTTATTAATATTATTATTATATTTTCTAATACCCCAATTTATAAGCCTTATACAGGGCAATGAAGGTAGTTTTAATAAATATTGCAAAAACTTCATTTATAAAGATCCTCCCTAATACCTTTAAGTAGATGAGCATGTTATAGGCAGCTATTATAAGCTAGTGATAGTAATTTATGCACAAATTTGTGCCGATGAACCACTTTGTTCTCCCATATACAGTATCTCTGTATCTTTTATTATGTAAAATATAAAATTATTTATAATAATGATAGTGACGTATGATGAAAAAATCTGCTGTTAAAGTGTTTTGTGTGGTTTACACTTGCTACAAATGAAATGAATAGACTGACAAACATATGATCTTTTACTTATTTTGCATCAATTTTTTCCACACTAAAAATCAAACTCGATTTGTTTAACTGTTTAACATGAGATTATGCACAAGGGTAAACACGTATAAAGCAAAAAACATGTAAGCCTAATTCACTGTCTCATGTGTCCATTTGACCTAATGACCCCACATACCCTGTGTTAATGATTGACTAGCTCTTTAATTTGAACGTCTTTCTCACCTTCCCAAAGACTCATGGGAAATAAATGCCTGTTAATAACATGCCTTCCCCGGACATTGGGTTAATCTCTGAAGTGTGACTTGTGTACAGGACAAAAGTGCTGACTCCACACTTGCCCCATTTGACTGATTACATCACAGAGGAGACTGGCTCCGCCCCCTGACTGCAAGGACAACAATGTGGGTCACTCAAGGAACGGACCAAACAGTATTTCAGTCTCTAGAGCCACAAGCATTTCAGTGCAGGAATATAGTCTTATACCTTCAGAAGTGGGTTGCAATGGGTAGCATGTACTTTTGAACAAATAGTACTTCTCAGAGTAGTTTTATCACAATTTTTTGACTTCTTAAGAGTACCCACCTTTGACCTTCAATGTATTATGTAACCTGGTCATCCATTCTAATTCTTTTGCTATTCTAAATAAATTGTGGTATATTAGCTGGATTTACAGACACATTAAACATCCTAAGCACCTGTTTATTTGCATAAACACATAAAAAACAAATAAATAAAATAAAAACAGAAATGGGTAGTACCAGCATTAGAATAATAAACTGCATCTTAACTGATGCAATTTGAAAAACATACAACCAATGTGAGCTACAACACCATATAAAGACTCTTACTGGACTAATATAGGGGGAGGGAAGGTTGATTTTGATGGGAATATCTTTGCTATTGGTAAAATACTGTCTAGTGGCCATTTTATAATGTACTAAGAAGCCAACGCATGGTAGATAGTCACTACTTTTTTTCTTTTCCTTTTGTGTGTGTGTGTGTAAATATATTCATTTATTTCAGCCACAGTGCTCACACAAGCCAGTGTACTCATTGTGCCAGTCCCAAGTCTTGCTAAATATAGAGGGTTGCTTCAGGAAGGGCATCTGGTGTAATGCCACAGCAACATGCAAATAACTCCACACAAGGAGGCATGTGTTTTGCTGTGAGGAAATATTAATTATATTAAATATAATATCAGTTATAACCAGAGTATCCAGATAGATGAAACCCTTAATCTTTTTGCTGACAGACAGACACACTAACCACTCTGCCACCATCATGCAGCCCAAAATTCTGCTTAAAACTTAGCATCTATCTGTTATTATTGTTAGATTTTGATTTATTTATTTGCTTATTTGAATAATTTGCCAACTCTATTTAATTAATATTCTGCTAATAATATTCTTCTTACAAATGTTGGTTATTTTTGCTGAGGGTCTAAGGACCCTCTGGGATCAAGTGCAGTTTGTATATTAATTCCTGTTTACATGGGCCCCCTTGCTGACATGGTTTAGTCCTAATTTAGTCCTGTTTAGCCCTAGTTTAGACATGGTTTTGTTGGTTTTCTTGTGTTTATTCTTGCTGAGTTTCCAAATCAAAAATGTCTGAAAGCATTCATCCTTTCAGGAAAATAGCCGGTCATTGTTTTATTAAAATTAAATTACAATTATATATTGTAAAATTTAAATGGTCTCAAGGCTTGGCCCCCAAACCTATCCTGCTTAGGGCCTCCAAATGTACAAGACCGGCACTGGCTGTGTTAAAATTGTGTAATTTTTGTCCAAAAGTACATATACAATATATATAGTACAAATACATGTGGCCTGTCCTGTATGAAGTATAGGGGTATTGGAGTATTGGCTATCCCAGTAACTATGGGCCTTAGACGGGGTACACCCTGGACAGTAGCCAGGCTGACACAGAGACATACATTCACTCTCACATTCATTCACTAGCAGCCATTTAGTCATCAGTTCACCTAACACCATCAATGCATGGATGGTTGGAGGAAGCTGCAGTACCCGGAGAGAAACCATGGTAACACAGGGAGAACATGCAGACTCCACCAGAAGACCACCCTGCCCCCTAAATATATTCCACATATAAAAAATATATATATTTTTAGATCTCATTAAATAAAACAAATAGCACATTCCAGTATAATGAATATTGTTACACTATAATTTTCCAGTTACAGTAGGGTCTCTACATACATTGCATGAAAATTGCAATATAATGGTGCAGTTAACATTCAGAACATGTCATTTCTTATCTAGGTTCTGTGTTAGCATGTTAATGTAGCTATCATCATTCTACTGCAGCTGAGTGACACAGGCCAATCACACACTCTCTGATTACATGTGTGATTAAACCAGAAATACTACTGACACAAGAACAGAAGACACTTTAAAGAAAAAAGCAATAATCTATGTAGGACAAGGCTGAAAGCTGAGATTTGTTTAAGGTTATGTTCACTTCCACACACCAATGATACCCCTCATAAAAGCAGCAGAACTTAAAGAGCAAACTGGCCCTGAACGCCTCAGAGTCAAGGGAAGGAAGTGGAGCTTGAAGGAGGTTCTTGAACATACACATACTTTAATAACTATGGAGTGAATTCTGTTACAATAAACCTATAGCCAAAATTTTTGAATTATGTGTGAAAATACAAGATGCATATTATCTCAAGACCATTCTGCACAGGCTTCAGGAGAACTGATAATAACTAATATTAGTAACTGATACAAAAATGATGTAGAAGAGTAGAAGTAATAGCAAAAGCAGCAGTAGCAGTGGTCAGCTTGTAGTAACAGTAGTATAGGCTCCTTGCTATGGAAGTGGTGAGTTTGCATCCCGCCTTTGGTGCAGGGGATTAAGGTCAGATTCCCTGACACAATATGTGCTGGACCCAAGCCTGGATAAATCAAGAGGCACAAAAATGACCAATACTGATTTACTGTGGTGACCCCTAAAAGAACAAGAAGCAGCTGTACTTGTTAAAGATATTTAGTATTTTTTTTCACTTGTGGAACCAATCATGCACAACATGAATAAGGTCCAAAGATCATATGTTAGAAGACACAGTGTGGGCTCTATAACAGGAAAACAAACTTGGAAAACATTTTTTGATTTAAGAGACAATGTGCAACCATGAAAGACTGGCCCAGGATCCCGGTTGCTCCTAAAGAGAGTGCATGACAATACCCCAGTCAGGCTTGCCTAATATTGGTGGTCATAACACTAAGGGCCAGATTTATCAAAGGTTTGTGTGCACGCTAATTGAATAAGATGTGCTAAAGGTGGAGCAAACCCAGGCGCAGCTGAGGTTAGCATCTGTCACAGGAGCTGCATGAGTGCAGTGCAGATTTTGCCCCAGTGACTCAGAGAAGTGTCAGAATGTGCAAAATTCAAGGCATGGAAAATGCAATTGAAACCACTTTGCGCTCACTGTTTGATTTATCATGACTACGGGAGCTGAAAGTGTAAATTTAGCATGTTGCAGGAGCGTGGGGGAAAGATTCCAGCTTTTAGTGCACAGATGGGCCGTTGAAAATAAGTCACAATGCTTTAAAAGAGCTCATTTACAAAGATACAACAGTAACGTGTTGATTTGAAGGCAGAGGCAGCAACAAATACAGACTTTAACTTCAATACGTTTTCCTTGATTTTTGCTCGTATCTCACTAAACTGCAGCCTTTACAGCTCCTGTCTCTGGGCTTTCAGTCTGTCCTACATCTTTGTAAATCGTTACAGTGAAGACAGAGCAGTCTTTAAATGCTGTGCACAGACGTCATGATGGCAGTCTCACTTGTGTTTATCCCATTGCCTCACAAAGCTCGCTGCAACTCTTGATTGACAGCCTGGTCCTATGTGGCTCAAGGCTGCAGTGTGTGGATTTGGCTCTGGATCGAGCAGAGGACATCAACAATATTTTTTAATTGTTATATTTATTTGATCACCATTAGCACTGCATAGAAGCTGCTGATACATTTTATATAACTGTTTAAAGGGTTACTGGCTCTGACAAACAGTGAATATGACTTCCCTCTCATGCTCCACTATCTCACAGGGAACCAAAGTCACGTGACTCTGGTCAGAGCCAGAATCGCATGAGACATTTAACAAGGACAGACTTCGCGAAGTTAATAGAAAAATGTGAAATGCAATAAAAAGATTTTCCCTCAAAGACAGTGAACATAGGTCTACTACAGTCAGTCCTGTTATTTGGGGCTGGACTCTCAGATTGACTTTAGCATTGCATAACTGTAAGGAAAAATGCAGTTGGAGAAGAGCAGCGTTGCTCTCGCTGTCAGTGCGTCTTATGTTCACACAAAATTCTTATTTACATATCAGATTTGCGGCAGCAATTACTTGCACAGTTTCTCATTGTGTATCACACACAACACGCCCACAAAGAGCAAATGTTATTTTTTAGGCTGCACTCACAATGTAGCTCCCATCTTAGTAAATATGGCCCAATGTGTTTATGAAGTTATCAGAACCAGCATTAACTCCTTCAGCAGTTTGAGCTACAGTAGCTCGTCTGTTGCCATTGTAAACCCTTTTCTGCCAGACCAAGGAACCAATCACAGCGCATGCTGAAGCTACCTTGCATTTTGGGGGAGGTGCACATCAAGGCCATGGGGTAGGTTTTGAGAGGGCTCATGGCACCTCAAAGAGCTCCACTGAAGTATAAATCGGCCTTTAGTCCTGTGATTAACTGTGATTGTCCTGCCTACTTTGGAATCCATGCACATTAATTCTTTGTATGATGGCAGTCTTATTTACATGTACCATATATCAGTGCTCAACACCTTTGAACGACTCATGTCCATTTCCTTCCTCAGATTTCTCACTGACATCACTGTCCCATAAGTCTCTGTTTGTTGTTGTTTGTGTCATGTGACATCAGAGTGGGACCATATGTTCCTCTGAAGGGCACATCATTCATTTACAGCATGTCCTCGTACTGCGGAGTCACAGACAGGACATGCATATGAGGAGTCATGTTTGCACTCTGCATACATCATTCATACGTCTATAATAAGAGCTCAGATTGCACACCAAGCACTTAATTATCAGGCTGTGAACACGAGAGCAGCTTTTGGTGATGAGCATGGTTTTTGTGTCACTATTTGCATAATTGACAGCTATTAATATTAGTGAGGAATACATGACAAAGATAACACATGGTGACAGTGACACTGGTCCATCTCATTTCTATCGTGACACTGACCTCTGATCCTTTTTGTGTCCTCTGATGTGGGTATAAGGACGGCCAAAATTTAACCCTCAGGCCCCCCTGGCTCCCTTTTAGGGTTTTTCAAATGTACTTTTTGATCTCATTTTGGTATTTCTTATGCTACGGTGACGATATTTGACAAAGATGTTCATTAATAAATGACTTTTAGAATTTTAGCTTCACAACTGAAAAAAAAAATAATTCTCCACTGTCACTGTCTAGACAAAAAACCTCACACTTCCTCTTAAACCCCTTTTTGGTCCCATTGACTTACATTATAATCACTTATTTCCACTCTACTGCCATTGCAATACAGAAATGTTAAATCATGTTAATTCCTCTGTAACCTTGTCAGTCAAAGGCTAAAACATACACAAACAAAACTAACAGTGCCTGTAGACCAGCCCTTTTAGGGCTGCAACAGGAAGAACAGAAGTTGCTGCCCTTTTTTGTGTGATTTTCTGTCCTTTTTTTGTAATGGCACAAAAGTAAAAATGTTTTAAAATCAGTGTTTGGGCTAATCAGTGATCTATCAGGGAGTGGTAACTCCTGCACAAACAAACACTTTGCATCCTTAAATAGTGAATAATTAATGTTTTGTTTACAAATATGTGGAATTATACAAACTGGCTTTTGGGGGGTTAAAATATTTTTTAAAAATGTTGTTATGTAATATAAAACATGTTTTATATTTTTAAACGTGCCCCAGTGACCTACAAGGGCTTTAAGAGTAAGAATGTGATTTTTTTAAAAAGAGGGCCTGAGGTTTAAAATCATAATATGCACATATCTTACATTAACATAGGACACTCCGGACATTTAGAATGCAGGTAAACATCTTGTGTGCCAATGATTTGAATTTTGCTTAGCTGGACAAACACATCTTCATAATGCATTTAATAGTTGGACCACTGTGGCATGCATAGCCTGGCTAAGGTTGGACTAATCTGTCTGTGCATGGTCCATAGAGCTGACACAGAGTCGATGCTTTGTTTGGTCCAATTAAAGTGGACCAAAATTTGTTTACCTCGTTAGTCCGGACCTTGTGTGCAGGTGTGAATACACTCAAGTAAACCCTGGTCAGGACCAAATAAGACCGAGACCCATCTGAAGGTGGTCTTGGCCCACTTCCCAACAGATTCTGGTGCAGTTCTCTTATGGTCTGAATATGAACTGGTCTTGATCCGGCCCGACTCTAAACAAAATCAGCCTTTTTGGTGTTAACAAGCTTCCTTAGCTGGGTAATAAATAGATGTGGAGCAATGAGTCCTGAGAGAAACACACAAAAATGCAGCTGTACTTATTGTGTTTGGCGAGAAGATAAAAGACAAGGGATTCCAGTGGTTTCCTCTCTGCTGGTGCACATCATCGTTGTTGCAGAGTAACAAGTAGATTACCGCTAAACTAACATTGTATTAGCTGCTTTTGATGCTTAAAATGATTTTCACAGATTTGTGGCTTAAACAACAAAATCCACATAAGAAGTGCAGCACGCAAGACCTCTGTGTCTTTGCTTTGCCCTGCCCCCGTTATTTCTGTCTAATGGGTGCAATGATCGTCACACATTTGGTTTTGTTTACAAGTTTTAGTCCGTAAAAAGTGCAATGAGAAAGAGATCCAAACCAAATGAAAAAAGTCTTCTTTTGATCCAGATCAAAGAAGCAGACCAATGGACTTTCCTGCACCCTTAGACAACTAAAAAGATGGGTTGTTTAAAGCAATACTCAAAAATATAAAAATACATTTGTTTATGAATTGGTTTCTTTAACTTCCTGTGCTTCCAAATTTGATGGCCATGAGTGATGTTTAGCGTAAACAAATAAAGGCTTAAGGTAGACTTTATTGTCTCTGAAGGGAAATCTGTTCTCTGCATTTGACAGATCCTTCGATGCCACCAGGGCAACCTGGAATCAGGAGCATGGGGCGACCTCAGTGGGGACCATTCTCCAGATCCTAAGCCGCTATCTTGGTCAGTAGTACCTAGCTGGAGGATTAAGGCGCTTTTCCACTAGGTCGGAATGGGGCGGTTTGGGGGTGTTTTCACTTTCTAAAACATTCCAAAGTGTTCCCAAAAAGTGGTCCAAACTGTTCTACTTTTGGCATTCCTCCCCGATGGGGTCCAGCTCGGTTAAGCTTCTGGAACGGTTAGAGGTGGGCACTGCTGCAAGCTGATTGGATGAGAGAAAATCCTCACTCAGGCAAAAACAACAAGCAAAAGACAGAAATAAAAACAAATTTTTTTTATTTTTATTTTTTATCAAACACTTGTTCTTGTTATAAACAACCGTTTTCCAAGAGAGAACGAGCTAATTTTTTTTCTAAAAATAAAGCTAGCATATATTAGCAACAGCTATTTCTGGTTTAGCAAAATAAAACTCTCGGTTTGAGAATCTAAACATTTTATTTTTAGTTTAGACTGGATTAAACACAAGTTAAATTCATGTGGTTATATGTTCAGGTGTTAAAATGTGTTAAAGTGGTGCAGAGAAGTGAATTTAATGCTGAAAGCTGACGGTAAACTGGAAGTAGTCTCCTGTTTACTGAAGCTAATACAGCTTTAGCTCTAGCCTCACACACACACACACCAGCCTCACACAGACACACACCAGTCTCACACAGACACACAGCAGCCTCACACAGACACACACCAGTCTCACACAGACACACAGCAGCCTCACACAGACACACACCAGCCTCACACAGACACACACCAGCCTCACACAGACACACACCAGTCTCACACAAACACACAGCAGCCTCACACAGACGCACACCAGGATTTACGCTGGTCTTTTTATTAAATACTGGCTTTTATGTTTTAAAAGTGAGTTTCAAACACATTTTTATCTCATTTATTAACACAACTTTTATTGTGCTTGTGTGACGTCAGTGTTTACGTAACAAACATGGGTCTCCTGGACCCAGAGTCATGGAAACAACAGCAGGGTTTGGGGCTACCTGTTCTAAGGCATCCCGTGCTGACACATGCACATACCATTCTGCCTAGTGCCTAGTTTTCTATTGTGCATGTTTTGAGGTTTATGGGGGAAAACATAGTATCCGGAGAAATCCTGGAGCCTGGAATATAAATACACCTTCTGCCTATTACTAGTGGTCATAATCTCATGTGTTATGACCACTTGCTAATATTCAACTCCATACACAACAAACTGTGTTCTATCAGAACCAGCATTAACTTCTTGAGCAGTTTGAGCTACAGTAGCTCGTCTGTTGGATGGGACCACACAGACCATCAGCCTTGAGGACAGAAAGTGTGTGATGTGTTAGATGTTGTGACTTATTTACTGTTACAAGTTCATGCATTTAACTGAAATATGATTTATTAATTGAATGAGCAAGCTGATAAAAAGCAGTAAAAAGAGTACTGTGAAATGCATTTTATTTGTTTAAGTATATTATTTTATTTGTGGTGAACTGGAAGTGTTTTACTTAAAAAAAAATAATAAAATAAATACAAATAAAATGTACTGTGATTTGCTGCAACTTTGAAAGTTGAGAAAAGATGCTTTGTTGTTCATCTGTTCTTGTGTTCAAGCAAATTGAGCAGTAAATATTCAGAGCAAAGACATTCAGCAAGTGTAAGGATTTAAACAAGTTTGACAGGGGCCAAACTGTGAGGGCTACAGACGACTGGTCAGAACGTCTCCAAAAACTGCAGCTCTTTTTAGGACAGGCAGATTATTATTTTGTATGTATAAATTGAGTTTAAAGAAACAATGCAGGGGAATTCGTATTTACAATGGAGTAAGTATAAAATGTATTTATTTATTTTATATTTTGTGGAAGGAAAAGATTAAAAAAACAATCAGGCCTGACTCAGTTTAAAACCGTTTTTTCAGCAGGTTTTGCTCTGCAGAACATGAACACCACACACATGACAGATTCCAAGACAAGACAACAACCATACAAACACACAAACCGAGAGAAGCAGCATTAGGGGGAGGCCATGGAGCCACCTCAGTGGTCACAGCTGTACCCGTCCATTAGATGGCGAACAAATATTCTTTTAAATAGTCTTAGTAATGTTATAGACCTTAAGTGTTGTGGGATCTCATTCCAGGCTTAGTGAGCACATAAAAGAAAGATCTCTGTCCATAGCAGTTCCTAAAGGCCAGGAAAGGCTAGTAGTGTGTTTGGAACCTTGAGCTGGGTTTTGGAACCAATGCAGTAAGTGCTGTCGAGGTGTGTCTGTTTAAGATTTGAAAATACAATTTTATCCCATGGTTTATTGTATAGTTCTGAAATGTCTAGAGCAGTGGTGAGTCCAACCAGGAAGTCTGGTCTGGATCTTGTAAGCTCTGTCTGTCTGAGTCTTGTTACTGGTTCAAGGATTTCATTTGTTGTTTGTGAACAAACAGGCAAACAATACGACAGAGTAGACATAACAATTGCAGAAGGATAGGTTTTACAGGCAGAAAGAAACAAATATGATCTAATTTTACAATAAACAAATAACATTTGTTTAAACATTCTGGTAAGGTTTGGATGTGCTCATAGTAAGTGAGATGTGAGTCAAGAGAGACTCCCAGATACTTGGATACAATTGAAAGCTTTTGGTTGGAGAAGGGGATGGGATTGGATATGGATATCTGTCTCCTAGATGAGTAAAAGTACATGCATTATGTTTTCTTGATACTAAGTGTTAAATTGTTATCTTGCAGCCAGTCATATAAATGCTGCAGCTCTGTGTTAAGTTTGTGATTAATTGTCAATATTTGGGCCAGACAGAAAAATAACAGTGTCATCAGCACTGTAGTTTCTTATATAGCTTCTCTGATGAAATGTCAGCATTGTCAGAGCGTACCAGACCCACTGGGACCCACTGGACTAATGGATAGTTTACTTCTCCCCAAATAATGTTTAAATAGTATAATCAGCCTATGAGTGTAGTCTGTCTATGCTGTTCATGTACCATTGTATTTATTGTTTATAAAATATAATAATCCATTTTAATGACATGGGGGTCTCAAAGCATAAAGTCAAGGATAATGTATAAGGGTTTTTATGACACTAATAGGGACTCATAGGCAGTTAATTTTGTGGGATTGTGGTTAACTTTGACAGTTTTTGCAGCAGACTGCACTGGATGTTAACACTAGAGCAGATTTTAAACCTACTCCAACTCCCAGAGCAGTGCTTTGACAGCCAGTATCTGTCTGAGCTGAGTGCGGACTGCAGAGTGGAGTACTAAATGGATCTTCCTTTTCCTTATCTCGCAGTATCATTTTGTAAGATAATTCTGGCACTATATTAGCAGTACGGAACATCTTTTCTTTTGGGCCTAGTTTTATTTCTGTTAAAGCTTTAGCCAATATTTAATAATGAGCTCTACTCTACTAACAATAATATATATTTTTTATTTGACTGCTTTCTTTTTTTCAGGGGCCACCACAGCAAATTATTTATGTGGCAGTTGCCCTTCATGATGCAACCCTCTCCATTTATCATTCCTTTGGACCAACATAATGTGACTTGGGAAACGAACCCCTGACCTCTTGCACCAAAATCAAGGCTAACCTTAACTGTTTTTAAGTTGCTTGTATTCTGTATAATGACTTTAGCTCCCATTGGTCTCTCATGTGTTAGCAGGAGTCTCAGACTGATGGTTCTGTGTCAATAAAATGCCATATGGAAGCTGGTCGATAGACTTTATGTGGAAAGGTGGGGCTCTGCGATCAAACTGCACTGCCTTTGCAATCGACGTGTTGGCCAACTCAGGGCGGAACAATGACAGGCGAAGTAACCAATCAAAGAAACAAAGGGTGAAACGTGGTGAATTGTTGCTGATTTTGCCATATAACATGACAAAACAGCATATTATGAGCAGCTCTGTACTTATCTCTGAACGGGAAAGCAGCAGACGCCAGTTGTACAAAAACTTGCATAAAAAGTGGGTTTGTTTGAATGTGGTTGTTATGTTGGACATCAGCGGAACTTTACTGTTAAAATGGAAACAGAATGAAGAAAAAAATCCCATAGAGGACTGAACAACAACAAGGACTTCAGCAGAACCAACAGGTGACGAAGGAAGAAAAATTAACTGGGTGTGAGAAGTTATAATTAGGCCTTTTGTACTATTTTTGGAGAGAAAACTGACTGGAAACAAAATGGCATTTTTTGACAGGTTGTCTGGGACCAAATTTGTCCATACCTGCCTAAAGATACCTCAAAACAGCCGCAAATACCCCCAGAATATAATAATAATAATATGTATCTGTGCTTAATGTGGCCTTTTTAAGCATAATTGGAGAAAAAACAGACTTGCACCAAAATGGCATTTTTTGGTAGGTTCCAGGTTGTCATCTGGGACCAAATTTGACCATATATTGAAAGTGCTCAAAATGGCCTTAAAATACCTCAAAACAGCCCCAAATACCATCAGAAGTACATGTCTGTGCATAATTTGTCGTTTCTAAGCATCATTAGAGAAAAAAACAACTTGAACCAGAATGGCATTTTTCAACAGGGTCGAGGCTGTCGTCTGGGACCAAATTTGGCAAAAATTTTAAAGTGCTCAAAATTGCCCAAAAATGCCTTAAAATGCCTCAAAAACAGCCTCAAATACATTCAGAAGTACATAATAAATTCACTGGTGGCATCTTGGTTGTTTTCGCAAAGATTATTTTCCGTATTTGTAAGACACACTGCAGATAAACGGCGGTGATTGGCCAGTTCCAAATCGACCCAGAGAGAAATGGTTTGCTGGGAGTGAGGAAGCAGACTGTCCTACTGTCAAAAAGAAAGTAGAAGGGGCTGGCTGGTCAGGCTAGGGCACCACTTCTGTAGGCAATGTTGGTGAAGTGTCTTGCTCAGGGACACAACAGTATACATTTTGAAAGGGGTTCTGTGCCACTCATAGAAAAACACATACAGTATATGATGAAAAAAATAATGTAAAATTGATTTTGCAAAGCTTTATATATACAGTGCATATATATTTGTATGCAGTGTGTATCCTGACCACACTCAAAGTGGTTGGTCTAATCTTCTAAGTGCTCATTTTTCTTGCTCCATTATGACTTTGGCAACTACAATGGTATTAAAATCTGTAAATATGATAGCCAGTGTTTGTCAGGTCGGCTCCAGATTGTAATAAACTGCTTTTGTCTGCTAACTGGCTTCTCATTTGAAATTAGCTTCATTTGTGTTTTGCACATTTTCCAAAACTGGACACAAAGCACAGGACTTTGCATCCATTGAGTTATTAATGCATTTTCCAAGAGCACAATCAGAGTAAAAGCTGGGATGATGGAAGTTTGGAGGGCAAATATGGCGACAGAATGACAATGAGGAGAAGACAGAGAGCCACAGCTGGCGGTGACAGACGGAGATGAATGAGGGCAGCGGCGGAGAGATCAAACCCTCACACACCTGGTCACACCTGTTCAGTATTTCCACTCATCCTCCGCCAACAGCAGCACAAAGAACAGCACACGCCAGGCTGGGACTACAGAGTGTACAGAGGGAAGAGGCTTTAGTGTTTGTCCAAGAGTAGTGTTAGTATTATATTCTGGTACAGTGAAGAAAGGAGGAAAACAAAAAAAACAAAAAAATGATCCAAGGTCTTGCAGCTTCAGGAGCTGCAAGAATGTCCTCATTTATTTTAGGCTTAACAGAAGCTCCGGAGGTTGAGTGGATTGTCCTATAACAAACTATACAAACAAGGCTAGGTCTAGGGTTTTAGTGGCCCTAAACAAGATTTTGCTTGTGGCCCCCTAATTACTGCAAGCACAAACATTAGACATACATAACATAAGACACCCTGCTTAAACAGACACATATACAATATAATGGATAAGGACAAATGAAAAACCTTATTTGAATGAGATCTGTAATGGCAAATGAACACAATTTAAAAAACAAAACAAAAAAAAACTTCTTTTGTTGTTTCCTGATCTGTGCCCCTGATGTATGTACAGCAGACACGTTTATATGAGGGAGAAAATAAAGCAGAGGGGTCTGGGGGTTCTCCCACTGGAAATTTTAAACAAAACAGCCAACTACACTGCAGTAAAATATGGGCAACATTTTTGGTTTTATTTTAATTTCAGAATTCAAGACAAAACATTATTTTAACAACTCATATTTTTTATATTTTTAACATAAGCTGCTGCTCTACAGACAAGAGAATAAATCAAACTATCTGGGCATTAACTTTGGTTTCTCTGACCAAGTTTCTATTTTAGTGGTTCCCCAATGCCCGCCCCTGCTGCTCCTGCTCAGAAACACAGTCTCTGAGTCGTCAGTCTCATCACACTGAGCTGTGGACAGAGGCTCCAGGAAACATTACTGGCTACAAAAACTTTTGTCAGGATGTTTATGTTGTTTTTTAATAATACACACAGCTAAGATATTGTGAGAAATACATAGCGTATCTCAGCAGGGTCGCACTTCAGGTTACGCTGTACATAACTGCACATTAATTCAATGCCTTGTTTATGAGCAGATCTCAGTGAATATAAGGTCAATTGTCATCAAACAAAAAACTTGAGAAAGCTTGGGAAGTGTAGCATACACTTATGGGATGAAAAAATGTCCTAGCATCCATGATTTCTCACTATGTAGTATGTACTGTGACTGACCAGGCTCATTATGTCAGCAGTTTACATCACTCACTGTAGCACAGAGCAGCGGCTGTTGCTTCCCATTCAGTGACCTTAGCGTATCGCTCATTGACACAGACCGCCTCTGACCTCTGACCTTTCTGATCATGTGCCCTTACTGATCATCAGTGAGAGAGGAGCAGTCGAGACACTGAGAGTGAGCTGCAGCCTGCACAAAGCTGCTCCCCTGAGCTTTTGTCCCGCACCGAGGAGAGAACTGCCTCATGTTTACTGGAGAATTGAGACAGGCGCAGTACGTGCTGCTTTAATGTAAATGAGTGCAGCTTCTGAGAGTAAAATAATAAAGTAGATCACCAATCTTCACGTGTTGCTAATCACACAATTTAATCTGCGAGTTTGGTCACGTGGAACGACTTCACTGTGAGTGAGAGACACGGCGGAGACAGGAGAGAGAGAGAAAGACCAGAGGAAGGAAGGAATGAAGAAAAGAACAGGGTGGAGGCTGAAAAATACCTCTTCATTCTTCCAGAGACCAGCACCAAACCAGTGTGTCATGTTCTGAGTCAGTGGCTAAAGCAGCAGAATAAGCACCACCATGAGACAGAGCACAACACTTGCCAAGTCTACCCCTTAAATCTGCAGTAGCCCTAGTTAATATTGCTGTTCCCTTAAACTAAAGCTGGGGACACACTACACGATTTTTTTGCCCGATTTTATAATGATTCACAGTTGCAGCGAGTCTTTACCAGTCAACACTAGTTACAGAGAATCGTAATCACCAGTCGGCCCAGAAATCCATTAGTGTGTGATGGTCAAAGACTCGAATCGGCGCAAAAACCCGGCCTGACGTCAGTCGCAAGCAATCAAACATGTTTGAATTTTAAAGCCGACTCTGGACGCACACTCCTGTAGTGTGGGCTGTTTACAGATCCAACTGGGAATTCATGGTGTCCAGCGGCCAATGAAAAACAGTTGACAGGACACAGGAAATAGCGTCAGGACGCAGACGAAGCAACAGGAAGCGGTGGGAAAATATAAATGGAAATTTGAAGAAGAAGAAAACATAAACAACCACGGCAAACACCGAAGAAAGTTGAGCGCTACCCAAGCGAAACTAGATACATAGCCATTTTTTCTCTTTCCCTTTTTCCAAACAGATAGCTGCGCACACAACGGCAACAGTGACCCAGGGAGCGTCCATGTTTGTTTACCATTTAGTTCTCGCGAGTTCCCTGCCAGAGTTTGCTGTGTTTGGTTGGCGACAGTCGCGGCCTCAGCAGATCTTGTAGTGTGTGAGCCCCAGTCTTTCAGTCATCAGAACTAAATCTGCTGAAACCAGTCGTTAGTGTGTGCTCCTAGTCTTTTCAGAATCTGTAACGACTGAGAAAATCATGTAGTGTGTCCCCAGCTTAAGCTTTATTTCTAAAGAACAGTGGAATGTTTAATTTCAAAAATATTACTATTTAATATAGGCTATAATATATATTATAATGCTAACACAGTCTTAAAATTTGAATGGGCCTTGGGCCACTTTGTACTGGAAAAGTTGGGCCCCAAGGTCAAAAAGGTTTAGAACCCCTGGCATAGAGCATTTATGACAGAAGCTGGCCCTGTATGGAGATCAGATGTGTTTTGAGTTGGACAAAGCTAGACAATGTGAGACATGTAACAAGATCTCAAATGAGAGACTATAGAAAAAAATGTTTATGTTGGCCAACAGTGGAAATGTGGGACATAGTGGGCCAGATTTAGCACGTCACGTGACTGTGGTCAGTGCCATATGCAAGAGGCATTTAACAAAGACAGACAATGTAAAGTTAATAGAAGAAAGTCAAATGCTATGAAATAATTCTCCCTCAAAGACAGTGAACATATTGAGTCTGCTACAGTCAGCGTTGCTCTCGCTGTCAGTGCTTCTTATGCTCACACAAAATTCTCATTTACATATCAGATTTGCGACAGCAATTATTTGCGCAGTTTCTGTTCGCATATCACGTGCAACACGCCCACAACTAGCAGAAGCTATTTTTTAAGCTGCACTCACAATTTAGCACTCATCTTAGTAAACAATGTCCCACTGTGTATATTCTAGGACATGACTTGGGCTGAAACGCTCTGCAGTCCCATACAAAGCAGGGCATCTTGTCACACTGTCTATAACCAGAATGTTAGAAATGGTTTGATGGTTTGGTTTAATGATCACCTTTCCATCTGTTCAAAGTGTCCTCTGGACACACTCTGATGTCTGACTTGACACACTGTTATCAGGGTTACTTTAGAACCTCTACAAATGGAAAAGGGTTTTTTTGTTATAGGTTTTCTTTTTTTGCATGCATCCTTTAGTAAAAATCTCAAGAAGCCACAATCATTTTCTAGACTTGGTCTCAAAACAACGGACCTCATTCATGAAACCTTCTTATGCAAAACATTGTACTCACTGTAAGCACCAGGAGGAGGATTTTTAGCACTCACCGATTATTTTCTTAACTGAAAAATGTTCTTCTGGAAGAATTAAATAATTCCAGCTCCAAGTACAAACTTGAACATACTGAGGTGATTTTTGTTTACAAATCACTCTTTGTCTCATTTTCTGTCACGTAAAAAGAAACTTTGACTGTTTTATCATTTGTATAGATGTATATGAAAGTCTTTCTGGTGCCAACTTTGCAACAAACTTACTGAGACGTTAGGAGTCTTACCTTGGTATAAATGTTTAATATAGTTGTGTGTATGTAGGTGGTGCCTGGATATTAATTATGAAACAAAGGAATGAAGACAGGAATAGAACGGCTTTAATAAATCAACCATGTGGGTGTTACCTTGGGGTGAAGTAACATTGCCTGATTATTCCTTCAGGATATACTTATGATAAGATATATTTGAATATATGGAGTTATAGTTAGCTAAAGGCCAGAGTTCAGACTTTGATAAGAGAAAAAGCTCAGTTAACAGATTCAGAGAGTGATGAAACCAGCAGTCCAACATGGCAACATCAGACTGCCTCATTAGTGGAACAAATGCATTTTCTGGAGGAGGGATGTTTAATGAAGCTTTAAGAAGCAGAAAGTTGGGGAATAGTTATTATTATCTATATTACGTTTAGCATTAGACAGTTCAGTTCAGTGGTTATTGCCAAACTATTCTGTATAACCCATACTAACTCTACTTTGGAAATATATGGCTTTTTAAAATGTCATTGTGTAACTTTCATCAGGGTGACAAGAAGTTCTTATAAACAACACAATAATGATCTACAGTAAAATGAAAAACCTTCAGGAGCCACAGGTCATAATGGTGAAAATAGACCTTCATTCACTGTATCCATACAATGTGCACTACTGCCTTTGTCACAAACTAAAAGTATAACATCCCTGAACCTCGCGAATGTCTCTGAGGCAAAATATCTCCTTTCTGACTTTTTAGTGGAAAGCATCTATCTATCATCTAACGGAAACCATCACAGGAACATTTTGCAATAAAACATTTATTAGATGGAGCTATGTGTGGAATGTTTTTGGGGCAGGAATAATCACGGACCGCTAAGGGTTAAACTGGTGAACTTGTCTTCATGATTATTTTAGACCAGAAATACTCTAATTCTAATTAAAATAAATGGGTTATTGTTTAAAGTTGAAAATATGGATATTTAAGTAACAGGGAGGTCATTTTAACCACAGACTACATTTCCTGCTTTCTGGTGCAGTCAAAGTGTTTCTTGCATACCTGTATAAAACTTAGCACCTCATTAAATGCACATAGTTACTTTGCATTACAAATTAGGCGCAAAGGAAGGATAAACGCTGTGCCTGTGCTATTAGGGTTTGTGTAGCTCGTTTCATCCTAAAATGAACAAATATGTACAACGTAATGGAGAAGGATGTCTGCTCTGTTTGTCCTGTCCTCTGCTGCTCTCTCTGCCCTGACGTCATGCACCGAGAGAGAGGGAGAGAGGGAGAGAGGGAGAGAGGGAGGTGAGTCGCAGCCCAAATGAGTTCATTCACAAGTTACAGAGAGCAAAGAAGGCAAAGGAATTCTATAGGCACTTTCATGGAAACTGAGAGGAAAGAATTAAACGTCAGAGTTTGCTCTGCAGTGACAGCCTGTTAGTGGTAAGACTTCTTCTTCCCCAGCCAATCGCACCCTACAGATACATCTAAATAAATATATTACTGAACTTTAGGGAAAGATACCATGATATAGTTTTTGGTCACATTCCCCACATTCAAGAATAACTTTATTGTCCCCTAAGTGGGAAATTTGTCTAGATATGTCACATCTAGTTATGTTAGTATCCAAATAACAAAATGAACTAAATAACATTTTGATCTAATGATCTAATGATCTAAAAGACCAAACAGTCCAGTATAAAGCCTATAGTAGTGCGAGGTCAAAATGACCTCCCAGCTCTTCTAGGAGTGTTGGTTGTTGCTTGTGAAATAATAAATAAATAAATTCTAATTTGAAAATATATTATTTTCAATAATATAGTTTTGCATGTGAATGGTTGAATCTGTATTTATGAATTGCTCAGATCATGCATTCATTGATTCATTGCTGCTCTCTGGATCATTTTGAGACAGCTCTTTAATTTAAAAGTTCCAGTGACAATCATTAACCTCTTGTGTTTTTCAACTTCTGAAAAAATTGACAACAACTAATAATTAAAAGAGAAGAGAACGTGCTTATTCAAAGTACCCTGTATATAAATACTGTGTAATCATTACATAACTTTGAGTTATTTTAAAATCAGTAGTAATTTCTTAGAGGAAATTTTATTTCAAATGCATGCCTGTGGAGTTTAGATTTGGCATAATATTTACACCATAACTACTGTTGCTAATACTAGGGTTAGCAAAAAGTACATTTTGATTCAGTTTGGTTTGGTTCAGTTTGAGCATGTCTCTGTCTGGACAAACACACTCCCTCCACTACAGACCACACTCAGAGCCCTCACACACATGTTATTACATATGTATTTTGGGGGTTACATTACTTTACATGGACTTACATTAATTTTATGGAGATTTATTCTAAACATAATCATAATTATTTTGGCCTAACTCTATGGTTAACCCTAACCTGAGCCCAAACTAAACCTTATCTGACCCTAAAACGTGTTTATGAGTTAATATTGAATGATTTATACAAGATTTTTTATAATTACGTATTATTACATACATTTTGTATAATTACACTGTAATATCTATTAAGACCCAATGTCCTCTGCAAAGGACATTTGATAAAAAATAAATAAACAACATGTTTGGAAAAAAAAAGTTGCAGTAACATGTTTCTTGCAACAATATACTTAAATTATGCCATAGATATCAAAATATTAAAACTTTTTTCTTCTGGCTCCCAGGAGAATATGACTTTTTTCACTTTTTAACAAGACATGCCTCATTGGAAGAGCAGCCATTTTGTGTTATAGAATGAGATTTTATTCTGGTTCCATTTAGTTAAAAACACAATCGCTCAGTGCCTTCTGCCCACATCCTTCTGCAAACTGAGCTATAGTTTCTCTTCATCTTCCTGCTCCGAGCGCTTATTCCATTGATCAAATGCCCTAGAGCCTTTGTCTAATGAAAGGAACGCACCCAGAGAAAGAAAAATGGCAGCAGAGGGTAGATTCTTGACCTACTTCTGCTGCAGTTCACTTCATTTGTTGCTTGTATGACTGATCAGTGACAGAAAGAGCCCAAAGCACACAGAATCAATTGTAGATAGACCGAGATATGTGTAATAACTGCTGCATTATTTGTGTATAAAACAGAAATATTCTTCAGTGTATCAGTATGTCTTAGCGGGTAATTGGCAGCTTATGTTTTTTCTATGTCAAGCCGCAATCAGATTCCTCTCTCAGCGCTATCAGCAGCAGTTAACAGTCTAATTAAAATGTTGTGGAGAACAGATCGTCTTTTCAGTAATGGTCCTGCTGCTGTATGTTGGTGTATTTGGGTCAGAGCAGCAGTGAACTGTGGGATACCGCTGTCTGTCAGATCCCACTGATTCACCCAAATCTTTAAAAGTGCTCTGTTGCTGTCTAACACATCACTCAGCAGAGGTTTGGTAAGATCGTATAAAGAAGATGTAGGGCAGATAGTCGCGGTGGATCATGCTAGAATTATAAACGCAATTCTGAAAAAGTTGGTGCAATGTGTAAAATGCAAAAAAAAAAAAAAAAAAAAAAAAAAACAGATTCTAATGGTTTGCAAATCTCACAAAACTTTATTTTATTCACAGTAGGATATAAACAACAGATTAGGTATTTCATAAAAAAGTAAAAGTAAGATGTCTGGGAACAAAAGTAACATTAAACAATTATTCCGTTTTGGAAATTACAGCATGGACGAGGAACTCCTGAACAGAAAGTAATTCTTCTAAATGTATGCCAAAAATTATCTAAATGAGTTAATATAACTTGAATTCAGAATTTAATTCAATTACTTTTATTAGACCAGAGTGAACTACCTTTTGGATTTATTTACTTATTTCGCTTCATTATTTGACTTTAAAATCATTTGCCAGTGGAGTAAGAAATTGAACAAATAAGAAACTTTTTGCTGTGAGGCGACAGTGCTAATTTTATCTTCTCATGACCCCAGAGAATCCTCTGCCTCTATCTAACCCTATCCTCTGCATCCTCTTCTTTCACACCAACTAACTCCATAGTGTGTTCATGTTTTCAAAAGTGTTAACCTAATGTTATGTTCTCTTTCACTACACCCACAAATCTCCTCCTCCCATAAACTCTTACCTCTTCCTTTAGGCCAGGGCTCGTCAATAGTCAACCCACAGGCCACACAGAGCTTTCCATCTCCATCCCTTACAGCGTCTGCTTTCTAACATGAGCTGTCCCTCTAATGTACTCATTCCTATCCCTATCCATCCTTTCTTTTCCTTCGAGCCACTGTCTCCATGAAGCATTACTGCTCTCACCACCATCTTACAGCTTTCCTTTGTGATGTTTAAAGTTACACTGTGTAACTTTTCTCCTAAATATGTGGGGCATACTGACTTGTTTTTGTGATTTTTTGAGCGATTATAAGGCCTGAGGCGCGATCTGTTGCTCCGAGCAGGGCTTCTGTACTGAGAAACCACCCTGGCAACTTGGCCGGGAGCGCTCCGCTGTTCAGGAAAAGTCACGTGACAGGGAACGACTTGCTTTACGGCATTCCCTTCTGCTCTTATACCTGAGGTGCAGTATAACCATGAAGCTACTTTTAGTGTTGCTATTTTTGCCAGTTCATCAGGACCGAAGGACACAAGAAGATGAAGACAATGT
The DNA here is from genome assembly GCA_020698575.1 of Bostrychus sinensis. Taxonomy (NCBI): domain Eukaryota; kingdom Metazoa; phylum Chordata; class Actinopteri; order Gobiiformes; family Eleotridae; genus Bostrychus; species Bostrychus sinensis. The sequence goes on from CM036260.1 coordinate 3,830,331, forward strand.
CGGACGAGGCAAGAAAAAGAAAATGTGAAAGGGACCGCACCAGATCGCAGACAAGAGTCAACATCGGACAGACTTTTGCTCGCTGGCGTCAGATGAGAGACAGAGAAGGCTGCAAATCGGATCACGTTTTTGCTTCTTTACTGTTGGACAGGTAAATTAGCCTCTTTATTTTTTCTTTAGAACGTGCTTTTTCATACAGTTATTAGTTGTTTTTACTGCGACCATTGCGCAATATTTGTTGATAAGCTAACGCTAGCGCTAACTCTATAGAAGATCCAGTCCAAACTTCCAAAGGTAGCAGCAGGTCAACTAAAGTTGAAACAATGATGGAAATAGATGCACGCTCGCACAGTTTCAGAAGGAGGAGGGGCCCTAGTGCTTACGTTTTGCGACGGTGCAGTGGCACCTGTGGCCTCTAGAGGCGCAAGACCGGGAATCTTACACAGTGTAACTTTAATTTGTCATAGGTTCCTGACACAACCCACTGCATATATCCAGACTTGGGACCAGCAATGACTTGCAACTTGCATTTTGAGTTAAATAGTTTTAACAAAATTCTATAAAACGCAATCTTACTGCTTCATTTGAGCATTATGAGTTTATATCCACCTGTGCCTGTCTTCCCCAGAGACCAGGTATGAACTTCTCCTGGAGCTGCTCTGGACTGTTCAGTGTGAGCCGTGCTACACCTCAGCCCCAAACAAACTGCTACTATTTACAGAGCATAGATAAATGACTGGCCAGGCCTCAAAGCTGAAAATAACCTGTCTGTATGCAAGCTTCTGCCTGCTCTGAGGAATGTCTGTCAAACCAAAACAATAGAAGCAACAGTGTATAAAAATATTCATCCAAAGAATAGAGAAGGGAAGCAATTAAGACTTAAGCAGCATGTCTTTTAAGGCTGTCAGAATTTTTTGCTACAAAACACACTGTGATGGACTTGAATCATTGCATTGTAGGCGGCACAAGCTCCAGAGCTCCCCTTACATTTGGAATTAAAGCATTATGGGAACTATTGAGTTCGGTTGACCCCTGTGTGACCCCTTATTTGGCTTGACCCTAGTTTTCTCCTCCTCGTATCCTTACACAGGTTTGCTCTGCCTTTTAGCTGCTCTGTCTTGACCAACAGCTAAGATATAAAGTCATTGCTGGTTTGTCATTTTAGCTAACAGAGACGTGTCGCTTTCTTGCAAGACTTGAGAGTTTAGGGAGACTGGGTCAGTGCCCCCCCCACCCCAAGGGCTGCTCGGGCCAATATGGCTTCTAATGATGTAAACCAATGCAAGTTAATGGTGAGGGACTTTGCGTGTGGTTTCCATGTCCTTGATGCGTTTGACCCATTCATGTTTCTTACCCTGACACCAGCTTGTTAAATTAGGATTTGTGGTGATTTCTTGACTGATTAAACATCAGCTTAAATTGTAGGCTATAACTGTTGTCGTCCGCCACATTTCTGTAACTCGTGTCCAGCAGAAACCTAGTATTATATTTAGCCTTTAGCTTACATGCTTATATATGCTAACTGCTATATCACATAAAACTTCTAAAAGTGGACACACTCAGTAATGATTTCTAACCAGGCTCTGGCATTACTCACCTGTGTAAATAATCTTGATCATTCATAATTGTGATAATTGTTGGCTAATGCTACATGCTATAGGAAGAAATATAGTCAGCAGAGCTCTGGAAAAAAAACAACAACACAGGGCCGTGGGTCGCTCAGTACCAGGCTGCAGAAGAAAATATAAAAAAATATCATTTTTATTTTATTGCTATTTTTTAGTTTACTGCAATCTCCGTGTTTTACTTTGAAAAACTACTACTACCACTGGAGCATCTTACCTCCACACACTTGATTCACTCCCTCACTTTCCATGAATTGCTACATTAGGCTGCTAAACCTAGCAAACATGAGTAAAAACCAATCACCACTCAAGATTTGTTTTTTTTTGTTTTTTTTTTTTAAAGGGGGTGAGAGACCCGACAATGAGTCACTGTACGAGCTGCTGGTAAAACAGGAGCAATATGCTAATGCTAATGCTAACCAAAACACTATCGTTCTTTTTGTCATTACTAGTTTACTTCATTGCTGAAAAGTATGATTTATAGCATAAACTAACTTTTACTGATGAGTTGTCAATATTAGGATTCTTATTGACCTGAGAGAAACCGCGTGAGAGAGGGCAAAAGTTACTTAGTCTTGCTTTAAGAAGACTCGACTTGGTGACTTATTGCCTGCTTGGACTTCCACTTCAAATGCAAATGACTCAGACTTAGACTTTAACTCAAACCCTAAAGAGACTTATTATTATTATTATTATTATTAGTTGTTGTTGTATTATTTTTATATTATCATCTTTATGATTTTATTTTATTATCTGACCATTTGTTTATTCATCTTTTTATTTTTTGCTCAATCCCCTTCCACATTCACACATTTTGTTTGTTATTATTGTCCTTTATGTTCTGTGCTGACTGAATGTTGTATCCTTGTGCTTCACAAAAAAAATAAAAAATAAAATAAACTGGCTTGGTGGGTTTAGTCACTTTTAAAATGTATTGTTAAATCTATAAAATGGCTCTATTCTTGTGTCACACCACTTTTCTTGCTGATGTTTTGATTGACATGCATCATATCCCACCCCTTACAGATTTAAAGAAAATGTTGGTGATATTTATTAAGTCCAAAGCCTCGGACACAGAGACATACAGTATAAGAGTGACAATGGGTTCTGTGTATCCTTGTTTTCTCCACAAAATACCTGCCATAGACTTGTTATTTTTACTATCCCACTAAAACCACTTTCATTCCACTTTTGCGACTGTTCTTGCACATTAATAAAAATGGATAAGGTCAGGTCATGATTTATTTGTCATTTTGAAAAATGAGTCCCCAGTAAAAAAGTTTAGACAAACCCAAAGTCTTATTGTCCCCCAGAGTGTACCAAAAATCTGCCAAAACGAATAAACGACAGATTCAATAAATCACTTCCCATTTGCATAATAACACATCTGTTGGTAATATACAAATTGTCACTAGAAATATAGACAAAACATGTATTCTAGAGTTCATCAGAAGAGAGGTGTAGTCATTTACTGGACACATTTTACTTAGTTACACAGACTAAAAATAGAAACTGTAAAATTATATTAAAGGGATCATATTAGGCTTTTTTCAGGCATTTTGAAATAGTTTTGGACACGTTTTATAATTTAAATCAATGTTTCCACAGCCCATTGTTACTATGCCTCACTCTGTAATCTCTAACACCTAACCCTCAATCTTATAAATGTGGGAACATTGAGCCTGATTTATGAAATATGGGGACACTGGGCTGTGGGAACATTGTGTCTAATTCTGAAAACACCTTAGAAATCTGAAATCTGGCTGATCCTATTAAACCCATCCACGGCATAGACACCATTTAACACAGATCACAGTGGTCATGGTACAATTGTTCTTTTGCATTACACATTTATTAGTCAAAGACCGTAACAGATCATATAGGTTTTTTTATGAATGATTTTAAAATGCCTGCACACTTGCAAGAGAAAGTGTGAATTTCAGCCCTAGATCCATGGTCATATTGGTCAAAAGATAAACGCAGAGCTAGAACATTAAGTTATGTTGGAAGCCTTAATGCTGTGGTTTTTATTGTAATCTAATCCTACTAGGATAATTCTCAAAGTGATAATCAACAACATCACACATAATTATTAAAAATCAAAAAATGTAAATATTCATACAGTAATGGGCATTTTTTTTAAATCAGGACTAAATATTGTGATACTTGTAATCATATAACCAAGCCCCTTTGTTAAGGATACAGCAGCCTGAGGTTAAAACAAATCCAAAAGCCCCTCCTATTAGATGTGTTGGTGTGTTGACTGTTCACCTTGCTGCCCACACAGGCTGATTACTTTCTGTCTAGACACAATGTGTGCCCTCGAACACCCTCCCCCCAGAGGGACACACTCCCCCCTCAGACAAATGAACACACTCCCCCCAGACTGGCGGACGATCTGCTCATGTCTGCTTTTTCTTTAGTCTGACAGTTAGAAGTCATAAAACACCAAGTCGTCATTATCATTCTAGTATTCAAAATGAAGTCAGCTACATGTGAAAAAGAATGATGTCACTCATAGACAAAGGCAGATTTTATGCAACAAGTGGTTGGTTAGAAAAGTCATGTCAAAGTGAGCCTTGACTCCAACAAAACCTGCCTTCAATTGGCTTAAAGTGGTGCAGAAATATGAGATAGCCTATTGCTGTTGTGATTGGTTAATCACTTTTCTGAAGGTTTTAATATAAAGACAAAATAACCAATATGTCAATAATGGGTCATTTGCTTGCTGGAACTTGGACTGCAGATACTGTAACTGGCTGTGATAGGCCAGTTCCAAATTGAACCTGAGCAACGCTTCGGACTGAGAGGGGAACCAGACTGCCCTGCTTGCAAAAAGGAAGTAGAAGGCTACCGTTTATCGGCAGTGCATCTTACGAAAGTGGAAGAGCTCACCAAGGTAGCGCTAGCTAATTTAATAACTTCTCTGAGCTGATTAACAGTGTTTCGTGCTTTTTTCATTACCTGTTGGTTCTGCTGAAGTCCTCTTTGTTGTTCAGTCCGCTGTAGGATTTTTGTCTTCGTCTTGCTTCCATTTTAACAACAGTAAAGTCCAATGTAACAAACACACTAAAACAAAAAAACACTGACTTTTTCCACAAGTCTTTGTACAGCTGGCTTCTGCTGCTGTCCCTGTTCAGGTTTGGGTCAGCGGTGCACTGCTTATGTCCTGCCCTTTGGTTGCTCTGCAGGTCAGTGTTCTGCCACAGAAACAAAATGTTACTGAAGGGATATCAGACTAACTTCTTTGTTTGGAATAGGACAAGAGTTTGTCTGGTAGGCCAGGCTAGTTGGTTGGGCTGGTACACCCCCTCATCCTGATGGCATCATAGTAGCATCATGTGACACTGAGGAAGACTGCAGAGAGTGGCTGAAACATGTCAAGTATGATACAAAAACACTGCTCTGTCTATAAGAAATCCACATAATAATATTAGTAAAAGACCAAATGAACCTTTTTGGATCACCTCCCCGAAGACATCCAGGATGCATCTAAACAGAGAACAAAACTAAGTAAAGTTAGCAGTCGAACATGTCAAGGTATAATACAAAAACAAGAAATCAAGGTATTATTTCTTGGAGGTGTTTGAGGCAAGCCACAAGCTCCACCTAGGACACTCTGGAGCAACTGTATCTCTCGCCTGGCCTAGGAATACCTTGGCTATTCCCTGAAAGGGCTGGACGAAGAGAAGGATGTCTGGGCATTTCTAGATAGAAATAGAACATTTTTAAAAAGATGGTGGGCAGTTGCCACTATTCTCATAGCATTCGTTTTTCTTGACAGAGAAAACTTTAAACTTTTTTGTTTCTTGTCAATGGCTTGCTCATTCAGATTAGAGGATTACTCTTGTTAGTTTCTAAGTCTTGTGCAAATGTTTTAACGTTAGTCTTCTATTTTGATCAACATATAGCTGTCTGATTAAGAAAAACCTTAATAACGAGTAAAAACATCTGCTCTTTAAATGGATTTCTTCTACGTCAAATCCAGTGATAGCTTGACCGTCCAACCTTCTGTGTGCTGTTTAAGATGATTGTGTGCATTCTGCCCTGACCTGCATTAGCATCAGGTCATGTGACTGACACTGTTTTCCTCACACCTGTCACATTTGTATGGAATCCTTACATAAGTGTAGTGAGCCACATCTGCGCGTGAGCCGACACACACCAGTCTTAATCCTCCTGACTTCATCTGCCTCTTGTTGAGACAGCCTTATCAAGACCTGTCGGGGTAATGTAGATCCCGGGACATTTGGGCCACGGTACAGAGCAGATATGTGGCTTCATTAACCCGGGAGATTCCAGAGCAGATAGGAACTCTAAGCAGACGGATGAGGCACACAGAATGAATGGTTCTGAGAAGGAAAAATGGAGATGTAGGTTTTTGAGGTCACATTACATGTCATCATTTTATACTAAAAGGTCTTCAATTGACAGATTAATTTTAAGGATAGAGAGGATAGTGTTAGGATATGATTTAACTTTAATTACGGCCTTTGAAGTGGACAAATAGACCAACAGTGGAGCAGTACTGACAGTTACGGACCAATGATGTGGTAGTAGTGAGCAAATATAAACAGAAGATGCTGTGGTCGCCACCATCTTTGGACAGCCCAATCTGACCTACTTACAGTATTAATCAATGGATTCAGAGCTCTACCATCATATTTTCAGCCAATTTTACAGCTGCTTGATTTGTTACAAATAGCAAATGTGTGATTACCATATAGCAATGTATTTGTGAAGTAAAAAAGTCCAGTTTTTCATATCAAAATGCTTTCTCATATTTCGACAATAGCCTAAACATTAGCTCTAACACAAATTCGATTGGGATACACTGGTATGCTAATGCTAGTGCTACCTGGCTTTTGCCAAATCAGGAATGATTCATCCTATTGTGTTTGATTATTAGGCTCAACAGCTAGTTCAGGATTTGTTATTGCTGCATCTAAAATCGTCTAAAAAACAAAGCTGTTTATTTTTTAATTTTGCGATACAGGGGGCCCTCATGTGGCTAATACTGTGTACTACACTAATAGTTTGTTGGAGCCATGATGATAATTTAGGAATTACCAAGCCTGAACACAATCAAACATACAACTTTCTTTTTCTTTTGTTAAAAAGGCAATGTTATTTTACAGATGTTAATACAAACAAAAATGTGTATTTTCTTTTCTTTACAGGACATAAGCTGTTAACGTAATGATTGTTAGGTTAGCAAAACTACACATTTAGAATAGTAAAATAATGTACAATAACTAACCTGTGAAATATCATTCCTTACATTCCCTATTTTTTCCTAGTTTTGTTTTATATCTGTGGTAGTGACAGTTATAGACCAATGGAGCTCATGCAGTGGGTGGTTCATCCTGACAAAGAGCATTTAGCATTTGAGACAACATTTCATGAAATAACGTCTATACATATAAACAAAAAGTTGTCTAATGACGATTGCATCCATTTCAAAGCACAATCATATTTGTTACCTTTCTCTGGAGGAAAGGCATTTCAGTCTTAGTTAGCTCAGTTGGGTCTCAGAGCCTGTGTATCATCTTGGCGTAGTTGACAAGAACACATTTAGTGATATTATTGTGCCAGTTTTAATATTTTACTGAAAAAACATTCTTTGCATTTTCCCTGCATTAAAAAGAACATCTATTTACAGTATTTACAATTTGTTATCAAATATTATTACCACCAACATCAAGAGTGAATGATGGCAGAGCAATAGTTTATCAGTGGGATTTTCCAGCCTTCTTCAACCACATTTCACTTTACATTTACAATATTCTCATAGAGCTATTTTTGTTAGACTAGAAACTCTTCCATGCCCCAGGATAAAGATATCTCGGTTGGCTGTCATATTTTGTATCTTGTATAACATGTCAAAAACTATACATGGATCCTGTGAAAATTCTTGATGCTTTGCAGTTATGAAGCTCCAGGACACACATTGTACAACTTTGAATTCACCCTTTTGACATGTTGCCAGGAAAGCACCATATGTATGCATGGATCTATACTACTGAATATTAATGTGCAAAGGCTCCTTTAGTTGTAGTTTCTTGTAGATTGGTGGGCATGTCTTCCACTGATAACCTTAACCTTTTTCCAATTTTCACAATATTGAATGTTTCTACCATGCAAAATCCATACAAGGTTTATATAGTGGTGCAAAAAAAATGTTTAGTAGAATACAATAAGCACAAGGCAGTTGTTTTATTCACAAGTAAAAACTTTTTTCTGTCATACAAGTTGTATATTTTGGTCTGAGCAATTCACCCTTTGCCAAGCATGCAACCACAAAAGTAGAGAGCTCCACATCTGGGTATGTGTCATTGATGTGACTAAAGGCAGAGCAACAAAACCACTTGGTACAAACAATAAAAGGACTCCCTATAGATGACATTAAAGTATTTTATAATGTAATGTATGACCAAAGATTATTAAAGATAGATCTGAAACATTTAACATTGCATGAACCACATAAGATGAAGGAGTGACAGGATGCGTAATGCCAGATGTATGATGCAGAATGCAGGGGGTGGTATCCAGGATGAGGGATGCAGGATAAGGGCTGCAGGCTGTTGGATGCAGGGTGAGGGGATGCAGCATGCAGAATGTCAGATGTGTGATGCAGAAGATAGGATGCAGAATCTGGGATGAGGGATCCAGGTACAGGGATCTAGGATGAGGGATGCAGGACGTAGGCTGCAGGGTGAGAGGGGCAGGATGCAGAATGTCAGATGTGTGATGCAGAAGATAGGATGCAGAATCTGGGATGAGGGATCCAGTGTGAGGGATGTAGGATGTGGGATGAGGGATGCATGGAGAGGGATGCAGGGTGAGGGAATGCGAAGTAAATGGCATGCAGGGGAGTTTTGAATTCAGATGGCAGTTCATATGTTTAGACAGCTGAGAATAAAATACTTGACAGATATATTAATGTCTGTGGTATAAAATTACCAGAACTCATGAAATTGCCATTTTGTTAAGGTTTTCTTTTCTGCCAATACTTGTCCTGTCTCCTCGTGACCTTGTTATTTCCACACTTGTGTGGTGTATTTCTGAGTCCTGGTACGGTACACTGTGTGTTGTTCTGCTCCGCTCAGCCTGTCCTTTCTCATGCCTTTATAATTGAGGCTGACTTACACTGGGCCATATTCTCTTTCCTGAAAAGTCACTTTGTTTATTTTCAGCTGGGACGTCGTGTCTTTGACTGTGAGGGCTGTGACAGAGGACTGAGACAAGCCTCTGCTCCGTCCTTGTGTGACAATGTCTGAGAATCCAAAGGTAATTTGGACGCACTCAGACACAAGCAGTTACAGAAACACAGTGGAACTTGGATGAAGGCAAGACTATCCACATTATACAGATTAATCAGACATCCTGTTTACCACTCAATGAAGTGTTTGCTGCCTTGTCAACATTCCTGAGTTTATGCACGAGTATTGTAGACAGGCCTCAACATTAATACTGGCCAACCGGCCAAATGCAGGTAGATTTTATTTTTGGCTGGTAACACAAATAATCCCACTAGCCACTTTGCCCAGTTGAATTTTATACCCAGTGTATAACTTAACTTTAAAGGTTAAGCCTGAATTTGTGTTGCTCTGCTGATTGTGGACCATTTAGCAGGGAAGTAACTATATCCAAATTTCACCATTAGGTTTTCTTACAATATTCATCTCATGGTACAGTTTTTATTGCGATATTGTGGGGAGGCTTGCGGACCGCGGTGTTGTAGAAAAGCTCAGAATATACTCAATAACGTATATGCTAAAATTGTGAATTTTGATTTAAGAACTGTGGTTTTTTGATTTACATATTGTGATATTTCAAAAGATTAACACTGAAAAAGTGTTAACAATAATTCTGTCGTGTTTGCTAACTGAAACGGCATGAAGGATCATGGTCTATGTAGTCCACAATGATATTCTGATATCACGATATTGCCAATATTGTTACATCAATTTATTCTGCCTAGGTAAACCAGTTTTTTTCTTTAATTCTGTTTATATATAAAACCAAAATTTACATTTCTTTAACTTATCAAATTGTGGCTACTAAAAACACTAACTGAATAACAACATTTGACAAATACTAGCCATGGTGGCCAGCGAGCAAAAAAGTAAATGTCAAGCCTTGATTATAAGTAATAGTTCTGTTGTATTGATTGCTGCATGCAAGACACATGCACGAGTCTTGTGCACATGAGTGCATGCATGCATGTGCATCAGAGTGAAGGTTCAAGGATATGACTGAAATAGCTATTGCTAACTCTTGTACTGTATCATAAGGTATGTATGTAGGTGGGGTATGCATATTCAGTCAGGGCTGGGTACCGATAAACAATATCTTTGTGGTATCGAAAGAAAAGTTACGACAATTCTGTTATGGAAAAAAAACTTTTTTTAATACCATTTTTTAATACCTAAAGGGACCTGTAATGTTTTTGCTCCAAAAAATGCTAGAATTTTGCTCCATAAATTTGTAATTTTTTTTATATTATTGTGTTTTATAATTGTAGAAGATGAATTAACCCACATAGGTATCAGAAAAAGGATTGCTCAGATACTGTTTAAGTACTGGTATTGAATGAGGCCACCTGCTGCATCCTCTGGACTTCCTCAACCTATCTCACCCCACTCCCGTCTGGATGAATCCTTACAGAGCTGATCTATGATCCTATAGATGAACTAATGAACTAACAGTCGTAGACGCATTGCCTGTCCGTCCTGGGAGAGGATCTCTCCTTCAGTTGGGCTCCATAAGGTTTCTTCTTTTTTCCCGCAGCTGGGTTTTTTTAGGAGTTTTTCCTTACAGAGAAGGAGGGTCTAAGGACAGGAGTGTCCTGGGTCTGTTTAGTTTAGTTATTGTTTGTGTTGTCTGATTGTGATTATGTTTGATCAACTGTTTGTGAAGCCCTTTGAGGCGACTTTTGTTGTGATACTGGGCTATACAAATAAATCTGAATTGAATTGAATCTGATTTGCAAAAAATTTAACGGTACTCAGCATTACACACAATTGTCAGTTGTTTACAGGGTGTAGAATTAACCAAGTTTGTCAAATGAGATATACAGGTTAAACAAGAAAGGGATCTGGACAAAGCTTTGTTTTTATAATACACTGTGTTCCTCATCCATTGCGACTTTATCAGTTCCAAGGACACTGGTGTGTGAGCAGAGTCTTAAATCCCTCACAGAAAGAGTGGTCGAAAGAGAAGAGATTCAGACTTTGCTCAAATAAAGTAAATATTAAATGAAACTTAAATCTTAAAATCATGTTAAATTCCTAAGAGCAAACTGACTGTTAAAATACAACTTTAAAATTCATATAGGTGAAAATAGAAGGAAAAATGTATTTTACTGTTGTTCATTTTTCAGTATTTTTATTCCACTGGCAGACAGTACTAGGACATTTCATTAGAGACGGGTACAGGCAGCCTTCAGGTTTGCTGCAGATGCTCAACACAACCTCATACTGGAGTTAAATGGAGTTAAACAGTTAAATGCAAATTCTCAATGTACAAATCAATCACCGTTTATTTTTTTCTTACAATATCTATTTTCTAATGTTGATTCTGCTCAAAGTTTAATTGTGATCCTAAATGAAAATAATGTATATATCCATAACAGGTGATCCTAGTGATTCTATCTATTCTCCAACCTATAAAAAATGAAACAGAGGAATACCTTTTTAAATAATCTTCTTACAAAAAAAAAAATCATTTATACTGCCCAAAATACTGAACCTGAGCAGCAGATTATCTGTTCAGGCGGGCTGTGGGATTATTTTGGAAATCCCAAAACATCACAGTGTTTATGTTGACGACCATATTGCTTTTTCTTTATTTAAATAGTAGCGCTTTTTACAGTTGACCCACATATTCTACCAATACCAATACAGTTCTGAGTATTGTATTTTTTCTGCTGATACTAAGAACCCACCTTCCGAGAAAGAAAATACTCTATTATCATGTTTAAATTACATGGCATAAGGTTATCAAGTGCACAACACAGATACAGTATATGGCATTGGACTTGAATAAAACCTATGAATAGATTTAAATCAGCCACAACCCATTTTGATCAATAGTAACATGTGCTTTTACTTTATGTTTAACAGAATGAATATTGTAGGAACAGCTGCTGTCTCCTCGTGAACAAGATTTTTGGAATTACGCAGGTGCTTCATCTTGTATCAGCTACATTTTGCAGACATTGCATAAACAGAAACTTTGGTGACTTGCAGTAGGCATTGATCACCAAGTCACCCCTGCCTGTGTCACCCATAGATGAGCAGTGAGTTGTTGTTGGTGTAGCAAATGGCTTCAGTACTGTCAGTGGAAGGCTGAAATACGATAGGTGTGATGCTAATGGTTCAGCACACATCATGGACATAGAGTAATTATAATAGAGTAGTTCAATTCTGTGTATTAAGCCCTATTTGCACAGGACAAGCATTACCCCTAAACCTCTGTAATTTGGGAAACATCCCCCAATATCTGTTTTTAGGAGGGCATTCACACGGAATAAGCGATGTCTGTAATTTAATTGATGTTACAGATGTTATTCCAAATATAACGTACTGACAATCACACTGACTTAAGATACAAAACCCCTAGTTTGTTTATGTTGTTAGCTTAATCATAAGTGAAATCTATGTTGCTTTACAGTACTGACAGGACCAGATCTAGAGCAAAAATCACGGGGTGGCAAGGAGGATAACAGATAATTTAAGGGGTGGCAAATTAATACATTATATCTATTGCTAACATTTGAACTATAGAGAATGCCCATAAAAAACTAGGATAATTGGGCTGTAAAAGCAATCAAAAAAAACATTTTGTTGTCAAAAATGTGCCAGTGTCTAAAATGGTAGCTTTATCCCTATGATCCTGAATCATAGGGATAAATATGCCACCTCACCTGTCCCCAAGTGGGGTGGCATCAGGGGTGGCAAGGGCTCTTTTAGAAGTGGCAGCTGCCACCATGTGCCACCCCTCTAGATCCGCCCCTGAGTATTGACAAAAAAAACAATTTTTACACACACACATGCTGTGACGAATGTCATCCATTTTATCATCTTTTGAGATTTTGCTCTTCTTATAAACAGGCGCTCCTCTCTCTCAATACATTCACTGAGATATGGCTCTCTTGATCAAACTTTAGCAGAAAAAGCATACAAACTTTCCAAAAGAGCCTCACGTTGCTCTAAATCCCTAGTTTAACATTGCTATGACATTGCAGTTTGTGCTAAAGGTCCCACCTTTATTGTAGTTTGTTTTCTCTTTTTTTACTTTTTAATTGGAGAAAAAAGTGAGAAAAAAGTAATCAGTTCAGAGTGGGACCTATAAAGACATGTAATTACTAATATAGTTTAGATACAGAAGTAAAATGGACATTTTGGATTTCTATTACAATTACTAGGAAATGATTGGCCACCAAAAACAGCCTGAATCACAGACATGGATATTCACACAGGACTTTCTGTAGTCTTAGTTTAGGTCTGTATTTCTGGATTAGGTGTGGTCTAGAGCAGGCTGTAGTCCTGGCTTAGGTCTGGTCTAGTCCAGACTGTGGTCCTGGTTTAGTCGTGTAGTAGTCTAATCTGATAAAAGCAATAATTCAGCTTCTAACAGGTGCATGGTCTTTAGAAACATGCAGGAGCATTTCCTGGTTTCATGTGTCTCATAGAGCAGTAAGACCAAGAGTTTTCAGATCTTGAGAAGGGTACAGCCTCAGCATACAGGATTACTCAAACAAGTGTAAATGAAACAAAAATACTACTCTAGGCATGTTTCTGAGGTGGAAACAACATTATAAAAGATTATTAAAATCTCCAAACGTCAATTTAGCAGAATAATTAACTATTTAATTAATAATTAATTAGCAGGCTATGCCATAGAATTCAATTTACAGACTACTAAAGTATCCAAACTCTGCTGACCTTTCCTTACACATCAAGTCTTAAAGGCAGTATTACTACATTCATGTAACACTATCATTTTAAGGCAGCCCTCCTTTACGGCATCCATAATAAAATACAGCCGCAACATCAGCAGAATCCGCTCTCTAATGTGCTGTAAATGTATTGGCAGTAAACTCATAAAACAGTGATGTGACAGGGCCTATTGTTACCGCCGGAGGAGCTGTGCTAAAACAATAGACTTTTCTACAGTTCTTCAGGGCCTCGCTCGTTCAATGTGCTGACGGATGATTTCTGCTGACGGGAACTCCACAAAGTGTTGAAACTGCTGCCACTACAGAGAGGCAGGAAGAGTGGAGGACAAGTTGAAATAGAGGCAGTGCCTAGATTATTTACATTTAAGTCACTGGGGGCATACGGTAACAGCAGAAATAAATGCAAACGCACAATCCAGGGAACTGGGGATCAGAAAGCTTACAAAGACTCTTAGTGCGTGTAAATATCTTTGGTTTCATGGGGTTAGTACAACAGAGTTTGGTTCAGTATGACTCTTGAGGTATAGCCACCAATGGAAAGTTTGCTGGTTCAAGCCTCACCCTCCTCTTCATGCCATCAATATGTCCTTGGGCAAGACACTTCACCCACCCTGCCTCCAGTGTCAGCATATGGCATGTGAATTGTTGCATTTACCCATAACAACCAAATACAAGCAGCGCATTTAAAGGTAATGTAACAGGTGGAACCTCGAGGTGGCTTGTTTGCCTGCGAGGTGCCAGTTTCCATGGGAGGCCAGGTAGCTGGGCACATGTTGTGTGTATGTGTGGGGAAAATGATTGGTAAGTCTTTTAAATTGTTGTTGTATCCATGGATGTTTTTGCTGCAGGGTTTTTAAATACTGATCAACACCTCGGTTCTTTGGGCTGCTATGTCAAGTCCAGCCTCAGCAACCTGGGTATTATGTTCGGCCAGTCCATGATTTTGGATGGTCACTCAAGACAGATGGTCAAAAAATGTTTTTATCACCAGAGGAACCTCTTTAAAGACAGAAAAAATTTACCTAGGACTGATCTGGAAATGGTTAGTCACGCTTGTATCTTGTCTCGTCTTGATTATTGTAATTGTTTTTACATGTTTTAGTAAGTCAATCCTTAATCGACTCCAGATTGTACAAAATTCAGCAGCAAGGCTTTTAACAGAACCCTTTAAAACAGCCCACATCATTCCGGTTTTATATTCCCTTTACTGGCTACCAGTAACGTTTATGATTTATTATTTTTTAAATTTTAGTGCTAACTTTTAGAGCACCACGTGGACAGGCCCCCCAGTATATCTCAGACCTTTTGATCCCATACTCGTCAAGTTATGCTCTTTGAACCTCATTATGGTCCTAAAACCCTTTTTAAAACTTGTGGGGATGTGTCCTTTCAGGCAGTAGTCCCCAGACAGTGGACCGCCCTGCCCCTGTCCCTCCAGTTGGCCGACTCTATTGATTTCTTTAAAAAGCAGCTGAGGATATTTTTACTTTGACAAGCTTTTAATTTACTGAGTTTTTAGGTTTTATTTGTTATCTTTTTTATGTCATATTTCTATTTTCTGCCACTGTATTTTGTTTTATCTGCACTTTTTTTTATCTGTGAAAGTGCAATATAAACAAAGTGTATTTACTTTAGTTCTATGGTAGGACCACTCAACATTTTAAACTCAGACTATGTTGACCTGTGGCGACTGAATGAGAGACTGTGCATGAGTTACATTTTTACCTTTACAGTGCAGTCCAGTTGAAACAGGTCCATTCAGACCTATTTCCTTATTCCCATTTCTCAAGACACCTACCACCAAGACTGATCCTATACCGACTAATCTACCTGTAATATGGGAGGGGCTTTGTGCGCTGCTTTGTTTCTCCTGGCTGTATCGTTTTCAAATCAATTCACTCTACACACTGCCCCCTGTTTTCTGATTGGTTAAACATCCATTCAATTGCAATGACGACTCAATAGCTTTAGATTCTGGGCTGCAGAGAGTCCATGGTGTGTGTATGTGTGGTGGTGCTGGTCCAGTACAATCTGTAGGTCATTACTCTCCCTCTGGACCAACTCTATTGATTTTTAACCTCGTGACCTTTCTCTGTGACATTTCCTCCGCCGCCTCTGACACCGCCCCGTTTTTATAAAATCCATCCTTGTGTTTGCTGATTCATGGCCGGTGCAGAGATGCTGTTGGTGTTAGTCATAGATCATTTTAGTCACAGATCCTTCCATGAGCGACATCCTCAAACAAGACAAGACACACACCCACTGTGACATTTCTCTAGTCATTTGTTTTAGACACAAGTTGAAGTCAAAACTGAAAAGTGTTGGCAAAGCAAAACAAACTCCATGTACATGCTCAAATTTGTTTGAAATCTCTTATTTCTTACAAGGCATTTGAGCATTTATATTGGTGACTTGTTCACCACTGTTCCTTTCTTGGACAACTTTTGATAGATTCAGACCATTGCAGACCTGGAACTCACCACAGGAGCCGCAGTTTTGCAGATGCTCTGACCCAGTCGTCTAGAGCCATCACAAACCTGCCCATGTCAAACTCAGTCAAATCCTTACACTTGCCCATTTTTCCTGCTTCTAACACATCAAGTTTGAGGACAAAACATTCACTTGCTGACCGCTAACCTGACCCACCAGACAAATTATTTTCCTATTCTATACACATTAGTCTGGTACCCCTTTGCTTAAATTTCATTTCTGTGGGCAGAACAATTACAGACGGAGTAACCAATCTGAGAAACAAAGGGCGAGACATAAGCAGTGCACGACTGACGCAAACAAACATGGCAGTTTGATGTTTTTGCTATAAAACACCAGAATACAGTGTATCAGCTCTGTACTTTTTTTCTGAACAGGGACAAAAGGACAAAAAAGTGGGTTTGTTTGAATGTGGTCATTACGCTGGATATCAGTGAGACTTTACTGTTGTTCAAATGAAAACAGGATGAAGAAAAAAAGACACAGAGGACTGAACAACAACAAGGACTTCAGCAGAACCAACAGGTGATGAAGGAAAGCACTTAACACTGCTAATCAGGTCAGAGAAGTTATTAACGTAGCTCAGTAGCCAGCGCTACCTTGGTTAGCTTGCATATTTATAAGATGAGCTGCAGATTAATGGCTGTGATAGGCCAGTTCCAAATCAACCAGAACTTTCCTTATTTTCTCTGCTTTGGGCACATTGTTTTCCTCTATGGAGCTCCTCTACATTTCAGAATAAAGCATTATGGTAAAAACTCTCATGTCCAGGTGACTCCTCACTCTGTTTGACTCTTTGTTTTCACCTTTTCGTATCCATACAAAGGTTTCTTCTTCCTTTTGGCCGCTCTGCCATGACAGACATCTAATGCCTAATTCACTCTGAATGTGTTGCATGTGCAGTACAAGTCCAGCACGGCCTCTATAATAAATAGATGTCATTCAAATCAATAGGTGAGTTCACACCAGCTGCGTTGCAGTACGTGTCCGGCTCTCCAGGAGAAATACGCAAGGAGCCAGCAAGGAAGTCAGACCTGGTACTAGTGAAAAGGATCTGGTATATTTCAGTATTAAAGTGGCATGTGTAGTTTTCAGCTTTTCTTCAGGTTAAATTTAAGCGTTGCATCAGCGTAGTGTGGTAGAGGTGATGGTGACAGCTCCTACGGCCATGTATAGGGTTCTGCACAGGAGAGGTTTTTGAAACTAAAATGAATAAAGCCAATTAAGGTCAACAAATTAAAAAAACAACTTAAACTTCTGACTCCTGTGTCCTTTGTTTTGGGTCATAACAGTGAGTAAAAGGAAAGTATTTATATACGCAGTGTACGTACCCATGGTAGAAGCACAAAAGGCATGGAAATAATATCCAAATGATCGGGACTGGGAGTGTTGCCTGGACAGGGAAACGTGGCTTTACATGCAGCTCTCTGTATACAGGTTTGTTATTGCATGAACTCATGACTTCCAGTGCAAACTCGCTACTCTCCTGTGACCCCCATTACTCTGGACAGGTTTGTGCTGTAGTCGAACACTCTCGGTGTGAACTGAAGTCTGCACGAATACAGAGACGTACTGCACATGCAATGCATTCAACGTGAATTAGGTGTAAGAAATAAAGCCAGTGCAGGCTTGTGTTTATGGCTGACCGGGACATCCCGTTTTCTGGAGTTACCTGGAGAGACCACCTCTTGCAAAGGTGGGTATCACCAAGATACACCAGGGGGAGATACACAGGGCTTTATTCTCCCTGCAATTCAATTCAATTCAATTCAATTCAGATTTATTTGTATAGCCCAATATCACAACAAAAGTCGCCTCAAAGGGCTTCACAAACAGTTGATCAAACATAAACACACAATCAGACTTAACACACAATCAGCACAAACAATAACTACACTAAACTAAATAGACCCAGGACACTCCTGTCCTTAGACCCTCCTTCTCGGTAAGGAAAAACTCCTAAAAAAACCCTGCAACAATTAGCGTTTGTGGAAAAGCACATAGCCATTCTTTTGAAAGTCGACTGCCATTTTTTTCTGAACATTGACAAAGAGGTTTTTTATCAGCTCACTAGATGTCCCACCTCCTGGAGATATCTTGTACTGTCTTTGATATTTATCAATGTACAAAATATGCATACATGTAATTACCAAGAAGATGAATGTCAAATGAAAGGCTTCAGTAACCAGAGATACATAAAAGTCTATAGCCCAGCATGTTTCCTGCTATATGTTACGTCTTTATGAGTTCCCAGTGATGAACGACCTGATCTTTAATGTGACACAAGTCCGCCTAGCCTTTACACCCATTTCATGTTCTTCATATGATATATTAGCCAATACGCCAGCTCCGGAGGTCAATAATCTGTTAGTCACGGTTCACTTGGACGCAGGCACCACACAGAGATGTATGAGGCTGGGACCTGTGGATGGCTGTATCCATCCCACTGCAGCACGGCAAGGGGCTAATTAAATTAAAACAGGACTGCTGTGATTCCCTCTGGGGAGGAAGAAGTAGAAGAAAATAATGAGTGCTTTAACTGGATTGGAATTGCAAATAGTGGTGTTTCTGTTGGAGAGCAGAGCACTGGAGTTAAAGCGTGGGATTGTTTTGGTGGAAAAAGGTTTACTCAGACATCAGAGGAGTTTCTATGAATATAAAACAGAGCCGATTGGTAATAATGAGTTTTACTGCTTTGTTATGAGTCACTATGAATTCAGATGCTGTAACATGTTTGAATATGTAATGCTTTTGCCTGAGAATGTCTCTTGTTATTAATATTTGACAGGTCCAAGATTGAAAACTGGTGTTTAACTGACAGTGAGTGCTCTGTCCTGCCTTCAGCTCCACTTGTTTAGTTTAATTTAATTTAGTTTATTAAGATCCCTATTAGACATTGAAACAACAGTTCTAAAACCAAACCCTTGAAATGTAATAAGGAACTAAAGGTATCATGAGGACTTAAACAAGAAAGCCAAAAACTCATAAAGCCTGTCTTAGTAACTATGGGCCTTAGGCAGGGACAGTGGCCAGCTAGTTGCAGGGCTTACTCTAGCATTCATCCACTAGGGGTAAATATAGAGTCACTGATTCACCTGCATGTCTGTGTTCGGTGGTAGGAACCCAGAGTACCCAGAGAGAACCCATGGTAACACAGGGAAGACACGCAGACTACACCAGAGAGACTGTGTGAAGGCCGGCCCGAGGATCAATCTCACATCCTCCTTGCTGAGAGGCGAGAGCACTAACCACTCTGCCACTATGCCCCCCTTTGAGAAACATATGTGCAAATAAACAAATTCTACACCCTAAAAAAGCTGAGGAACTATTGGACAAATACAGTGCTGGGTTAATTTGAACCAGTAAAATGGGTTCATTATTATAATAATAATTAATAATAATAATAATAATTATGTTGACCCAACAATTCTACCTAATACTGGGTCATTTCAAAACTACTGTGCTGGTTAATTCTACCCAATAAATCGGTTAAATGCTCATAATGAACACCACAGCACTCATTTATTTTCACAAAAGCAACAAAATACAAGAACAGTTTTGCATTAAAACAAGTCACAACATCAACAGCAGTCTTATTCATTCATTGGTAAAAAATGAATTGGCTACCTACAGTTCTCCATTTTATACTTGGTTAAATTGCTTCCCTGATTAAAAAAAAAGAAAAAAAAAAGAGATTAACTCCAGCTTTGGCAGTTGAGGAATGTTAAAGTTTGAATATAACCCAGGTCGCTGGGTATTCCGCTTGAATCTAACCCAGACAGTGGGTCATCTGACTGACCCAACTTCTAAACCAGCAGTTGAGTTAAACAAAAGTATCCAATCCTCTGTAAATAACCCAGCAAACTGACCCAACCATCTCAGCATTTAGTTAGGGAAAAACAACCCAGCATTTTTTAGGGTGTACTGAAAATCACCAGCATTCATCATTCACTATCTCTCATACAGTTTATGATTAACATAAAATTATATGAGAAATTTGTTCCTAAAACTGTTCAATATGTTTTCTATATCTGTGATCCTAATAGGCTACAATTAGCTTACCTTAGCTTGTAGCCTTGTGCAGATGAAAATATAATCCTGTCTGTTTTATTTGTTATTTTAATAATATAAGATGTGTTTATGTATAGTGTGTATGGTTATTATTCATTTACAGAAGCCGAGTTTAGCCACTAGCGCCGCCTGCTGTTATAGTCATGATGTCTCACACAAGCAGAACATACGACATCACTTGGTAGTCTGCCTGGGTTTCCCCTGCATGTGCGAAGACGTGAGGAGACAGAACAGTTGCCCTGCCTTTTCTGATGGAGGCTGGGCGCTGGGTTGGAGTGTCCCCACCCTTAAGTGGAACTAAAAGCATTTTGACCCTGTCCCTTTGCTAAGATCTAACTGGTCCCACTGTACCAGTCACCTGTGGTTGTGTGCTGTGAGTCAGGACCAACACGACAAGATCTCAGATACAAGGAGCCGAAGTTTCAGTTTCCTTTCTGCTTCATGCCTGGGGAGGTGTTCTAGGCTTATTGCACCAAGAGGAGGCCCTGGGACTTAGCTGGGACACCCTGGAGGCATGTTCCCCTGGTTGGTCTGGGCATGTCTGAGAGTTAATGAGGGAATTGGACGTCTGGACATCTTTGCTTGGACTACTGCACCATGAAATCTACTGCCAGATAAGCTGAAGAGAGTATGTAGAATACAAATATTCTGTATTTGTGTGCTATAACAACTATGATGATTTCTTTACCAATGTATTTAGATTACCTTCTGCTTGGTAAAAAAATATATATATAAATGCAGAAAATGCACAAAAAAACAATGGATTGAATGAGTGAAGTTTTATTGTAGGAGGTCCATGTGAGATTTTCTGATTCATAAGGAGGCCAAGACACTCTTGACTTTGGGAATAGGAATGACTTAAATGATCCATGAACATGACACAATCTTTTACACTTCATGAGCAAAACAGCCTACATCAATAAGTTCAGCCACTAAGGCAAAATAACTAATAAAAAGACACTGAGTCATATAAAAATGTTTTGAAATGAAGAATATGACTAAAGTTTGAATTAATAAGGCCACAAAAACACTATACGGCATGTCATTGCAGCTTATTTTATTCTTACACTTTACATTTCTCTTTAAGCATATAAGGTATAAAGACAGGTTATTTTAATTCTTCCTAGAAGACGCTGAAAATTCAGCTTTAGGGCCCACTAGGGGTTTGTAGGGCCCTATGTTGCATGTGCATAGTCTGCATATAGCAATAAACGGCCCTGCTAAAAAAGCTTGATATTGTCTCTTCTTTTTATGTAACTTGAGGGAATTCATCCTAAACAAAAACATTATTTTAAACATCTATTACTGTGTGGTTCGGTAATCTCTCTGTAAAAGAAAAGAAGCCAGTGCACAGAGTGGTTTGTTGTGATCGCAGGACAGTAGGCTGCGACCTGCCAGACCTAGAGGCCATTTAGAAATCTAGACTTTTAACTCGAGCTTTACAAACCATCAGCGACCCCACTGGCCATCCGGCTAGTGAGATGTCTGAAATCCTTTCCTCAGAGTAAAAATACCATTCTATCAAATCCACTACATCACGTAATCCTAAAGCGGTGATGACTTTGAATAATGCACTTTGACATTCATCTTATTATTTACTTCTTTTATTACCTATTTATTCACAGTGTTTAATAGTCTCTTAGAATGTTAGTGTTTTTATTTCGGCAAGTGTATTTTTGTGTGTGTGTTTTGTTTCTGTTTTCCAATGTGTTTTTTCTGCAAATGGGAAAGAAACTGAACTGAAGTCAATTCTTCCAGCAGTTGAGGTAACTTAGTGCAATCTCGAGCTATGCTAAAAAAAAAACAGATCTCTGTAGACAGTTGGTATTAGGACCAGTCTCAATTGTCAATAAACCTTTTTCACACTTTTGCATTTTCAAACCAGAAGTTATGTAAAATAGCCAAATCCAAAAACAACAGTTTTTGCTCTGACAACTACCAGCCCCTCGAATACAACTGATACTAAAGAAATATAGAGACAAAAGATACACTTTATTATATGATATTATTTAAAACAGGTTATCACTATTTACACAAATTAGCATGTTGTCATTAAATAAAAGGTAACATTTTAGAATAGGGTCCACCTACTAACCATTAACTAAATGCTAATTATCATGCTATAGTCAGTGGATAAATAGCTCTTAATAGGAAATTATAAAGCACCATTAATCCCTTATTCTGTGTAACCATATTCTGCAGCTAATTACTAATATTTTCTCCTTAATAAACTCATAATTACTGCTCATTAGTAGGAAGTAAGAAAGTTGTTAAATTATGAGCTTAATAAGATTTTAGCAATATAAGCTTTATTGGGGAATAGTACCACAAAAATTTTATTAAGATATAATTTAGGTCCAACCACTTCCTTACTTACCTTAGTTGCTAATTAGCTGTAGAATATTGTCACACAGAATAATGAAATGATAGGTGTTTTATAATTACCAGTTGATAGGTGGACCATAAACTAAAGTGTTACTATATATCAGCCATAGTCATAGTCAAGACGGCCCTCTTTAAAAATCAGACAATCCTACGCTGACCCCTGACAATAAAACTTTACTATATTGAAAAGTCTGTCCTTTTCCCCATAGATTTCTATAAAAAACCATATCAGAAACACAGACTGATTGCTAAAATTACTTCAAAGTGATATTTTTAAATAAGTACTTAATTGTAATTTATTTCAAACTAAATTTCTTTTTATGTACTTAATCTCTGGTGGCCCCCTTGCAGTTCCTTCGCGGCCCACCAGGGGGCCCTGGACCCCACTTTGGGAACGACTGTTATTATACATATACACATCAGTCTCAGTCAGAATGGGCTGTAAATATATAACCTACAGGTCTTTCGTATATTATCATTCATTTATAATATAAGACATGTTCAGTCTCACACACTTGAGTACTACACTGTTTATTTGCTGTCATTGGTGGCTAATGCTAAATGTTGACAGCATTTAAGCTTTGTTCTTTACTTTTCTTGATAATTGTGAACACATTTTTCCTGAAATAATGTCCGGTTGTTGGCAGTGTCTTTGCCTCTGTAATGAATGAATGAATGAATGAAACCTTTATTGCACCGAGGGGAATTTGTCTTGCACAGAGAGCATAAAAACAGGGGAACAAATATTGCAAACAGCACAATACAACACAACAAAACAACACATGAGACCATAAAACCATATATGTATTAATAAAATAAAATAAAAACAGTACATAAGGCGCCGCATGACATCCACTGTCAGTAAGTCCAGCACAGTGTAAAAGTGCTAAGTCAACAAAAATGAAATATGAAAAGTTAACCAACTCTTTTCAGCAGCTGAATACTGCATGGGATAAACGATGTGATGCCTCTCTTGCTTCTCATCTGGGGAATCACATACCTTCACCCAGATGGAAGAAGTTTATAATCAGACCACAGAGGATGTTGTGTGTCAGCAACTATTTTTTGGGCAAGATTCAATGTATATTTATTTGTCACTATATGTCTGCAAACGTGAATTTGGTCAGCTTATTGAAAATGCTCACTCCATTTTGCCTTAGACAAGTGCTAACCAGAAATGGAATAACACAACAAGTAATTACTCTAAATACTTTTATCTGCAATGTTGGAAAAGTGATGTAAATGATGACTAAATGAGATGACACAATGCATGCAACATCTTCTATAACAAAAGAATATATGTATAAAAAAAAACTTGTGTGTGCTTCTATATAGATCCATGTAAGGTGCTGTGGCTGCATTGTCTCTGAGGCATCATCTCCGTGTGTTTTCTCCCGCTCTGATTGGTCGTCCCAGCCCGATAGGTCCTGTCTGTCCTGTTCCTCCTGTTATGTGCTGAGTAATTGGAGTGCGGCCCGCCACCTGAGACTCCCTTTAACCTCTCCCAAACAGAGCAAAGAGATGAGATTCTTCTGCACACAATCAGCCGTGGAAACTGGGCCAGGGAGCCGCTGACGTGTGGAGCTGGAGGAGAGACAAACGCACAAAGAAGTGTCACATTTTCACCATTGTTCTGAGGCATTCTTACAAAAAAATGCTTACTCATACTAGGGACCATTTTAAACTGTTCTATTAAATTTGATGTATACAGCAGAGCTATGCTGTGACACAGAAATTACTTTTAGAATGCATTTATTTTTAATGGAACCCAAGCAACAAAACAGAAAACTACACCAATAACAACTTAGTGAATGGGTAGTTTAACTTTTATAAGTTCTTCTGACGTTTTTGGTCATTGCTAACAAGCTTCGTAAACCTCTCAACTGAAATCTTTGCTTCTTCTTTGCTTGCAAAAGACTCTAGCTCAGTGATGTTTGATGGCCTCCATGGTGGCATTTTCTCAAAAAGTTATCAGCCAGTGCCAACGTTTTTGGTCATTTTTCTTATATTTCATTAAGAAAAAAAGCATTTTACTCTAAGTTCATTTGTTCTTTTTTTTATCAACAGTTGAAGGATAGTTTTTTCACCAAAAACAGACATTTTCGGATAAAAAAAACTATTTTGTAAAAGTTATTTTAAGTATTTTTTACATTATTTTTTTTATTTAACAAAAATAACATTTAGATTTCAAAACATTTTTTTTTTTTTTACAGATGCATTACTGGCATTAGGAGAGCAGGCACTGCATTGTCAGCTTTTTCACCTGGGTTAAATAACATTATTGTCATAGGTGGTGGGACACAGGGGGAAAAGGACCCAAAAAAGCAGGAGCGCAGCAGTGGAACTTTAATGAACTAAAATAAAAAATCCACACAGAAAAACACAAAGATGAAAACATATAAAGTCCAAAAGTCAAATACAAAAATCCCACAAAAAACAAAAATCGAGGAATAACAAAAATATCAAAGTAGAATAAAAAAATAAAAAAAAAAGGCAGAGAAAACACAAAATACAAAATCAAACTTACAATGGAAAGTAGGAGCCAAAGATTTGTGGACAAAGGGGACTCAGGTAAAAACAAGACAGTGAGTGTTTCTCATGTGTCAGGATTCTTCAAAGCCTTCCTCCAGAGTTGGCCCCTCTGAAGCAAAGCCGAGTGTCCCGCTAACGCCGCATGTGAGGCATTTTTGGAACATGAGCTAGACTTGCACAGTTTTGATCTGTGTAGATCAGTGTAGATCAGTGTAGATCAGTGTAGATCTGTGTGCAGTGCATGTGTCTGACTTGCTCTGATGTCACAAATGCGACGGTCACCGAAAGCTTAGGAGCCGTCGCAGTTCATCAGGAGAAACCAGGAAGCAACTGCAGGGTTGGATGGACAGGTGATTGGCTCTGAGCTCAGTGCTGATCAGAAAAGTAACACACCAACACTTCTCTGCCCCCTCTTCCCTGCCTCTTTTTCTGATAAATACAGACTAATGCCACAGTTTTTTTGCTCCGTGCTTCATGCAGCTAGTACAACGTGCACACAACAACCGCCTTGTATCCAGTAGGTGACCAATAAAAACACCTCAAACCCTAAGTCCCCCTGATTGGCGGTGAAGTGTGTTGTCATGAATGATGCAATGCTCTGTGAGTGGCGGTCAAAGAGTTAAATCACACCAAAGATTTTCAGTGGTATTTCAATCTAGAGACTAAGAGGACATCCCAGGATTTTCTTGTCTTCTTGAAAAATCTGTAATTTATAAATTCTTAAAATCTTTGGATTCTCTGCTTTGCAATGTAGGTGATAACCAGAGCAGTAGTAAATCACAGTAGCTCATGTATCTCAGATAAATATGTCCAATGAAATCAGACTCTAGACTTTTAAAGGGCTTGTGAATGTCTGTACCGCAAACCTTTGTTAGTTGAGCCAGCAGCACCTCTAGGTAATGGGATTCACAGCCATGCCTTTGTTGCATTTATATGAGGGAGCTGAGCAAAGGTTGTAAAAAGAACTCTGAGCATGACCCAGAGCTGAACAGAGTCAGAGACACAGTAAAAAAAAAAAAAAAGGAAATGGTAAAAGAAAACATGAGCAGACTTTTAGTTGACTCCTTTTGTTTGTTTTGTTCTCTCATCACAAAGTAAGAAATGATTCTGTTTGTGATGTGTTTTTGTGAATTCAGTTTTCTGACCATATTACCTTCTTTTGGATGAGAAACAAAACATTTTCAATTCTACAACTGACA
The DNA here is from genome assembly GCA_020698575.1 of Bostrychus sinensis. NCBI lineage: Eukaryota > Metazoa > Chordata > Actinopteri > Gobiiformes > Eleotridae > Bostrychus > Bostrychus sinensis. The sequence continues at coordinate 3,856,598 of CM036260.1, forward strand.
TCCAGAGGCCTTCTTTTTTTTTTTTTTTTTGCTTGTGACCAGTTTTTTTTTTTTTAGCAAACCAAAGTAAATATCACACGACTACCTTTATGGCACATCAATTTTAAGATTTTTCACCATTTGATGTAATTAAAACAACATTTAGGCTTCAAATGTCCTGAAAAGGGCCTGACAGTCACTGTGGCTAGTCTTTTTCAAAGGTTACTAGACAATAAGTGCTTTTAGTAGCCAAATATTAATTAGTTTAAAAGTTTGTGTTTTTTTAATAGTATACTACAAGCTTTAAGAAATGTAAAATTTGGTTTTATGTATGGACAGGGATTTATTATATATTGCAAAAAAGGTTTCCCTACAGGCAGAATAAATGCATCTCTGTGCATGCGGTGTCACATCTTTAAAAACATGTTATTTTTTTTTTTATTTTTTTATTTTTCTCAAATTATGATAAAGACTCTATAGTAAAAGGTGTACACTCATGCAGAGGAACATAACTCAGGCCTAACCTTTCAAGTTAAGGTATTGGTGCATAAAATCCAACCAGCCAAAGTGGCTACTGTGAGTATTTGTGTGTTAGCCAAAATTAAATTCTACCTGTATTTGGCTGGTTGGTGAGTGTTAATGTAAAGACCTGGTCCTGAACTAAGGCAAAAACTTTTGGTTTTTATACCGGTACCAACATCACACTCTATTCATCTGAGTTTGGACTAGCAAAGTGAGGCTACAGCTTTTTGGCTTTTTATTAGAAAATTGAAGACCTGATTTCCTTCATCAACGACATGGGTAAAACCTCTTTACTAACAGTGAACCCTTCAGATAAGCAGCACAGAGACAGTGTCGACCTCCCTGAGAACCACTCTGGGGAGAATTACTTCTACATAGCAAGACTTCATGAATGCAGCATTTATTTGTCAACTCTGACAAAGACAAAAGTCCAGTTTGATCTAGCTGCAAGTGTAATCCAACTCTTATTGTGAATTTATTCCCATAGCAATTTTAGCATTATTTTTTCATTCGATGTCAAGGTTAAACGTTCTACAACAAATGGTGCAACAGTTCCCTTTTCTGCTAGACTCAAACATCGACAGGTGACCCATCTCAGTGAAACACCACATATACATCTGTCTGTTTATAAAAAAAGATTCTTTTTTATGCACTGAATTTTTAGACAGTGATTTTTGTACATACTGATTTTTTTACATACTGAATTTTCAGAGAATTTTTACTCAGAATTTTTTTTTTTTTTTTTTTTTTACTTACTGAATTTTCAGACAGCAGTGTTTTACATACTTAAATTTTAGACACTGATTTACAGACTGAATTTTTATGTGCTATTTTAATTTTTCACACACTGAATTTTATTGCACAGAATTTTGAGAGAGAAATTTGAGACAGAAATGTTTTAGAAACTGAATTTTTATTCAAGGATTTTTTTTAATGAAAATTCTATAAAAAAAAAAAGAGTTTTATTAAAAAGGTATTTTAATAAAACATAAAAAACAACCCCCATAGACAGGTTGTTGAAGAAATGAAATTCTGTGTTTTATTATCCACAAAGGGCAGCTAAAAAACAAGCCTTCTGTTACTTATTCTGCTCCAGTTATTTGCATAAGGGTTGCACGTCTATCACAGGAAATCCAGGATGACGCTGTGCACCAGAGGTTGACTCTTTGGGTCATGCTCTGAAAAACCCTGATCTTCTACATTTACATACTGTGACTAAACTTTCCTCCCTCAGTTCTGAAGAGAAGAGCTGACTTTTAGATCTGGCTCTGAGCTGAGTCAGACCTGGTGCCATTATAGCACTGAACAAAGCACAAACATTTACAACTGCTTTGTAAGCTGTGCAAGAGCATCCTCAAAGTGCATCCTAAAACCATTCTCTGCTCTTTATGAGGGGAAATTCTTGCTCTCGTGGGATCGTCCTTGAGTTAGAAAGTAGAACAAAAGCTGTACCCTGGGAGAGAGTAATGCTGATCGTAGACTTTATGTTATTAAACAGGCCTTTAAATCAGATCAGATGGAGTTTGTTGGTGACAATCTCTTTTTATAGGTTAAGGTAGACTTTATTAGGAATGGGAATTGATTTTAGATTTTATCAATGTCAATGCCATTGTCAATTCTGCTTATCAATTGATGCTTTATCAATTCCTGATAAATCTGTGAATAAAAATTAAATAGATTTGTGGCCATACAGTTTATTATGAAATAGAAATAGAAGCTTATTTTTATTTTCATGTATGTGGGCCTATTTTAAACTGGGCTCACTAAACAAAACTAACATGTATTAAATGTACAGCTGTTAAATTACTGGAAATGTATGCTTTTTAAATAAACAGGATTGTGGCTTTAATATTAATTTAGGTCGGCAAGAGCAGCTTTGCACCTGTCTGTCTGAATAAACATTCATCAAATTATTAAACTAAACAGTCGCCTGTGATACCATGACAGTGCAAAGCAGGGAGGGGTCACATCAGTGTCAGACAGGTGAGAGTCAGACAGGTGAGAGTCAGACAGGTGAGAGTCAGACGGGTGAGAGTCAGGCGGGTGAGAGTCAGGCGGGTGAGAGTCAGGCGGGTGAGAGTCAGGCGGGTGAGAGTCAGACAGGTGAGAGTCAGACAGGTGAGAGTCAGACAGGTGAGGGTCAGACAGGTGAGGGTCAGACAGGTGAGAGTCAGGCGGGTGAGAGTCAGACAGGTGAGGGTCAGACAGGTGAGGGTCAGACAGGTGAGAGTCAGACAGGTGAGGGTCAGACAGGTGAGAGTCAGACAGGTGAGAGTCAGACGAGTGAGGGTCATACAGGTGAGAGTCAGACGAGTGAGGGTCTGACAGGTGAGAGTCAGACAGGTGAGGGTCAGACAGGTGAGGGTCAGACAGGTGAGAGTCAGGCGGGTGAGAGTCAGACAGGTGAGAGTCAGACAGGTGAGGGTCAGACAGGTGAGGGTCAGACAGGTGAGGGTCAGACAGGTGAGAGTCAGACAGGTGAGAGTCAGACGAGTGAGGGTCATACAGGTGAGAGTCAGACGAGTGAGGGTCAGACAGGTGAGAGTCAGACAGGTGAGGGTCAGACAGGTGAGGGTCAGACAGGTGAGAGTCAGACAGGTGAGGGTCAGACAGGTGAGAGTCAGACAGGTGAGAGTCAGACGAGTGAGGGTCATACAGGTGAGAGTCAGACGAGTGAGGGTCAGACAGGTGAGAGTCAGACAGGTGAGAGTCAGACGAGTGAGGGTCAGACAGGTGAGAGTCAGACGAGTGAGGGTCAGACAGGTGAGAGTCAGACAGGTGAGGGTCTGACAGGTGAGAGTCAGACAGGTGAGGGTCAGACGAGTGAGGGTCAGACAGGTGAGAGTCAGACGAGTGAGGGTCAGACAGGTGAGAGTCAGACAGGTGAGGGTCTGACAGGTGAGAGTCAGACAGGTGAGGGTCAGACAGGTGAGGGTCAGACAGGTGAGAGTCAGACAGGTGAGAGTCAGACAGGTGAGGGTCTGACAGGTGAGAGTCAGACAGGTGAGGGTCAGACAGGTGAGAGTCAGACAGGTGAGAGTCAGGCGGGTGAGAGTCAGGCGGGTGAGAGTCAGGCGGGTGAGAGTCAGGCGGGTGAGAGTCAGGCGGGTGAGAGTCAGACAGGTGAGAGTCAGACAGGTGAGAGTCAGACAGGTGAGAGTCAGACAGGTGAGAGTCAGGCGGGTGAGAGTCAGGCGGGTGAGAGTCAGGCGGGTGAGAGTCAGGCGGGTGAGAGTCAGGCGGGTGAGAGTCAGACAGGTGAGAGTCAGACAGGTGAGAGTCAGACAGGTGAGGGTCAGACAGGTGAGGGTCAGACAGGTGAGAGTCAGGCGGGTGAGAGTCAGACAGGTGAGGGTCAGACAGGTGAGGGTCAGACAGGTGAGAGTCAGACAGGTGAGGGTCAGACAGGTGAGAGTCAGACAGGTGAGAGTCAGACGAGTGAGGGTCATACAGGTGAGAGTCAGACGAGTGAGGGTCTGACAGGTGAGAGTCAGACAGGTGAGGGTCAGACAGGTGAGGGTCAGACAGGTGAGAGTCAGGCGGGTGAGAGTCAGACAGGTGAGGGTCAGACAGGTGAGGGTCAGACAGGTGAGAGTCAGACAGGTGAGGGTCAGACAGGTGAGAGTCAGACAGGTGAGAGTCAGACGAGTGAGGGTCATACAGGTGAGAGTCAGACGAGTGAGGGTCAGACAGGTGAGAGTCAGACAGGTGAGAGTCAGACGAGTGAGGGTCAGACAGGTGAGAGTCAGACGAGTGAGGGTCAGACAGGTGAGAGTCAGACAGGTGAGGGTCTGACAGGTGAGAGTCAGACAGGTGAGGGTCAGACAGGTGAGGGTCAGACAGGTGAGAGTCAGACAGGTGAGAGTCAGACAGGTGAGGGTCTGACAGGTGAGAGTCAGACAGGTGAGGGTCAGACAGGTGAGGGTCAGACAGGTGAGGGTCAGACAGGTGAGAGTCAGACAGGTGAGGGTCAGACAGGTGAGCGTCAGACGAGTGAGGGTCTGACAGGTGAGAGTCAGACGAGTGAGGGTCATACAGGTGAGCGTCAGACGAGTGAGGGTCTGACAGGTGAGAGTCAGACAGGTGAGGGTCAGACAGGTGAGGGTCAGACAGGTGAGAGTCAGACAGGTGAGGGTCAGACAGGTGAGGGTCAGACAGGTATTTATTATGCACAGGGAATGAGCTCCTGCTATCACTCTGTGTGGACATTTAGCTCTTACCTCTGTAGCTCTGTGGCCTCAGCTGTGGTGTGTCCACACTGTGTGACATGAGCGTGCCAGGCTCTGTGCAGCTCCACCTCTGCACTGCCCTGTCCCGTGAGCGTGTGTGCATTATAGAGGAGGACAATATGCACTGCACGATGAGCACCACGTCTTGTAGTATACTCACTGAAGACAACTTTTGCAACAGAAAAAAGGGGCAGGGTAGCTCACACAAACGCAACTGCCCAAAGTGGCATCAATAAAATGAATCTTTAACAGTGGAGACATACAATTCCGATGGATTGGAAAAATTAGAACCGGGTTTCCATGCCCATCCCTAGACTTTATTGTCCCCCAATGGGACATTTCAGGAGGTGAACCTGTCAGGAGCAGCGGGCAACTGCAATGCACTGCTCAGGAACCCTTCTCTAGATCTTAAGTCAGCATTAAGCCAGCCCCTCCGACTGGTTTAAGCTTTAAGAGCTGTTTCCAATCAGTTCACTGGAGACCAACATATCACAGTATCATTTATAATAATTTTGAAGTAAAATTGCTGACATCATTAGTTTTATTCGTGAATATAAGCAGGGGTGAAAGTAGATTTTTGCTTATGCCGGTACTATAACAAATAATGCCTACATATATATTTTTAATAGCAGAAAAATCAGATATACGAAGATAAGAATGAATCTTGACTATAAATGAAAAATATAGACATGGCTTATACAGGGTTTAACAGGGTTTGAAAACAAATCAAATGCACCCTATAAAGGCCAACACACACTGGACACACGTCAAAAAATATGCCCCTATTGTTTTCTATGAGGCATGCGGCAGTGGCTGAAAACACATGGCCCCCGTACTTCTGCAGTAACAAAGACAATTTTCTGCTCCGTGTGACACAGACACACAGCTGTAAACACTGAGGGACAGTAGCTGCTGCTCGGGGGGACACAGGCAGCAGCTCCTGACTCCTGCTGCAGTCAGAGCATGGGGAAACTCCTCTCTGTGGCTAACTCGCTAATAACCTGCTATAGACAGGGGCGGCTCCAGACAAATATCATTGAGGGGGCAATGGGGGGTCCGTATTAAATAAAGAGGGGGCAATGACATTCTGACGCAACAATATACACCAAAAACAAGAGGCTAAAATCAATAAGCAAAATATAAATTACCATTAGTATTGAGCAACAGTTCTATCTAGACCAGTGGTGCCCAACCTTTTTCAGCTTGCGATCTACTTTTAAAGTCATCAAGGCCTGGAGATCTACCTTTATTTATTTTTTACCCCTTATTTCTATTAAACATGGTGGGCATTTATCAGGGTTATAATTATTGCAGTGGTTAAACATGAAAATAAAAATAGAAATAACCACTTTAATAAAGTCAGATTTTATTAAACTAAAATGATAAACGTTCATTATCAACTCAGGACAGGAATAACTGAATCTAATAAATGTAGCATTTTTGTCAGTGATATTTACAACATTCCATCATTTCCTTAAAACTGCTGATTATTATGGATTATAATAGGCCTACTATATTTATAATTATGCCTGAATTAAACTGCAGTATCAATGCAGCTTATCATCAAAGCTCAGCATTATTTTAGTAACAAAGAGTGACAGGAGCTCCATGGTAACGATCAGGGGAGGAGCTTGTGAGACTTCACAAAGTCAGCTTTCTTCACGGTTCACAACAACAAACTACTGAAGGACAAAAACAAAGCAAACAGGTGACATACATCAGGCTCTGACACCTTCCTCACCTGTCTCCTCCCTGATACTGCTGCCTCTCCTCCTGTGTGTGTGCGTGTGTGTGTGTGTGAGCGTGTGTGTGTGTGTGTGCGTGCGTGCGTGTGTGTGTGTGTGCGTCAGCCCCATGGCAGTGTTCAGAGAGCGCGAGCCGCCCGCAGCCTCCACAACAGAACTGAAGTGAAAGTGGCCAGAACTCTGATTGTTATTAAGTTGCTTGTATTCGGTTTAGTTCGTAGCTCGTGCGGTTTCCTCGCGCTTGCGCGGTGTCTCGTGTTTTAGAAAGAATCTCAGACTGATCCATCTGCGTGTCATTCAAATGCCATAGGCAAATGACTTTATTTGGAAAGACATGGCTCCGTGATCTACCCGCACTGCTTTTACGATCGACGGTAGATCGTGATCAACGGGTTGAGGACCACTGATTAAAACCTTCTCAAGCGTTTGGTGTAATTTGAGGCGGCACTCCAGGTGTGCTTTGGGCTTAAGACGCGCACGCTCAATGCGTTTGTTTAAGGAAGCGAGACAATCAGTGAATGATGAGAGGGGAGAGGGACATTCTGTGCATTAAATCACATCATGGAGCGATCATAAGCCACCAAAAACCACACAGACACATATATGATGAGATAAAGCACTGCCTGGTTCACATGAATAAATAAATAAATAAAAAAATCTGACGCTAAAGGTCAGATTTTTTTATTTATTTATTTATTCATAAAAGCGTCCGCGGTCCGCGGCTGCTTTCTAATGTGTGTAAAAGCTGCAAAGACCGGTCGGACAGCTGATCTCTGTCTAGCCGGTACCCCCTCTAAATCTTATGCTGGTACATAGTACCGGCTAACTTTCACCCCTGAATATAAGTATGTGTGTATATATATATATATATACACTGAACCTGACTTTAATCCAAAAGTCAGGTTCACACTGGTTCCAAAACTAAAGTCCTTTTTTCTGATTTGAGCAGATGTTTCATGTGTTATTTCATCTCACTCGCTCAAAGCAACACACAAATCTGATGGAAAGTGTTAGGATTTGCATTTGTATGAAAGGATTATGTAATAACAGTAGTAAATCTAGTTTATAATCCCATCACTCAAATAAAGCCTTTCTCATGATGTAAGCCAGGTAACAACATCTTCCTGCTCCATCTTACTTCCTGCTTTCCCACTATTCCTACAAGTATAAATAGAAATAAATCACCATGAAAATGTTACCAAGATAATTACAGTGCATCTATAAGCATAAAACTGCTAAATATCAATGGTTTTGCTAGTGTTCTCTACCCAAGCACTGACATTACATACAAGTACTGCATTGAGTGATTCATAATTTGTGATTACTGAGTCCTACTTTGAGGTTAAAGGGGCTTAATTGTTCTATGTATATTTTCAACCTTCGTCTCTAGAACATCATTTCACATTTTACAACCTTTAGAACATTGTGACTAAAAGAAAGATTTTTGAGAATTACAGCACTAAAAAATGAAATAAAACCTAAAGCGTGGAAGAAATGGTCTATAATATTAAGGCTATTATATTTTTATATATAAATACAACTATTTATTAACATATATAGATTTATTAAATTAATTAAATTATCCAAAAATTACATAGTTCCTTTTCCTCCTTTTTGTTAAATTGTTTGTCCATTTGTTGTTTATTTTGTTATTTTTTATTATACATTTACACATATGTATGTATATTTATTGAGGGTATTATTTAGTATTATTATTGCTTTTTTATAGTTTTGTTTTATGTTTTGAGAAATGCAATGTTATGGATATTATATGTTTTGCACTGATGGTATCTGAAAAAAATGTCTCTGAGGGCATAGCTGTACACAGTTTCTGGATAAATGAATGAGAGCAGACTGGATGCAGGGGGCTTATGATTCAGTCAGTTCTTCCTGGACTGGGTGGGTTTGTGGGAGAGTGCAACCAAGCGTTCTGAGACCTCAGAAACTCAGCACCAGAGAATACAGGATTACTCAAACAGGTGAAAATGAAACAGAACACAACTGCAGTTCTGTTTTTGATGAGGGAACATTATAACATGGGAGAAAGAAGGAAAAGTCGGTTTTATTACATACTTTCACTTTAATAGACTAGTTGTTTGTCTGTGGAATGACTCTAGGTAAGACAGTCATTTGTAAATTCCATAATCCAATCAAAGGCAGTAACTTGAGCTGGAATAATGAGTTTTTACCAGTGATTAATGCTAGTGTTGAAGTAGTAATGAGCAGCTCCGGCCTGTTCGCTGACAGACAGATATTTAGAGGAGTTCTCCATTAGCCCCGCTGTAACAAGCCACTGATGCACTCTGCACATTATCGTCAGGACTAAATCACATTTGAGGAGGATGAGTCCGTACCTGAGCCCTGTTAGTTTATTAAGACATGACATTCAGACGGTGACTCATTCCGAGGCACATACTTCACTTGTTTATTTATTCTGGTCCCAAGACAAGTGTTATACAGTTGTGTTATTACTCTCGGTCTAACAAGTTTATTTTCTCTGAATTTATTGATGTATTCTGGTTTAAAGCAGCGCTATATAAACTTTTTACAAGAAAATACAAAGCTGCAAGATCAATAAAAATATGTAATGTCAAGGTTATGTTGAGAGTTCTCAGAAATGAGAAAAAACTTTTTTTTCTAAAATCCAATACATCTGACTCACCAGAAACCTCTTTGTAACTCTGAATGACAGAACATATTACTCTTATAAAAGCACACATATAAGCACAACTCTTCAAACACTTTAAACACTATATTGCCAAAAGTATTTGCTCCCCTGCCTTTATGCACATATGATGTTGGCCCACCCTTTGCATCTATAACAGTTTCAACTCTTCTGGGAAGGCTTTCCACAAGGTTTAGAAGTGTTTATGGGAATTTTTGACCATTCTTCCAGAAGTGCATTTGTGAGGTCAGACACTGATGTTGGAAGAGGCCTGGCTCACAGTCTTTGCTCTAATTCATCCCAAAGGTGTTCTCTCAGGTTGAGGTCAGGACTCTGTGCAGCCCAGTCAAGTTCTTCCACACCAAACTCACTCATCCATGTCTTTATGGGCCGTGCTTTGTGCACTGGTGCACAGTCATGTTGAAACAGAAAGTGACCATCCCCAGACTTTTCCACAAAGTTTTACACAAAGCTGCAGCCCAGGTGCTTGATTTTATACACCTGTGTCCATGGAAGTGATTGGAACACCTGAATTTAGTTATTTGGGTGGGTGAGTGAACACTTTTGGCAATGCAGTGTGTGTGTGGGACAGTACATATATTAACGTGTAACAACTCCATGTCTATTTGCAGAAGTGCACTTGCAGGCAATAGTGTGCAAAATCTGCTTTAAAGGTCCCTATCCTGCTAAATCAACTTTTTTGAACTTTTAACCATGTTATAATGTTGTTTCCTCCTTAAACAGACCTGGAGTAGTACACTGCTCAAAAAAATAAAGGGAACACTTAAACAACACAATGTAACTCCAAGTCAATCACACTTCTGTGAAATCAAACTGTCCACTTAGGAAGCAACACTGATTGACATCAGTTTCACTGCTGTTGTGTAAATGGAACAGACAACAGGCGGGAATTATAGGCAATTAGCAAGACTCCTCCAATAAAGGAGTGGTTCTGCAGGAGGTGACCACAGACCACTTCTCAGTTCCTATGCTTTCTGGCTGATGTTTTGGTCACTTTTGAATGCTGGCGGTGCTTTCACTCTAGTGGTAGCATGAGACGGAGTCTACAACCCACACAAGTGGCTCAGGTAGTGCAGCTCATCCAGGATGGCACATCAATGTGAGCTGTGTCTGTCAGCGTAGTGTCCAGAGCATGGAGGCGCTACCAGGAGACAGGCCAGTACATCAGGAGACATGGAGGAGGCCGTAGGAGGGCAACAACCCAGCAGCAGGACCGCTACCTCCTCCTTTGTGCAAGGAGGAACAGGAGGAGCACTGCCAGAGCCCTGCAAAATGACCTCCAGCAGGCCACAAATGTGCATGTGTCTGCTCAAACGGTCAGAAACAGACTCCATGAGGGTGGTATGAGGGCCCAATGTCCACAGGTGGGGGTTGTGCTTACAGCCCAACACCGTGCAGGACGTTTGGCATTTGCCAGAGAACAACAAGTATCGCAAATTCGCCACTGGCGCCCTGTGCTCTTCACAGATGAAAGCAGGTTCACACTGAGCACATGTGACAGACGTGACAGAGTCTGGAGACACCATGGAGAACGTTCTGCTGCCTGCAACATCCTCCAGCATGACCGGTTTGGCAGTGGGTCAGTAATGGTGTGGGGTGGCATTTCTTTGGTGGACCACACAGCCCTCCATGTGCTCGCCAGAGGTAGCCTGACTGCCATTAGGTACCGAGATGAGATCCTCAGACCCTTGTGAGACCATATGCTGGTGCGGTTGGCCCTGGGTTCCTCCTAATGCAAGACAATGCTAGACCTCATGTGGCTGGACTGTGTCAGCAGTTCCTGCAAGATGAAGGCATTGATGCTATGGACTGGCCGCCCGTTCCCCAGACCTGAATCCAATTGAGCTCCATCCACCAAGGTCACGTTGCACCAAAGACTGTCCAGGAGTTGGTGGAGGCTTTAGTCCAGGTCTGGGAGGAGATCCCTCAGGAGACCATCCACCACCTCATCAGGAGCATGCCCAGGCGTTGTAGGGAGGTTATACAGGCGTGGAGGCCACACACACTACTGAGCCTCATTTTGACTTGTTTTAAGGACATTACATCACAGTTGGATCAGCCTGTAGTGTGTTTTTCCACTTTAATTTTGAGTGTGACTCCAAATCCAGACCTCCATGGGTTAATAAATTTGATTTCCATTGATCATTTTTGTGTGATTTTGTTGTCAGCACATTCAAGTATGTAAAGAACAAATTATTTAATAAGAATATTTCATTCATTCAGATCTAGAATGTGTTATTTTAGTATTCCCTTTATTTTTTTGAGCAGTGTATTTTAATCATTCACACATGTTTGACTAATCCTGTTTGCTGATGCTGTTTTATTTGCAAAAGTTGAAATGCTTGGTCTTACCGCTCTATGTAGACACGTGCAACCAGGAAAAAGCCTGATTTTGGCTTTTCATTTACACGAGGAGAGAGTTTCAGTTTTCTGATTCCAAAATCTTTTGAAAACGTTTGAGGAGGTGTTTTTTTTTTTTGCAGTGGACCCCCAAATTCCATTGCAAGCGTGAGCGCTGCGCAGCGCCGTGCACTGCGCTTCAAATACACTTCCTTTCTAGTGAATGAGAGCGTTTCCACTGCCTGCGCCGCGCCGCGGCTCTGGCGCAAGAGTGCGCGGCTCTTCACCGGAGATACGCCCCAGTTCTATTTTCATGCGACGACACTCCCAGTCCACGTCAATCTACGTAGCTCAAACCGGATACTGAACAAGTGTAACTTGTACTGTATTTTCACAATAGATGTAAAAGACTAAATAAATAAATAAACTACGCCATACGCAATTCCCACACATGCTCCCCCAGCTGCTCAGCGCTCTGTGGCGCTGCGCTGCAGTTACAAAACGCTTCCAGTGGGCGCGGGTCAGCGCCGTCAGACGCTGGCGCTTCACGGGACAGCGCTTACGCTTGCAGTGGAATTTCGGGGTTAGTCTTACAGCAGGGAGCCACACAGAGCCATGTGGGTGTCTACACACCTATAAGGCACTTTTTCACTAGGCAGAGCCTTAGAACGGGTAGCCCCAAAACTTGCTGGTGTTTCCATGACTCTGAATCCAGGAGACACACGTCTGTTACTTAAACACTGACGTCACACAAGCGCAACAAAAGTTCTGTTAATAAATGAGATAAAAAAAATGTGTTTAAAACTGATTTTTAAAACATAAATGCGCTGGCAACATTTAATTAAAAAAACAAGTATAAATCCTGATGTGTGTCTGTGTGAGGCTGCTGTGGGTATGTGTGAGGCTGGTGTGTGTCTGTGTGAGGCTGGTGTGTGTCTGTGTGAGGCTGGTGTGTGTCTGTGTGAGGCTGCTGTGTGTGTGTGTGAGGTTGGTGTGTGTCTGTGTGAGGCTGGTGTGTGTCTGTGTGAGGCTGCTGCGTGTCTGTGTGAGGCTGGTGTGTGTCTGTGTGAGGCTGGTGTGTGTCTGTGTGAGGCTGGTGTGTGTCTGTGTGAGGCTGGTGTGTGTCTGTGTGAGGCTGGTGTGTGTCTGTGTGAGGCTGGTGTGTGTCTGTGTGATGCTGGTGTGTGTCTGTGTGGGGCTGGAGCTAAAGCTGTATTAGCTTCAGTAAACAGGAGACTACTTCAGGTTTACTGCCAGCTTTTGGTGCATTAAATTCACTTCTCTTCAACACTTTAACACCTTTTAACCACTGAACATATTACGACATGAGTTTAACTTGTGTTTAATCCAGTCTAAACTAAAAATTAAACGTTTAGATTCTAGAAGTGAAAACCGTACTTCACTAAACTGGAATCAGCTGTCGCTGTTGCTAAACTGGAAACAGCTTTATTTTTAGAAAAAGTGGCCTCAACATTAGCTCGTCCTCTCTTAGAATATGATGATGTTTATCACAAGGACAAGAATGCATTTGATAAAAAAAACAAAAAACAAAAACATTTTTTTCATTTCTTTGTCTTGTTTTTGCCTGAGTGAGGATTCTCTCTCTTCCAATCAGCTCGCAGCAGTGCCTAACTCTAACCATTCCAGACTACTTAACTGAGCTGGACCCCATCGGAGAGGAGTGCCAAAAGGAGAATAGTTTGGACCACTTTTTGGGAAGACTTTGGAATGCTTTGGGAAATGGAAACATTCCCATCCCACCCCACTCCGAACTAATGGAAAAGCATCTATAGAGTCTTAAAATGGCTCTGCAAATCTGTCTGCGGGCCTGGTTGTGTGTAATGTAATGTCATTTTCAGTTATGGCAGCAATACTTTCTAATTTGTGCCTTTGAGTCTGTAGTAATTTTTTCCTCACAAACAACAAAAAACTACAAATTCACATGCACCGCCTCAACACCGAAATGATTGTCCATTCCACAAAATGAGACGCATTCAAGCTGTGACTCATTATAATCAGCCGAGGAGAGCAGAGTGCATCAGCAAACGAAAAGACAGGTTAACGAGCCCCTGACCCTGACCGGCATGGTGGTGGTCATCCTGCGGTCACATGACGGAGGAGCCACAGAGGGGATGGAGAGCGATGGGCCGTGTCCCGCTCAATGAAGTATAGACAATAGAGAGATACAGCCATGTGCGTTCAGAGAGAGGGGCATTAGGTCCGCAGCGTGTCCACAAACAAGATAATGGAAGGATAGGACATCGGGGACGCCGGGGTCACACAGACCGCGGGACAGAGACGTGACTGGCAAACCTCAGCACAGCTATTAAGGAGATGGCTTTGTGCAAAAATCAAATGTAGGAGATGTTCAGTTTAGCTGCTTACAATCAGTGTAGAGAGGGATATGTAAAGGTCAGATCTGTGAAAGATGCAGCTCCATAAGTCCAGACTGGAATTTTTTTCTTCTGCTTCTTAGGGGCCACGGGTACTAGAGCCTTTTCCAGTAAGTATCATACAGACCACAGGATTCTGCAGATCGCTAGACCACACACTCCTGCTTGTAGGAGCAATTTTATTGTGTTAAAAAAGTGGAGACAAAAAGTAATAATAATATATAATAAAATGGATAGTTGGCTGTCTCTAACCTGTGCTATTATGAAAAGAGCACCAAAGAGCCAGTCAACAGTTTTACAGTGTTGGTCAACATTATCCCCAATGAAAAAGAAAACAAAGTACTGCCCAAGAGGAGGTAAACAGTCGTATTGTCAAGTTAGCTGATAATTTGACTAAATTGCCAGTGTGAGGTAAAGTGAAGGAGGCTGCAGAATATGTGCTGTGTGCAGGACTAATGTCAATTCACCACTGAATGCTAATTTAAGTAAGTGGGGAGATGCCATTATTTACTAATCAGCCGTGCTAACGCTGACACTGACATTAGCCTAGTACATAGCTGAAGCTAAGTAAATCACAGTAAAAGTATCATAATGCATTTCTAATACAGAAACTCCAAATTAGCATACTGCTTTTACAAAAAAAAAAAAAAAAAAAAGGCAGAGCGTTTAACCCCCCCCCCAATATTACACCCAAAGTTACGCCCTTGAGTGAATTTAATGCACAGAAAGATGGCGGCACACAGGAAGTAGTCTCATGTTTACTGTAGCTTTACTTCCAGCCTCACTACGCTGCATTCCAGGATTTACTCTCCTCTTTTTATATATTTTTTTATTTTTATATTGACAGCAAGACTTTTATGTTTAAAAAGTCAGCTTCAAACACAAAGGAGGACCACCATTGTGTCAGATGGCTGTCAGTGCATGGGCTGTAATTTGCACTGAAAAACAAAGAAAGGACAACTAGAATGTGTATAAAAGAGAAGAAGCTTCAGAAGCAGCCTCCAGCTCAGTTCCTTTCTGCCTCTTCCCGTTGCTAACTGTATATAAAAATACACATCAGTGGTTGCTTTTTCCAGTATTTGTACTCAGCTTTTCTGAGTTTCAAAGTTTCCGTCAGGGGTTCTGTCTGCCTGTCACCTGACACTTTGCTCTAAGTGGTTGTTGCCATTTTTCCGTCAGTATAGTCAAGGGTAAAAATCATAAATATCAAGCATTTTTGATATTTATGATTTAAGATCGGAGAGGGTCTGAACTGAAAAAGAGTCATAACATGACACTGACACACTGATGCTGCACACACAAGGAGTGTCACAACAAATAATCGTTTGGCAGAAGCCTGTATTCGGGCCACGCTTTCCCAAACTCAGGGAGAGGCAAATCGGGCCCTGAATCTGGCTAATAATTCTCTTCTGTGTCCACAGCACAGTCCCAACACAGGGAGGACCTGCAGACCCCATCCTATGAAGATGGAGTGTCTTTGTGTCTCTTTTAGAGACTGAATTTATGCCACTGAATTTTGTGCATTTCAATGTTCAAAACTGAATTATTTTACATTGCCATCCATCAATCCATCTGCTGCTTCTTACCCGGGACCAGGTCCAAGCAAAGACGCCCAGACTTCCCTCACCCCAGACACTTCCTCCAACTTCTCTGGGGGGGATATCAATGCATTTCCAGGCCAGCTGAAAGACAAAGTCCCTCCAGCGTGTCCTTCGACATGCCTGGAACACCTCACCAGGCATCTGAGCCACCTCAGCTGGCTCCTCTCAATGCAAAGGAGCAGCGGCTCTACTCCAAGCTCCTCCCAGGTGACAGAGCTCCTCACTCTATTTCTAATGGAGCGGCGAGCCACCCTGCACAGGAAACAAATTTTGGCTGTTTGTATCTGAGATCTTGTCCTTTCGGTCATGACCTAAAGCTCATGACCATAGGTGAGAGTAGCAATTTAAATTGACTTTTGATTTAAAGAAAAAAAACAACAACAACAACAAAAAAAAAAACATTCAGTTTCTAAAATTATGTGGAAAAAATTGCTGTCTCCAAATTCACAGTAAAATTATCTACTTCTGGTGTTAAGCTAAACACAGTGATAGCTCTGTGTATCATAACAATGTTAGTTTTAAACAATAGACAGCTAAACAGAACACAGATTTCAGTGGAACACCGGCAGTAGATGTTTTTTCTTTACACTAAAATTAGAGAAGCTAATTTTTACAAATTAATTTTTTATTTTTTTTTTGCACTGAATTTTGAATTTTATTTAATGCATTTTTTAAGTAAATGTAAAATAACTCTTATTTAAAATTCTAATTCATCAAATATATACAGGTTATTTTACTGTGGTTTCATGAATTCTGGCTTTACTCTAACCACGTGTCATGTAGTCACCACATACTATTATTATGATAAATCCAGTTATTTGCAATGTAGCTAATGCTGTTTTTTGTTTGTTTGTTTGTTTGTTTGTTTTGTTTTGGGTGATATGAATTAAATTTATCCAAACCATGTTTCAACCCATCACTTTAACAAATAAATTGCACAACATTTTGATTTAGATTCTCACCAGATGTCCAAAGTTGCTGAATTCTATCTTGTCTTGCTCAAGACAATGTATTGGCTTTCAGCTTGAAGAGGTTTGGACCAATGGTGTGAGAGTATAAAAATAAATACCAGTCAGGTTCTACAGGTGTACTTTACTAAATTTGTAAAGGACATGGTTCTTACATGCAGTCATCTTATCTGAGCTAGACTGGGCAATGTTTTCTAATCTGTCCAGTTTTTCTGTGAGCATGTGAATTGTGGTTTCAGTTTCCTGTTTTATCCTCCACACTAAGCCAGTCTGTCTATTTCCCTCCAACCCCTTGTCCAGAAGACTGATCATCACTATATTCATTATTATTATTATTATTATTATTATTATTATTATTATTATTATTATTATTATTATTTTATGCCTTTCTTTGTAAACCCTATAAGTGGTTGTAGGTAAAAATGATTTATTTGAATGCTCATTATAAAAGTTAAGCAGGTAGTGTTGACTATGCTTCTAAACACATGGCCCTACCTCACCATTAAAAAGATAAAGATCGAGAATCAAACCAGGAATTTTTTTAACTCGGCGAGCCAGACTCTCCTACTTGCTTTTTGCAAGCAGGACAGTCTGGTTCCTCTCTGAGCGAACCATTTCTCTGGGTCAATTTGGAACTGGCCTATCACAGCCATTTATCTGCAGCATATCTAATTAAAGCGGAAGAGCTAACCAAGGTAGCACTGGCTACCAAGCTAATTTAATACATAAACTTCTCTGATCTAATTAACAGTGTTTAGTGCTTTCCTTCGTCACCTGTTGGTTCTGCTGAAGTCTGTGTTGTTCAGTCCTCTGTGGGATTTTTTTCTTTGTCTTGTTGCCATTTTAACAACAGTTAATTGCCATTGGCATTTGTAATGACTTGTAACAAAAAAAAAAAAAAAAAAAAATATCCATGTTTGTTTGGGTTAGCTTTCATTTCTCTGATTGGTTACTCTCCCTGTCATTGTTCCGTCCATACCATACCATACCATACCATACCATACCATACCATACTAACTTATTTGTATAGAATAGGAAAATAGTTTGTCTGGCAGGCCAGGCTAGGATTGTTCTAGTTCTGGGGTAAATGCACTATCCATTGAGGCACAAAATTTGTTTCTCCGCTGCCTTCCCTTGTGGCTACATTTGATATCTTTGGCACAACTTGGAATGGTCCAAAAAAAGTAAAAGAAAATCCTTAATCCAGACCGGGTTCCAGATCTACAAAAAAAAAAAAAAACATGGCTTGAAGTAGAGTTGTCACATTCATGGCCAAACCGAAACTTTTGACCAGCTCTTTAAAACTCTAGTTAGAAGTAGTTCCGGGGTAAATACTCGTAATAGTTTTATCCAGATCCACACCAAAACAAATAATTTCTTTCTTAGCCAATTACAGACTTTTCTGAAAATGTAATCTAAGTCAGAACATTACTTTCGGAGTTATCATGCTAACACATGCTAACATAAGCTACATATTTTATGCTAAGTAGTTTGGGGGTAAATGCTGTAGTCTTTAAGCCACTTAATTTGTCCCATTTAATCCAGCTCCACAGCAAAATCATTTTATTTTTTGTCCCATTACAAACATCTTGTTAACAGACAAACAAACAAACAAGAAAGCATTGCTGCCAAAAAACATAACCTCCTTAGGTTATGAGATTTCCTCATTTAGTTGTGGTTTACTTAAAGTACATTTGATTTTTTTATTTCATTCAGATTTACATAATCTAAATATTTTTATGCTGTTTTCACAAGTAGTTCAGGGGTAAATGCTCTCTTCATTGA
This sequence comes from Bostrychus sinensis, assembly GCA_020698575.1. Lineage (NCBI taxonomy): Eukaryota > Metazoa > Chordata > Actinopteri > Gobiiformes > Eleotridae > Bostrychus > Bostrychus sinensis. Next base: position 3,874,846 of record CM036260.1, read on the forward strand.
GTCCTATTTGATCTGGATCCACACCAAAAACAAATTATTTTATTTCTTGGCCCATTACTATCCATTCCTCAAAATGTCATCAAAATCTGATTATTACTTGTTTTTATCTTGTTAACTGACAATCAAACAACAAACCGTTGCTGCCACAAAAAAAAAAAAAATTAAAAATAAAATAAAGTGGCCTTTGGTGTATTTTCATAGCAGAGGCGGATCTAGAGAAAACACTGGGTGGCAAGGAGGACAATGGATAATTTAAGGGGTGGCAAACGGTTTAATACATTATTATTACTAACACTTGAACAAAATAGGATCATTGAAAAATAACTATTTTGTTGCATATAAAACAAAGCATAAGACAGGTTACATTCATTTAATTAACATAAAAATGTTCAACTGTCCATTACAGCAGAATGCAGTGATGAACATGTTCAGCAAATTGCTGCACAAACATGTCCAGAGCTAAAACTTTAGTACATTTGTATTTATTTAATTCAGCTTAGTCTAGAGATTAAAAACTTGCACTACTCATTGGTAATGCAACTACTATTTTGTATATCTAGAATAATACAACACAAGCTGATGTTTGTCCAAAAACTGCATAAATTCCACCTGGGCCGCAGGTTTTATTGTTGTTTGTTCTTAGTCATTGAAGTACATTTCTTGTATGAATTTTATCTTTAAATATTTTATAAATGTCTGACCAATCACAAAAGTTGTAGACTATTTTCCCGTATGCTGGTGGGGTGGCATCTAGGGCGGCAAGGCAGCTGCCACCCTGTGCCACCCCATAGATCCGCCCCTGTTACATAGAAGAAGAAAAAAAAACACAGTACAATAAAAGCAGCATTGTTGTTAATGATATTTGTTCTGCCCTTGACAGGAAGCAACAGTGTGCTTCTATTTTCATTGATTTGTCTAAAGCTTTTGATTCAGTTGACCACTTAATTTTGAAACAAAGACTTTTAAGCATTGGACTCTCAGAGCAAGCTGTTGGTTGGGTCTCCAACTATCTTTCTGACAGAACTCAAAGTGTTAAATGTGAAAATCTCTGCTCAGATGTTCTTCCAGTTACTAGAGGCATGGCACAGGGCTCTATTCTTGGCCCGCTCCTTTTTACTATTTATATAAATGATGTGGGACATGATGTAAGAAATGCAAATTGTCATTTTTATGCTGATGATATGATTATTTATTCTTTCGCATCCACACTTGTTGAAGCTGTCAACCATTTACAAAGTGCTTTTAATGTTGTCTGTAATACCTTTTCTGAATTGAAACTTTCTCTCAATGCAAACAAAACTAAGTTGATGCTATTCTCGAAAAGTAAGAATAAGCTGCTAAATCTTCCCCAATTGAGATTAACACTTTCAAATATTTGGGTATTTTAATTGATGACTCATTGACTTTTAAGCCTCATGTTGACTCTCTTGTAAAAAAGTTACGCCTTAAATTGGGTTTTTATTTTAGAAATAAGTTATGTTTTTCTTTTTATGCAAGGAAGAAACGTGTTGCTGCTACATTCTTACTAGTGCTGGACTATGGAGACCTTTTATATCTGCATGCCCCAGACCAGGTGCTGCGTATGCTGAATTCAGTTTTTCATGCCTCCTTACGCTTTATAACAAACTGTGGACCTCGAACTCATCACTGCGACCTGTACTCTCGGGTTGGATGGCCTGCTCTGGCGACCCGTCGGTTGACACTGGTACAGATTTATATACAAAGGACTTCTTGGTCTGCTCCCTCCGTACCTGACTGTGTATCTTCAGCAGAAGGCTGATGGACCTTATGCATTACGTTCTCAGGACTTCCACACTCTGACATTCCCCGGTGTCAGGACAGAGAGCGGAAAAATGTCTTTTCAGTATTGTGCTCCTCCAGACTGGAACGATTTACAGAGGACCTTAAAACTACAAAATCTTGTCCCTTTGGATCATTTTGAGTCTATTTTGAAAGACCTGGCGATGCAATCACTAACCTGCCGCTGCTTTTAAATGTGTCTTTTTATCTCATTGTTTTTAACTCTTATTTCTCTTTTATTGTATTTTGTATGCAGTGTGGGTTGTGTTGTTGATGCCTCTTGGCCAGGACTCCCTTGGAAAAGAGATCTTTGAATCTCAATGGGACTTTCCTGGTTAAAGAATGGTTAAATAAAAAATAAATAGCATTTAATGTAAATCACCTATGTATTTTACGTAATCTTGTGTTATTTTATTTTAAATATTTTTATCTTGTTAAACAGATCCCAATAAAAACATTCTTCTGTTTGGCGATGCATGGTTAAACTACTGTTCCTAATAAAGTGGCCATTGGCTTTGGCATTTTTTTTTTTTTTTTTTATAAAAATCACCAATGTATTTTATGTCATTTTTATTTTTGTTTTGAAGTATTACCTGTCACATTACAGCTGCAAAAAAATGACATTCCCAGGTTAAGTGCTTTTTCCAAATCCATTTTCATTTATCGAGCGTTATCAGTCAGAGAGAAACGTCCCTGGTTCGTATCGCATCTGTCTTTAGCAGTCTCTCCACACTCATCCGTCATGCCGATACCTCCACTGACACTCCGTAAACGCCAGTACTGTATCTCTCCCAATATTTGTGTGTATGTATATGTGCGTGTGTGTGAATTTCTCTTCTGGCCCTAAGCAATTATGTAAATGAAAATAGCAGTGGTGTGAAAGCGATGAGTCGGCTCCCGGCATCTGTCATCCCAACGGTTAGTTACAACTCCGAGTCGGCATGAATCAACCACGTCGGATATTGACCGAGAGTCGTAAAAATTTTGAAAAATAGGTGAGAAAGTGCGAGGGATCCTACCGTGACGGCCATATTTTAGTGCCACTGTCTTTTTTACCAACCTTCTGAGACGTTTGTCAATTTTACGAGCCTGAACGTAACGAGCGATAACAATGAACACACAAAGCAATCAGTAAAATGAAAGCGGGAGCGACTTTACAGCTCTATAAATTAATATTCTTTATTCAAACAAGCCTGGCTCATAATTAAATGAATTATGTGTCAGCTAAATGATGGTAGCCGACACTATAAAATGTTATTATGCTAATTATGTTTAATGGCACATTTATCAGAACAGACAGAATGATCCAATTTAAATTATCAATAAAAGTCTTCTCATTAAATGGTCATATTCATGCTTCTAAAATCATGTATTTATTTTTTTAGCAGAACAGATGGTGACATTGCTTCATTGAGCTAAAACAGCCTGTTCTCATATGCAACATGTCGAGGAGGGCTTGTTAAAAAGAAACTAATTTAATTGCTAATTTAATTTAAGCGTATGTGTTAGGTTTTTTTTTTTTTTTTTTTTTTTTTTTTTTTTTTTTGTAAGAAAAAGTTGATAGAAGCAAAGGGAAATGTGTTCATAGTTTATAATAAAACTAATAAGAACTCATTAAAAATGAATATAACAAAAAGTTATAAAAGAATAAAAATTTAAAAAGTTAGTCAAAGTAAAGAAAATATTAAACTGAAAAAACAAATGCAAGGATTTTAAAATACTGTATTTATTCATAAAAATTGTTCACTGTCTCATAACTAAAAAAAAAGAAGAACAAAATCATTTGGAACTTGAGGGTAGCAACACATCTCAAGAAAACGTTCAGACAGAGACAACAAAATGTAAGAAACATAAGTGATATATAAAGCTGAAGGAGAGTATTTTGGTCCTGGTAAGGTAAATAAGCAACAGGTCAGCAGAGTGTTTAGTATAAAAGGAGCATTTTAGAAGTCTCAGAAATTTAAAAAGGGGCAGTGTTTTAACACTGAAAAACAGCATCTTAAAAATTGTCAAAAAAAAATCTGAAACTCAGAATATTACTGAATATTTAAAACAGGCAAAGTCAAAGGTGAGTATTGGATGCTCCTGTTGTTCAGGACCTCAAGCTTCACTGAGATGAAAACAGAGCTGATTCTGTTCTGGACATCACTGCATGGATCAGAAACTAGGGCTGAAATGATGAGTTCAAACAGTGTACTTCCCTGGCAAGGTTTAAAACATGTTTAAAGTATAAAATCCTTAATGACTATTGTCTAAATGTTGAGTAAAATTGAGTGATAATGTTTTTTTTTTTTTTTTTTTTTTTTTTCTATAATTGTTATTGATGTTTAGCAGGTTTAATCTTGTATACTGTACATTTCAGGACATAGTGACTTAGCAGATCATATTTCCATGGTTTGAACAGGAGAGGCTAAAATAAGCATTTGCTTCAGCCTATTCCTTTTTTGGTTATTTATGTATTTATTTCATTGGGATTTGTAATAAATTGAAGTGATATATGTGACCAAAATAAACCAATCAATCTATCTATCTATCTATCTATCTATCTCTAGTCTCTGTCTCTGAACACAGTTTGCCAAAATCCAAGTTAAAGCTGTATTATGTAAAGAGCACCTCAATGTTCTTCTGAACCATAGCTCATTTAAAACAGAAATGTAAATGAAACTGTTCTATAGCTAAATTATTTTTTTTTAAATGGAGCAATAGGTAGAGCATTTAGCCCTGAACTAGGAAATCCGCTTTGATTCTACATCTGAACACTATCTTTATCATGATGAGGTGGGGCCATGTGTTTAGAACTACCTGCTACCTGATAAATGATTTTGTGTGGTGATCAGATTTCTGAAAACAGAAAAGTGTGGAATAGAAATGCAACCACTTGAAACTGTGCCAGCACTGTAACTTCCAGACCAAGGTGAGACAGAAGAAAGACCAGAACAACCTGAAACAAAACAACATGCCACTTTACATTACTTACATTCATCTTAACAGGAGCTTTTTTTTTATTTTTTTGCATGGTTCACCGTAGTCGTGTGTTCAGAGATGGTCAGAGATTCAAGAGAGAGGCTCAGAGATTGTAGCCAGTGTTGATTAATGTTCCTGTTGCCTGTCTGACCACTTGTGACCGGAGGAACTTATATAAGTTAAAATATTCCTGGATGCAGACAGTCGTCAAAAAAAAAGCATAATTTCTACCTTGGCCCATGACTGGCTTTTCCTGAAATGTTCTCAAAATCTGCCCTTCACTTTTATAGTCCCCAAACAAACCAACAAACCAAGTTAAGTCCTCTACATCAAGACATTTTATACTTACTTTATTGTAAATACTGATTGTCCTGCAATTTTCTATTAAACTCAAAATAAAAATAAACAAATAAAATGAATGAGGTCCCTTTTAAAATAAAAAAAATAACAATATCAATTGTATTCAATTTACTTATTTTACTAAATATTTTATGTTTAAAATACATTACACTAAACTTGATACAGTATAACTACAATGTAACACACAGTGTAACAAACTGTAGTATCATGTACTTACGCTGTACTTATATAGTGAAATTTTGTGTACGTACAGTTTTTAATTATAAATGTACATGGATGTGGGAAGGGGGGCAAATTTGACTTCAGCACCCCCCACTGTTAGGGAAGTTAGAAAATAAACTATATTTTATTACACATTTGAGAGTGCATTTAATAGGTTGTAATTGTAATGCTTAAAATCCACTGTTATATTTTCTATTTAATTATTATAATCTTTTTTCAGTTTTTTCTATTTTTAATAAATTTTATGATAAATTACAGACCCCCCCTCGCCACCAGGTGTTGCACGCAGCCCAACATGGCAGCACCCCCATGTGAAATTGACTTCCCGTGTCCATGCAAATGTAATCAAAAATACTTACACTTACACGTTACACTACTTTATCAAAGTGCACATTAGCACTGAGTAAAGTAGTTATTGTGCCCTTTCTGCAGAAGCAAAATGCACTTTGGTAGAGTGCTTTTTTTAAGTGTTTTTTATCACATTTGTATCTAGAAACAAGTACACAAAATGTCCTAATGTTACTACAAAATAGTTACATGATATTACAGTTTGTTACAACATGTATTACATAGTAGTTACATTAAAGTTAGATTGTATCATGTGTAGTGTAAAATAAAGTGTTAACTAAATTTTTAACTCACGACTTTACTACAAAAAAATTATAATTTTAATAACTCCCCATTGAAACATCTATAAAACATATCATTTTTAAATAATATTTTTAGCAGTTTTAGAGGTATTTTCTTTGTTTCTTCAAAATAAAAGATGAATTACCTCTCAAGTACCCCCTGCAATGCACTCACATACCCCTAGGGGTCCCCGTACCGCTGGTTGGGAAACACTGCTCTACATGACACAAAACATTGCATTTTTCGAGACCAGTAACCTATATTTTTGCGACAGGAAGATTTTTATTCCCACATTTTTTGCTCTTGTATAAACATCACATACCCATCCTGTTTTCTGAAATATCTTGTGTCCTTGGAATGAGAACACAGACCTGGATATATGTCCCCTCTTAAGAACATATCCAAAGTCACCTCATTGGGACCTGCCAGTTTGCTTTACACACACCGTGAAGCTGTTCCATTTTCAGCAGCGGGATAGAGTAAATAAAACAGCAGCTTCCTCATTCTCTGCCCTCTGACTGTATATATCTCTGCCTCTGAACCAAATGCAAACAAACCCGACCGTGCCTTTGGAAACCCCTGCGACATATTTCTGCTTCTGACACACAAACTCCTTTATCAGCCTCTGCAAGGTCATCACTCCAGACGAGAATCTACGGCACTGTCCCGTCACACTGTCCTTGGGACTGCTCTTCTGCGGGGTTGTGGAAAATAAGGCGAGATATTACCATTAGAAGTCACTGCATAGATCAAGGGGTGGATTTAGGACAACTCAGGGCAGGTCTGAGGCAGGTTATGAGATAGTAGTGTTCTTCAAAATGGTAATATTGTTTATATGCATCGGCAAAGAAACTGCAAGCACATCAATCTTTGAAAAAGACAGAAAAAATTAATAAAGCCAGTAGGTGATGCTTCACAGTTAAAATCTAAGGGGAAATTAAAAAAAACAAAACCTACAGTTAATTAACCATCAATGATGATTGTGAGACAAAATGTAGTATTTTTACAATTTTCACAATTACTGGCATCACAAAAGGAAACACAGAACATTTTTTATGAAATGCTTGATTCACACTTTTTATGAATATTGTTTACTTTTTTCTCAACTGTCAACTTACCTGACCCAATCTTTGACATTTCTTATTTCTTTTAAATTTTATTGATTAGTCTGAAGGACCAAATAAACATAATAATCCATACATCTATCTATAAAATCTTCTACCACTTATCCGGTGCTGGGTCACAACTTGGAGTAGAGTTGCTGCTCCTCCACATTGAGAGGAAGCTCGGGCATCTGGTTTGGATGGCACCTGGATGCCTCACTGTTAAGGTGTTCCACCATGGGCTTAGAAAAAAAATATTGATTTTATTATATAACACAATATTTTGTAATCCTGTGCTGATGTTGATATTTTGATACCAGTTTGTGACCGACTGTGATGTTATGGTTAATTATGGAGCTACAGTGCGGCACTACTTTCACATTCTAATGTGGCCAAAACTGGTCAAGAATTTTGCCAGGACTGTAGAGGGCAGCACTGCACTTGTAAGCACTTGGTCTGACAAATACTGCCACAAAAACAAAAATATTTTAAAATACTTCATAAATGAATGTCAGACTGACTGGTGATTGATTTATTCCTTTTGGAAACAGGACTTGGGGTCTCTTGTTTATTTACATCAGGTTTGTCCAAATCTTTTTCAAAGTGGGCCAGTTTTGACTATGGTTGAATGTCCAAGGGCTGGCAGTTGTATTGTATTTATAAAACACAATATAAATGTTTTATATACATTTTGTTTTCACTAGACTCTTACTGTATATTTGTTAAATGGCAGTAAAGCAAGATTTTTCGAGAATTGATAAACGTACTGAACACACGCTTGATATTGTCGTTTTAGAATAAGTAAATTTTTTTCATAGTGATGATAAAGCCTATAGTTAATATACCGTAGTATAGTCGGTCATAAATTCAAAGGGAAGTTGATTTCAGACTAACCAAAGAAAAATTCAGATCTGCCTTGGGAGTGGTAGAGATGTATAGTTGTATAGAAATGCTGCTTAATGGTGCCAGAGGGCCATAAACAAAACATTTTATGATGGACACTGAGGGCCATATGAAATCTCACTCTGTGCCACAAATGGCACCTGCGCCGCACTTTGGATATGTCTGATTTATGTTTATAAATGAATGATGTGTGAGCTGATAGCAAAGTGTTGATACTTTCCATAGCAATGCATTTAATTCTTGTATTGATAATAAATCTGAAAGTGTGTTGCTGCTCCAAGGGCATAAATTATGCATAATATGTCATATACATATGTGTATACAGCCCTTTATAATTCACAAAAACGCAATTATTACAGACAAGAAAAAAAAAAACAATGGCTCTTTTTTTCTTTACAAAGACAGTGATATATCATAGGTTATTTTGTGCAAAATATCAATTATTGCAATACTGGCGTGTCAGTATTGTGAGCCATGTATCATATGTCATGAGCTAAGTTGTGTTTCCCAGCCCCAGTTCCGGGGTTGTCCCACCAGGAGGAGACCCTGGGGAAGAGCTGGAGGGACTATTGCTGCATTCATGTGGTCCTCAGCTGCTCTTCTTTCTGAGGTGAGAAGTTGTTTTCCCGACTTATTTATTTTCATGTGTTTTTATCTCAGAAAGTCGGGATATTGACGTCACCATATGTAGACCAACAAAGTTATTGGTCACTAATGTTATTAATTAGTGTTTAACACAACTAACAAGTCAGATTTTACTTTAGCCTTCTCATTAATGAATGTATGCTGTAATACATTTGCACATAAGCTTTAGCCAAACAGTTTGGACGTTATGGATAAAAGGTCACCGAGTAAACAAATCCATAACCATACTACCAAACACACAAAACTTTCTCTCCATAGCTTTGACTGTTGCAAACAAGATATGATTATTAAACTGGAAAGACAAATCCCCCCCAAAAAAACCAAAAAAACAATCAATAAATCATTGGTTCAACTTACTAACAGAACACTCAAGAGTTGAAACTGGCCCACTACAACACCATCTGGAGTCCCTTTCTGCAATACATTGAGCACTGATTCCTTTTACACCATAACTACACAATGATGCTTGCTAATCACTTAAATTTCCTCCTTAATTGTTTTGTGTTAAGTGTTTTTGTTTGTTCATTTGTTATGATGTGCACATATGTGTACAAATAAAAAAAAACAACAACTTGGAAGTTAGGGGTTAAATAAATTAGCAGCAATGATTAGCATTTCTAAAGCAATTCTGTTACTTCTGAGTGAGCCACAGCTTATAGTAAACTGATATTATTAGCAAAGATTATTATTAATAAAGCAACGTCTTCTCTGCTGTGTCCATGAAGCCGATAATGTCCAGTGGGGAAGTCAGGCAGCAGGTTTTGACCCGAGTTCCTGAGTTTTTTATTCAGTTCATGTGCATTTTTCAACTACGATGACAACATGAATGTACCATTCGTCTCTCAGCTGACCTAGGGACGCTTTCCCCTGGAAGAACTGGAGGAAGTGTCCAAAGAGAGGGAAGTCTGGGCGTCTCTTATAAACATGTTCTTCTAAAGTTGTTGTGATTATCCTACTGTGACTACAAGCTGCATTTAAAAAAGATTGTATTGGTGACAAATGACACACGGAGCTTGCAATGTTTTGAGAGATCCTGACAAGCAACATCAGCACTTCAGGAAAGCTATTTGTGCCGCGCTACTTTTTTTTTTTTTTTTTTTTTTTTACATCTGTGTCCATTCACTTGTCATGTAGACATCACTAAAGTGTGTCAGATCTGTGTGTGAACCAGAACACTAGGCGCTGTATACAGAGTGGGAGGGTACTGATCCACCATTATACAGCTGGGACATTAATTATTAAGTTTACAGATGAAGGCAGAACACAGAGGTTATCTCCTATCACACATCATATCTTGAGGAGGGGATAGTTCAAGCCCGGAGAGAGGGCAGAGAGGTAGTCCCGCTCAGGGCAAAGAGGTGGTCCAGTGCAGAAAAGGGGGAGGGACAGAAGGGAAGAATGATGAGTTTAATCTCCAGGGATTTGCAGACAGCCTCTTTTGGACAAACAACACAGAAACACTTTGTCACAGACACACACTATGTCTCTGTTGTGACCACTGTATTGAAATGATCTCTATATGTATTTGTAGACTGTAAAAATGTTCTTTAAATGCTGAAAGTCTAATAAATGTTCAGCTGCAAGGTGTTTTTGTTCCGCTAATGTAATGTAATGTGATTGTGTACATGTGTTTATGAAATCAAACTATGCTAGTATTCATGTACAATCATTAAAGAAGATGATTGTCATGTATTTTTAGCTTTCTACCAAATGCTTTTCAGTGATATTAAAAACCTTTTATGCTGTATATATCAAATTAAATTATCATGTGTTGCATTTCTTAATCCTAATAAGATGCCCATTAGTGGCAATCTATCAAGCGTATGTTTATTACAATATGCTAATTCATTTGTTCTCACAGAATTTTGCATGGTATCAGAATGGATAAGGGTCTCCTATTCTGTTTGAGTAATCCTGTATGCTGAGGTTGTCCCTTTCTCCAGAGGTGAAAATGCTTGGTCTTACAGCTCCATGTAGAAACGTGAAACCAGGAAGAGCTCCTGTGCGTTTCTAAAGCCGTCACCGGACTCATTCTGATTGTTCCAAAGCCTAAACTGCCGTCACTACAAAGCAGTCAGCTCATTTATCTATTTGTTAGCATCATCTCGCTAATAGCCGTGATAATTAGCCATTTTATGTTCTGTCCATTTCCCAGTGTTGCCAGCAGGGGACAGACACCTAATCCAACTGTTCTCTGCAGAGTCAAAGTAACAGCTCCCCAAAAGAAGACCTTTTCCATTCATATACATTATAAGTTATAAAACCTAAAATACTCATGCAAATGCATCCAAAACTATTTCAAAAAGTCTGAAAAAAATAATAATTTAGATCTTTACCAATCTTGGTATACAGCAGATATGTAACATATTCAATCGCTGGGCTGGCCAGCAACAACCATTCCATTAAGAGTCTAGATTTTTTTTTTCATTTAACCTTTCTTTAATCAGAAAAGTCACTGAGATTAAGGGTGCATTCACACCAGTCCTGTTTGGTCCGCTTTAATCAAACTCTAGTTCTTTTGCTCGGAATGTCCAGTTCATTTGGGGAGGTGTGAATGCACAGTCGAACTCTTACCTGGACCAAAAAAGATAATTCTGGTCCACCTGAAACCATAGGTCTTGGCTCGGTTGAAGTGAACCCTGGTGCGGTTCGATAGCAGATGTGAACGCAAAGTGGACCAAACAGTGGTCCAAAACCAGGAAGTGGACCATGCTGCGGCGCATTGTGGGTCAGCACAACCAAAACAAACACACGTGTACAGCTACAACAGGAGAAATGTCTCGCGTCAGACATGGAATGAGGAGGAGATATAGATATATATAGATAGACATATATAGATACAGATATATAGATAGACATGTGTGACCACTCACAAAATCAACCAAGTTATTAACTTGTTATAGCCAACTAAGTAACAGGCTAAATAAATGTGGCCATGCCCTACCTTGCTCAGCGTCTGTAGTCTTTAACAACAGGGATCTGTAGTTGTCTGTCTCCCTGCCCTGTGTCCGCTGCCTCGCCTCGGACTAAAAATAACATTCTCAGTGGTCCACCGCCTCATCTGCTGCTCAGGCCGAGACCATTGTTGATAAGAAGATGTCACATTTGTAAAAGTTTAAGAACATCCTAGAGCAGACGTGTCCAAAGTGCGGCCCGGGGGCTATTTGTGGCACAGAGAGAGATTTAATTTGGCCCTCAGCCTCCATCATAAAATGCATTGTTTATGGCCCTCCGGCAGCATTAAGTAGCATTTCTATGCAACTGTGCATCTGCCACTCTCAAGCCAGATCTGATTTTTTTATTGGTTAGTCTGAAATCAACTTCAATTTTAATTTATTACCCACTATACTATATTAACTATAGGCTATCCCATCACACACACACAAAGAACTTAACCTTAAAATTATCTGGGAAGTTTATATGTTCTCAATAAGTTCTCTTACTGCTATTTAAAAATGTAATTGTCTAGAAATTGGAAACAAAACTCATATAAAACATTTTACATTGTGTTTTATAAATACAATACAACTGCCGGCCCCTGGGCATGTTTGCATTCTCAGAACTGGCCCTCTTTGAAAAATGTTTGGCCACCCCTGTCCTAGAGCTTATTGTGTCTGTCTGGAGCATAAAAGCAAAAGGCATTCTTTCCTAGGTCAGAATTAGTACATGGAAAAGATAATCTAATATGCAACTGTGAGCGCGTCTGATCATTTGTACTACTAAAATTTAAGAGGTTAGATACAAGGGAAGCTTTCCACAAAGTGCTCTGTACCCACGGCCCACTTTTTCAAATAATATACAATGGTGAGTAAGACACCTGTCACCAGTTATAAAACAGATACACAGAATCAAGTGGCTTCAGTGTTGTAGCAGCATACATATAGATAATGTCATGGGCATTGTTAGTGACTGGACACTGGGCCTCATTCATGAACCCTTCTCATGTGCAAATTTGTACTTCTGCCCTTCTTAGGAGGATTTTTGGCATTCACCAATTTTTTCTTAACTGAAAAAGTTCTTCTTGAAGAACAAATCTAAGAACAGGTCTGAGGACTCTTACACATGAAATTCAACAGTTTTATAATTTTATCAGATCCCTAATGGAAAAAAAATCAGTCTTTGATTGTAGATTACATTTTTTTTTAACAAATTATTCCTTATTAAATGAATATTGTTTAAGTGAAAAGCAGTTATTAGTGGTGATATAGACCAGGTATAAACCTAAAACAGACTTGCTGCTACGGTGCAGCTTTGAGCAGCCTCAGTCTGTCTCTGCCCCAGTTCCCTCTGTGTACACTACTGTAGTACTCTGGCCTGAGCTGAAGTCAGTCCCCCATGGCCAGGATGTACTGGTCACCGTGCACACCCCCACTCCCCTCTTCCTGGCTTTTTTTCTGCAATTCAAGAAATATATGCTTCCACTAATTGTGTCTTATTGTTTTTGGACATTTTTAATCTTTGTTGAAGCTCTAAAACTGCTGTAGACGGACTTGTCAGAAAGTTGCTTCCCTGTGAGTCTGCTCTATACAGACGTCACTAAACTCACTCAGAGAAAACCCATCCAGACACCGGGAGGACAGGCAAATTCCACACAGGACACATTTCACTGAGAAAAATCCATTTTATATCCAAAAGTTACTGTAAAACTATTTTCTCCCACCGTTAAATTACTTCTTTATTCCTCACTGTGTATTGTAAGTCTTTCCAAAGAAGCATCCCATCTCCACAGACAGGACCCCACACGCCCTGGGGAATAGCATTTGCATAAAAATTGCCGCCTGGATGCCTGGGACAGAGTGGAGGTTCGGGCAGCTTGCTTTGCTTTGCTGTCTTTATGGATTTGTGTGTCAGTGCCGGTGATTGAAAGCTGTCCCGCCAACTGGTCCTGACTTTCACTCCACTCCCGGGGCTCCAATTATGAGAAATACTATCTGTTTGTGCGCTGATAAACTTCTGCTGTGGGCAGTCACTTTTCTCTTCTGAGGAGGGCATCGGCTCCAGCTCCAGGGGCTAAAAATAAACTGTATATTTATTCAGTGATGGGCCATATCTGCTATTCTGTTATTTATACTCTGCTGAAGGTATACTGACATATTAATAGATACACCTGTTCTAACGCCATGTTGAAGACAAACCTGCTGCAGTTCAAACCAAGCATTAGAATGGGAGAATAGATTATTTCTTTTAACTTGGCATCATTGTTAACCTTTATGTTGTCACAACCCTCTCCAGTACACTGCTGGTTGTGTGGTACTGTCCGTGGTACTGTCCATGGTACTGAAAACACTTTTGTCTAATTTGGAATAATGATCGTCTCTAGGTAAAAAGTAATGCTACATTTCATTGTAAAATAACCTAGAAACCAAAAGTTTAATAAAGCACATTCATATTTTCTATTAGGAGCCATGCATAATTTGTCTACAAAATTACATATTTTGCATTTTGCAAAGACATTTTCAAGGTTCAGTCGGCCCTAGGTCAAAAACAAATTTACTGTTAAAAAAAACACTAAGAGAAAGGGAAAGGGAAAAGTCCCAGGAAATTAGTAAACTGTCAATCAGAATAGTGCCAGAAGTAGTGAAAAAGAAACTGTCTCCAGATAAAAAGTTGAAGAAGAGGACTTTATGATAATGTTTAACCCTTATTGTGGTTTCCATTTAAATCTATTTTGACAAGCAAAACGTTCGAATGCAATAAAAAACAGTCCGTGGATTTTTTTTCTACACTGATACAGCAAAATTTCAGCACAATTCTGATTGACAAGTTACTCTCTTCTGGTAATCCGGACATTTCCTTACTGTTAGAAACTTGATTTTCTATTTGTGTTTCATAAATTTGTAGAAGTGTTTTGTGAATTTGTATATATGTTTTGTCAATGTGTATTTGTGTTTTGTAAATTTGTACATTTGTTGTGTTTTGCAGCTATGGGCAACTATATTAATGTCTGTATTTGTATATCAATGTGTTGAACTGTTCCTTTCAACTGCTTCCTTCCTTTAAAGGTAGTGCGCTGCTCACGTGATTAAATCTTGCACATTTAAAACATGGATTTATAATAAAAAATCTTCTTCTTTATGATGGGAAAGTGGTCAAACTTGAACTTGAACTTGTTTTAGTAGAGTGTCCTCATGTCTCTACATTTTGGTTTCATTAAAAAACAGATCTTACAAGAATGCTTTGAAAGCATGTCATAAAAAAAAAAAAAAAAAATCACATTTTGTATCATCAGCAGGTCCAATTTATCCCTGTAACCAAATGTACATCAATGTCCCTTCCTTTAAAGGAACTGTAACCCCCAGTTTATAATAAAAGCAGAAGCAATGCAGAACAGCAGCGTTGTGGCAGCTGCGTCTGGGCCACTTTCAGACGTCCCGGGAACGACTCGCCGTTCCGCGTTGATACAGATAGACTTGAGTTCTATTTTTCAAGCAGCTCCGCGGTGATCTGCACAGCTACAGCCAAGGAAACACAGCAAACAGGCTCCAAGTGTCAAAATAAACTTCCACTACACTTTTAGACTAAACCGTGGTAATGTAAACACGGCTCATTTAAAGTTCATTCTTGAGGGGGAGAAATGTAGCGTAATTTGTGACAACAAGCTGCCATTTTAGAAAGGCAACATGCAGAAGTTGAATGCCTGCCCATTGTTTTGTGTTTAGACGGTGAGAAGTCGGTAAAACAGGAGAGGGAGACTGGCATTAGCAGTAGAGCAGCAGCAGCTCTGTCACCTTCGGTGTAAATTGATGCTTTTAAACAGACACGTACAAATCAAACTGCTTCTGCGACGCCCCAGGTGTGAATTTGGGGTTAGCAGCATGCTCTCGTACTGGTTTGAAAATGGTACTGCAGGCCTAAATCAAAACAATGGTTTGTGAGTAGCCAGTCTCTTTGCTTTTCTGATCGGCAGTGAAGTTTTAGAACCAAAACAAAAAATATTAACAAAAACTACTTTGCATTGTGTAAAATATATTTTTAATTGTTAATAACTGAACTGTACCATTGTTATCAGTAAAACTAATATTTGATTTAAACATGTTCACACCATGTGGGTAATTTTTATATAATACAGTATATACTGCTCATAGCTTATTATTGCTATAGCAGTGTATCATTTGCATGGTTACGTTATCAGATTTTTATACTGGATGCCCTTTCTGACACGACTCTTTATTTACCTTAGCTTTGGATCAGAGCATAGTGGGAGTGGAGATATTGGCTCCATGTCCAGGTAACTGAACCCCTGATCTCCAAAAGTGGGGGCTCTTAAGTTGTCTCTGGCAACAACAACCATCCGAAGTTCAGAGTCACTAAAATCTACTTTCTTCTTCTTTCTGATGCTTGGTTTGAACTTCAGCAGGTTTGTCTTCATTATGTCTCAGAACTTAATGCACCGAGTAGCTGTTATAGGATTTACTGGTTAGCTGTATCTAATAGTGTGGCTGATGAGTGTAAATCCCTCATTTTCTTACTATTGTTGTTCTCACTTGATCAATTACAAATTCTAATAATATAATGAAAGGCAGCAGAAACAAGCCACAAAAGTAGAACATAATTACAACAGAACCCTGGAGATGCCTTCAGGTGCTCCTCATAATGGATTTCAGTGAACCATAAAGTGTGTATTATTTTCAGTCTCCAGACCAGGTGAAAAACATGAGCCGAGCCATGCAGCTGCTCAGTAATGAATGTTGTTGTTGCAGTAAATTATAGATATATACAGACTCTGAACCAATTATGTTCCTGAGAACCAGAAGCAGAAGGTGCTGAGAAGGAAACTGGACAGAACAGCAGTGACATTTTTACAAATAATAAGCTATGGGACTAATGTTCTTATAACTGACAGATTTTAAAGTTGGATCTATCAATTTATTCAGTTTTATTCAGAAATTTCCACTCTGTGTGTAGATGCACGGCCAGGCTTAGGGCTTCATTAGGCCATTAAACTGGACTTCTGTCCTATTCAATGCATTCATTAAAATAGATAATGTGAAACCTGAGTTGTTGATTAGATTAAAATTGTCTAGGCCAGTGTTTTCCAACCAAGGGTACAGGGACCTCTAGGGGTACATGGAATTATTTCATAATTCTTTTACAAGATGATAAAAAAAATATTTGCAATGTTTTCATATAGAACTTTACAAGAGTTTCTTTACAAGAAACTCATACAAGACAAGCTCAAGTGTCTCATTGTCTGATGAACAGTGGGTGAAACTGCTAAAGATTATTTGAATATTATATTTTTGGATTATTAGATTGTTTCAAACAGGAGTTACTAAGAAAGTAAATTTATTTTGAGTTTAAGACTATTTTCTTTATTTAAACCTAAATTAAAATATATAGCAAAATAAGTAAATGTTATAGATTTTTTTATATTTTTATGTTTATGTTTATTTTTATTTAGTTTTATATTTAAAGAAAGGAGGTTTTATGTGAGTTTAATTAAAAAAAATACAATTAGTATTTACAATAACGTAAGTGTCTTTATATTAATACACACAGATTTTTTTTTTTTTTTTTTTTTTTACAGTTTTCAAGAATAATTAACATGTATGAGTGAGGGGTACTTAAGATATGACAAAATACCCAAGAAGACAAAAAAGGCTGGGAACCACAGGCTAGGCTTCTTTACTACAAGATTACTGATCACTGAACAGAAATTTCAGCGTGTCTACCTTAGGAAGACATGAACTCTCATGAACTCAATGGAGAAGATCAAGAGGCAGCAGTGTCTGTAGAGGGCTTAGGTCAGAGAGAGGCCTCAGCCCTGTGGTCCTTCACTGCAGCAGCGCTGCTATAAATTACAGTGTTTGCAATGGAGAGGGAGCTGATGGTAAAGCATCAGGCACCTAATCCAAGCAAATGCAAAGCTCCCCACAAGAAGATGCACAGTATACTCTCACTAGCTTGTTGTTTGGCTAACCAGAGACAGCAGGAGGAGATACACAGTGGTGGACAGTAACTACTCAAATAGTTTACTTAATTAACTAAATATTATAGTCAATATTTTTTTCACTTTTACTGGAGTAAATGTTATCTTGGGTACTTTTACTTCTACTTGAATAATATTATTTTTGAAGTAACTACTTTTACTTGAGTATGGTTTTTGAGTATTTTGTCCACCACTGGAGATACAGGATGCTTTATTCAACAACTCATTAAACCATCACACAAACTCCGGAACTGTTTATTTAAAACCCTTTTAGACCTGCCATAGAACAGTTCTGCTAGAGCATATTTTTACATTTTTACATGCTGTAGAGCCATTTTATTGAGTATTTTGTTGTACTATACACCAAATTAACCCTATTACTCCAAGGTTTATAAATATATAAAAATTAGGGCCATACTCAATAATTAAACTGCTTAAAAATGCAATAAACCACCAAAAAAAGATAAATTGTTTTTACTTTTTTCAAATTTTTTTCCAAATACTGAAATTCCAAAGCTTTAGTCCTCAAAATTGTAAGTGTAAAAAAGTTGCACATAATTGTTTCAAACCACATAAAATTTATTTGAAGTTTCTATATAACTTTTTCTATATAACGTTTTTGAGATACACTCATTTTTATGAACAGTGGAAAAAACGAAAATAAAAATGCACAATGAGGACATTTTGCAAAAAGAGAATATGTACATCAGAATAAAACATTTGTAATGTGGTGGATGGTGCAAATCAAATCTATAAGTGTGCCAGATATTTATGAGCATACATATCTTTGTATAGGACCATGCCCATTCATAAAAAGTGCAATAAAGGAAAATGGGAAAACCGTTTACAGTGTTGAAACTTTGATACAGATGAAACAACTGAAAAGTTATTTTCCATATAAAACAAAATATACATTCAGGTATAAATAAAAAGTAATGTACAAGTACAAGTAAAAAAAAAAATCACATTTCATAACCTTATATAGTACACAGTATTAGCTCTGCACAGCAGAAGAGAATATACTGTGTAATTATCCTGCCCGAACTCAAAAACATTTCCTCAAAATAGAGCAACATGAACAGACAGTGTATCTGACCTGCAGTCTCCTTGACTGCTTCCTCTGCCTCCCTGCTGGGGACAGAGCACCTCGGGAGCAGGAGGGGACCTCTCCTCTTCGACCTAATCGAAATTAAACAGAAAACGTGTGTGTATTAGCTGCTTACAGCACGGAAAAAATATAAAAATGATTACGGTTATAATGCCTAATTGGCGCACATTCAGGTGTGTTATGTGTATTTATTTACTCTTTACTCGAACTAAAAAACTAACAATATCAATAATGAATAAATACATGTCCTGGAAGGTATCGATTCCATTAGCAAAGTCTGCTTCTTCCTCGTTGTCCGCAGAAACTGGTTCAGAGGAGCAGTTTGAAATCTCTTCCTCATCCGACGATAAACATAATTCCATAGCTTCCCGCCAGGAAAAATCCGCTCGAAACGTCCAGGTTTGTGACGAGCCATTGCAAATATCTGTCCTAAACATGGGCTTTGGTGAGTCTGTGTGTAGCTGGGGATGTGAGTCTGTGTCAGCGTGACTGTAAGTTTGTGCATGAAAGACGGCAGGTGAAAAGGAACGCGAGTGACGTCCAACTACCGCCAAAGTTTTTCAAAACAAAAGTCGCATGTAAATGACGTCATATCCGGTTGTTTCAGATACTGACGCACAATCAATGACGTGAGGGTTCTGGCACTGAACGTGATGACGTATTTTCCAACATAGGAAGTGCTGGATCTGTCAGATCAGACCCATAGAGCAGCCGCTACACGGATTTAAAAAAGTTAGTTTTCTGCGCCTTTTTGCAAGATATGTGCAAATAATTAGCTGCAGGAAATAGCGCACTGGGACACAAACAATATGTGCTTTAACAAGTCTAACTCGTCTGCTTTCAAATGCAAAAAGAAGTATTGCTCTACCTAATTTCGTTTCTGTTCTACAGGTGTTTAAAAATAGAATGGAAATGGGAGCACCGACGCTTCCTTCGGTTTAAAGGTTAAGGTGACCAAGTTCAACTTTAATACTATACCTAAATTTTTATTTGATGTGGAGGCACAAGTTATCTTTAAAACAAAATAATAATAAAAAAGTTTGTTTATTAATAGACTGCAGCTTATTCTGTTGATAAAAATTGTAAGAAAGTTGTGTAGTGAACTCAAAATCCAATTGTGACTTGAGTGCGCTCCACAATAGGAGCTATAAAAGACATCTGACTGTCTTACTGACTATCTTACTGTTCATCTGACTGCAAAAGCGAGCAAATTAGATTCATCTATTAAAAATCCAATAATCTCCTTTTTCAAGGCCTTTTGAAATAGTTTTGGACACACTTGCAATAGTACTTCACATTTTGTGACTTTCAATAATGAAAAACTTTATCCTTTGGGCAGTGGTGGATAAAGTACTCAAAAACTGTACTCAAGTAAAAATACTGTTACTTCAAAAATATTACTCAAGTAGAATTAAAAGTACCCAACAAAAAGTATTGAGTATAACATTTACTGAAATACATTTAAATTTTGCAAATTCTTCTTCCTCTTCTTCGTCTTCTTAGTCTTCTTCTTCTTCCCCGAGTTTCAAACCCAGAACCTTCTGATCACATTCAGATGAGCTGCCCACTACACCACAGAGGACAAAAACTACTTTTAACTCCTCAGACAGTTTAAAGTTTCACTCAAGAAAAAGTAAAAATAAAATCATCCAAAATTTACACAGGTAAGGGTAAAACTATGTTCTACAAAATGTACTCAGAAAGTACTTTTTCTTTAAAAGAAAAAAAAAAGAGATGTGCTGTCTTACTGACAGAGTGGTATTTATCAGCCACAGTCGTTAGCGCTACGTTTTACTAAAGTGCTATTTTTAGGACACTTCATACCATTTTTGGCAATAGAGACTGCTATGACTTGTACCACTCCAAGGAGGGCACCACTGAGGAAAAAGGGGACCTGTCTCTCCTGCCCCCTTCACCTATACGCCCCTGCCATGTTGATATATTTTTACAAGACATTTGGAATAAACAAGAAACAATGATTCATTCACAGAAATATCCATTCATGCATTCTCAAATCTGGCCGTGGTGCGTGTAATCTTTACTGACAGACACTATACCCCAGCTGTTTCCCTCCTCTAAATAATCTTTCTTTATATATTCATAATACCATGGTGTCAGAAATAAAAGCAGGCGTGTCGAGACGTGCTGTGTAGAGGAGACTGGGGATGGTTGTCACACTTTTTACTCAAGTGCACTCATCATCACTACTCAGCTACTCATCATCAAAAAATATTTCACGAGACATTCATATATTAAATGAAAGCTTAAGGTCTTGGTTTGAAGTGAGTATCTGTTTATTTTTTACACTTTTTGTTATAAAAAGTTATTAACCATCAAGGACACCATGAGCCACTGCGACAGTCAGACCCATATGAGGGGTTGTTTGTCACAATGTATGGGGTTGGGTGTCCCTACTGTTATGAATGGCGTTTCAGTGCAAAGAAATGAATTTTTTTTTTAAATGTCACTTTTTAGTTTTTCCAAATTAAAAAAAATAATAATAATGTTTTCAAACCATGATTTTAAACAAAGCAAATGTGATGAGATGGAAAATGGAGGAATTTGCTGAGCTGAAAAATATATCTTTACCATAGCTGCAGTTTTATTTAATATGAGTAAACAACAAATTATTACAATATTGTTGTAGCCTTGCTATTTATAACTCATGTGACATCAAACCACTGGATCAGTGAGACCACCAGCCCCAACTGATCTCAGAACAATTACTTTGAGCTGCTAACACATGGGTTTAGCCTGCAAGCTAAAAGATGACTGAACTTAGAGCTATGATCTTTGGCTTTTTGCTAAATGTTAGATTCCCTCCTCACAGGGCCAGTGTGGCTAATCAGGAGAACCGGGATATTTCCCAGTGCGCCGGTCAGTTTGAGGGCCTCTAGAGCCGCTGTGCGTCAGTGCTCAAGGATCAATGGCTGTGCATTGTACAGTCGCCGCTGGCTCAGATGTGAGTTTGTGCTGCTTCTGTGATCTGAGGGCCGTCCTCCCGTTCCCCTCTAAACACTGAGCAGTGACTGCTGTTCAGGCTCTGTCAGGGACACTCAGCTGTTTCTGACTGGATGCTCTCCACAGATGCTTCCTTACTCGCCCTGTCATTGGTTACTTTTATGAAGCTCCCGTCTGATTGGCTCTCTGTGAGAAGTAGGCGGGAGTAAAGCGGCGTGAGCGCTTCGCTTGATTCATGTCAGGCAGACTGTAAACAGAACACGACGTTACAGATACGAAAATACCAAACATTATTTTAAACCAGACGCTGGACACAAACGTGAGTCATCAGATTACAGACGGAATGGGAGCTTACAGCTGCATTAGGGCGTTTTGAAACTAAACTTGAGTAAGTCTCTCTTTGCTAAGTGTGACAACAATGAGGATAATAATTTAGCCCTCAGGAATGTTCAAACGACAAACATATTGTTCATAAAAGCACTCCTTGTTGTTTTCTGTCAGGTTAACAGTGTGAGCAGTGTAAAATCTGAGCGAAAGCTAACAGCAGCTAAAGCTCCTGCAGAGGAACAGGGCTGGTTATATCACAGTCTGTGGAAATGTGTCTCCTAAAGGTAAGGCTGCATCACTGACTGTTGCTTCTCTCTGTGAGGATTTAAGTTTAAAGGGACATGAGAGTCAGTATTTTAAATAATATACACTCATTAAGTGGCTACATTCTAGGCTGGTTTAATATTGTAGGCCCATAATAAATATTGCTCAGACAGTGTCATTTCTAATTTGTTGAGCAGATGAGATGCTTGTTTGGGCCGATCACTAAAGGAGTAATGGACTTGATGTTTTTGAAGTATAATCTTCATACATGTGTTGAAGTTCTTTCTGGTGCAGAATGGGACAAGTCACTGTTGTCATGCAACAGAAACTTGTGCATTTATCCCCAAATATTTATTACACATTTTCACTGTATGACCCCTGATTCTTTGAGCCCTGGGCTCTGGCAGCTCTGGCCCTGAGTCATTTGCTGCCACTGTATGTAATTCTCTTTTTATTCTCTAAAAGTACAGCCTATAAAGCATCACTTTAGTTTTTTACACATCTTACTTGTACAATAGGTAGGTTAAGTACTTTCTCACTTTTCTGCTAAAAACTTTTTGTTGATTAGGACCTGATACAATACAGATTATATTCTATATGGTATTCACACTAAAGCCAACTAACACTATTTAAAACACACCAGGATACATCAAATTACATATGTTTTTTCAAAATTTTCTGGGGGAGGACCCCCAGACCCCACTATTTCTATTATATTATATATTATATTGTATATTATGTACCTTTTTTGTTATTCATACTCTCAGAACTGTAATTTAAAACTTGTTTTTATAGATTTATGCATAAGAAAAATTGCGTTTAAGTTGAATGAGAGCTGGTCTACAAAAAATGTCCATGCTGAAAAAGAGTCCCACTCCAGCCCTGCCTCCTCACCTTAATGTTATTAGTTTAAATGAAAAAAAAATACTATTGCAAAACAAGCAGGACAACATCAAGTCACAGCGCCCCCTAGTGTGGCTGTAATAAGCAATGAAACAACCAACCCACGAGACGAGCAGCTCCGGTCTCCCCTACGTGTGTGTGCGTGAGGTGAGGCAGTGGTGGAGCGGCGGGGGGAGTGAAGGAGGATGGAGGAGGAGGAGGAGGTAGTGGGGTGGGGGGGTGGGGGGGGGGTGAGCAGCCTGCCTACAAAATGAGAGCGAGCGCAGCACTGGAGCGGCAGATGTGAGCGGAGCGCGCAGCAGTGAGAGCGGTGCCAATGTGCGTAATTAGCCGCGGATACGTTAAACGGGAGTAAACGGATTATGGGGATTTAAGCTGAAGACGTCCCCCCTCCCCCTCTTCCTCCCTTTCTCTCTCTCCTTGACTTCTCCCCCCTCTCTCACACCAGGGCTAAAGAAGGATTAAAGTTCCCCCACTCGCCCCGCTCGCCCGTGCGTTATGGGGATAGACCGGCGGCGGAGAGCATCCCTGGCTCTCACCTTGAACTTCCTGGCGCTGTTTCTGGCCGTGTCCGCGCTCACCACGAGCTACTGGTGCGAGGGCACGCGCAAGGTGGTGAAGCCCTTCTGCACGGGGCCGGTCACCACCAGGCAGTCGTTCTGCATCCGCTTCAACAGCTCCAACCTGAACGACACGCGCTTGGTGCAGTACATCTGGGAGACCGGGGAGGATAAGTACGTGATGAGGAAGTTCCACACCGGGATATGGTTTTCGTGCGAGCAGAACATCAACATGACCGGTAAGTTTTAGTCAGAAGGACCAAACACTGTCCGGTCTAAGGCAAAAAGTTACAGTTAGCCCGTTTTCACGCTAATATTCAAATGGTATCATTCAATAATTCATTAAAGTTGGTCTGTTAGATACTGGATTGCTAATTTATGCGTACAGTTTTTGCTGTAGTCATGCTCCAATTTCATTATCTGTACTGAACAAGTGGTGCGTAAATGCGTAAAAGTGTCTCATTAACGTGGGTGGCTGGCTCTACACGGGATTTGATTTTGATTTGATTTGATCTTTTTTTATTTTATTTCGAGCACTAAAGAAGTATATTGACATATAATATAGGAGGACAGGATAGGAGTGGGGTGAAGTAACACTTATTTGCTCCCACCCTCAGCCTTTATATTATTATTATAATTATTGCTATAATTACTTCTTCATGAGTGTTCATGATCAAACACATTCAGATACATCAAATACATTTCAGAGCGTTTAATATGTAAACAATGTACATGAAACATGTACACAAACCACATACACAAATCCAAACACATACGCACACTACAGTGTAGGCTTTTGTGACCTTTATAGCTCTTCCTCAGCTCTGTATTGTGAGAATATGATTTTTATGCATTGGCTTAAAAATGTGAATATTTGTACATCCTAGACAAGATTTTAAATTTTGACCCCTTACCCAAACCACTGCTAAAACAGAATATTGCCTACATTTGAGACTTTACTAAGTATTAACATCTAATTGTGCCCTGATGTTTTTTGTAGTAGATTTATATGAAGTTCAATAGAAGACAGGGGATCTGGGTGTCCTCCCTAGGAAATTTTTAACAAAACAGATGTAATTTCCTGTAATCTGATGCATTTTAGATGATTATATGTGTATGGTGTATGATTGTCAGCAGCTACTACACTGTAGTAAAAAAAATAGAGACTAATTATGATTTTACTTCTTTTTAAGTTTCAAAACAAAACATTGTTTCCCATAACAACTCTTACATTTTAAACATGATCTGCTGCTCTACACAGACAGGAAAAGTGTGATTTACCTTTGTTTTTTATGTTTTTTTATTTTTTTTTTTTATGTTTTATACATGGCTCCAGAGAACACTACAGGCTACAGAAGCTTTTGTCAGGACATCTGGACTCATGTTGCTTTTATAATAATACAGCTATAACATTGTGAGAAAGACGTTGCTCACTGCTGCAGTAACGTTCATCTGTCATTACTGCAGGTGTTATTTCATGAGCTGTTTATGATCGTATCTCCATGAGTAAGAGGTCGCTTGTCATCAAACAAAAAGTGACTTAAAGCTTGACAAGGATAGAACACATCTGTGGACTCAAAACTCTCCCTAGAGTCCATCATTTCTAGGTATATACTGTTATTGATCAGGCTCATTAAGTCTTATTGTGCACTGACACACGGGACAATGGCAGGTGCCCCTCACTCACTCTGCACCATTAGCATTTGCCTGTATCACCTATGCCACTGGCTGGCTCAGCTTGTGTTTGTCTCCCAAAATGTTCCACAGTTTGACACCACACACAGTCACAACAAAACTGGTTGTTCTTATAACATTTATTTTAAAGTTTCCTCCTCCCCTCAGTTAATACGCTCTAAATAATCTTGGAATATTTCCTGGCAGATTTTTATTGTTTGCCCTGAACATGATTTTAACACAACTGAGCTTAAAACTTTACTTTAAAATGATTTATTGATCAGTTTAAAAAAAAAAAAAATACATGTTTCTATATCTAGCAGTGTGCAGCAGCAGGTAATGGGCACAAATAATATGGAGGAGCTGTGCCTATTACCTGCTGCTGCAAACTGCTACCTGTAGAAACATATTATTTTGTATATTAAATTGATGATGAATAATTAATATACAATGAGTACTTTTCAGCCTTTTCAGCCCACTGAAAAAAATATAACATCGGAGCCTTTATATTTTTACTGTAAGATTTTGGGCATTTTGAATCATCCTAACCTGTCCCTTCTCTTACAGCACCACTGTGGATGAAATTGTACTAATTGGTCTTTCATTGATGTAAACTTGAGAAAAATTCCATGCCGTTTCTTAACTGAATTCTATAGCAGTTACAGTAAATGCACTGACTGAAGCCTTTAAATTGGAATTTGATTTTATATCACTAAATCTTCATTGATTGGAAATACTTTTGTGATATTTTGGCAGTGAAGACAGCTCCTTTTTGATTTGATATAGAGTACATTTTTTTCAATTTTGCCCAAAATGTCAGTTTAGATTCTCAAACCTTGATTCTATAATGCCAAGTATGTTATGGAACTGTGATACAATGCCTGTCTTTATTTTACTTTTACGTTTTTCAGTGTTCTGAAATACTAGAATCAGGAGAGAAATAGTGACTGGTTATTTTCAAATTTGCTCCATCCTCTCTAGAGAGTGTCAGCCTGAGGAAAAGCTAGGTTTAAACAAAAGCTGTCTTTACCTTTTACCCCTCAAACCTCCTTACAACTGCACTTGAAGCAACAGGGATAGTTCCAGGTTGGTGGTTTACTTCCCCTGATGAAACACTATTATGGTCGATGGCTGTGACCACAACACTGCATTTGGTCTCATCTGTAAACAAAAGAAGCTTAAAGGGTCTATGTTATGCTTTTATTTTTATTTTTAAACCAATCCTGGTAACCTCTAGAACAGCAGCATGTTTTACAACCTTTAAAAACATTATCTGGCTAAAAGAAAACACTTTTAATATATACTCTACTGGTACCATAAAAAACAGATGAAGGGACCAGCAGAGGGCAGCAGAGTGTTGTGGTCTTGAGAACATATAATCAAAGAAATATAAGCACTTCACTTTCTTAAATGTTTTTTATGATGCTGTTTTACTACAAAAGTAAAAGGCGCTCAGAAACAGAGCTGTACACTGTTTTTTGGATAAATGAATGAGAGCCAGACTTAGAGGGCTTGTTGATTGGTCACAGCTTCCTGGAGTGGGCGGGGGTTCGTGGGAGAGGTGGAGCTTTGTGTAACCGAATGTTTTGAGGTCTCACAAACTCAGCGTCAAAGAATACAGAATTACTGAAACAAGGTGTGTTTTTAATGTGGGAGAAAGCACAATTTTTTTTTATTTTGAATAATATATCCCATTTAAACTTTAAATATATGTGTGACATTTTTTCTTTCAAAATATGACAAAACATGACATAAAATCATATTTCTCTACAGCAGAGTGTACTGTAGGTTGTAACCCAGTTATGTATTGAGAGCTGAGGATGTGATGGATTGACTTTTTAATCTCAGAGATTAATACCTAAATACAGGAGCAGAAATATAAACAAGATTTATACTGTAACAGGTCAGTGTGTGTTATTATGTAATATTCATATTTTTATTATCATATAAAATATTGCTACTGGTACTGCCCTTAAATAAATATTTATAAAAAAGCCTAAATGTAATGTGACATTTTAAACTCAGTTAAAGGGAGAGTAGAGTTGTTTTGGTTACAGCCCCACTTTGGAGAAGCTGACAGGAGCAACGCCACAGAGACTAAATCATGTTCTGGCCTAAATGTATGATCTGTAGAAGATATTTGCACTGTATTTGCTGCAGAGAAGTGACACAAATGATGTCTGACATTGAGGGCCATGTCTAACCCTGTAAAAAAGGACTAAACCAGGTCATAACCAGCACTAAAACAGCACTCAAAGGGGCTATATTCTGCAAAATCGACTTTCGAGCTTTCTCCCTTATTATAATGTTGTTCCCTCATCAAAAACATAGCTGGAGTTGTGTTTTGTTTCAGTCATGCCTGTTTAAGTAATCCTGTATTCTCTGGCGCTGACATTCTGAGAGCTGCAAACGGCTCGTTCTTATTTACACCTACCCACAAATTTATCTAAAAAACAGTGTACAGCTCTGTTTCCACTGATTCCACACAGACGTTTTTCATTTTGTAGTAAAATGACATCATACAAAAAGTTTAAGGAAATAAACAGCTTTTTTGTCTGATTCTGTTTAAGAGAACGTAACAGAGCTGCCCTCTTGATCTCTTCACCTGTTTCTTTATGGCAGTAATAAAGTATGTATGGTATTACTTTTAGTTAAAGAATGTTTTTAAAGGTTGTAAAACACACAATGCTGTGTGAGAATAAAAGCACAATATAGCCCCTTTAACAAGGACAAAATCAAGTTTAAACCAGGACAAAAAACAGTACTAAACTAGGAATAAAACTGTCTAAAATAATATAAATCAATACTTGATCAGCAAATCCTTACCCACAGTTTGAAGACTACTGCTCTAAAGGATTACATATTGCAAGATAGGACCAAATATACTCCAGTCACAAGGGATCGCTAAAGAAACAAATGATTAGTTTTAGGGTGCTTCCACACCAGTGCTGTTTGGTTAGGACTTTCCTGTTTGGTTTAGACCAAATCCTCAAATGTGAAAGCTCCCTTAGATCGTTGTTTGAACCAAACAGCTGCTCTTTGGTTTGGCAGAAAGAGGAGGTCTCGGTCTGGACCAAGGTCTGGCTTGCGTGTAGTGTGAAAGTACATTTTGCAATAGTAAATAAACAGATAAACAGAAATGGTGGGCTTAGATACAACCTCCCATCTGTTTACAACAGTCTCTTAAAACCCAAACAAAACAAACCAGTTTCACTCAGGACATTAACATCTGAAGGAGCTGACCAGGCTGGGGAGGGGGAACAACTCTACCACTCAGGCTTTTTCATAATCTATTTCATCTCCTGAACCAATAGAATTTAGTTTCAGGTCTAAAACTCCTCCTCCCTAGGAGCAGATAAACCACCTCTCATACCAGATCCATTTTAGAATTGAGAAAGCCTCTTGGATAAGAGGTGAAACATTTTTCAACTTTAAAAACCAAGTCAAGATGACTGTTTTTTAAACCTTTTGTTGTGATTCAGTCACAGCCTGGATGAGTGAGAGTCTTCACAGACATTTTGCAATAGGATGAATCAGCAAGTGATGAGGACTTTCAAGTGTGAAAACGCTTTTAGTTATTTCTTTACCATTGTAAGATACAAGGTAGGGATGCACTGATTCATTGTAAACCAGCTAAGAGAGAAAGACTGATGAAAGACACTGATATTTTAATAAGACTTGACTTACATTAGGCCCATTATTATTATATATTATTATTATTATATTTATTGAGGTGTGGATTTATGAGAAGCTGCTTCTCTATGCATTGCGTGCTACTATTCTACTACTACTACTACTGCTGCTACTCTGTTTCCTATTATTAGATATTGTTTTAATATCTACTTTTTTATTCTGTTTCTGTTAATAAGAAATGCACAACAATTTAACCTGTGATATCAGGCCTATTTTTTCTGTGTCTTGTCTGAAATGATTTACTTAAAATAAATGGAGTATATGTTCCAAACTACACAGGCTATAAGTGTCATCTTGGCCTCAAAAGAAAGCTAAGACCTGTGAGATTATTACAGAAGTGCAAAATCCAAGATATGTGTTACCGTCTCTGAGAAAATTGATTTGGAACACAGTAAAAAAATTGAATTTATATCTCTGCCTAAAAAACAAAACAAAAAACAAAACAAAACAAAAAACACTTATTTATAGAAAAAAACACATTGGAGCTGAATTCACCTAGGAATTAGTAAAGTAAAATATCTTCAGTAAATGTGCCAAAGTAGATCCTAAAAAAGTTAACCTGTGCAGTTTTACATAAGTTTTAACACAATTAAATCCAGGCGGAACCAGCACACAGTCCATATGGACATATTTTGGACACATGTGACCTTTGACCTACCTCGGGAACCAGACTGGAAAACTCATTATATTTCACTGATAGATCACTGTAGTTATTCATTCCTTCCAAATACAAATGTTTTTGACTCATTTTCTAAATTTTACTCAGACTACTAGTATTACTAATAATAATCAGGATAATCACAATAATACCAATAATAATATTAAGAATAATAAATGATTTATTTGGCTGCTAGTGTGCTGAGTTTTAGTTGCACTGTAATGGGACAGACATGTTTGGAATCAGCAGAGCCCATGCTTTGAAATGGCAGATTGTTTGCATGACTAGCTTGAAGTAGTAAAGTAGGAGCAGTACATATAGACACAAAAGTGTACATATCCAGTTTTTGCATATTTTAATGAATGTCTATAAACTTGTGGGGGGTTTGAATATGGTTTTGTTTGGATGGCAATGTTTGGTAGAGCCTTTTAGCTGAGCTTTTTTCCTTCATTTTGGTATGCTACATGTTAGGACTGCAGCTTCCTAGTGTGTGTAGTTTTCATCTGAACAGGATGCCCTTCCCCCAGCCCCCCGCACAGGGGGCTTTGGTACTGTTTAATATGAAGACACAAATAGGCTTTTGGTCATAATTATACTGCAACTAAATCTGTTAATAAAAATCATAAAAAAAATCATAATTGTGAACATAAAATTGTGAATCAAATCGAATCATGACTTGAGCGCATTGTTACATCCCTATAGGCTTTGTTGATGAATTGCTAGAGCATTTACCCCTAAATTAGATCCATCTTCTGATGAAGGACATAAAAGGTGTTGTGTTTTTGCAGACGACTATGAACACCTCTCTAAATCACTCTGGATAATGGAATTACAGAATATGATGCATCATGACCTTACGGCGCTAGACAAATGACTTGGGACTTTCGCTAAAGACTTTACCAGAGTTTTTTTTTACTACTGTCTGGGCACACTGAGGAGCCTGGACCGCAGAGTGCCAAGTGGTTGTATTTTAAGAGACATGACAGGACAATACTGATTTAGCTTAGTTTTATATCTGTGTTAGCTGAATTCTGGTGAGGGCCCAAATCTGAAGTTTAGACTGCTGCATAGTCCTGGTTTAGGCACAGTTTAGTCCATCCTGGTTTTGTGTTGGTTTAGTTCTGGTTTTAAGTTCTGGTTTAGTTCTGATTAATTCATCTTTTATTGCTGCTTCTAGTCCTTGTTTATTCTTTGTTATTTTTTTGGTCTTAGTCCTGATTTCTCCCTGGATTAGTCCTGGTATTGTCCCTTTTTGGTCATTATTTAGTTTTATCCCTTGGTTTAGACCTGGATTCAGCAAGATTTAAGCTCATTTTAGTCCAATGAAGATACTTTGAAAGGCAAATATATTCTGAGGTGGTACTTGGTGTAAAAAGTTTCAGAACCATGCTATAGACAGGGGTTTCCAAATTATTGCCCAGGAGCCACATGTGTTTTATTGGCCCTCGGATTCATTCTCATTCAGCCCAAATTGCCACAGCTAACTTATAGTTTCTTTGTTAAAAGCTCAGGTAAAAAAGCTTAATATTTGTGTGATATAGACCTGGAAAAAAAGAACTCTGTGGTTGGGGCCTCCAAAAAATACAGTCTCATTATCTGCTGGTCCCAAGCCCGAAAAAACTTGTGTTGTTCCTGAAGCTGAAGGGGACTTCCGTTCAAGGGGGGCAAATTACATCACCTCTAATGAGTGGCCCTCTTCATTATATATTTTTCGGTAGCGGGCCCTCAATGAAAAATGTTTGGACACCACTGCCATAGACCTGCAAAATGATAGTAGTGGTAGTTTTTACAGCTTCATTCTTGATGGTTTTCCGTTGCCCTATTAGGAGACATACATAGAACGGGGTCATTGCTCCTGTCTGCTTCTCCAACTACTGCTACCTATTATTATATATAGCATCTTGGACTATCTCTCTACAATCAAGAAAATGTAGGATTACTTCATTGCTAAATATGCATAATAATAAATTTGCGATATAATCTAGATCCCAGTTTAGAATTCAAAAATACAATACCTTTAAATAACATTGTGCTGAATACAAAGGCATAGCAATACATGATTTAGCATTTGTATGGAGCGTACTGCAGAAGAGATTCAGATGTTACCCATTGTGTTCAAACCATACATGTGTTATGACTGAATGAAAGCATGGCTGTCACTGTTTTCAATAGGAGTCACTTACAGGCGGCAATAAAGTCTATAGCTTTGGGTTTGGTAAATTATGTACTGTATAGGACTGATGGAAAAAATGTTTTATAGATTTTACATTTGGTGAACTACATCCTTGGTCCTATTGATCATAATGGGATAGGTATAAGAAGCAAGATATAAACAGTGCTAATCAAGAACTTAAACTGTCACTTTTCCTTCAAAATAATATTTCTCAGGTAAAAGTACTTAAAATGATTACTTAAGTAAAAGTAAAATATATTGAATGTAAAAAGTTCAAAAAACAGTCAGTTCTAGTCTTAGGGAGTCAGCTCTAGTCTTCGGAAGTCAGCTCTAGTTTTTGGAAGTCAGCTCTGGCCTTAGGGAGTCAGCTCTAGTCCTAGGGAGTCAGCTCTAGTCTTAGGGAGTCAGCTCTAGTCTTAGGGAGTCAGCTCTAGTCTTAGGGAGTCAACTCTAGTTTTAGGGAGTCAGCTCTAGTCTTCGAAAGTCAGCTCTAGTCTTGGGGAGTCAGCTCTAGTCTTCGGAAGTCAGCTCTAGTCTTAGGGAGTTAGCTCTAGTCTTTCGGAAGTCAGCTCTAGTCTTAGGGAGTCAGCTCTAGTCTCCAAAGGTCAGCTCTAGTCTTAGGGAGTCATCTCTAGTCTTCGGAAGTCAGCTCTAGTCTTAGGGAGTCATCTCTAGTCTTCGGAAGTCAGCTCAAGTCTTAGGGAGTCAGCTCTAGTCTTAGGGAGTCATCTCTAGTCTTCGGAAGTCAGCTCTAGTCTTAGGGAGTCATCTCTAGTCTTCGGAAGTCAGCTCTAGTCTTAGGGAGTCATCTCTAGTCTTCGGAAGTCAGCTCTAGTCTTAGGGAGTCATCTCTAGTCTTCGGAAGTCAGCTCTAGTCTTAGGGAGTCATCTCTAGTCTTCGGAAGTCAGCTCAAGTCTTAGGGAGTCAGCTCTAGTCTTAGGGAGTCATCTCTAGTCTTCGGAAGTCAGCTCTAGTCTTAGGGAGTCATCTCTAGTCTTCGGAAGTCAGCTCAAGTCTTAGGGAGTCAGCTCTAGTCTTAGGGAGTCATCTCTTGTCTTCGGAAGTCAGCTTTAGTCTTAGGGAGTCATCTATAGTCTTAGGGAGTCAGCTCTAGTCTTAGGGAGTCATCTCTAGTCTTCGGAAGTCAGCTCTAGTCTTAAGGAGTCATCTATAGTCTTAGGGAGTCAGCTCTAGTCTTAGGGAGTCATCTCTAGTCTTTGGAAGTCAGCTCTAGTCACAAAAGTACAAAATACAAGTAGTTTTTCATCCAAAAGTAAAAGTATGTTGTACAATGCTAATAAAGTACTTTTTCTTTCAAAAATGCGCTTGAGTGACTTTCCACTTTAGGTAAAAACATAAATTCATTCATTCATCTTCCACTTATTCCTGTTAGGAGTCAAAGGTACTGGAGCCCATCCCAGTAACTTTGGGTCTTAGGCGGGGTACACCCTGGACAGGGGCCAGTTAGTCTCAGGGCTGACACAGAGACACACACAGACAGACAACCATTCACTCTCACATTCATTCAATAGGGGCAAGTTAGAGTCACCAATGCACCTAACACATGCATGTCTTTGGACGGTGGGAGGAAGGAGTACCCAGAGAGAACCCAGGGTAACACAGGGTAAACATGTTTTGCAGTTGATTACTTGACCCTATATGTGGGTAAGACATTATTAGCCTCTGTAGCTTTAGCACAACTTGTGTGTGCCATGCCATGTTTGCTGTGTTTATCTATGCTAATTAGCCAAGTGCCTGTTTCATGAACTCCTTTTATTCATTTTTCACAATTTCATAGATATTGCGTGACATCAGCTTGTAAACATTATTCCTGTAATATATTCCATGAATGCAGTAGTCGCTTGTTATCTTAATGATGCTGATCATTGAGAAAAGCTAAGATATAAATGATTTGTTTGCTCTGCACTGAACAGGGAATTGGCAAAGGGGTGAATAAAAGTAGTAGTACTGTAGTAGTAAAAAAAAAATCTGCTGGAAACAGTGGGAGTTTAACAGATTGTTACTTTAAGCAAGAAGGTTATGTTTTTGGTTGGGTTGGTTGTCAGATTTGGGAGACTTTTAGAAAAAGGTTAGTAATAATCCAATGGAATGATTAGTTGTTTTGTGTGTGTAAATCTGGAACACCTAAAAGGATTTTTGTACCATTGCAAGATAGAGCCAATTATGTCTGGACTATATATCTTTTGGTACTGAATGCCATTGATTTTTCAGATATTTGTTTTCCATTTAATATGATAATTGAAGGGGTAAAAGAGCCGTTTGAGCACTCCCCCATGGGACTTTTAGTTTGTTTTGCCCCAGTACAACCCTAATATTTGACTGTATATTTATATTTTTTCTACTTTAATTTTATTTTGTATTTAGATTGTAGGGTTAGGGTTAGCATTCAAATCTAAACAAATGTGTCATATGCTGGCATACAATCAGAATTCCACATTTTTTGGTCATATCACCCAGCCCATAGATGCAACATACCTCATCCGGAGAAAGGACAAAATGTTTTTGTATGAATCCAGATTACTGTGAGGATCTTGGGTGGCACTGTAATGCTTTGGTGCTTGTAGTTTTCTGTACAGCTGTGTCTCTGTCCTTCCAGTGGCCTGAGTTTAAAATCTATACTTCTTGTAGCATATATAGATATCTGCTCTCAATAATTACCTACATATATCTTACAAAAATGTTAAAATAAAAAGTCCAGTGCTCTGGTCTGTGTCTTTAGCCCTGTCCTGGAAGAGCCCCCAGCTGCGGCTCTAAGAGAATGTGTTATTCAGTGTCTGTCTCCCGGGGGCCGTAAAGACATTTGTTCCGTTGACAGTACAATCGGAGTGAATTTTGGCTGGAGCCGCTCTGGTTATGGATTGAGAGCAGCAGGTTTTTACATGTCGGGGGCTTGTGGCTCGGCTTGTTACCGCAGAGACTCAGAAAGGCTTCTCCAGACCAGAGTTTTTCCACATTATCTTTTCCACACAGTGTAAATAGCAGGTTGTATTTCTTTTATCTGAATCCAGGAGTGGCACGTTACAAATGAAAAGTCTCTTATCTCCACACACACAAAATATTGGACTAGTTGTTGCACACATAAATTCACTAAAGACGTGTACCAAGTGGTGCTAATGGCTTTTAATGAACTTGTGACCTTCATTGAGCTGACTACAAGGACTCATGGTTAAATGAGATAAGGATTATTACTGGAAAATATTGACTTTTTTGTAGTTTTTCTCAGTAAGAGGTAGGAATGTACCTATCTGATACTGGTATTGTGGCTCAACACCAATCCAGAGCCAACAGCTGGATCGGTTTCTGATCCAGGTCCTGATCCACTAGAGTATGAGCTGTACTGCGTCACACGTCAGCAGCAGGCAGCAGCAGTAGGCAGCAGCACTCATCTCACAGGCTTACACACCGAACAAGTGCCGTCTCTGTAGAGGAGCAGCCTCACTCTCAGTGCTGGCTAAACAGACGTAAATGTCCCACTAACAGTTAACAGAGTTAACAGAGTTTAGTTTAGCCAAGCCGCTAAAACTATAGATAAAATCTAAACCATTGCTGTCTGAAAGATGAGTTATTATATCTTAACACCAGACTTACCTAAACTAAATGTCCACCTCCTGCTGTCACAGAGACAGGACAATGTGGTTTGTTTTAGTGCTTCACTGCAGCCACTGATGGCAGAGCCGGCCCTAGCTCTGTTGGCACCCCAGGCAACATTTTAAATTTTGACCCCTTACCCCCCACCACCACTAAAACAGAAAATAGGCTACATTTGAAGACTTTAACATTGATTTCATGCCACTCCCAGATGTGCCCTAATGTATTGTGTAGTTGTCTAATTAATAATTATTTGTGTTGTTTTTTTGTTTTTTTTTACCACAATAGAAAGCTGGGGGGTCTGTGGGTCCTCCCTCAGGAAATTTTTAACAAAACAGAAGTAATTTCCTGTAATCTGATGCAGACAGAGACATTAAACTCTCACATTTTAAACATGAGCTGCTCTACATAGACGAAGAGCAAAGTATGATTTAGCTCTGTGAGTGGTTCCCCAGTGGGGCCCCCAGCTCGCCCCTGCAGCACAGTGTCACAGAGTCTTCAGTCTCATCACTGAGCAGAGGCTCCAGAGAACACTACAGGCTACAGAAGCTTTTGTCAGGACATCTGGACTCATGTTTTATGTTGCTTTTATAATATCACAGCTAAAATATTGTGAGAAAGGCGTCGCACACCGCTGTGCTGCAGATCAAGTCTTTCATAACTGCTCGTATTATTTCATGAGCTGTTTATGATCGTATCTCTATGAGTAAGAGGTCGATTGTCATCAAACAAAAAGTGAGTTAAAGCTTGAAATGTAGAACACATCTATGGACTCAAACCTCTCCCCAGTGTCCATCATTTCTAGGTATATACTATTATTGATCAGGCTCATTAAGTCTTATTGTGCACTGAAGCACGGGGCAGTGGCCCCCACTCACTGAGCATTTGCCTTTATCGCCTACTCCACTGGCCGACTCTGGC
Source organism: Bostrychus sinensis (assembly GCA_020698575.1). Taxonomy (NCBI): domain Eukaryota; kingdom Metazoa; phylum Chordata; class Actinopteri; order Gobiiformes; family Eleotridae; genus Bostrychus; species Bostrychus sinensis. Next base: position 3,911,254 of record CM036260.1, read on the forward strand.
TGATGGTAAACACCCTGTGTTTTCCAAACTATGGGTTGAGGCCCAGCTCTGGTCCTTGAAAACTACATATGTTCCTTACAGAATGAAACTGAATGAATTCTGGCTCTTGTTTACAGACTCAAAATAACTTTGACAAGATTTCACGCACATATTTGACTACATTTACCACGAATACTCAGAGCACCACTAAGGCTGAAGCTTATTGGTCCCAGTGGACCGTCAGGACATGGCACTGGGTTTCAGTACCCGTCCCTAGTCTTCAGTCTCTGCACTGGTATTGGTTGGTATTGGGTATTGGTCCATACTCAAAGCCAGTATCCACATAATCCATGTAATCCAAAAGTCAGATTGGTGTATCCCTAGTAATAGGTTTTATTTCATGCACCTTGTCAATGGTTTCCAACCTGATACTATCAATAGTTGGTTCTTGGTAGATTTCTGTAAGCGTTTCTAACTGTCTTTAAGTAGCACTGTGATGGAGGTATTATTATGCTGGAACTGTTTGAGTACTGGAACTATCTGTGACTTGCAGCTTTTGTATTACTTAACTGGGACCTTGGTGTCAGAGCGGTTAGTGGTCTTGCCTCCAACCAAGGCAGTTGTGAGTTTGATCCTCGGCCGTCACACAGTCTCTGTGGGTGAAGTCTGCATGTCCTCCCTGTGTTACCAAAGACATCCATGGGCCTAATCCGGTTCTTTGTTCAGGGTCCTTATACACTATATTGCCAAAAGTGTTCACTCACCCACCCAAATAACTGAATTCAGGTGTTCCAATCACTTCCATGGACACAGGTGTATAAAATCAAGCAACTGGGCTGCAGCTTTGTGGAAAACTTTGTGGAAAATTTTGGGGATGGTCACTTTCTGTGAATGGTCAAAAATTCTAAACCTAAACCTTGGGGAAAGCCTTCCCAGAAGAGCTGAAGCTGTTATAGATGCAAAGGGTGGGCCAATGTCATATTAAATCCTGTGGATTAAGAATTAAGTTCATATGCGCGTAAAGGCAGGGGAGCAAATACTTGTTGGCAATATAGAGTATAAGGCCCTTGTAGATACTCAGTAAAACTGTCTTAAGACTGGGGCAGGCAGGATAACACTGGAGGATTGAATACATTTAAATTAAAAGTGAAAATGTCAAATATCTGACCAAGACAAATGAGAGTCCTGGCACTTCTTTTTGTCCACTTTTGTCCATAACCCTCTCTGAATGCTCTTGCATCCATGCTGCCATTTCTATCTTATGGAGGATTTAGTTTTTTAAGCACAAAGAGCCAGACGTGTTGTAAATCTGCCCACATCATGTTTACTGTGATTGAGGCAGAGCTGCTGCTGAGCCAGGGCTAGACTTTATGTAGGATTAACAATATGTTTCCTCACACAGACAGACGGGCAGCGGCTCGTGCTCTGGAATACAGGTGCAAGTCTGAAAAGATAGTCAGTATTTTGGGAAATGTGCTTATTCCACATTCTGCATTACAAATCTCAAGTGATGACTAGCAAAAAGTTGGATAAATTGCTATGATCCTCAAGTATATTTAAGTTATTGCCTTGGAGAAGCAGAAGGTAATGAGGCCAGGAAAAATATACTTTCAGTAGTACTAATAGGGCTTCTACAATTTCAAAAACTACTATCAGTGCAACTTTTTTTCAGGAGTTGGGATAAGTTGTAGCTTGTGCTGACTTTTACACTGGCCTGGTGTAATAGGAACATCATATTCCCCTGTTAAAATATATTTTACTTACTTAGCATTTACAGCTGTAATCATAATACCATGTAGCAATCATTTTCCATTAAGTTATCATAACTGTCGCAAGTATCTGGGGAAGGCTGCAGCCGTTGTGACCTGCAATGGTCATGAATGAATGAATATTGCAGTTGTTATTGTTATATTGGCAATTTCTTGGTAACATAATCCATGGTTTGCTGGACACAAAACAGCTTTCATTTTGGTGACGTATCTTCTCTGACTTACTGTACATGTTTTTCTTTTCCAGGTGAGAACTGCAGGAGCTTCATTTATGTTGCACCGACCAACGAACGAGGTAAGAACAACACTTGCTATGTTAATATAATGAATATAATATAAATATAATAAAATAAATATAAATCGTCACACTTTTACTTTACAAAATAAAAGTTAATGAAGTTAGAAACATGTGTTCCGCACATAGTAAATGTAAATGTGTCTCCTGCAACCCCATAAACATACCAAAGCTACGGCTGTCAGGCTTTCACTTTTAAACACTATGGACCAAAACAATAAAACACAAGCAGCGGCTGGATCCATAATATGTCTTTGCTGGTCTATGTTCTGTTTAGTACTGAGTGCTGGTGAATGCCTCTCCAGATTAATAGGAGTAAGCTGTATACATGCAGCAATAGTCCAACAATCACCCGCCTTATCTAGTCGCTCCACTCCAGTTAAGAGTACACCGCCCCCCAAACACCCCCCCTCCCACCCCCGGTGGGAGTCCTGGGTTTTCATGCTGTGTAGAACTCCTGTTATAATCCTGTAATCGGAGTAAGGCAATAATTTAGTTTTCTCCACCTGCATGTAAACAAAGTGATTTTAATACTAGAAGAGCCACCAGTGCAGTTCCTCCTTTAACCACTGGGAGGTCACTTTAACCTTGCACCAATGCAGATTTATAAATGCAGATAAGAAGTGTGTTAAAAGAATATCTGGTCTTTTTTTTTTTTTTTTTTTTTTTTTTTTTTTTCAGGTAAATCAATTCAAAATGATAAGCATCAGTGTTATCCATTAAATCATTGTTAATTACATATATATTAATGTTTTATAATGGCTTTATAGTGGTGAACTATTCTAAAGTGTTACTGGATCCCCCTTTAGCAATGTAACAATATATATGCACTTAAAAAAACTACTTGAATTTAAACTATCAATGAAAAACACTTGTAATAAAATATGAGAAATCTGGAAATGAACATTGAAGGAAAATTGTATCATACTCCAGATTGCCCAAAACTCATTAGATATTGTACAACACAGTTTCAGGAAAAGGGTTTTCATTCAAAGAGAGTAACATGCATTTTAATAGATGAGAGAGATCAAAATGACCTAGCAGTTCTAGATAAAACCTTTTTTTTTTTTGTCTATATTCCAGAATGCCCAAAACTCAAGATGATGTATAAGACAATTTCAGGAAAAGTCATTGCCTGGGATACACAGAGTTTTTATTCATTTTAATAGATGACAGAGGTCAAAATGGTCTCTTAGTTGTTCTAGTGTTAATCTCATATTATTCCTGTTTGACTCACTGTTAGGAGTACAGATATAAAGCCTGCTGCCTCACCCTGCCATACTGTAGTGATAAAAGTTTACTAACAAACCCATGTAAAAGCCTGGGCTGCTCACACACTCCTCTGTCTGTCTGTCATCTGCACAACTCAACTCTCACTCTGACTAAGCTCCTTAACTGTGGGTATTGATCCAGGTAACCATTCAGAAGAAGGAATTTGAGTTCTTTTGTGGCGGTGACGAGTCAATAGCCAAATCTCTCTGCTCTGGTTTTCTGTGCCAATCAGAGAGCGGGAAAACGCCAAATCTGTCTCCCCAAAGCCTCATTTTAAATTAACTTTGCGGCTGCAGGTAATGGAAGTCATCAAAGTAAACAGCAAAGTGCATAATCCTCTTAATCGCTCAAGTAGTTGCTTGGTATAAGTCAATCAATATAGTCTTATTTCTCTGAGCAAACACGCACTGAGTGAAGTTATGGGGGAAAGGTAGGTACAATGGTAAGAAAGACCCACACAAATTCAGAAACACACACAAATTTGGAAACATGCTTTCAAATTAAGAAATGTGTTTTTTCCAGATTTGTGTGTGTGTTTCAGGTTTTGTTTTGGTGTTTTTGATTTTGTTGGTGTGACTTTCCCTTCAGGGTCACTGTAGTATGTCCATGCTGTGACACCCGGCCATAGTTACTTATTACTTCTTATGGTAATAAGCAAAACCAAAATAATTTTTTACTTCTTTTTATCTGATTGCTTCCCAAAACAATGCAAAGCAACAGCAGTCACCCTCATATAACTTCAGTTGGATTCTTTAAGTTTTGTCGTTTCTGAAGCCACCGGCGACAATTAATGCATTGTACACATGGCACAATATGCAAAAATGGCTCTATTTATTGTAAGTGCATGGCTAATTTTCATGAAAAAACAATCCCCATGTCACATTATGCAGATGTGTGTGTTTATGGAAATTTGCTGCCACTTTGCAAAACCTGGACATTACAGATATCCTTTTTATTTTAATCGTGACTATAAGCATCTGCAGAGACAGCACAGACGTTGGTTTGCAGCATTAGTATTGAAGTCTTGAAATAATTACATTCATTTAATTTAGTCAAACCCTAATCTAACCTGTGGGCTCTGAGGAGATATAGCCTGTATTTATTGGTTAACCAAAAGTTAACAACCAGTGGGGTGTGGGGTATGAATCTTAATTAGCACAAAGCTAACAGATAAATGAGTCCACTCCTGTGGTTTTAGTTGGACTCCGGCAGGGATGCCCTTTGTTACCGGTTCTGTTTATTATCTTTATGGGCAGAATTTCTAGACGCAGCCAGGGGCCAGAGGCAGTCTGGCTTGGGGACCACAGGATTTCATGTCTGCTTTTTGCAAATGATGTTGTCCTGTTGTCTTCATCAAACCAGGATCTTCAGCATCTGAAAGTCCAAGGCCATGTTTTTTGACAGGAAAGGGTGGCTTAACCTCTCCAGGTTGGAGGGGAGTTTCTTCCTCAAGTGGGGGAGTTTAAGTATCTCAGGGTCTTGTTCACAGTGAGGGAAGGATGGAGCATGAGATTGACAGGTGGATCGGTAGAATGTCTGCAGTAATGTGGTCATTGTATCGGTCTATTTTGGTGAAGAAGGAGCTGATTATATACATACATTATAGGACTTGTTGATTGCCTAAAACAAATGAAACTGTAGATGAAATTCAACCAGAAAGACTGACTTATTTTCCCTGTCTACACCCTATCACAGCCAGCCACCTGCCTCTCACGCCATTCTCTCATATATACACACCCTCTCCCCTGCAGCAACAAAACCATCAGTCTCCACAGCCTCTCCATCTCCTCCTCTTCACCACCACCAGTGTCTAGGCCCCTGGGGTACACAGTAAATTCCCCCAACTAATCTATCACTCTCCTTCATCACATCGCTGACATCTCTACCTGCTGGGGTCTAAGCGCCAATGTTATTCCGTCGATAAATCATCTGTTACACTTCACTCATGTCTGTGTTTGTTTTAAGTCGCTCCTGGTTGAAATTACTCTTGTGAGACATACATAGCTGAACTGGAGAATCTAAATGTGCCATAGTAAATCAAGTGTCATTAAGCCCAGACTATAAAAATGCCCATGCAACAACACTAAAACTTGTCTTTAATTCAAGGCATCCAACTGTTCAGCCTCACTTACATGTCTGCACAGCAACTTCCTCACAGCTTTGTACCAATGCATATTCTATTAAAAAGTATATTTCCAGTTTAAATGCACAACACCATGCTGATAAGTAAGTGTGCCAGGTATTGCCAGAGGATATTGCAAAGTCACTCAATGGCAGGCTTATTTTAATACTTCCCGAACCTTTTAACAGGGGACCATGCTGTCCCCATTATACACTTACAACAAGCCAGTGACTTTGCAGAAGTCAGCACAAGCTCCAACTTATCCCCACAGTCGGGGAAAAGGAAGTTGCACTGATGGTAGTTTTTGAAGTTGTAGAAGCCTTATTAGTACTTCTAAAAGTGTATTTTTTACTGGCCCCATTGTCTCCAGCTTCTCCAATGCAATTATTTACCTATACCCAAAAGTGTGTAGTAATGAGTTAGTACTATGTTTAAGAAATATTATTTTGCAGTATCAGTACTCTTACTTGAGGAGTCTGTGTTGGTTTCAAAGCTTTATTTTGTGAAAAAATTTGAAAATTTGGACATATGAGTTGTTTTGCTTTACTTTGATATTTTATAAAGATGTGATTTATTTTTTTTATTTGGAAATTATTTAGAAATTCTTGAAATTGAATTGAAATTATTATAATTTGAACACCACTTGAAGTTTTTTTTTTTTTTTTTTTTTTTTTTTTTACAGAGTACCTGAGTACACTTTTTGGCTACTCTACCCACATCTGTATAATATAATTACCTATGAATAAAATTATACAGATGTGAATACAGCTGTGAATATATATATATATATATATATATATATATATATATATATATATATATATATATATATATATATATATATATATATATATATATACATACAGTGAACACTGAAATTATTCATACCCCTGGCAAATTCTGACTTAAAGTAACTTTTATTCAACTAGCAAGTTTTTTTGGACCAGAAATGACACAGGCTCCTCCCGAAAGATAATAAAACGATGTACAAGAAATATCATTGTATCATGTCCAAATAGTCCACGCTCTTGTAAAGCATCCTAATTACCCAGATTCATTGGAAATAACTGTTTTAATCAATACAACAGGTGAAAAACAGAAGCTCTCTGCTGTTGGTTTGTGGACAGTCATGGCTAAGACAAAGGAGCTCTCTGAGGGCCTGCGGCCGTGCATTGTGGCTGCTCACAAGTCAGGAAAGGGCTATAAGACCATATCAAAATGTTTTGAGGATCCAGTGGCTACAGTGCAAAGTATTATTAAAAAATACAAGACGTTCTGCACTGTGACAAATCTCAGAAGACGTGGTCGGAAGCCAAAAGTGACACCTGTGCTGGCCAGGAGGATAGTGAGAGAGGTAAAAAAGAATCCAGGGATCACCACCAAGGCCATCCTGATGAATCTGGGCTCTGCTGGTGGCAACTTCTCAAGGCAGACAGTCCAACGCACACTGCACACTACTTCCATGAGGGTTCCACGAACACAGACCAAGGAGGACACCACTTCTCCAGATAAGGCACAAAAAAGCTCACTTGTTCTTTGCAAATGCTCATCTGGACAAAGGAGAAGACTTCTGGTCTTTTGTTTTATGGTCAGATGAAACAAAAATTGAATTCAATTGTTTGGCCACAATGATGTATCTTTCATTTGGCGTAAAAAAGGAGAAGTCTTCAACCCTAAGAACACCATCTCCACTGTCAAACCTGGTGGTGGGAACCTAATGTTTTGGGGGTGTTTTTCAGCTGGTGGACCATGAAAAAGGAGCAATACATTAAAATTCTCAACAACAACATCAGGCAGTCTGCAGAGAAACTTGGCCTTGGGCACCAGTGGACATTTCAGCACAACAACAACCCAAAACACACAGCAAAAGTAGTGAAGAAATGGCTAGCAGACAAAAACATTAATGTTTTGCCGTGGCCCAGCCAGAGTCCTGACTTGAATCCAATTGAGAGGGAGCTAAAGATCAGGGTGATGGCAAAGAGACCCTCAACCTGAAAGAGTTGGTGCTCATTGCTGAAGATGAATGGGCAAAAATACTAAGGAGACAGGCAAAAAGCTGGTCAGCAATTATAGGAAGTTTTTGATTGCTGAAATAGCCAATAAAGGATTTTCTATTGATTATTGAGAAGGGTATGAATAATTTTGGACATGCCACTTTTTGTTCAAATGTAAACAAAAGCTGAGAAATATTTTTTTCCACAATGATACCTCTTGTACATTGTTTTATTTTGTTTTGGGAGAAGCCTGTGTCATTTTCGGTCAAAAAAAAAAAAAAAAAAAAAAAAAAAAAAAAAAAAAAACTTGCAGGTTGAATAAAAGTAACTTTAGAATCAGAATTTACCAGGGGTATATTTTTTATATATATTTATATTTGTCTTTGATTACATTAAAAACATTTATTCAGGACTTGAGATTTTTTTATTTTTTTTTACCAAATACGACTTTACCCTCTTCTGGCTTGATCTTAGGATCTTTATCCAACATTTCTTTAGCCATCACTTGAGATTTGTAATGCAAAATGTGGAATAAGCACATTCTCCAAAATACTGAATATCTTTTCTGACTTGCACCTGTATTCCTGAGCTGTATCCGTCTGTCTGTCACTCTGATAATCCCATGATGTGGGCAGATTTACAGCACGTTTGGCCCTTTGTCCTTAAAACACTAAATCCTCCCAGGCGCCAGGGCATGCAGAGATGAATGAATACATGTATGGTATAGGGAGTTTTGTAGTCTTTCTTCTTATGGCATATTCTGGCGGTTTATGGACTTATGGAAGGAGCTGCTGTTGTTAAATGCACAGTGATGCCTCCATCTGTTTTCAGAGATTAAAGATTCTTAACCTTTACTATGACAGTAATCTTTTTGTCTTTGGCATTTTCCTTTGTATAAATATAGGTCAAATCCGTACTTTTGTATTATACAACAGCAGCACAATATTTTCTATAGTTGGTGGTGTTATCCAATGGCATTTTTAAGGTACTTTTTTATTCTAAATGCTTCACATGGTTAAAATATTTCAGTCAAAAAGTGAGGTTGCAGGTGACTTTAAAAACAAACATAAACATAACAGGGACAACACCATGACAGAGGGACTCCAAATATCCAAATAGGCAGGATGCTGAACACACAATGCTGAATGCAGGATGTGGGATGCTGAAAACAGGATGCTGAAAGCAGAAAGCTGGACTATTTTATAAAAGGAGGAGGCAGGAGGTGCAGATTGGAACACAATGGTGTGGTCTGGAGGTGAGAGTGAGGGAAGCTATTTTTTTTTATCCTGTGCTTGGACAGAAATGGGTCTTCAAAAGAATGGTTCTGTATGTTTTGTTGTTTTATAGCCTTCTTTTTTCTCCCCATTTATGTTACAACAAAACTTTATATTAAGGATATTATAAAAAAGGCCTATTTAACGCTTTACAGTGGTAGTTCATGATCAGCTGAATCATTTCTCCTGATAACGTTTTACTTAATCCTCTCTATCCTTCTATTATTTTATGTAAATCTTTAAAGGCATTATCCACTTTAGGCCAGGTAAAACACTCCTCTTGCTTCAGGATAAAACTATTCATAATTCATAGAAATATTTCAGGTCCACTTGTGATTAATTAAGCGTACACTAACCAGGCGCCCTTGGGTGATTCACACTCTCTCCACAGCCTACGTTCAGTGTAGCTCTTAAATCCTCTGATATTTGGCCCCACCATGCTCCGCTCCATCCTGTCTCCTCTGTGTGGCCCTCAAGGTTAATCATATGTACCGTGGAGAGGTTGTCGGACCACCTTTTGCTCCCCTCTATCCTTCTTCCCTTGTTGCTTATCCATACGTGTCGCTGTGCCCCTCCCCCTGGTGGTCTTCTTCTGTGGTTCTTATTCCCAGAGCTGCTCCATCACTCGGGGGCCTCTTGTGACCCCTGGCCCCCGCACTGTAAACATGTCCTCTCCTCTTCTGTTATTTTACGGTGTGGTTTTGTGTGTTTGTTTCGCAGGGGTGCTATGGCTGTGCATCGTGGCAGAGTGCCTGTACATACTCCTCCTGGCCACCGGGGGCATCCTCATGTCCATAGAGGTGTGTCAGTTTGGGAATGTGATAGATGGACTCAAGCTCAACGCCTTCGCTGCAATCTTCACTGTGCTCTCAGGTAAGTTCTGTTGGTTACGTATACGCCCAGTACTGTAAGTGTTTGTGACATGTTGTTGTTTTGTTTTAGCATGCACAGTCACAGGCAACTTTTGGACACAATATTTATAATTTGTAAAAATAAAGTCAAATAAAGTAGAAATAGTAATAATAATAATAAAAAAGAACGCAGCACACTTGATTTTTTTCTCTTCCATATTGCATAATATAGTATTATTGTACTATATACCATATTAAATTACATTTTAAACATATTATAATCTATATTCTATTCATAACATGCAACAAGAAATTGTTTTCCTTTATAATAATAATAATAATAATAATAATAATAATAATAATAATAATAATAATAATGTCATACCTTTACAGTAATATGTATAACACATTTTTTGCTATATGGACTTGTTTTTTTAGAGTTGAAGATGTTTCACCTTCGTCCACGAGACGTTGTTAGTTGTGACATTGAACTGGTGAGAGCTGGGCTGTACGCTCAAAGGAAGGAGGAGATTTGACCTGAAAATAAATTGCATTGGTCTAGAATAGTTAAAAGGCTTCAGTAGTTTTGGGTTGTTATAAGCCCTGCCCACAGCTGGAGTGAGTGGGACAGTCGTTAGCACTCCTGAAGACCATTAGCGTTCTGCTCTTTCTGATGTTAATGAGTAAAACTAAACAGTAAAACTGTTTAGTTCTGTGTTTTAAGAGACTCAGTACGTTTACATGAAGAACATACTGCAACTCTACTAAAACTACTCAATTTACATGCAAACCACTGAGACAAATTACTGGGACCAAGCTGTGAGGCGTTCAAGCAATGTTGGGATTTACCAGCAGCACTTAAAGTCTGTCGTGCTAAATGCTAATAAACACGGCTAATTCACACAGTAATCATGGTTTTACCAATAAATATAAACTGCAAAACGTTTACTAAATTATATTTAATGTTGTTAGAAAGAAACGTCCCTCACATGCTAAATGTGTTTCATACATGAATGTATCCGATGAATGTATCAAAGCTACAGCAGTCTTGCCTTCATTTTTAAACATGATAGACTAAAACAAAACACAAGCAGCAAAGGGACCATAATATATCTTTGCTAGTCTAAAAATGCATGAGTACATCTAAACACTGTTGTTCTGTTCTAATGTTGTTCTGTCTGTTCAGTACCAAATGCAGTTAAACAGCTCTCCCAGTCTAACTAAAGTATGGTACAGCAGTCCAACAATGAACCTCATTATCCGGTTGCCCCACTAAGAGAATCCGCCCCAGTCAGATTCCCAGGTTTACATGCAGTGTAAAACTCCTAATGTGATTTTAAGGCAATAATTTGGTTTTCTTGACATGCATGTAAACATAGTGACCGTTGTAAACAGATGGAAGGTTGTATCTTAGAACACCATTTCACTTCATTTCTATTCTTTGACTCCTCTCTCAAACCACTCTTTCCTTTTCCTGTCCTCAAAGGAGTGGTCTGTGTCCTTCAGGTGGAGGTGTACTGCAGACTCTGGTCCTGTGGAGTTGGCCCAGTGGTGTTGGTATAACCGCTTGTGCAGAGGTTGTTTGTAGGGCTGGGACAAAAATTTAATTTAAAGCTGAATCGCAATTAAGTCGATCTTGATCTTTATTCGATATAGACGGGTCTATTTTTAGGCAGTCCAGATACACAAAACAAAGCGGCTGAGGAGCGCATGAATATTAACTGTTACTGCCCACCTGTTACAGCCTGAGCCTGAGAGAACACGAGTGGAGTTTGAAAGAATAACCATCTTAAAGGTACTACACATTTAAATACAAAAAAAAGCATTAAAAAACGAAAAAGCATTAAAAAACAAGCAACATCAGCAACAACTCTGTCTGCAGCTTCAGCGCTAGAGGAGCTAAACTAATGTTAGCATTTGCTGTGCTACACAAAAACAGCAGTCCATACAATTGTTTTTCGCAGCAATTAATCCAGAGGACAAACAGGCAAAACTGTTCATATACAGTATATTTCACCCATCCTAACACCGCAGAAACGCCACCAGGGCTCAGAAAATGGTGCGCACACACCATGGTTTGCATTAAAACTGAAGGACCACACAGCAGGCCCTGCCTCATGCAATGCTGCATCTTGTCACTTGAAAAAGCTTCATGAGCTGCAGGGAGTTTAAAATAAGTAATTTTATTGTGAGAACTAGGTCCAGGCTGTGTGTGGAGAGACCGGACAGTTCAATAGAGACAGACTGGAGTTTTTTTCTGCTCTCATTATTGGAGCTGCAGCTGCTCTCACAGAGCAAGGAACAGGACTTTTTCAGTTGTTTTATAAACATATCAGCCTCTTTTATTTGTTTTAATTATTACAGTTATTGTAGAAAAACAAAGATTTGCAATGAATGAGTCTATATTATACCCCCACTTAATATAATATATAAGATGACTCATATTAAAGCCATGTTTATTTGTTTTCTATTATAAACTTAAAATTGAATAAAAAATTGAGATCGACCAATATGGGAAATAAATTATGCAAAAAAATGTTTGCCCAGCCCTAGTTGTGTGGTTTCTTCAATGTACTGTTCATTACAGTTCTCACTGCAGTGGATGGAAGACACAACATTGCTCTGTTTGTAATTGGGAGTTTTGTCCTTGGGATGAACCAGTTTTGGTCTTGAGCGTATTAACAGGTTTGAAATGAACCAGGATGTTGTGTTGGCTAAAAATCCTTTGGGCTTCACAGACAAGCCAGATACATAAGGAATAACAATATTATACCTTTTTTTACTCTTCCCTGTCCTTTTTTTTAGCCCAATAATTTAAATTATTAATGTAACCAAAATAGCCCTCCTTTGGTGAGGCTCAACCAGTTTCCAAGCAGCAAACATGAAAACAGTTTGTGTTGTGTAGAGAACAAGGAGCTAGGGCTGTTGCAGTGACCACATTATTGTCATACTGCGCTGTAATCAATACAACCGCATGGGGGCACAAGCAGTAACCGCAATTTATCATTATCATAATTTATCATCATTTTAGTAAGACACTAATGGGATGCACAGTTTAATTTTACTGTAAAGTATGAAGCCTTTAATGTTTAACAAGTCACTGGGAGTGGAGAACGGAGGGCTAATGGTGAGAAAGGAAAAGGCTTCTGCACGAGCTGTGCTGCCTCATTGAAGCTAACCGTTTCCTGAGCAGACACGGGGCTAACACTTTACTCAGAGGAGCTGGTGACGTGATAACTACATGAGGTTTTTCTCTGCCTTCTCCTCTCACCTGCAGGTACATGTGTATGACACAATAGCCTCCTTAGCTCATCTCTCAAACCACATAAGGTGAACATGTGGGTTTTTCTAAAGCTACCACCAATTTATTTTTATAATAAAAATTTGTTTGGACGTGTCATTTTTTCAGGTGTTATAATTAGCTTATGCTATACCGCACAGGTGAAGGAGCTGCTTGTTTCGGTCATCCTGGAGATTGGTAATATTAGTACACATTGTGGTGTAGTTCTGAATTGAACTGGTCAGTCATTGACTTTTTAGCATCACAATCTGCTTTTAGTATGATCAGTTGGTAGCTTGTAGTTATGTTTAGATACTGTTGTGAAATGTTGCACACCACATACCATACCTGCTCATTTTGCAGGTTTCAGTAATTGGCATCTGTGGTGCAGCAGTTTTCTGCTTGTTGTAAGTCTTTTCTGAAGTGCTTTGAAAATCTCTGCCGGACCGGTTAATGGATGTCTCTGTTAGCTTTTGTGAAGTTTTTTTACAGTTGACTGTACTGTTAAACCATAACGCCACAATTGTTGAAGCAGTGTTCAGAAGGCTTTGTTTCCTTTGGAGACAGGTTGAAAGGTTCTTTATAGTCCACAGTTAAAATGGGTAGGAAGTAAATTGTACCTTTTATTCTTGTGGCCCAAGCCATCAAAAAAAAAAAAAAAAAAAAAACTACAAGGAGCTCTTAAAGCGGCACAATGTAAGCTAATTTTGCTTAAGTTGATTTTTCTCTACAGTGTTCCCTTTATATTTATGATTAAAGTACTATTGTAAATGCCCACAGTTTGGTCAATTCCAGTGTGAGCCCTTGCTCAACTTTACTGTCAATATCCTCTATTTGTATTCATACAAAGTTTTTTCTGCCTTTGGGCTGCTCTGACATGACAAAAATCAAGAAATAAAGCTGTCTTTAGCTTGCTGTTTGGCTCTAACCACATGTGTCACTTTGTCATGAGACTGGAGACTTCAGGGACTTTAGGGACTTTAGGGACTTCAGGACGGTGGCACTCATATGTGCAAGTGTTGTTTTCTGCCCCAAGACACCGGGGGAGATGCAGGGTGCTTTATTTACCCCACAACAACTCATTTAACCAGCACACAGGCTCCAAAAGTGTATTTATGGTAGAAAAAGTTGAAAATGACACTTGCAAGTATGAGTGTCGCAGACCCGGTGTCATGGAAGTCTCAAGTCTTGTGAGAAAGTGGGACTTTATGGATAGTAAAACAAGAAGAGAATAATTTATTTAAAACTTTGTATGGTTACGTGGAGGGGAAAAAAAAATAAAGCCAAGTGATGGCATTAGCCAAGGGTTAATATGATGGTTTATTGGCCTCAGACTCTACTAAAAGAGAACAATCTAACAGTTATATGCTAGAATATAAAACTATAGAAGTTTATTTTGTATTTGGGAACAGCAGTTGGTTTCTCGGAGGCTGCCATGGTCACTGAGCAGATACACTGATAAACTAGATTATAATGTAATTAGCCCTATACCAGCAGTTTCTGACTTCTTACAAAACCTTACAGAAACAGAGAAGATGCTGCATATTTGCTGACAGTGAGACTCCACACAGGCTGAAGTAGAAATGATGAGGCATCACTCTTTACTCTCAGCTGAATTCACTTCCTCTGTGTTTCTGATAGAGTTATTGAAATGTGGAGCAGAGTGGACAGATTCAGTTCACAGATAAAAACATGCCTTCACCAACACCATTTCAATTTACATATTCACTACTATATTCTGCGTTATTATAACCTTTAGAATAGCACTATGCAAATGAACAATATATAGTTTATAAATAGCTATAGTGCTAGTAGATTGAAAGACCTGTAGGGACATAACGCTGCATCGTAAATCAGCTAGAAATCATTTCAAAAGAGAGAGACTTTGAATTGGTTGAAAAATAAAATTGAATCTCGATGCACCTTTTGAACTGTCCTTGAGGAGAAACATGAATTTATATCATACAGGGATAACAAAATCACTAGCCCGACGTTCAAGAGCTTAATAACTCAAGCGCTCTCCCTCTCTCGTGTTTGTGTCACACAGAGCACACACACAGTGCCGCTGCTCAGGAGGGAGGCACAAGCCCGGTCTGGACAGCAGTGACACATCTGAAGGCATTAGTTAGGATACATAGACATGTTAGCTCTGTTTTCTATCCTTCAGAAAGTAGCTTGTTCAGAGGTGCAACTTAGTAACTTAGTAAGATTTTTAGAATAGGCCCTAGTGAGATAAAGCCAGTCAGTACTTCAAGTCAAAGACCAGTTTTTACAGTCTGCAGACTTCATTTCAAAATCCTTATAATGTTTAAAATTATTGTTTGTATCAGTCATAAGAAAACACATTGATTTCCTGAGATAAACCAGTGCACAGATGATACAGATCTATTCAGGTATTTTAACTTATAATGAGTGGGTTAAATTTAACATGAATTAAAATAATTTTAACGTAAAGATTTGACCCACTCCCAGAGGCCCTTAAACCCACTGGGCCCAGTGCAGCTGCACTGGTTGCACTGCCTGATGTTACACCTCTGAGCTTGTTGTCAGTGGCGAGGTAAAGGAAAGCTAACAGACTAACAACAGCCTAAAGTTTCTCTGAGTTTCAGTGTTTCATCCCTCGGAGGATTTCAGATTGTTAGAAGGTATTCAGGAAGTCCTTTTATAGTAAACATCACACATGTAAACAGTAGGGTTGGGTGATATGGCAAAAAATGTAATCATATTTTTTTTCTCATATTGGTTGATCTCAATTTTCTATTGGCTTTGATGTTTGCAGTTAAAAACTAATAATGCTCACTTTAATTCATCCTTAGATTTAGATTGAATGTAATAGGAAAGTGGGAGATTTAATGTGGAGTCTTTCATTAGTTTTAGTGTTTATACAAAAATAATAATTTAAACAAATAAAAGAGATAAGATGATATGTTGTGAGTTTTAAAACAACTGAAAGTGTCCAGTTCCTTGCTCTGTGAGAGAGCATCGTCTGAACTGCAGCTGCAATGATGAGTTTTCTGAGCCCTGGCAGTGTTTCCGCAGTGTTAGGATGGGTGAACTATGGATAGTTTTGCCTGTTTGTTCTATGAATTAATTAGAGCAAAAAAAAAATGTGTATGGACTGCTGTTTTTGTCCAACACTGCATACACTAACGTTAGCTTAGCTCCTCTATTAGCGCTGTTGATACAGATTTCAGATACAGAGTTGCTGCAGTCACTTGTTTTTTACCTTTTAGGAGGTTATTCCTCTAAACTCTTCTCTTGTTCTCTCTGGCTCAGGCTGCAGGTCGACAGTAACTGTTAACCTAATGCACTTCTCAGCTGCTCCCTTATTTGCTGCACAGTCTTGTAGACTCCTCCATATTGAATAAAAAGGCTCTAAGCTTATCACCAAGATCAACCCTTAATACTTACCCTTAATGTGATACTTAATCGCGATTTAACTTTAAATACAATTTTTGGCACAGCCCTAGTAAACATCACTACAAAGACAGAAGCTGGTATAAGTTTGTTACTGGAGCCATTATTATCCTTTACTGGGTACCTAAAGTGTCCCATAAGTGTATGGGTCCAGATTGAGTGAAGCCCTATCTAAAGATGAAAGTATGAACTGGGCATAGGTTGTAATATTTAGTGTTAATGGTCAAAGCCTGAATGTCCTGTCCTGAATAGAAATTACAATGAGATATTACTTTTACAGTTTACATAGACTTTTGTCACATGAGGTCACAAGCCATTGTATTCTTTGTGCCAGTCCCAAGCCAAGATAATGGACGGGGTTGGGTCAGGAAGGGCATTCGGTGTATAACTATTGCAAATTATGTGCAATCCACTCCATGAGGCAGATGATGATGCTAAGGCAACCCCAGAAGGGAACAGCCAAAAGCAAAAAAAATAAAATAAAAATAGATGGTTATAGATATATTAATACTTGCTCTTTAATAAATCTGCTTCTGTAGAGTCCAAACTTCTGTCCAGTCTAATGTGTACATGACCACTGGCCTCATCAGTGAAATGGCGCCCTCTGTTGCTCCCTCCACACACACATATACACACACATCTCTCTCTCTTCTGGCCCCGCTCCAGTTCATATCGGCCCCTTACAGGCTCTGTGTGTGTGTCTCTCAGTGGTGGAATTAACACTGACCTTCAGCATAATCCAGTCTGAGAAACTGATCGTGACCGAGCCTTTCCGACTTTAAATCAACTGCACACTCTGCCGCTGCTCTGAGTCACTGTGGTTAACTCAGTGAACAGGAAAATCACTCTGGGAGCCATGTGGAGGACAATAACACAACTGAAGTACAGCATATGAGAAATAAATTACACATACTGACAATATTATTAGGTACACCATACTTAAAAACATGTTCACTTTGCTTAAGAAACGTTGGAAACCAGTTGCATGTATTATTTTAAGTTGCCATAGCTTAAATGAGAAGATTAATATTGGATTGAGACTACTAGAATTTAGCATGTTTGTAGTAATAAATAGATAATTAAATTAGAATAATATAGCAGAAATTTAAATAACATTACTTCCCCTCCATCCCTGCGTGAGAGGCAGGACGAGGCCACACTGCACCCCCTCACTAACGTCCTGAGAAACAGTTCCCTCTCCTCTGCACACCTTTTTAACTCAGGCCCCCTCCACTGGATATGAGCTGAGACACCAAAGACAGTTTTTAGCAAACAAAAGCAAGACTAAAAAACACAAAATGTCTGTCATTCCTCATGCTCTTAGATTGTTTAATAGGTGACTTTTATGGTATAATTTATAGTGACTTCAGTGTTTTACTGTTGTCTTAGTTATGTTTTTATTATTTATTATGTTGCGATTGACGTATTTCAGGTTTCACATTGTATGTTGTCTCCTGCCATGTCAATCTTTAATAAATCTAAATCTTAATCCAAACACTAAAGAGTATACTAACTGAAAATGAAATATTAAACTTACTTGATATTTCTTAGTTAACTTACTAAAGAAAAGCCAGTTTTACTTAATTACAGTAGTTTACTAACTTTAAATGTAACTTTTTTATTAAGATGACTGGTTACCTTTTTATTTTAAGTACATTTACTGATCAGGGTTTACAGTGCACCTCTAATGCTTCTTAATAAAAATATCCCATCATGTGGCAGTCTCTAAGTGTTATCCCTGCGACTCAGGCTTGATTGTTTAGGGTGTACCTCGCCTCAGGCCCATAGTTGTTGCCAGGATAAGCTCCAGCCACTGGCCACATTATAAGGTATTATAAGGTAATTCTGTCCTTTTTTTATTTATGTTTGCACTTTTTGCTTTTTAAAAATGTACAAAATATTGCAAGAAATGTTAGATATATTTAGCATTAGCACATAAGCAATAAAATGTTGCTATGGTAGCGCTGCAGGGACATGCTATTGTCTATGAATGCTATTGTCTATTGTTGAAATGTGTTTTTCTCATTCAGTGGGCCAATTTTGACCTTTCATTTTAATTTCTCTTCTCTCCATCCATCATCACCATAGATAATTATTGATTTTAGAAAGAAAAAGGGAACAGTCTCTTTAGTGGTCATCAAAGGACAGGCTATTGAAACAGTTGAAGTTATAAGTATCTGGCAGTGCATCTGGACCATAAATTGAACTGGAAAAGGAACAGTGAAGGCCCTCAGGCCCATAGTTGTTGCCAGGATAAGCTCCAGCCACTGGCCACATTATAAGGTATGATTCTTCTAATGCAGTGGTTCTAAAGTGGGGTCCGGGGGCCCCCTGGTAGGCCGTGGAAGTAGTGATGGGCAGATGAAGCTTCATGAAGCACTGAAGCCTTTCATCCAAGTGGTTCACTCCAGCGCAAAGCTTCTTGAAGCTTCATTTGCTCTAGTAGGACATCTACTGGACGCAAAAATATCAGTTGGCATGAATTTGAAGTGTGTGGCATTTTGCAGAAAGCCTGTGAATAAAACTGTCTGCAAAATAAAGAGGTATAAAAAACATGTATATTGTAGTGATGGGAGTATACTGTGTGTGTGTGTGTGTGTATGTATGTATATATATATATATATATATATATATATATATATATATATATATATATATATATATATATATATATGTATATATATATATATATATATATATATAAAATTGTCCTCTCGCCCTCCGCGGGCGGTTTCATCCATCCAAGCTCGGGTCCTCTACCAGAGGCCTGGGAGCTTGAGGGTTCTGCGCAGTAGCTTTGCTGTTCCTAGGACTACGCTCTTCTGGACTGAGATGTCTGATGTTTTTCCTGGGATCTGCTGTAGCCACTCTTCCAGTTTGGGGGTTACTGCCCCGAGTGCTCCGATGACCACGGGCACCACTGTTGCCTTCACTTTCCAGGCCTTCTCAAGTTCTTCTTTGAGGCCTTGGTACTTCTCCAGTTTCTCGTGTTCCTTTTTCCTGATGTTACAATCGCTTGGTATTGCGATGTCAACCACAACGGCTTTCCTCTGCTGTTTGTCCATCACCACAATGTCCGGTTGGTTTGCCACTACCATTTTGTCTGTCTGGATCTGGAAGTCCCACAGGATCTTAGCTCGGTCATTCTCTATCACCTTTGGAGGTGTTTCCCATCTTGACCTCGGGACTTCCAGACTGTACTCTGCACAGATGTTCCTGTACACTATACCAGCCACTTGGTTATGACGCTCCATGTATGCTTTCCCTGCCAGCATCTTACATCCTGCAGTTATGTGTTGGATTGTCTCAGGGGCCTCTTTGCACAGTCTGCACCTGGGGTCTTGTCTTGTGTGGTAGATCTTGGCCTCTATTGCTCTGGTGCTCAAGGCCTGCTCCTGTGCAGCCATGATCAGTGCCTCTGTGCTGTCCTTCAGTCCAGCCCTTTCTAGCCATTGGTAGGATTTCTCGATGTCAGCCACTTCAGTTATCTGTCGATGGTACATCCCATGTAGGGGCTTTTCCTCCCATGATGGTTCCTCCAGCACCTCGTCCTCTGTTTTCCACTGCCTGAGACATTCACTGAGAACTTTATCTGTTGAGGCCATCTTCCTGATGTAGTCAAGGATCTTGGATGTTTCATCCTGGACAGTGGTTCTGACACTCACTAGTCCTCTGCCTCCTTCCTTGCGCTTAGTGTACAGTCTCAGGGTGCTGGATTTGGGGTGGAACCCTCCATGCATGGTTAGGAGCTTTCGTGTTTTCACATCTGTGGTCTGAATCTCTTCCTTTGGCCAGCTTATTATTCCCGCAGGGTATCTGATGACCGGCAGGGCATAGCTGTTGATTGCCCGGACTTTGTTCTTGCCATTGAGCTGACTCCTTAGGACTTGCCTTACTCGTTGGAGGTATTTGGCTGTGGCTGCTTTTCTTGTGGCCTGGTCCAGGTTGCCATTTGCTTGTTGGATTCCAAGGTACTTGTAGCTGTCCTCAATGTCTGCTATTCTGCCGTCTGGGAGTGGGACCCCTACTGTATGGACTACCTTCCCTCTCTTTGTCACCATCCGCCCACACTTCTCAAGTCCGAATGACATTCCGATGTCATTGCTGTAGATCCTGGTTGTGTGGATCAGTGAGTCAATGTCTCTCTCGCTCTTGGCGTACAGCTTGATATCATCCATGTAGAGGAGGTGACTGATGGTGGCCCCGTTCCTGAGTCGGTACCCATAGCCAGTCTTGGTGATTATCTGGCTGAGGGGGTTCAGACCTATGCAGAACAGCAACGGGGACAGAGCATCGCCTTGGTATATCCCACATTTGATGGACACTTGTGCAATTGGCTTGCAGTTGGCCTCAAGGGTGGTCTTCCACTGCCTCATCGAGTTTGCAATGAAGGCTCTTAGAGTCCTGTTGATGTTATACATCTCCAAGCATTCCATGATCCATGTGTGTGTTCTTGTAATCAATCCAGGCAGTGCACAGATTAGTGTGTCTGGCTTTATATATATATATATATATATATATATATATATATATATATATATATATATATATATATATATATATATATGTATATATATATGTATGTATGTATATATATATATATATGTGTATGTATATATATATATATATATATATATATACATATATATATAGATGTCCATACCTGAAGCATTGGAAACTGCCAAGCAAAGACTCCAAGCCTTGGCCACCCGACTACAGAGGTACACGAGAGAAATCGAAGCAAGGCGAATAAACCGGCTGTTCTCAACTCAACCAGCTAAAGTGTACTCTCAGTGGCAAGGTAATAACAACAGAGCAGACCCACCAAGGCTGGAGACTGAACAATACTGGAAAGGCATATGGGAGAAGGAGGCGTCACACAACAACAGTGCACAGTGGCTGGAGGATCTAAGAGCAGATCACAGCAACCTCTCTGAACAAGAACCAGTAACCATCACAGTGGCAGACATCCAACAAAGAGTCTCAGGTATGAAAAACTGGACAGCACCAGGGCCTGACATGATCCACACCTACTGGCTGAAAAAGCTAACTTCAGTCCATGAGCGCCTGGCAGCACAAATGAACCAGCTGCTAAAGGATGGGACCCACCCTGAATGGCTAACTGAAGGCCGGACAATCCTGATCCAGAAGGATCCCCTGAAGGGAACGGCCCCATCCAACTATCGACCAATAACCTGTCTCCCCACCACATGGAAGCTCATGTCAGGCATCATAGCGACTAAGATAAGTGGGCACATGGATCAATACATGAGCACAGCACAGAAGGGCATTGGTAAAAACACCAGAGGAGCTAAACACCAGCTGCTCGTAGATAGAACAGTCACTCAGGATTGCAAAGCCAGACACACTAATCTGTGCACCGCCTGGATTGATTACAAGAAAGCCTATGACTCAATGCCACACACATGGATCATGGAATGCCTGGAGATGTATAACATCAACAGGACTCTAAGAGCCTTCATTGCAAACTCGATGAGGCAGTGGAAGACCACCCTTGAGGCCAACTGCAAGCCAATTGCACAAGTGTCCATCAAATGTGGGATATACCAAGGAGATACTCTGTCCCCGCTGCTGTTCTGCATAGGTCTGAACCCCCTCAGCCAGATAATCACCAAGACTGGCTATGGGTACCGACTCAGGAACGGGGCCACCATCAGTCACCTCCTCTACATGGATGATATCAAGCTGTACGCCAAGAGCGAGAGAGACATTGACTCACTGATCCACACAACCAGGATCTACAGCAATGACATCGGAATGTCATTCGGACTTGAGAAGTGTGGGCGGATGGTCACAAAGAGAGGGAAGGTAGTCCATACAGTAGGGGTCCCACTCCCAGACGGCAGAATAGCAGACATTGAGGACAGCTACAAGTACCTTGGAATCCAACAAGCAAATGGCAACCTGGACCAGGCCACAAGAAAAGCAGCCACAGCCAAATACCTCCAACGAGTAAGGCAAGTCCTAAGGAGTCAGCTCAATGGCAAGAACAAAGTCCGGGCAATCAACAGCTATGCCCTGCCGGTCATCAGATACCCTGCGGGAATAATAAGCTGGCCAAAGGAAGAGATTCAGACCACAGATGTGAAAACACGAAAGCTCCTAACCATGCATGGAGGGTTCCACCCCAAATCCAGCACCCTGAGACTGTACACTAAGCGCAAGGAAGGAGGCAGAGGACTAGTGAGTGTCAGAACCACTGTCCAGGATGAAACATCCAAGATCCTTGAATACATCAGGAAGATGGCCTCAACAGATGAAGTTCTCAGTGAATGTCTCAGGCAGTGGAAAACAGAGGACGAGGTGCTAGAGGAACCATCATGGGAGGAAAAGCCCCTACATGGGATGTACCACCGACAGATAACTGAAGTGGCTGATATCCAGAAATCCTACCAATGGCTAGAAAGGGCTGGACTGAAGGACAGCACAGAGGCACTGATCATGGCTGCACAGGAGCAGGCCTTGAGCACCAGAGCAATAGAGGCCAATATCTACCATACAAGACAAGACCCCAGGTGCAGACTGTGCAAAGAGGCCCCTGAGACAATCCAACACATAACTGCAGGATGTAAGATGCTGGCAGGGAAAGCATACATGGAGCGTCATAACCAAGTGGCTGGTATAGTGTACAGGAACATCTGTGCAGAGTACAGTCTGGAAGTCCCGAGGTCAAGATGGGAAACACCTCCAAAGGTGATAGAGAATGACCGAGCTAAGATCCTGTGGGACTTCCAGATCCAGACAGACAAAATGGTAGTGGCAAACCAACCGGACATTGTGGTGATGGACAAACAGCAGAGGAAAGCCGTTGTGGTTGACATCGCAATACCAAGCGATTGTAACATCAGGAAAAAGGAACACGAGAAACTGGAGAAGTACCAAGGCCTCAAAGAAGAACTTGAGAAGGCCTGGAAAGTGAAGGCAACAGTGGTGCCCGTGGTCATCGGAGCACTCGGGGCAGTAACCCCCAAACTGGAAGAGTGGCTACAGCAGATCCCAGGAAAAACATCAGACATCTCAGTCCAGAAGAGCGCAGTCCTAGGAACAGCAAAGATACTGCGCAGAACCCTCAAGCTCCCAGGCCTCTGGTAGAGGACCCGAGCTTGGATGGATGAAACCGCCCGCGGAGGGCGAGAGGACAATTTTTATTTTTTTATGTGTATATATATATATATATATATATATATATATATATATATATATATGTATATGTATATGTATATATATTTATATGTATATGTATATATGTATATGTGTATATGTATATATGTATATGTGTATATATATATATATATATATATACACTGGTATTATGGAAAATTATTATTTGGAAATTATGAAAATGGAAATGATCATTTACAGTGAGGTGAGGGTGGTTGGGGTTGGGGTAATGTTGAGGTATGGCCAGTGATTATGGTTTAGGGGACTCTCCTAAATCTCCAAACTATCTCTAACTCTACCCAAACTGTCAACAAACTCTCACTGACCGCAACTCTCCATCAAACACCCACATTTGGAATGGAACCTGAGGGGTTTATATCACTGTCAAAACTTGCGAACCACTTCCTGAATCAGTCACGTGGTACAGTCGGGCAGCGAGGCTTCAGACGTCATCCTATTTTCAGCTCCTCCCCTAAATGAAGCAAGCCTCGATACGCGCATCGCGTAAACGCCCCCTCCCCTGCTCGGCACACGCTTCGAAGCCTTGATACAGAACGTCACATCACTACGTGGAAGGTCTTGCAGGGGGGCCGCCAGAGGTTGTCTACATTAAGTACATAAAAAAAATAAAATAAAGTGCCATTAAGCATTTATTTAAAAATATCACTTTGAAGCAATTTTTAGCTATAATTTTTTGTAATGCCTTTTTATAGAAATTTATGAAGAAAAACATAGACTTTTTTTTCCCATCTCTTTTTATTTTCTTTTTATTTTCTTTATCATACATCAACATATTTTTTCAACATTCCAACATTATCATAAACCAACTTGAACAAGCAGAAGGTAAAAAAACAAAAACAAACAAACAAACAAAAAAACTCATCACCAGATCACCAGACAAGCCTATAGCATTTTATAGCTGCAATTACAGCTTCAAACATAATATAAATAGTATGGTTTTCAATATTAGAGTTATTTTACAGACATAACAAAGTAGAGTCCAGTCTAAGAAAGGTCCATCTTATCCAGAACCAGTTGCCAGATGTCCAGGAACCCCTCAGTGTTGTCATGAAGGGGGTAAGTTAGTCTTTCCAGAGGGAATATCCTCAAATAGACACACTTTGAATATAGTAAAGTTTTAATGTTGGAGGTTCGTGTGGGATTGTCTGATTTTGTTAGGGGGCTGCGATAATCTTGATTTTGGGAAAGGCTGTTCTGTCATGTGGGAAAAAAACAAGAAGGCCATCTGGACAAGGTTTGTTTTCTAGAAGTTTTCTTGATTCATCCAAAGGACTTTATTATTTCTGAAGAAAGCTGCTGAATGAGTTAGAGCTTATATACTAAGTCATTCTGTTGATTGCTGTTGACTACACTAGTCTCATTAGGTTTGAGTAGAGTGACCACCTCAAAAAGTACTAAAAGTGAGACAAATTATATGATTTGGTGGGACAAGGCGGGATGGACTTGAGAAAGAAGAGAATTGACATCAGCTAACTTATCAACTTAATGAGTCTAAATCTTATTTACATAAAACAATAAAAACATAAAAAATACAGCTGCTAAAACACATTTTGCAAAGTAATGTCTTCATTGAGACTACTCATCGAAATAAAAAAAGCTCCATGGAGAGAGGTGTTTCCTGAAACACAGGGGCAGCAACACTCACCAACTATATTTAACCCAGCGAGATAGTTATTCTTAACATGAATCCCACTTTCTTTAGGCTAAGACCCTGGGAAAAGTTGAGCATTATCTTAATAAGTGGTACAGGGGGACAAATGCTTTAATGGCTGTACAGTACAACCAAAAGTGGGACAGGTGGTCACTCTAGAGGCGCTTTTCCACTGGGGAGAACAGTACAAGACTTGTCAGTATGGGATGCCTAAGAAGAGGTAGCCCCAAACCCTGCTGGTGTTTCCATGACTCCGGGTCCAGGAGACCCACTTCAGTAAACACTGACATCACACATCCATCCATCCATCCATCCATCCATCCATCTTCTTCCGCTTTATCCGGGGCCGGGTCGCGGAGGCAGCAGTCTAAGCAGGGACACCCAGACATCCCTCTCCCCGGACACTTCCTCCAGCTCCTCAGGAGGAACCCCAAGGCGTTCCCAGGCCAGCCGAGAGACATAGTCCCTCCAGCGTGTCCTAGGTCTTCCCCGGGGCCTCCTCCCGGTGGGACATGCCCGGAACACCTCCCCAGGGAGGCGTCCAGGAGGCATCCGGAACAGATGCCCGAGCCACCTCAGCTGGCTCCTCTCGATGACATCACACAAGCGCAACAAAAGTTGTGTTAATAAATTAAATGAAAATGTGTTAGAAACTCACTTTTAAAACATAAAGGCACTGGCAACGTTTATTAAAAAGATGAGCATATATCTTGGTGTGTGTCTGTGTGAGGCTGGTGTGTGTCTGTGTGAGGCTGGTGTGTGTCAGTGTGAGGCTGGTGTGTGTTTGTGTGAGGCTGGTGAGGCTGGTGTGTGTCTGTGTGAGGCTGGTGTGTGTCTGTGTGAGGCTGGTGTGTGTTTGTGTGAGGCTGGTGTGTGTCTGTGTGAGGCTGGTGTGTGTCTGTGTGAGGCTGGTGTGTGTTTGTGTGAGGCTGGTGTGTGTCTGTGTGAGGCTGGTGTGCGTCTGTGTGAGGCTGGTGTGCGTTTGTGTGAGGCTGGTGTGTGTTTGTGTGAGGCTGGTGTGTGTCTGTGTGAGGCTAGTGTGTGTCTGTGTGAGGCTGCTGTGTGTCTGTGTGAGGCTGGTGTGTGTCTGTGTGAGGCTGGTGTGTGTCTGTGTGAAGCTGGTGTGTGTCTGTGTGAGGCTGGTGTGTGTTTGTGTGAGGCTGGTGTGTGTCTGTGTGAGGCTGGTGTGTGTCTGTGTGAGGCTGGTTTGTGTCTGTGTGAGGCTGGTGTGTGTCTGTGTGAGGCTGGTGTGTGTCTGTGTGAGGCTGGTGTGTGTCTGTGTGAGGCTGGTGTGTGTTTGTGTGAGGCTGGTGTGTGTCTGTGTGAGGCTGGTGTGTGTCTGTGTGAGGCTGGTGTGTGTCTGTGTGAGGCTGGTGTGTGTCTGTGAGGCTTGGATAAATATTCTTAAGCTGTTGGTGAAGGATAATCAGAAATATTTTTGCAGCCCGTGTGTGATAGACAAGAGATTTTTCTTTTTCCAGAAAAAAAAAAATGATTTTTTCTTTCTTAAAATGTATTTTTTGTAGTGTGTAACTTGTACCTGGGCTTTTAAAACTCCTAATCCACTAATAATTGACAAAGCAGCGCAGTCTAGCAAACAATACAGCTACCTTTGCTTAGCACTGGACCTGGTTACAGTCCTGCTGCTCTCTGGCTAAACTATGGCTCCACTACAGCCGCTGTGGGACACCGCTGAAGTCTTCTCTGTAGTGTTTATTCTCTTTATATCATGTTGCACTGCGGCTCTGTCAGCACACTACAGTCTTATCTGTTTATTTGGATATTTCTTATCCCTCTGTTGCCATAAATGTGTTATGAGCCATGTGTTAGCAACATCGGCACAGCACTTAGCTCACTGCCGCATGTGTCATAAGCACCCACAACACACTTGACTCCCCTGTAAATCCAAGATACTCAGATTTGTCATGTGTATGAGGATATGAGTATCTCTGAGTGCATGTAAACATCATATCCAGAGTACAGGGATAACCAGGATAAGGCCATGACCAGGATACTCATTGTAAATTAGCATACATTTTACTTTTGTATTTTATTTCCAGTGTTTCTAATCAGCAATACAAGCTCAGTCAACTACAGAGAAGGAGCTGCCATATAATCCAATTAATACAAAGTCTGGATTTGTGTATTTAGACATACAGTATATCACAGCACATGCACAATCAATGTGTAATGTGTGAAAAACACAGTTACTGTACATGCTCTCAAATATAGCTCATCTAGATTTAAAATTCATGTGATTTTGTGTTCAGTGATCACCCTTCAAAGATGGGCGAGTTCATACTTTGCATTTCAGTCTGTCTTTTTTATATCTGGATGTATGTAAATGCATTTGTCTCACAAGTGGAGATTTGTATTGTTTGGTAGAGGAAAATAAGTGGTAGTTAGTGCATCCAAAACTAACCCAATATTGTCTAGAGTAACTTCCACTGGTGAAAATTAGGGCTAAATCAAAACTAAAAAAAAGCAGGAGTAAATTAAAGACCAAATAACATACATACAGTTAGGTCCATAAGTATTGGATTGTATAGTTTGGACACTGACAACTTTTGTTTTTTTAGCTGTTAAACAAAACATATTCAAAATACAGTTAGATAATTAATGTGTTTATAGTGCAGACTGTATGCTGCAATAACAATACATTTGCAATATCTACTGTAATTCTGTCCTTTTTTTATTTATGTTTGCACTTTTTGCTTTTTAAAAATTTACAAAATATTGCAAGAAATGTTAGATATATTTAGCATTAGCACATAAGCAATAAAATGTTGCTATGGTAGCGCTGCAGGGACATGCTATTGTCTATGAATGCTATTGTCTATTGTTGACATGTGTTTTTCTCATTCAGTGGGCCAATTTTGACCTTTCATTTTAATTTCTCTTCTCTCCATCCATCATCACCATAGATAATTATTGATTTTAGAAAGAAAAAGGGAACAGTCTCTTTAGTGGTCATCAAAGGACAGGCTATTGAAACAGTTGAAGTTATAAGTATCTGGCAGTGCATCTGGACCATAAATTGAACTGGAAAAGGAACAGTGAAGCTGTCTTTAAAAAGGCTCAGTCCAGACTGTTCTGTCTGAGAAAGCTTCGATCTTTGGATGTGAGCAGAAGGCTCCTGTGTGTCTTTTATCGGGGTTTTGTCGCCAGTGTCTTGTTTTATGCTGTGCTTTTTTGGGGGCGGGAGCATCACTGTGGAGGAAAAAGCAGAATGAACAAAATTATAAAGACTGGCTCAGTGGTGGGGCTGAATCTGGACTCAGTGGACATTATCATGGACAAGAGGGTCAGGACCAAACTAAGAATTGTTCTGTCTCTTCCGGATCATCCTCTCCACAGTGTTTTTACTGAACTCAAGAGCTCTTTTAGTGCGCGAATGGTGATGCCCAGGTTTTCAACCGAATGCCTCAGAAACTCTTTTGTTCCTGCTGCTGTGCGCTTTTATAATGAACACTTCTTATGAAAATATTTGTGGTTGGTAACTACTGTATTTATATCCCTTTATGGCTGTGTTGTGTAGCAATGATGTTGCAAGGGATTGTAGCAGAGTATGTTATGTAGTGCTTATGTTGTCTGTTTTTTACTTGTATCATGTGTTTACATCCTTAGCAATTTAGTTTCCCTTTAGGGGATAAATCTGAATATTCTGGCCATCATTTGATTTTACCTAGTGGAACACCATTGAAGTAGCATGCATTCTGCCAAAATACAAAATGTCTAAAAATCTCCAAATCAGTTTTACAATTTCAGAACCAGGCCTAGTTTAAGGAAGAGGAGGAGGTGAAGGAGGTTGAGCGCTGTCTGGTTTTGACATGATCTGGGCAGAGGATTCACTGCTAGCTAGTGCATTAGCATTTTTGGATCTGTCAGAAGTGTTTACCAAGCATCTGTGATTGGCAGCACATTCAGGCCTGTGGTGTTTAACTGACTCAGGGGAGGTTTAGAGGAGTGGACAGGAGTTCAACCACC
This sequence comes from Bostrychus sinensis, assembly GCA_020698575.1. Taxonomy (NCBI): domain Eukaryota; kingdom Metazoa; phylum Chordata; class Actinopteri; order Gobiiformes; family Eleotridae; genus Bostrychus; species Bostrychus sinensis. Next base: position 3,940,348 of record CM036260.1, read on the forward strand.
GCTCATCCTCACTGGAGTGTACAGGTGTCTTCACTGAAGTGTGGAGGTGAGGTCTGGCATTGTGCCCGCTTCACTCCACCTCTCTGCATGTGACATGTTTAATTTATACTCCAAAAGAGCATGATTTGCCTAAATGAGGAGTTTATCCTTACAAAGTTCATTTGTCTTTCCAGTCATGATTTTAAGCATGGTTTTCCTTCATACCAGGCATTTACAGATGTAGCAGCTGAAAATCTTTCCATCCATTCTCTAATTATTTGATCTTAAGTGTGCCTCAAGATATTACTGTAGACCTTTGCCATACTTTGACTTATCAAAAATATCACTTACAATTTGTAGAATACATGCATATTACAGGGGTTCTTAGTGCGCTTGCCTTCCAGAAAAAATGTTGTGAGATCAATCCTCGGGCCGTCCATCACACAAACTCTGTATGTCTCTGGAGTCTGCATGTCCTTCCTGTGTTACCATAGGTTCTCTCTGGGTACTTCCTCCCACTGTCCAAAGACATGCATGTGTTAGATGAATTGGTGACTCTGAATTGCCCCTAGTGAATGAATGTATGTGTCTCTGTGTCAGCCGTGTGACTAACTGGTCCAGGGCATCAGTAGCTCAGATGGTTTGCCGTTTGTCCACTAACCAGATGGTTGGCATTTCAAACCCAGCTCCCATGGTTTTTTATACTGTCATTGTGTCCTTGGGCAAGACACTTTACCCATCTTGCCTCTGGTATATGAATTTGTAAGTGTGAATGGGTGAATGGTCCCACTTTCTAAGAAAGTAATGGGTCTGGAAGGCCAGGCTAAAATTCTGTGATAATAAAGTCACAAAATTCAGTCGACAAATGGAACCAAAACATTAGTGTTGTTTAGCTTTGAGTCCAACCTGAGCTGCTACCTTAGAGGAGTGTTTGTGATATTGACCAAAAGCCCTTCTCACACTGCAGGATAATGGGGCAGATTTTAGCACAATTTTGCCTGTCTGATAATTGTGGGAGTGCAGCTGAAATGACACTAATGACACCATTTTGCAGTGATTATCTGACCAGGCTCTGGTGTCGAGAGAAAGATCAGAAAAACTGTCTGAAACAGTTTCATTTGATCACCACTTTGTTCAATACAGTGTGCTTTCTTTAAGAGGATCTAAACTTAGAACGTCAAAAGTAGAGGAGATAGAAAACACTGACAAATAAAACCAGAGCTGGTAAGATAAAATGAAGAAACCTGTGTGGAAATATTCAGTTTAATTTATGATTAATCTATTCTATAAATCACATAAAAGTATTCTCATGACACAGTTGGGGGAGGTCAAGAGGATCAAGAGGAGAGATCAAGCTGACAAAGGGCACTTCGAACTACGAATAAGGAAGGTATTAAATCTTATCTTGGCTGTCTGCGAGTGCACAAATGAAGCAGGTTCTGTTTAACTTTGCTTTTTTTTTTTTCTTCTTTTTTTTTTGGCTACATTCCAGAGTAAAAGACTATCTTTAATACTCATGAGTTTGGTTAACTCCTGTGTTACCCCTTGATCAGCTTGACCACTTGGCTTGGCCAAACTCATTTCCCCCTCCACATGTCTGTAAAAGTTCTCTGCCTTTGGACCACTCTGCTGTGACACAAATCCAGAAGTAAAGCCATTGCTATATTGTTGTTGTTGTACTGCTTTCTTGCGAGATTCAAGAGTTCAGGGACTCCAATTCAGCGTAGCTCACTTATTGCATTTACATGGCATATCATGCTCCGATTAAGATCCATATTCAGATTAAGCTTATACTCTAAATAAGGTTTTTACATGTGCATTGCTAAATGCGATGTTTGTTTTATGAAGCGAGAGCCCCGCAGTGCCGTTTAAAACCACACGCTACTAGTTTTCACAACATTTTATTTTTAAAGTGCACCTTAATCACATTATTGCTTGCTCTGAACATTTCTTGCCAAAGTTACCAGTGGCTTCGCGACTAATAAAACTCTCTTAATAAAAGAGAAATCCTGCAATGTGTTGTTATTCTTCACAAAACAAGCAGCTGTTGCTAATAATCGCTAGCTTGTTTTGTGAAGAATAACATGTTGCAGGATTTCTCTTTTATTAAGAGAGTTTTATTAGTCGCGAAGCCACTGGTAACTTTGACAAGAAATGTTCAGAGCAAGCAATAATGTGATTAAGGTGCACTGTAAAAAAAAAATGTTGTGAAAACTAGTAGCGTGTGGTGACTTTTTCAAGCGGGCAAACGGACACCTTAACTTCATTTAATTTTATATGACAACATTTTAATTGCATATAAATTTAATTAAAGCTAGTTAAGTAACTACAATCCCATCAGTTTCAAACTATCTTGCACTCTTCAATATCATTACAAGAATTTTTTCCACAAAGCTTGCTCTGTGTTGCCTTATCAAAGAAATTGCCCTCAGTTTTTGTTTGAACTTTTATTCATAAGCACTAAAACAAAGCTGGATGGATGGATGGATACATGATGAGTGAGGTTCCAGCCTCACAGATGAGGGAGGTTCATCAGGACTCACACTGAGATCAACACTAGACTAGACCACTGTTAATGCTGCTTCATTATAATAAAACCTCAAAAGAAGCCTTACACATCACACCACAGACCTCCATTTAAAAACACCGCCTCACTGACACTCACCTCTCTACTCAAGCTGCAAATCCAGTCCATGTTACTTTTTTGAAGAAATGTCCTGTATTTCCTACAGCTGAGTTTGTCCAGAATAACCAGAGCCCAGTTCATTCACAGTTCTGTAATATTCACATTCATTGCCGCTGGCTCCTCTCCACTCCTCCAGCTCCACTTCTTATGAACATGTCTGACACTTAACCATGTACATGAGGCTATCATTTATATGACACACAGTTTTGTGCAGCAGCATGTACTCATGAGGAACATGAACAGGGTTTAAGCTACAAACTATGACTTCTCTGTAGAAACACTGTTAGACACTTTGGCTGCGGATACTTGTGGAAAGTTTTGTTGTCTAACGCGGCGCATGTGCACTGTAATGTATGGGGCTGTAAGCAGTACAGTCCGCTGCTTATACCGCATGTGTTTTCTGCTGCTAACAGCCAGAGACCTCTGTCACTGAGCCTGAGATTGACCACAGCATGCGCAAGCCTCCAAAACAAGCTGCTGGCCCTCAGCTTGACACCTCGCAGAGGTGAAGATGACAGAAATGAATGACAGAGAAGCAACCTAGCTTGCCTTGACAGTACCTGGAGTGGCCAGCAGGGCGCAGAAAAGTACACAGTGACTGGAACCAGGTAACAGACTGATTCACCATGGAAGTGAACGACAAAATGAAATGTTTGTAGAGATATCGATTTAATTTTGTTATAGTTTTAATCTGTGTTTTTTACATTTAATTGATCAAGCACTGCCTGCCTTACTTGCCCTCACGGCACGCCCATGGTGAAAACTCAAAAACTTAAGTCAACAGGATCCCTCAAGATTTTTGGGGCCAACTCAAAATCACACATTTTCAACCAATAATACTTTTTTGTTTCCCTCATTAGATGTTCATACAGCCTAAAACTTTATATTTTAAGTTTTACTCATTATTTGTTTAACTCATCTTACAGCCAACTGACTCTCCATTATTCAGAAAAAGTATTATTATTGATAATAATAAAAACTAAATATACTAAATTTAACAAAAGAATAATACTTTTTCTGAACAATGGCTAGTCATTTGGCTGTTAAAAAATAATGACAGTGAGTAAAACTTAAATTTGAAAGTTTTTAGACATATGAACATCAAATTAACTGAACCATAAATATTAGTTGCTGAAAACGTGAGATTTTGAATTGGCCCCAAAACCTTGAGGGCTCTTGTGGCTTTGAGTTTTTGCATCCTTTTTTTTTTTTTTTTTTTTTTACAGTGTGTTACATGTTGCAGTAATGTGATTAAGATTAGAATACGCCAGGTGTTTTATTTTGATTAGGTCTTATTTTGAATATGACCTTAATCTAATGAAGGTAATTCCTAAACACTGTTTACATGACAGTATCATATGCTCATATTCAGATTAAGATGGGAGTATTCCAGTGCAAGTGTGGTTTTTCACCCAGAGACAGCATGGATGCTCTATTCAGCCCCCAGCAACTCATTTAACCATCAAACAGACTCTCAAACTGTTTATTTAGAGTAGAAAAAGTTATCGAGTTTGGCTTCAAAGGCACCAGCTCCCATTCTCATGCACTCAGGTCCTCCTGGGACCATTACAGGGCTTTTCAATTGTGTGTTTTGCTCTCGTTTTGGCAGTTCTAGGATAATAATATCTGCCAAAGACATTCATTATTTTAAAAAAAATATCTTTTTGTACTCCTTTACATTAGTATTTCAAATTTCAAATTTATAATATTAATATTATTAATACTAATATTAATCTTAATCAAATAAAGTTGGCAAAATTAATCAAATAAGCCAATAATGGATATGCCTTGGGGCCCTCTGATGTCTGTGGGGCCCTATGCAGCTGCTTAGTTTGTCTTTTTTCTAACTCAATGGTGTAAAAAACGTTCCAAATACCCATGAACGATTTCCTGTGGTGATCTCTCAATGCCCTTAAAGTATTTCACAAACCAGTATTTTAGCCCCAGTACTACTACATACTGTACATGTCACTGCTGTGGAGATAATGCTTAGCACAGTGGTACTCAAACTGTGGTACAGGGAACACTAGTGGTACGCAGGCCTCTTCTAGTTGTCTCAGTACAGTTTAAGTGAAGATTTGATTTAATTTTAAAGCCAGTTTTGTTCCTGTTTCAGTCCTGCTTTTAGTTCTGGCTAAGACCTCATTTAGTCCTGATTTAGACCTGGTTTAGTCCTGATTTAGTCCTGGCTTGGAACTGATTTAGATCTAGATTAGTTCTGTTTTTGTCCTATTCCTGGTTTAATTCTGGTTTAATTATGTTTTTGTATTAGTTTAGCCCTGGCTTTGTTTTGATTTAGTCAAAAATCAGATTCATTTTAGTCATTTCAAGATGGTACTTTAAAAGCCAAATATTTCCTGAGGTGGTACTTGTGAACAGCATAAATGCAGAGCTATAACTTCACACTTTCTTTGTAACTGAAGTCTTGATTTACTTTTATAAGTTTTTAACTTTGAACTTAAACAGACAGCAGTACATATCACATTTTACATCCCATTTGCATTCCAGGCTCAACGTATAAACATAAAAACATAAATTGTCTATACACTATAATAATGACATTTCCAGCTGCACCCACATACTCAAAAAAAAAAAAAAAAAAAACTATCATTAGCCACACCTCTCCTCAATGTCTCAGCTAAAAACACGCCCCCATGATTTGTCAAAAATGTCCAAATCCTCATTAATCCTAGCCAATAATTTTTCATACGATACAATTTTCAGCATATTTTCCTTCCACCTGTTCAACTCTGGAGGGGATTTCCACACACTGAGAATTACCCGAGCGGCTGTAATAAGAGCTATAACTTCACACTTTACAAGCACTTTCTTGCCATTCCTAAAATTGCCATTTCAATACAATTTGCAATATATAGATAGTGCAGCCCAACCAGTTAGTATGGTACGGTAGCTCCACAGGGACATGCTGTTCCATTTGGTTCAGCTCATTATTTTACACATTTACATTTTACAGTGCACTTAGTTCTTCATTTTACTAGCTACTGCCACAAAGTGCAACCCCAGTTTGTCTTTAAAAACATCTCAGTAATCTGATCACAAGCCTTTACAAAGAGCTTGTAAAAGTCAGTAATGGGCTGGACAGACTCACACTGTTATGGTAATGTGGTCCAGGGATTAATAAAGGAGTAGATTAATGTTTATTATCACCGTCAATCATAAACATGAGCTGAAAGCCAAATCTCCAGTCACAGTATTTGGCTGGTCACATCAGGAAGGGCATCCGGTGTAAAAAACATTCCAAATACCCATGAACGATTTCCTGTGGTGATCTCTCAATGCCCTTAAAGTATTTCACAAACCAGTATTTTAGCCCCAGTACTACTACATACTGTACATGTCACTGCTGTGGAGATAATGCTTAGCACAGTGGTTCTCAAACTGTGGTACAGGGAACACTAGTGGTACGCAGGCCTCTTCTAGTTGTCTCAGTACAGTTTAAGTGAAGATTTGATTTAATTTAGAGCCAGTTTTGTTCCTGTTTCAGTTCTGCTTTTAGTCAGGGCTTGTCCTGATTTAGATCTGGATTAGATCTGATATAGTCCTGGTTAAGACCTAATTTTGTCCTGGTTTAGACCTGATTTAGACCTAGTTTAGACCTGGTGTATTCCTGGTTTAGACCTGATTAAGACTTGATTTAGTCCTGGTTTAGACCTGATTTAGTTACGGTTTAGACATGGCTAAGACCTAATTTAATCCTGGTTTAGACCTGATTTAGTTCTAGTTTAGATCTGGTTAGGACCTGATTTAGTCCAGGTTTAGAACTGATTTAGTCCTGATTTAGACCTAAATTAGTTCTGGTTGTGTCCTAGTTTAGACCTGGTTTATACCGGGTTTAATTATGTTTTAATATTGGTTAAGTCCTGGTTTAGTCTTAGTTTAGAACTGGTTTAGACCTGGTTTAGATCAGGTTTAGACCTGATTTAGTCCTGGTTTAGAACTGATTTAGTCCTAATTTAGGCCTAGATTACTTCTGGTTTTGTCCTAGTTTAGACCTGGTTTACACTGGGTTTGTTCCTGGTTTAATCTTGCTTTAAATATGTTTTTGTATTGGTTAAGTCCTGGTTTAGTCTAAGGGTGTGTTCACTCTTGCTGCTCCGCAGGACTCGGTGCACTTTGGGACAAAAGTCTGCACCTGTGTTGATGATGTCATTGGTCTGGTTCGAGTTCACACTGAGCTCTGTCAAACAAACTGAACTGACTGAGAGAGCAGTAACAAACCTCACCTGTAGAGGGCAGCGCGTCAGCATATACTGAGAGAAACTGGCGAAGAACAAACCCTGCTCATCTATTGGTCTGCCTCTTCAGCTGAATATTTCTCAATAATATCACACAGTGCTCTATAATATTTAATGAAGTGTTATGTTTAGAGCAGAGATATCAGCTGAACACAGCTGTGGACTCTTTGTGATTAATATGAAATCTGTGTTGTTTTAGCAGTTTTTTCACATATGTTTGCTAATGTTAGCAACCTTTTAAATACATTTTATTCATAGTATATTTGTATTTGTTTCCTTATAGTCACGTTAGATGTGCGTATGTTTTTCAGCCCTTGGTAAACAGTGATGTAGTCCTCTCCCTGCTGTTAGTCTGTAGTTTGGTCTGTGTTGCATTCGCACTTCACCAGAACCAGACCAGGAGTGCACCAGGGCTCAAAGCGCACCGCACCAAGACCTCTGATTTCAGGAGGACCAGAGTTCACTTGTTTGGTGCGGCCCTGAATCTGATTGTGTGTTCACACCTGCTCTAAACTTTGCCAGGAAGTGCACCAGAGTTAGATTGGAGCGAACCAAACACAGCAAGTGTGAACACACCCTTAGTTTAGACCTGATTTATTCTGATTTAGTCAAAAATTAGACTCACTTTAGTTGATTCAAGATGGTACTTTAAAAGCCAAATATTTCTTGAGGTGGTACTTGTTGTGAACAGCATAAATGCAGAGCTATAACTTCACACTTTACAAGCACTTTCTTGCCATTCCTAAAATTGCCATTTCAGTACAATTTGCAATATATATAGTGCAGCCCAACCAGTTAGTATGGTACGGTAGCTCCACAGGGACATGCTGTTCCATTTGGTTCAGCTCATTATTTTACACATTTACATTTTACAGTGCACTTAGTTCTTCATTTACTAGCTACTGCCACAAAGTGCAACCCCAGTTTGTCTTTAAAAACATCTCAGTAATCTGATCACAAGCCTTTACAAAGAGCTTGTAAAAGTCAGTAATGGGCTGGACAGACTCACACTGTTATGGTAATGTGGTCCAGGGATTAATAAAGGAGTAGATTAATGTTTATTATCACCGTCAATAATAAACATGAGCTGAAAGCTGATACAAGGAGACGGTGAAAGAGGAGAGGAGGGAACAGCCCAGCCCAGGACAACTCTCTGCTCTAACTTTGAGAGCAGATAATTCACTTTAGCAGCTTTAACTCGCTGCAGTACCACAAAAGCCTAAAGAAACACAGATTGTTGCAATGGTTTTTATAGAGATCTATGTGTGGAGCGCCTTAGGGGATGACAGTGTGATTGGGATCTGAGACTCCGCAACTGTGCTTTAAATGTGCTATAAATACTGAAGAGAGAGTTAGCTGAAGGTTTCTATTGTCAGTGTTTGGGCCTTTTGCTTTCATTAAGTATATGCTAAACTGGGCCTATATGTGAAACAACGAAGGCCTCCAATTTCATCCAACTCGGTGTAATCCATTTTCATATAACCAGAAGACTTCAGTAAGTTTGTGCTTAAACTGAAATTTAAGAAAAAAAATAAAATATAATCTGTCTGCCTTTAAAATAAAATAAACAATATGCTCCTATTTAATTATTTTACATGTTTTATGCTCAAAATAAACAAACAAAAATAATAACTCCCCATTAAACAAGCATTTAAATCTAAAAAATACTTAACAAAACATAACATTCTTAGAATAATCCAGGCAGCTGTTTTAGCTCATTTTCATCAGTGAGACACTGGAGCATGTTTGTCTTTCACAGGTTTCAATAGTTTAATAAAAATTAGTATAAAAGTAAACATTTTCATATCATCTTGGAAATAAACTGTCTCCATGTACCCCCTGCAACGTGCCGGCGTAGCCTTAAGGGTCTCGGTACCCCTGGAAAATCCCCTGCTATAGCTAAGGCACTTTTACACTGTGGGAACTTTTTGCAGTTCCTATAACCTTTTGAGAAAATATTTAGTTTTGTTGTAGCCCGTTTGCTCATCATAAGAACTGGGGACTGGGACCACAGTTCCTTAAACCTTTTTAGCTCTAACCCCAGAGCAGGGACTTTATTCAATATATTAAATAAATATTGAATATATTAAAATAGTTACTCGTAACACTGAGAAGCTGATCATTTTAAAGCTATAGAGCTACTGTATCTGCTGTATCATGTGTTTGCAGCGCTAAGAGATGTGTTGTTGCACTTTGGTAACTCCACACTCCATCGCTGTGCTTATGTCCTATCGACAGAGCCCTGGGCAGTGCAAATACAAGCCAACAAAAGGTTCCAAAGGCTGGGTGGTTCATAGAACTAAATTTGGACAGCAGTATGCAATGATGAGTGGGGATCAATCTGCCAACCTTCTGGTTAGTGGGCAAATGGCTCTACCTACTGAGCTATTACTGTTATAGTTCCTAGCACTACAGGTATTCTGTGCAAAAGCGGCTGTTTGGTAGCCTTTACTGCACCAGCTGTCTGTCTGTCATTTTCATTATGGCCTATGTACTGTGTATAAGCTTGGCTGATTTGTTACATCACGTCACAGTTCCTATAGAACAGGGGTGTCCAAACTATGGCCTGGGGGCCAAATTTGGCCTATGTGGACTATTTTTTTATTGGCCCTCGGGCTTCATTCTCAATTGGCCCAAATTGTCACAGGTAGTACCTTTTTCAAAAACACATATTTTTGTATTAAGGAAGAAAAAATGGAAATTGTGGTAGTTTAAACTAAGATAAAATATATTATATTAATAAGCCTTATACTGTATGTGCTGGTACCAGGACTGGACAAATATGTGGCATCTTGAGTAGCCATGTAAATGACTGACTGGTCATGGAGACCCCTTGACCCTCAGGCCCTCCTTAAAAAAATCACATTCTTCATTTTAGGTCACTGGGTCACATTTAAAAAAAAATTAAAAATGTATCATTGACCCCTCTCCTCATCATACAGAGCAAAAGTTTATTCATTTTCATATTTGTAACCCCTAAATGCCAATTTGTTTACATAATTCCACACGTTTGTTAATAAAACACAAATGATGTACTATTTAAAGATACAAGTGTTTTTGTCTGTGCAGAGATTACCAGTCCCTGATAGGTCTCTGATTAGCCCGAACACTGATTGTAATACATTTTTACTTTACAAAAATGATCTAAAACTCAAGTTCTTCCTCTTTAAGACCTAAAAGGCCTTTTCTACAGTCACTGTTTTCTAATGGGAATTATAAGGGAATTATTTCCCACAATGCAATGAGAAAATGGTGGATCTGGTGGCGATTTTTTTTTTTTTTTTTTTTTTTTTGTATTTTTTAGCCTCTGACTGACAGGGTTACAGAGGAATTAACATGATTTAACATTTCTGTATTGCAGTGGCAGGAAATAGGACTTGAAAAAGCAAAATATGTCATCTCTAGTCAGTGGCCCACCTTTGCTCTTTTTTTTTTTTTTTCCATTATGTGGACCTCAATGAAAAAGTTTGGACACCTCGAATATATATATTGATTTAACCATTTTAACCATGTTTTTACTAGTACACAATATGTTATTTCAGTCTTGTTAAAAAATCTCAAGTTTTATTACAGTTGTCATTCTAATGTAATACACCTGCTGCCTCGTACAGGTTCTAAGCTGCAGTGCAGTGTTTCCAGGGTCACTCTTACTCACAGGAGTGTCAGGAGAACACAGTAAAACTCCTGTCCTGTTAACTGCCTGCATGAACTCAGAATTCTCAGTGGACTGGTATCGACTGTCCTCTCCCTGGATCACCAAATCTGGACTGTAACAAAGTCTACTGTACACTGGTCTGAGCGCATGTGGGACACAGCCCAGAGTGAACCACCCACATTATCATAACACACAGATGAAATATGAATATGAAAACGATGAGATGAGAGCGGAGGTGTTCGAACAGAGGATTTGGAGGTTTATGTGATAATCTGATTGAAGAGCGGGTTTTATATTCATGTATTTGATCAAAGCCTGGTGCTACAAAACCAGGCACACACAGAATCTGCACAGGAGACACTCTCTCACTGACAGCAGGTTACTGTGACGGACGCAGAGATGGAAATACTGTAAATGACAACTAATAATAACAATACTTTGTATATCACCGTGTTTATTAAAATGGTGAACATGTTTGGTGTGTGTGACAAAATGCTCCAGCCTGTAATTATGCATATTTTATTTCAATCCATTGAAACTATGTTACCAGTTTTTTCATTGCAAAAGTGACATTCCCATTGACTCTGTGTAGAACAGGTACAAACTGAGCTTTCCTCAGCACTAAAAACTTCATCTGCACATTTCCTCCTGTCTACAGCTGTGTAGAATAAATACTGACACCACAGTTTATTGTGGAAATATAGCTCAGTGTGGGTTAGAGACGAGGACATATTTAATAATTTGCTTTGAAATTTGAAATACTTAAATAACTATGCACTCTCTTATCGAGTATATCTAATCTATCGTCTACATCTAATACAGACAGGCACAGAATGAAGTCCAGGATTTATTTTGTGACATTACAAACTGAAAATACAAAAATTAATTTACTGAACATTTAAAATTAAAAGCTTTTATTTATGAAAGTCAATACACTCATTCATACACTCAATTAATTTATGGGCAATGTTATGTATATATGGTCCAGTGGTGCTTAAAATTGTGTGCTTTTGTTATAGATACACTTTATAAATGTTGTATTATAAAGTAATAATTTTACATCTTATCAGGACAACTAAACATACTTTTTTGTTGCAATACATTAAGAAAAAGCTGACTAAATATCTGGAAAGTGTCAATATTCAACATCAACAACATGATCACAGCTGCAACAATTGATCCAGAGCATAAAATATATATAGTATCCAGTATTTTTATATTTCTTCATTTTCATATTTATTATATGATATATTGATGACAAAATTTGCATGCTGTTTTATTTTTGAACAGTGGAAAATATCTATAATGTATAAATACTGTCATTTCCCATTGCAATTTGGCTTTCGAAAACATCATTCTACAGAGACAGCTCTATGTTACTTCTTAGAAAATGTAAAATCTAATATGGATGCTGGTGGTGTTGTTGGGACTATATTTATCAATTTAACAAAGGCATTTGACACCATTAATCATCAAACTCTAATGACAAAGCTGACCTATTTCAATCTGTCCAGAAGATCACTAGGCTGGCTGGAAATAATATTTGGGGTTGAGAAAGCAATGTGTCTGTGTACAAAATGTGAAATCTCCTACATCTGACAATAACCTTGGTGTGCCCCAAGGTTCAATCCTGGGCCCATTGTTATTCAGTATGTACATCAATGACCTTCCATAGATTTGTCCGTCTGATCTGATCAGTTGTATGCCGACGATGCTGTTTTGTATGTCCATGCTAAAAACAAACAGCAAGCAGCACGGGACCTATCAACTGCTATGTCAAAAGTATCAAGTTGGCTACAGTGCTCTCAATTACACCTTAATGCTTCAAAGTCAGTGTGCATGTTTTTCACAAAAAAGCCAAGCATGGATGCAGACCCAGATGTATCCATGCTTGGTACAAAACTTAAGGTCGTTCATGAATGTAAGTATTTGGGAGTTGTGCTGGATTCACAGTTATCCGTTAGACAACATGTCAAAAGAACAGTGAATAAAATTAAATTTCATGTTTCAAATTTCAGACACATTTGAAATAATCTAACAACAAATTCAGCTAAATTGTATTTTAATTCCATGATTATGTCCTGTTTAATTTATTGTACTACAAGTTGGACATTAACAAATAAATCTACGCTTAAATTGGTTGAGACTATTTATAAAATAGCATTAAAAGTGTTGGATAAAAGACCCACCATGTATCATCATTGCAGAATATTGGAAAAATATAATATATATATAATATATATTTGATGAATTTGGAAAACATCATAAAGTATGCTGATTCAGTTCTTGTTTACAAAATTCTCAATGAACTAGCACCACCTCCTTTAAAAGACTTTGTAAAGCGAAATTCTAACAGGATAACAAGATCTGGTTCTAGAGGCGACTGTCTGGTGCCCTTTAGAAAAAGTGTGTTTGGGCAATTATCATTTTCTTATTGAGCATCTCAAACTTGGAATACAATACCTGCTGATATAAGAGAAATGGCAACACTAACATCATTTACTAAAGCCTTGAAAAAATGGTTACTGAAAGGACAAAATTGTAATCATAATTTATAGACTATTGTTGATATTTATGGAAGATGGGAGATGTACATAAGGAAATACAGATCTTACTAATCAGTTGTTTTATTGTATTTATATAGTGTACAAATTTAATTTGGGGTAAAGGATAATCTACAACAGCATTTTCGGCATTGAAAAATAAAACAAACCATGCAATATCAGCACTTAATTTAATATGTTGTTAATGAATTACGTACATGGTGCTGAACATGTTGGTTTACCTGTGATGGATAGAGTTGTAGTATTGTCATACAGTGTGTTTGTTTGTATGTGCTCTGTATGTTTCTATACTTGTTTGTTGTGTGTCCCCTGTCCTTAAGTATTGACATCAACCTACCAAGGGACTAGAGATGGAAATTAGCCTTAGGCTATAAACTCACATATTTACATGTCAAATGTTCATTAATATGTATTGTCCCTTTATAAATAAATAAAGATAAAGATAAAAGATTAAGATTTCATTCCTCCTGCAGGCGAGCTGTGGTCACGCTCTCACAGTGATAACACACTGCCCCCATGTGGTTAGTCAATGAAGGTGCAGGTAGACTGGTCTGTAGGACATCATTTTAATCCAGATGATTTTTCTGGAATTCACTTATACAGAACTAAAGTATTTATATGTGAAATATTGAACCTTTTTTCAATAAATGCACAGACCTATAATGTATAATTATCAGAGATTGATCTGTAGATATTTGGCAGTGGAATATTTTAGTTTATTAGTTAGTTTGTTTGGTTATTGTCCCTTTCGGGAAATTCATTCTGTACACGCAGGCTTAGATTAACATGACATTCACCAACACATAACATTAATTTCAAACAATGACAAAGTTATAGCAAACAAGGCTTTAGAGTTAGACCATCTGGATTATCTTCTGATTTAATTTTTATTGTGTTCTGTTGTATTTTGTTTTGTTTTTTATTTGTTTTGTTTTGTTTTTTCTTTTTGTTTTTTCTAAAGCTCATATCAGCAAAAAATTTTCAATTTTTTTGTTTTTTGTGTACACTTGTTTGTGTCTTTTTAAGGTTGTGTGTGTGATGTTTTGAAATTCAGATATCCCACATCTTTTAGAAAAAACTTAATCTAACAACAACTCTGTTTGTGTTGCAGAACACCTCTCTTACAGCAGCTTCTCTTGTGTTTGTGTTGCAGCTCAGTTTAGGATGTATTCAGAACAGTGACTAACAGCGCCCTCTTGTGTTTTGTATGTTGCAGGTCTGTTGGGGATGGTGGCCCACATGATGTTCACCACAGCCTTCCAGCTCACAGTCAGTCTGGGCCCCGAGGACTGGAAACCTCAGACCTGGGACTACAGCTGGTCCTACATGTGAGTATATAAAAAATTGATTTGCATCTCAGCTTGATAAGGGTCCAGACATAGAGTCCTTTATACCATTAGAGGGGGCCAGTGCACCACCAGTTGTTTCACCCAAGTGTTGTTTTGTCCACCATTTTTTGCATTACCAATAACGAAATTGTCTTGTTTTTATGTGAAACTCACTTTTCGCTTCATGGTGTGTTATGTCGACAGTGAACTTCTTGTTATCTGATCCCAGTGACCTTCCTTTGCAGTGGCTGTGCGGCATTGTATGTGCATCAGACCAAGTCAATCCAGCAAATCATAGAAGAAAAAAACAAAATGCAAAACACAAAGAAGCGTAATCAAAAGGAGCAGAGCTTTTGTGCTTGTTTGTGACTGAACAGAACCATCCAACTTGGTTCCTTGACCTTTTTATTTTTTGTGTTTACTATAAAACAGCATTTTATTTATACAGAGGCCCTGAGGTGTAACATCAAAATTGTTTTTGTCCACTAGAAAAATAAAGGAAGAGGTAGATTTTTTTAAAAATCTTGCCTTAAAAAGAAACCAAGCCCTCAAATAAAAAAAATGAAAGACAATAGACAATAAATTTAAATAATTGTCTATCTTAAAAAGGAGCATCATCAAGATTTTTAAATATGTTGTTTCAAAAGAATAACCCTTTTAGCATTTGTGGCAGGGTTTTCTTTTTGTGGCAGCCTTAATTTAAAAGGGCAAGACATTTTGGGAAAGCAGTGCCCTCTTAATTTGAGTCTCTATGTGTTCTTATTTGTAGATGAATTTAAATTTTAAAATGTAGAATGCCTTTCATTTTTAGTGTTTTTTATTTTTATTTTGTGACATGCTTTTTTATTTTGAGTGTTTTTTTATTTTTATTAAGTTTATCATTAAAGCAGAGGTTGATTTTTGAAATTAAAATAAATGTTTATATATATATACATATACATATATACATATATATATAAACAATTATTTTAATTTAAAGGACATTTTTTTTAAATTTTATTAAAAATGAAAACTAAAAGACTTTCAAATCACATGAGCCAATATTTAAACCTACTATGTGTCTGTGATTTCATAAAAGAATGCCAAATTTAGACTGGTCTGACCACAGGACACTGTCCCACTTTGAAACAGTCCATTTTAAATGATCCTTGGCCCAGGACATGACGGTGCTTCTGGACCATGTTCACATATGGCTTCCTTTTTGCATGATAGAGCTTTAGTTGGCCTCTGCAGATGGCACGGTGGATTGTGTTTACCCACAGTGGTTTCTGGAAGTATTCCTGGACCCATTTAGTAATGTCACTGACACAATCATTAAGAGTGATGCAGTGTTGTCTGAGGGCCCCAAGACCACGGGCTCCAATAAAGGTCTGGGGCCTTTGCAGTTTGACGTCAAGGAAAATTGTTTGTAAAGTATTCCACAATCACGCTTCATTCCTTCACAGATTGCAGAACCTCTGCCCATTTTGCTTTTGCCTCTGCCTCTATAAGACATCACTTTTATAGCTAATCATGTTACAGACCTGATATTAATTAACTTAATTAGCTGCTAGGTCCCAGTTGAATCTTTTTTTAAATGTCTTTCTTTTTCAGCCATTTGTTGCCCCTGTCCCAACTATTTTGAGATCTGTAGCAGGCATCAAATCTGAAATTAGCTCATTTTGTGCATAAATATAAAATTTTTCAGTGTAAACATTGGTTTTGTTATCTATGTTCTATTGTGAATAAAATATTGGCTTATGTGATTTGAATGTCTTTTAGTTTTCATTTTATTCAAATTTTAAAAATGTCTAAACTTTTCTGGAATTTGGGTTGTATTACAAAGTAGAGACTGGCCACTTAATTTGTAAAATATTATCTGATACTGGCTATAGAATGTATTAAAGACTGGTTTGTCCGTGTCTTTCCAGATTAGCCTGGAGCTCCTTCACCGCCTGCATGGCCTCCTCGGTCACCACCATCAACCGCTACACCAAGACCATCCTGGAGTTCAAGCACAAGCGCAGGAACATCGAAAAGAACCTGAAGATCAAGCAGAAGCTGCTGGAGCTGGACTCCCCGGAGCAGGTGTGGGACATGTACCTGAGCTCTGTCCCCAGCACGGCCGAGGAGCTGCTGGACCTGTCCACCAATGGGCGCAAACTGTCCAACACCTCCATGTTCCTGGACCTGAACGACCTGCCCGACCCGCAGTGTGAGGAGTACTGCTAACGGAGAGAGCAGTTCAGGACAGGGAAAGATACTAGGGACAAAAAGGACAGCAGTAAAGGACAGGAGGAGATACTGGAGACTACAAGGACTGCAGTACTGGAAAGGAGGGGATAGTGTAGACAAAATGGAGCACAGTACTGGACAAGAGGAGGTACTGGGACAACAAGGACCACAGTATGGGACAGGAGGAGATACTGGAGGCTGCAAGGTGGTTGATGTTGATGTTGTTCATTAATTAGCTCAATTGACTGAGGTATGAATGAGTTTTTGTATCTATTATGTCGACACAAGGGAATCCTATACCTCCTGCAGTAGCTCATAGTCAGAGTTCAGTATGAGAGGAGTCTGCTGAGATCTTACAAACCTGTCTTATAGAGGATTGTTCAAAGATGACTTAGAGGGAGGTCAGAGGTGGACACACCCAGGATCTTACCTGCTAGTTTGACCAGCCTAAGAATCTATGATCTATATTTCACAGTCAGGTCCCCAAACCAGCTGAGCTAAAGTAACTACTGTATTATGCTCACCACTCTAGAGACTTACTAGAGAGTGAGAAGTGAGACCCCTTTAGGGACTCTGGGGCTCCTTTCTGTTTTGGTGCCCCAAGCACTGGCCTGTCTTGCCCTTTTTGGTAGCAGCACCCCTGGGTAACATGGATCAATCCCCCAACCTTTTGGTTTGTACAGCCTTCTGTTTTCTATTTGGTTGTATCTCATTGCATTTACTTTGGCAATCCAACTCAAATCTCTGGGGACTGATTCTTTTGTATAGAAGAGAAAATGTAATAATTAGAATGGCTTTCCACTGTAGTACTGGTATTTCTCTAGCTTCCTCTAGTGGTGAAGGGTGGTCTCTCAGATTGTTTAGGAAGAAATATCCATCTACATATGAATACATAACATTCATGGAAGAGGGGTTAGTGCCCTACTGAAGGGCCTTTCTGTTGGGGAGTCTGCATGTCCACTGATAGTCCAAAGATATGCATGGGAAACTTGACACTGTAAAAAAAAAAAAAAAAAAAAAAAAAAATCCCTCTAAATATGAATGAAAGGCTGGCAGTCAAAGTCAGCCTAAACTGTAAAAAAAAAAAAAAAAAAAAAACATCAAGGCAACAGGATCCGTTAAGATTTTTGAGTTTTAGGGCCAACTCAAAATCTCAAGTTTTTGACAAATATATATATATACATATTTATATATGTATATATATATGTTATATATGTATTCAATTTAACAGCAACATGTCTAAAACGTTTAATTTTAAGTTTTACTCACAATCTCAAACTCATCAATATTTTTTAACTCCTCTTACAGCCAACTGACTATTCTTTGTTCAGAAAAAGTATTATGATTGATAATAATAAAACTTTAAAATACTAAATTTAACAATTTTACAATTTTAAAAACCTTTTCTGAACAATGTATAGTAAGTTGGCTGTAAGATGAGTTAAAAAAAATAATGATGGTGAGTTAAACTTAAAATTGAAAGTTTTTAGACATATGAATGAATTGAATTAAGTGAACAAAAAATATTAGTTGTTGAAAACTTGAGATTTTGAGTTGGCCCCAAAACTCAAAAATCTTGAGGGATCATGTTGCCTTAAGGCCAGGACACACCGGGGCGATCATCGGCCATTGGGCACAGTTGGAGAGTTTAATACAGTTCAGTTCAGTTTATTTGCCATTTGCAGTAAAACCAAACCACATTGGAAAGCAGTTGCGTGAGCTCAAGTGCACTGTCAAAATTAGCAGACAGCGACCTGAGTCTGTTTGGTGTGTTCCGCACTATCGGATGTAGTGGGACACAGATGGACATAGTTCTGGCCGATTAAACTTGTCAAACTGGCGTCTAGGTGTCGTGCTGAACAAGCGCTCTGATTGGCTGTGTGTCCCGTTCACAATTTGTCAAACAACTCGCGTTTAACATTAAAATATAAGGAACATTAGGTTCCACAACTACTTGTGCCTTGTGCAGATAAAAATATAATCCTCCTCTGAGAAAAAGAGCTGCAATAATTCAGTCCCTTTTATTCATTACTGTGATCAGACAAGTTTAATTTAGTGCATATGATTATTTTTCACTGATAAATACTTGAGTTAAACACTTGTGTGTTGCTAGTTTTGTTTACTAGAGTTTAAGTAACCGCGGAGTTTAGTGACTAGCGCCACCTGCTGTTTTAAATAATTCGTCGTAATACGTCTTACACATGTGCACTACTCAGTCGTGGATCTGAATTGCTTTGGTGTGTCTTTAGCTACTTTTAGTGGTGACAAGGGGAGGCGCCATGCCTCTGCTGACGGTGGTCGGGCACTGGGTTGATGTGTCCCAGGCTTTAAGATTTTGAGTTTTCGCTTTTTTTTTTTTACAGTGAAAAAGACAAATATAGTTAGCACAACAGCATGTAAAGAAATACTTTTAATAGGTCTCAGCTTCCAGATTTTTACTGCCAATATTTGCTAGGATAAGGTGGCAGAGTGGTTAGTGCTCTCGCCTCCCAGCAAAGAGGTTGATCTCTGGGTGGAGTCTGCATGTCCTCCCTGTGTTACCGTGGCTTCTCTATGGATACTCTGGCCCTCCTCCCACCTTCCAAAGACATGCATGTGTTAGGTGAATTGGTGACTCTTATGGAAGACTAAAAACTGCCAAATAAATCAGTAAATCTCACTCATAAATAATTATTTAAACAGGACAATAAATGCTGAAATAATAATATATACTTTTTTTTTTTTAATGAAGATGTAAGTTTTGGGTAAAATAAATAAGAAAAGGCCTATAATTCTTCTCTTTCTGTATTTATTTCTACATTGCTTTAATTTATTTTTGCTTTATTTAATTTTTTTTTTTCCCTTTTATTTGTTCCCACATTTATTTTAGGGAATAAATAAAAGAGGAAAAAGTAAAAAACAAAAATAAATGAAAGCACAAATGAATAAACATGCAATTAAATACAAAAAGGAAATAATTATAGGCCTTCATTTATTTATTTTAACCAAAACTTACATCTTCATTTAAAAAATAAATATTCTTATTTTAGCATTTCTTGTCCTGTTGACTCTAAATTGCCCCTAGTGAATGAATGTGAGAGTGAATGGTTGTCTGCCTGTGTCTGTCTCTGTCTCAGCCCTGTGATGAACTGGCCCCTGTCCAGGGTGTACCCCGTCAAAGGCCCATAGTTGTTGGAATAGGCTCCAGTCACGCCTGCCTCTAACGGGAATAGGCATGAGTGAATATTTGCTAAGATAATTAGCAACTGTTTTGCTAAATGCTAGGCTAGTGTTACACAATTAGCTTAGCATCTCTGCCTTTTTATTTATTAAATGTGTCTGTATTGGGTAAACTGGGTGAAGTTTTTTTATTGATTTTTGGTCCACTAATGTAAAGTATATACCGTATTTTCCGCACTATAAGGCGCATCGGATTATAAGGCGCACCTTCAATTAATGGCCTATTTTAAAACTGTTTTCATATATAGGGCGCACCGCATTATAAGGCGCATCCACTAGATGGCGCTGTGCTAAAGGGAATGTCAATAAAACATAAGTCAGTCAGTCAAACTTTATTAATAGAATACAAACCAGCGTTCTTACAACTCCCTCATTGAAAACAATGTATTTCCAACTCCATTTGTCACAGTTCAAAGCTACATGAACAGCGTTCGAGCGCTCAGTTTTCTGTCCCCTCAATGTCGCAACTCTTCCACTAGATGGAGCAAAGGCTGCGCCTTCTTGTTCTTTTGGGGCAGGATCCATAAACACGCCTATGACACACAAGAACAGCTGGGACTGGAATTCCCCTTTACCGTTTTTACCGCTGTCACTTCGGCGACGCCCCCTGAATACCGTAGTCATAATTAACCAACATTGATCCATATATAAGGCGCATCGGATTATAAGACGCACTGTCTTGAGTGTTTTGAGAAAATTAAAGGCTTTTAGGTGCGCCTTATAGTGCGGAAAATACGGTAGTTTCATTCCAAACTACCTCCAGAATGTTTTTTCCTAGTCATATTAAATACGTACACAGTAGATTGATCATAGCAAGACATATTATAGACATTTTTGCTTTAGCATTTTATGTTTTATAACTTAACAAATTCATGTTTTCTAAAATCATTATTTTGGGGAGCTGTTACTTTTCACCTAGGAATGCTTGGATTAGGTGCCTGTCCTATTAGCACAGTTATTAGCAACATGATGCTAACAGATAGATAAATGAGGTGATGGCTTCATAGTGATGGCAGTTAAGCACTGAAAGAGTCCAGGAGCACTTCCTGGTTTCACGTGTCTAAGTAGAGCGATGTAAACCAAGTGTTTTCAGCCTTTGAGAAGAACAGCGCCTCAGGATACATAGGGTAACATCCCTATTTAACCGGGACAGTCCCAGTTTAAGGCTCCTTGTCCCATGTCCCAACACATATCTTCTGTATAAAAACACTCATATGTTCCAGTTTTCAACAAACCATGTCCCAGTTGTTGTTCCTATTTTAATCAACAGAAAAGTACAGACAAATTAAAACACATTTGTCTAAAGGCTTTTCACACTGAATTTATTTACAATGCCATTATTTTTATCAATAAATGACCATTAAAGCCCCAGTGTCATGTACTTTAATTACATGACAAAAAATTGTGCAGCCTTTGGAAGTTTTTGTGTCACTTGTTAAGTTTAAATGCATCTGGATAAGTGACTAAAATATGTGTCCCAGTTTTGGGGTCTACAGATCTGGTCACCCTAAGCATACAGGCAACACTATCACCTAACAGCAAGGAGGTCCTGGGTTTGATTCCTGGACTGGGCAGAGGGGACCTTTCTGTGTAGAGTTTGCATGTTCTCCTCGTGTCTTTGTGGCTTTCCCCCATCAACCTAAAACATGCACAGTAGGCTACTCCTCCAGCTTGGTACTCCTGAACAAGATCCTGGTGCTAGATTTGGAGAGGGGTCCCCGAGCGCCGCCACTGCTCCTAAAAGGTTGCCCCAGCTGCATTGTAGGATGGGTCAAATGCAAAGGACAATGCAAGTATAAAAGCACTGTTTGTAAACCTGAACACAAACTCTCCGGTTTCAATTTTCTCCAGTAGTTATCAGCCGGTCTTATTTGTTTACAGTAGATGCTAATTGTGCATAACCTCTGTCAGTGGCTTTAGCTGGTAGTGTATCTTTCTCTTAGTCCTCCTCACAGGCACAAAGATGTGGTAAAGGACCTGACATGTACCTCCACTGAAGCAATAAGGATTAGTCTGGATAGAGAATGACTCAGAGGCCTGCTCCAAGCCTTCCAATGACATATAGTAGATCCTGTTTTCAACCAGGATGTGACACAAAGGATCCCTCTTAGCTTAAGCTGTCCTGAGAGGAGCAATAACAGTTCCATGTACTTCTTCTGTCTGTGAATGAGGAGGTGGTTCCAGTGTCTTCTCTGGTCTCTGGTTGGATTGTGGACTTTAGATGAATCCAGGAGGTCAGTGTTTGAGCTCCTCCGGGCCGTGCTGAGTGCCTTCTACAGCGGCATGCCTCTGACGCTCTGTCCACTCTCTGACCATCAGAACCATGTAGCTGTCTGTGTGCAAACTGCCAAACTCCAGGAGCGCGCCTCTTTAAAGCTCCACTTCTTAAAGGGACAGTCCGGTATGATGTACATGTCTAAGAAATACTTTTGTGCTAATTTACTCCATGTTGAGTTTCTTTGCTCAGAACCTGGTTGACAAACTGACAGAACTCTGCCTGGTCCTGCTCAGGCCAGTGACATTTTACATTGGACAATATAAAGAACATAATGTGACTGAATGATGCAGTGATGGGTAGGCATAGACCCTGTTCATGTGACGTCAAACAACTTCCGTTTTGAGACGATGGGATGTATCTTCATTTCCGGTGCCGCGCTTCTCCCATAAGAAATTCACCCAGACTTTTTTCAAATTGCCGTTTACAAGTTTACACAATATAGAGCCATTTTCAAATGAATATTTACCCACAAAACGTTCAAAACTTGCGAAAGGATATTAATTCTTCAACGAAGGATACTTGGATTATGAAGTGAGTGCTTTATTATGTAGCTAGATAGCGTTAGCAACATGGCTAAGTGATAGAGCTGTGCTATAAAACACAAGCATACTAATTTTATGCTAGTCATTTATATATTTTTACTTGCAAAACAAAAATAAAACAAAGAACAAGAACTGTAGGGGTGAGTGGCAAAACAGTTAATGTTATATCACGATCTTCTGATGTCCATTTCTTCAGCATAGAGCTTCATTAGAAGAGCTAGAGCTAATTAGAAGTTCATTGCAGTACTATGCAGTGAACCTTTCAGACAAGCAGATTGTCATTCATTTAGATCGTAACATAATCTAATATTGTTTTATCGCACACCCCGTTAGACATATTGCTAATGCTACAGCATTAACAACTACTAGCTTTAGCTACAAGACAAAACACTTACCTTCATAATCAAATAAGTAACCTTTAATGAAAAATGTATATCCTTTTTCGAGTTTTTACCGTTTTGTCAGTGAATTTTCATCAGCAAATCTCTGTACATCATGTAGCCTTATATTTGGCAAATTTTTAAGACTCTGCGTAAATTCCATACTGGCGAGCAGCAGCACTGGAAATGAAGATACATCCCATCGTCTCAAAACGGAAGTTGTCTGACGTCATTGTGAAAAGGGTCTATTGGCTGTTGGTTCATCCAATCAACTATTCCTCCAAAGTACCTGCCCTTTGTAAAAGCTTTCTGTAGAAGCCCAGATGGTTCTGTGTAACTGGCCATTCAGCCAGTAGGGTTACCACTTTAGAGAAGCAGACAGGAGTATTAACACTGTCACACAGTTTGATTTAAGTCTGTCTTTAGCTAAGTATTTTTATCCATCCATCCATCCATCTTCTTCCGCTTTATCCGGGGCCGGGTCGCGGAGGCAGCAGTCTAAGCAGGGACACCCAGCCATCCCTCTCCCCGGACACTTCCTCCAGCTCCTCAGGAGGAACCCCAAGGCGTTCCCAGGCCAGCCGAGAGACATAGTCCCTCCAGCGTGTCCTAGGTCTTCCCCGGGGAGTATTTTTATGTGAATTGTAAATGTCTTTATTTTAAACTATACTTGATACAGTGAAATTACAATATAACTACTAAACAAAACTGTGATAAACGTAAGTTGTACTTACATAATGGAATTTAGTGTATTTACAGTTTCTTGGAACAAATGCAATAAAAGGTACTTGTTACACTATTCCACCAAAGTGCAACTTTCTATCTAGTAAAGTAGTTATTGGACATTTTTTCTATTACATTAGAGATACACTGTATAAAATATAGTGTCAAATAAAGGGTCTTTAAACCAGAATCACATTAATATTATGATATTATATGTGGTAACACTTTATGTTACACTACACATGAAACAGTGTATTTACACTGTAAGACCTAACATGTGACGTGCTGTAACTAACTGTAATATCATGTAACTGTGCTGTACTTATATAAGGACATTTTGTGTACTTACAGTTTCTAGGTACAAATGTAATAAAAAATACTCGTTACTTTTTACTACTTTAGGTGGTAATAAACACTTTGGTAGAGTAGTGTAACAAGTATTTTATTACATTTGTTCTCAGAAACTAAGTACACAAAATTCCATTAGGTGAGTACAACATAAGTACATGTTATTACAGTTTGTTACAGTGTGTTACTTTGTAGTTACATTTAAATTACATTGTAAGTGTAGTGTAATTAAAATACATAATGTACAACTATTTACATTTATTTTGTACTTATATTGTACATATTTATTTGTTTATATTTCAATATTTTAACACATAAACTCAAGTTTCCATCCAAAAATATGAAGTTGTAAAAGTTCTATTTGAAGTGTTATATAGTCTGCACAAGTCTGTCTTTAATCTCCTTATTTTAGAAATAAAGTTTCTCAAAAATTGTTTAAAAAATAGTTATGCAGATGAATGCTAAACATCTGCTGTGTGAGTGCTCCTGTTTGCTTCTCCAAATTGTGAGTGTGCTGTAGAGAATAAATTAACCACAAAAGTATCTATATGTGCCCTGCTTACATAAAGACTGGACTGTCTCTTTAAAATATCTTTTCTTATGAGTTGTTCCAGGAGTAGAGAGAAGGAATGTTATTTTTGAAGTGCATTTGAAAACTTGTATTAAATATTTATGTATCTTGTTGTGTGAATATTAGACATATTTTAGATTTGGGATTTTCCAAACAAAAGCATGAATTGTTTATGTGTTTTCATGTGTGTGTATCTGCTGTGGCTCTTTGTGTAGTGTTTGTTCATTTAACTTTATTTGTGTAAAATGATTTGAAATATTGTTATATATGAAATATTTCTATGATGCGTTCTTATTTCAAATGAAAGATGATAATATAACTCAAATAAAGACCCAGCTCGTTTTGGAATGTCGTTCTGGTGTTGCCTTTATTGTCCACTAGGTGTCAGTGTTAACCATGCAAAGAACTCTCCCAGTGGGGTCCATCAGTAAATCTTTTCTGTTTGGCAATAACCCATGTTGCACCATCAAGGTTTACATTTTAGCCATAGTTCTAAATCAGTGGTTCTGTGGTCTAAACTGTGGGTGCGGGTACCACTGGTGGTACACAGGCTTTTTTTGCAGTTTAGATTGATTTAGTTCAATTTTTAGTTTCAGTCCTACTTTAGTTGGGGCTAGTCCTGGTTTAGACCTGATTTAGTTCTGGTTTAGAGCTTGTTTTGACTTGTTTTAGTCTTGGCTTAGATCTGGTTTAGACCTGGTTTAGTCCTGGTTTAGATCTGGTTTAGACTTGGTTTAGTCCTGGCTTAGGCTTGGTTTAGACCTGGTTTAGTCCAGGTTTAGATCTGGTTTAGACCTGGTTTAGTCCTGGCTTAGGCCTAGTTTAGACCTGTTTTAGTCCCAGTCTAGATCTGATTTAGACCTGGTTTAGTCCTGGCTTAGGCTTGGTTTAGACCTGGTTTAGTCCAGGTTTAGATCTAGTTTAGACCTGGTTTAGTCCTGGCTTAGGCCTAGTTTAGACCTGTTTTAGTCCCAGTCTAGATCTGATTTAGACCTGGTTTAGTCCTGGCTTAGGCTTGGTTTAGACCTGGTTTAGTCCAGGTTTAGATCTGGTTTAGACCTGGTTTAGTCCTGGCTTAGGCTTGGTTTAGACCTGGTTTAGTCCAGGTTTAGATCTGGTTTAGACCTGGTTTAGTCCTGGCTTAGGCCTAGTTTAGACCTGTTTTAGTCCCAGTCTAGATCTGATTTAGACCTGGTTTAGTCCTGGCTTAGGCTTGGTTTAGACCTGGTTTAGTCCAGGTTTAGGCTTGGTTTAGACCTGGTTTAGTCCAGGTTTAGATCTGGTTTAGACCTGGTTTAGTCCTGGCTTAGGCTTGGTTTAGACCTGGTTTAGTCCTGGTTTAGATCTGGTTTAGTCCTGGTTTAGTCCTTTTTTAGACCTGGTTTAGTCCTGGTTTAGTCCTGGTTTAGATCTGGTTTAGACATGGTTTAGATGTTGTTTAGACCAGTTTTGGTCCTGGTTTAGAACAGGTTTAGACCTGGTTTAGTCCTGGCTTAGGCTTGGTTTAGACCTGGTTTAGTCCTGGTTTAGATCTGGTTTAGTCCTGGCTTAGATCTGGTTTAGTCCTGGCTTAGATCTGATTTGGACCTGGTTTAGTCCTGGTTTAGATCTGGTTTAGTCCTGCTTAGATTTGGTTTAGATTTGGTTTAGTCCTGGTTTAGATCTGGTTTAGTCCTGCTTAGATTTGGTTTAGATTTGGTTTAGTCCTGGTTTAGATCTGGTTGATTCATGGCTTAGATCTGGTTTAGACCTGGTTTAGTCCTGGCTTAGGCCTGGTTTAGACCTGGTTTAGTTCTGTTTTAGTCCTGGTTTAGATCTGGTTTAGCTCCTCTTAATGGCATATTGTGTTGAGGCAGTTTATTCCATAATAAAGTATTAATGTTATTACATTGTTATCACTTGATGTGCTTCTACCTGAGCCAGAGTCAGACCCAGTCCTGTCTGAACTGTACAGTAAATGATTTGGTCTGTTACTCAACACAAGAGTATGGTCTGGACATGCTTGGAGTCTTCAGACAACTAGTAATCTGGGTTGAACTGGATAAAACAAAACAAGCCAACGCAAAGTTTTCATAAAAATTTCACGTTTATTTTATTTCAACTTCAGCGGAAAGTTTGTATTTTATTCAAAGACAGTAAATCCCAGTGCACTTTTGTTCAGAACTTATTTTGAACATAAATCTGCTGAGTTATAGACTAAAAAAAAATGCTAAAAATGTCCTGAAAAATAGATTTTTCAGACGCTAGTGCAAGTACATGCAATCCGACAACACACCACCCTGTATACATGACCTTTGACCTTTGCAATCTCAACTGACCTCGCTGTGTTTTGGTTTTCCTTTACATTACCCACAGACAGTATTTACGTGTCGGATGCTAACCTAAAGCCGCCGCCAGACATTACGACAGCGAGGCAGATTAGCCACACCGTTCCCTTCCATCCATTTCTCCACATTCATTATTCAGGATACAAAAGCACTCAGTCAGATCGCGGCTCATAAACATTCTCCCCTGCCCCGCACATTAAAGATTAATCCAAATTCCCAGACACAGCGCTCTCATATGTATGCACCGGTGGCCTTCTGCTCTTAAACGGTGAAAAGTGAAGAATACACAAAACAAAATGGAAATCCAGGAATGTGAAACTGCACGGTTCTGCTTAAGGCTGGCACCATGACTGAAGAGTGGGGTAGAACTTAAAGTGGTCAGTACGTTTACGTGAAGAGAAAATATCTGATTTGTGGTTTGAGTGTGGCTAAAAATGTAAATATTTTAGAGCAACCACAACAATGCCAGACGCAAAAACAAAACAGAATAAAGATGCTGTCTAAAGGTTTAAAAGAGCTATATTCTGCAAAATCGACTTTTGAGCTTTCTATTGTGTTATAATGTTGTTCCCTCATCAAAAACATAAGTGGAGTTGTGTTTTGTATCATTCACTTGAGTAATTTTGTAGTTTCTGGGGCTGAATTTCTTACCCTGAGGCCTCAAAACGCTAAGTTCCACGAACCTTCGCCTCTCCCACAAAGCCCCGCCCACTCCAGGAAGCACTGACCAATCAACAAGCTCTCTACATTCAGTCTGCTCTCATTCATTTATACAAAAAAAAAAAAAAAAAAAAAGTTGTACATCTCTGTTTCCACTGATTCTTCACAGACATTTTTCATTTTGTGGTAAAATGGCATCAAACAAAAAGTTTAAGGAAATAAACACCTTTTTTCCTCTTTTTCTGTTCAAAAAAGTGTACCAGCTCTGCCCTATGCTGCTCTCTTCACCTGTTTCTTTATAGCACCAGAGTACTTATTAAACACATTCTCTTTTAGTCAGATAATGTTTTTAAAGGTTGTAAAACATGCTGCTGTTCTTGAGGTGACCTAAACTGGTTTAAAAAAATATGAATAAAAGCAGAATATAGCTCCTTTAACTAAAATATGAGGCTCCAAAAAAAGCATTTTTTGTTTGAGTCACACATATAGATCAATCATTTGATAGAAGTCTCAACAGACTCTCAAAGACAAAGTTGAATAAAAATGAACTATGCAACTATGGCCCCTCCAGATAGACCCATTAGCTTGAATGCAATTATGTGGGTCTGGTAAGAGAGAAAGCTTTCTTCCACTAATAATCATAACTGTGGTAAGCTTTATGCTTTGTATTTTGGAGTCAATAAATAGAGACAAGCTTTAGACAATGGACAATAGTCAAATTAAATGCCCTTGTACTGAGTAACATTAAAGGTCCACTATTCAGGTAAATTGACCTTTTTGGCATTGTAACAGTTTTACAATGTTGCTTCCACTTCAAAAACATGCCTGGAGTAGTGTTTTGGTTCATTCATGCCTGTTTGAGTAATCCTGTACCCTGAGGCTGGCTCTTTCCAAAATCTGAATACGCTCGGTCTCACGGCTCTACATACACGTGAAACCAGGAGGTGTCCCTGCCCATACACTGTCATCGGACTCTGATTATTTCAGAGCTTAAATTGATGTCACTACGAAGCAGTCAGCTCATTTATCTATCTGTTAGCATTATGTTGCTAATAGCCATTATGTCGTAATTAGCCACTTCATGCTCTGTATAGTCTCCACAGTTGCCAGCAGGGGGGCGACAGACACCTAATCCAAGCGTTTTCTGCAAAGTGAAAGTAACAACTCTCCAAACTAAGAGGTTTTCCATTCAGGTACATTATTTTAAGTTATAAAACCTGAAACAGTAATCCAAACATGTCCAAAACTATTTCAAAAAGCCTGAAAAAAGCAGAATATGGGACATTTAATGTACTCAAATCCATAATTTCTGACTATGAACTGCTTTTCTTTTCAAGACCTGGATCTGTTGGTGCCGCTGACTTACATACATCCAAAATGTTTTTATCTTTTATTTTTAATTTTAATGTAATGTGGCCCACTACAACTTCTAGGACCACTGGACCAGCATTTTTTCTGGGTGCTAATGGACGCTATACAAGGGACTCCCCAGTATCATGTTCAAACCATGAGGCACTCCTGAAGAAGTCGGGTGAGGGTCTAGACAGGGTTTAAGGGTCCATATGAGGGTGCGTGGCTGTACAGGTCTTGAGGAACCCATATCCAGGTCATTTAACACAATGATCTTACCTATTCCAACGCATGTTTTTTTTCTCATTTGCACTCAACAGGAATGACTCAAAACATTATTAAAATCACCATAAGCTAGACATATTGTTACTGTACTAGATGTCTAAATGGTCCATACGTCCAACATGGGTAGAACTGTTATGTATGGCTTTCTATCTCCATGTTCCATCAACAGATAATGGAACGTCATATTCACATTTTGTCCACAGAAGATTCTCTTGGGTCACTGCCAGCCAAAGTCCTGCCCAGTGAGCTGGTAGAACCTGTGGTTGTGAGGCCTGTAGAAGTCCCTCAGCCGGAGCAGCACCTCTGGGTCTATGGAGGCGTGTGTCCGGCCTTTGGTTTTGCCCAGACAGTGAGGTTTACTGCTGCCCTCTGGCTTCTTCAGACAGGGGAAGCCTTTTGTTTTGTTGAAGTAGAAGTGTTTGTCTGTCACAATCCTCTGAAGGCCCAGGAAGTCCTGCACTTTTCCCAGTTCTCCAGCCGGGTCCGTGATGAGGCGCTCCCCGCTGACCAGGTGGATCTGAGACAAGGGGAACCAATCCAACCAGCGCTGGAGGTGCAGGGCGTACAGGCCGATCCACAGGGGGCTCCACTGAGAGTCTATCTCACCTGGGGATAAAAGAGCAGGCAGGGGAGGGTTACTTAATACACTTATTTACTATAAATGCAGTTCGTCACTAGCCTGGCCTGCCAGACAAACTCTTACTATTACTCTTACTCTTACTATTTTATACAAAGAAGTTAGTCTGGTACCCATTCACTTACATTGTGTTTCTATGGTGGAACAATGACAGGCAGAGTAACCAATCAGAGAAATAAAGGGCAGGATGTAAGCAGTGCACTGCTTACTTGTATCCTAAACAAACATGGCTGATTCTTGCCAGTTTATGACAAAGAAAAAAATCCCACAGGGAGGACTGAACAACAAAGAGCATTTCAGCAGAACCAACAGGTGACAAAGGAAAGCACTAAACATCATTAATCAGGTCAGAAAAGTTATTAAATTAGCTTGGTCCCTAGCTTGGTTAACTTCCACATTCATAACATGCACTGCAGATAAACGGCTGTGATAGGACAGTTCAAATCAACAGGACAGAAACGCTTCCCTCTGAGAGAGGAACCAGACTGTCCTGCTTGTGAAAAGCAAGTATACGAAAGGCTGTCTTGCCAAGTTATTTAGTAACATCATCAACTAATCAAGTACACCATGAAGTAATCAGTGTAAACAATAAATTTGTAAACAAGAAAATGAGCTGTAGGTGGATGAGGTTTAAATGGCTTTCTGCTGTGATCAAAACAATATAATAAAGAACAGTTATCAGTAATGGACCTCATTTAATATTGTTTACTTAAGAAGGTTATTTAGGTTTGCTTTCTATGAACTGCTCAAATAAACTCTATGTGAAGTTGGAAAACAGCTGCATGAGCTCAAGTGCACTGTCAAAGTTGGCAGACAAAACATGGACATGTAAAAACAAGCAAATGCTAAAAGAAAACATAAAACACAAGGCATGCATAAAAAGGCAGTCAAAGATTAAACACAAAAAAGTTGCATGTCAGAGGATTTGAAAGTGCATTGTTCAAAGTCATCACAGCTTGTGGGAGGAAGCTTTTTGCACAACAAGATGTAGTGCATTTGATAGAACAACAACTTTTCCCTGAGGGAAGATCTCACAAGCAGGATGATTAGTGGGGCCATTAATAACAAGTAATACCCAAACAAGTCTATAGATGTTCTCCAGGACTGACAATGTATGCCCCATTGTCCTGCGAGCAGAACAAACCACTCTGTTTACAGCTTTCTGACTTTTTGATGATAGCGCTCATATCTGAATGCCAGCTCAAATCATGACTGCACAAACACTGAGCTCCTCATTAACTTGGCATTTAAAAAAGTTGACTGTGTATTTCTGTAAAACATCCTCTGAACACTCATACGGTGTACACACTGGTAGTCTTTTTTTTCTTAGAGGTTGCCACAGCGAACCAGCCCCACAAAGATTTGGCAAGTTCCTACACCGGATGCCCTTCCTGACGCAACCAGCCACGTACTGTGACGGGAGTTGGCAATGTGGGTCAAGTGTTTTGTCCAGGGACAACTTAGGGCAAGATTTAACTCACCAATCTTCCGGCTGCTGGAATGAAAATATTTTTGTTGCAATATAAGTCTGATAATATTATAAAAGTGCAATATTTAAATGCATAAGAGTGCATTTTCAGAAAAAAATGGTGAATGTCAAAAAACTTACTAAATAAGACTTAAGTAGAAATCTTATGCCTGTCTCTATGAGCCAGTCTCCTAGTTTGGTTGGGCACTTTCTTCAGTCTCTTCATCTTCTTTTGTAGGTCCTCCTTCAATTATTTCCATTATTGATTGTGACTGCAGCATCTCCCACAATTGACCTATTTGGAACCAAGTCATTCCAGACCCGTAGGTTCTGTCTGATGTGGGATACCCCTGGAGCTCTTGTACCCAGGGCTACAATGACTTCAGTCTTGCTTTCTCAAGTTACTGAGAGGAATTCTTCAAATGAGCTATAGTACTTTTTGTTTCTCCTGCTGGTACATGCTGCAGAAGATGTGGAGAGTGAGGAAAAAGAGTGGTAGTAGGGACTCTCAAGGAAGTGACACCCAAACTGGAAGACTGGCTCCAAAAGATCCTTAGGACATACACTCTATAAGTGCTATCACTTGTGGCTTACTTTCTGATGCACAAATACCATCCACCACTTGTGGATTACCTGTGGTGTGGTTCTTGAAAGCGAGGCTCTCAAACGCTGGTATGTCTGGAGTTTTGGAGATGATCTGAGTGTAGTCAGAAATGGCTCTGGTCACAGGGTCCCGGACCACCACGATCAGCTTCACGTCTTTGGACATGGCGTGTACCCGGGCTGGGGTCTCCACGGTAACGAAGTACCGAGGGGTCTTCTCCATGACGATCTGTCCGTCCAGGGCTTTGGGCATCATACTCCTGCACACACAGAGCAAGATGAAGCACATTAGTCACCTCCCATTACATAAACCAAGAATATGAAGCTGCAACAGAGTCCAAAGGTCAGATTGCACTGATCAAC
This sequence comes from Bostrychus sinensis, assembly GCA_020698575.1. Taxonomy (NCBI): domain Eukaryota; kingdom Metazoa; phylum Chordata; class Actinopteri; order Gobiiformes; family Eleotridae; genus Bostrychus; species Bostrychus sinensis. The sequence goes on from CM036260.1 coordinate 3,972,784, forward strand.
TTCAGAACCGATACCGATACCAGGGCTTTGAGTATCAACCGATACCTGATACCAACTGATACCACAGCATAGACTGAAGACATGAATATTTTCATTCTTATTTATTTTAGTTGTGCCCTAAATCCACTGAAGATAAAATTCTACTGATATATGGGGTCAGACAGCTCTAATATAATATAAAGTTGTGCATAAAAGTATGTAACATAAACTACAGAGGCTGTAAGCAACTGTGGATTCATAACTTAACAACTTTTTCTCCCATTATCTTGTTACAATTTAATTCTGGCATTTTGCTGAGAAAACAAGCTGTAGGCCATTGGGAAAACAAACCTTGTTTTCTCGTTAGAACGAGAAAAATAAGTTGGTATCTCAGCAAAAGAAAACTTGTTTTCTTGTTATAACAAGAAAATGATGTTGTTATCTTGGGAAAACTAAAGGATTAAGTTGTTATAACAAGATAATTGGAGAAAAAAAAGTCTTAAATCCATGGCCGCTTATGGCTTCCGTAAAGAACCAGAATTAAATAAAAATTATCATCTGTGTGGAATGCATGTAATTTACAGGGTCCAGATTTGAGCCGTGACCCATAGTTTGGAAAACACTTGGTGTTTACTGTCAGTGGCTGCAACGATGCACCAAAACAAAGTCATGTTGGACCAAACCACATCGTCCTGTCTCTGTGACCGCAGCAGGTAGATATTTAGTTTAGGTAAGACCATGTCAAAGTGATGGTTTGATGATAGCAGCGATCTATGTGTAGTTTTAGCGGCTTTGCTAAACTAAACACCTGTTAGTGGGACATTTACAGCTGTTTTATCGTCTGTTGAGAGTGAGGCTGCTCCACATCAGAGACGAGACTTGTTTGGTTCACACTGGTTCAATTCACTCAGTGCAACTACTGCAACAAGCAAGGAAAGAACTTTTGCCTTGCAGTGAAAGTCTGAGCAGGTGTAGCCTGTGAGATGAGTGCTGTCGCTGAGTCTACACTGAAGTGGGTCAGAGCCTGGATTGTACTCGGGGGTGATCCCTGATACCAGTAGATCGGTGCATCACTAGTCAAAAGGTCATCATCGACAGCTTGGTGTCAATGTCAATGTTACATTGTATCTTAGATGGTCTTTCTGACTCTCTTCATTTATCTGGGCTTAGGACTGGCAAAGAAAGTACACAGGGGGTTTGTGCCCCCTGTGTCTGGATGGATGTACTGTATACACTGTAAATAAATGCCTTGCAGCATTTATTTCATAACTACAGACTACAAAGTACTACCAAACTACTTTGCAAAGACGTCTACTTCCTCATCAAAGATATCTACAGCGGGGCATCAGCCTATAGTATATTAGTATAATATAGTAATAACAGAACCAAATCAACAGGTATACATTCTGTAAAGATATAGACATAATAATAAAACACATAATAAGTACAAGTAAACTGTTCTTGCTCCATCTGTTAATGCTACCACAGAGGCCCACATCTCTGATTAGAGCTGAAGTTCTTCAGAAGATAATAGACTCTGTTAAACACATGAGACACAGAAGCAGGTTAAACCCTGGCGTCTTGCTGTGCTGGCCTCCGTCTCTCCCAGAAGGCCAGCAGATGGGACTCATTTGGAGATAAATGACTCTGGAGGCCCCCAAGGAGCGCCTGGAGACTCGGGGACATCTGCCAGGACACCTGCCATACACCTGACTCACGGCCTACTCACGGCTCAGGCATTGTTCTGGGTAATAGTCCAGTACTGTAGACTGATACAGATCTTTTTTTGTTCTGGTTCACAGTTCTGCACTGTCCAGGTTTTATCCAGTCAGATAACTAGAATATAAAGTATAATCTAATTACTGCTGTAATACCAGGGAGAACGAGCTAGCAAATTAAAATAAAAGCAAGTTGTAGTACAATTTATTCCTGCTTTTTTTATTTAGCTTTTGTTGATGACTTAAAAAAAAAAAAAAACTCTATAAAACTGAATGGTTAACCTAAAGGAAAAGATATTTTTTTCTTTTTATTAAAAGGTCTTGGTCACCTCTAAAACAGCACAAAGGAATAAAGCTTTTATTAAAAGAGTTTTTAAACAAGCCATTAATAAACAGAATACTAAATGCTTTTAGAGCAGTGTCCAAACATTTTCCCAGGAGAGCCAGATTTGAATATGAGCAAATGTTCAAGGGCCCACAGTCCCACCTGATGTTGTCTAGGAGCTGAAAGCACATACAGATATAGATACAGTATAGTATGTTGTTTCCAAAAGACAAATAATTATAAATTACAAAACAAAATCTAAAACATGACATCTTTGAACATAAACACTCCAACTACAATATTTTTTGACCAACTAATTATAAAACACAAGGCAGAGAGTAGTAAATGAGATGCACAAATGTACATTCAAAGCTTTGGCTACACTGTGGAAGTGCTGGTGGGCTGTAAGTTAAACATTTTCTTATAGAAGCCAAGAGCCATTTGGAATCTCAAACACCTCCCCACACTGGACATGTCTGTTTTAGAGTATTTAAAAAACTGATTACTAAATGCTTTTATTAAAAGAGTTTTTAAAAGACCATTTAATAAACTACTACTGAATGCTATGAACAAAAGAATTCATAGCGTTATTCATTAATACATTTAGGAAACCATTTTCTATTTCATTAACAAACCCTTTCCGAAAAAGCATTTGCAAAATGTATTTCTTTACTTCTCCAATTAGCCTTTCGTTTTAGCTTTTCCGTCGCGTTCCTGGTCCTAAACTTAAGTAAAATAAAAAGTAAAGCAATGTAACAAGCTCGCTGACCAAAAACAACTTTATTAAAAGCTTTGATCCTGTGTGCATGGTGTTCAGGGTCCTCCGTATTTTTACAACCTTTAAAAACATTATCTGACAAATAGAAAATGTTTCCAAAAAATACTTTACTACTGCCATGAAGAAAAAGGGGAAAAGACTGGCAGAGGGCAACAGAGAGATAATACATCCCCTTTAAAAAAGTTCAAAGATTTATTGAACATATGGCCATCATTATGTAGACTAAGGCTTTACTAGGTGTTTAGTTTTAGGCTCATTTACCAGTATATTCACTCAAGAGAAATAAAAACAAAAGTCTCAGAAACAGAATAGTAAAGTTTATAAAAGTTGGTAAGCAAGTAAAGATCGCATGAGTAAGGTCATAAAGGAACATGCTGTCCCTGTCTCATGCTTTGATTTAACTTCTCCACCATTAAAAAAACAAAAAATACAAAAAACAATAAAAATTTTATTTCATTAAAATTAAATTAAATCAGGGCCGTACACAGGATTTTAGAAATACTGAGGTCCATCATGTTAACAACCAGTTTATTCCTTGTTTAGACCTAGTTTAGACCTGGTTTGGTCCTTGTTTAGAACTTGTTTAGTCTTTTCTTTGACTTGGTTTAGTCCTGTCTTTTTTCCTAAAGAAGTCTGGGTTTAGACTAGTTTATTCCTTGTTTAGATCTGGTTTAGTTCTGGTTTAGTTCTGGTTTAGGCCTGGTTTAGTTCTGGTTTAGCCCTGATTTAGACCTGGTTTATTCATTGTTTAGACCTGGTTTAGTCCTGGTTGAAATCTGGTTTAGCCCTGGTTTAGCCCTGGTTTAGTTCTGGTTTAGCCCTGATTTAGACCTGGTTTATTCATTGTTTAGACCTGGTTTAGTCCTGGTTTAAACCTGGTTTAGCCCTGGTTTAGTCCTAGCATAGTCCTGGTTGAAATCTGGTTTAGTCTAGTAGTAGAACCACACTGAGGTCTGGACCTCTATGGTTAAATCATCACATTGACTTTAAAAATAAAAGATGTTTGTTCAGAGTAAATAATGGTAAAGAATAGTTGCTAAAAATTCCATGGTAAAGATGATCCAAAAATCTGCCCTGTCCTCTTAACCCCTCCACACTTCATAAATAGGTCCCTCTGTACTCCGGGACACTCTGGGGACACTGAGGGGACAGAATGCTCTCACTGTCCTACCTCTATCAGCTCTGGTTTCAGCGTGCGCCTGCAACAGTAGCCTACATCAATATCTCCACCCCGCCGAGCTGCCCCCACTTCAGACAAACGCACCCACACAAAGTGATTTTATTTGATCCTCTCAGAGTGCACAGGCGTTTAGCCCCACTTAGCCTCCGGACATCCCGTTAACTGCAATGCCCTGGGCCGGAGGAGCCCAGTCATAATATACACACATACTGTGTACATGTCTGTAGTACACAGCTACATGATTATACACTGTACTATCAGTCTTTCTCACACTTTTAACACAGAGTACTACTTCAGAAAGTATTTGGGTTTACAAGTACCAGCTTTAATGGAAAACCAGGACTAAAGCAAGACAAATCTGTGAATAAAACAAAACTAAACCAGGTCTGAAGCTGGTCTAAACCAGGACCTAACCAGGGTTGAATCAGAACAAATCTGTAATTAAACCAGGTCTAAACCAGGATCAAACCAGAACTAAAGCACCACTTGAACAGGACAAACCCAGGACTGAACCAGGCCTTAACCCTGTCTACACCTGGACTTAACTAAGTCTTAATCAAGACTAAACCAAAACTAAACCGGGACATGTAACCAAGGACAAATCCAGAAAATCTGGTCTAAATCAGGTCTAAACCAGAACTAAAGCTGAACTTAACCTGGACTTAACCAAGTATAAACCAGGACTAAACGAGGATAAATCTGGGATTAAACCAAGACTAAACATAGTCTAAAACTAGAACTAATTAAGCTGAACTAAAACAGGACTTAATCAAGACAAATCCAGGACTAAACCAAGTCTAAACTAGGGCTAAACCACAACCCAACCAAGTCTTCTAAACCAGGACTTAACCAGGACTAAACCTGGTCTAAACCTGAACAAACCTTGAAACAGGAATAAACCAGAGCAAAACAAGAACAAAACCAGGACCAAACTATAATTACAGGACAAATACAGAATGAAACCAGGACAAATCTGGGACTAAACCAAGACTACCCTAGGATAAACCAGAATTAAAGTAGAACTAAACCAAGACAAATCCAGGTGTAAACTTGGTCTAAACCAGGATTAAACCAGGTCTGAACCAGGACTAAGCCAGGACTAATCATTAGTCTACACTTCAAATTGAATCCCAACCAGAGCAGGACTAAAACAGGAATAAAACTGTCTCTAAATGAAACTAATTCTGGACTTAAACTGCTCCTAAGACTCTTCAGAAGAAGCCTGCGTACCACCAGCTGTACCCCCACCACAGTTTGAGAACCACTTGATCATAAAGAACATTAAAAATGGGGCGGGGTGTGTTTTATGTGGAAGAAGATGGTGCTGAATCCAGACCATTAGCATCTGTTTGTCAGTGGAGCCTTGTAGCGTAAAAAGCTTATTATGAGGCTATTAAGTTATCTTGTGTAGAGATAAGTGACAGATAAACAGACGCTAGTTTGTACAATAACTTAATATAGACAGCTTTTGCTTTTAGCTGGAAATGTTGTCCTTTTAAGGTTAAAGCTTTTAAATGGAGAGAATGGAGCAAGTAAGTCACATAATTGATTTTTAAAAAGAAATCACTGCATTATATTTAACACTTATTTCCATAAGTGGGGCAAAAATGAAAAGTTGTTATAAATTAATATTACAGCTATTTCCTAAAAACACTGATATCATGCCGTTTAAATTATGATTATTATTTATTCAGAGGAGTCTGAAGGTAACAAGTTCAAACTAAATGAGTAATTATTTCAGATAGCATTTTCTATGTTAATGTTTAAGTTTATTAAATAATTTTGAGTAGCTAACTTAGGTAATTTAGCTGTCAAATTCTGGGCCAAATTTAAAGTGGTATTTTGTAATAATTTTAGTAAGTATGACTAATTTATGATAACTTAATGGAAAAAGTTGTGTTTCCAAGGTTAGAGCTTTTAAATAAATGGAAATGCTAAACAGCATAATTGAGTTTCTCATAAAAGGGTTGGAATGAGATTATTAACATTCTGAATAACACTCAACTTTTCTGTTTACTGAAATTAGCAAGGAAGTAGTTTCATTCTTGAACTAATCTTTTCTAACAGACCAGGACTGGAGACTGGAATCGAGGAAAACTTTTAAAATTATAACTTGGACTTGTGAGCCAATGACTTTACTTGGTGTTATAACAAGCATTTCATGCAGAGGCTGATGGTGGAAATGGCTGGTTGAAGTGAAAAAGAGAAATTTGACTACTTTTCTCCAAAACAAAATCCTAACATCACAGAATTTATGATTATTTGTTGTAATTGTAAAAAGAGTAAAAATGTGTTTAATGGGAGTCATGTCCCGTGGCTCTATCGTCTATCTTTCTTCTTATCTTCTATGACAAAAATACAATTTCATGTGATGGCCTACAATGGGAAAACTGTTGAATCTGATGGAATACATGTCTGTGAAGACTCTCACTCGTCCAGGGTAAATGCATCGCAACAAAAGTTTTAAAAAGCAGTCATCTGGATTAGATTTTTCAAGTAGAAGACGTTTCACCTCTTATCCAAGAGGCTTTCTCAATTCACAAGAGGTGAAACGTCTTCTACTTGAAAAATCTAATCCAGATGACTGCTTTTTAAAAATTTTGTTCTGATGGAATACAGTAAAAATGTCAAATGTCTCTACTTTTCTTCAAAATACTGTATACTGTAATTGCAAAGAGAAAATAAACCTAATGATAGGTATCAATGGGACATTTTTGTCCTCTAGGGACATCTTTTAAACATCATCAAAACAACCTCTGGAAAAGAACTTGTTTTTTGTGTTTTTTCATGAATAACAACAAAGACCTTATGTATTCAAAATGGCATTTAATGGGATAAAATTTTTAAATGTAGCAGCTTTTTGCAAGTAAGCAGTTTTTTTGGAAATGGACATTTTCTTCCTAATGACACAAATGAATAGTAAATTAGAATGATGTCTGAGGGTTAATAACTGAACCTATATAAACTTTTTTAAATGCTGTATGTTATTTGCAGTATGTGGTTCCTTACTGCACCAAAACAAATTCCTCCTATGTCTCCTCCCTTCTCTGACCTTCACAAACTTCTGATGTCTAAATCCAAAACATGCTTAAAATGGCTGATGGGTCCATTATCATCATGCTGTAGCTAATAAAGGCATTTTAAATTCTATTTTAGAGTTTATTTTGTTTTCTATTTCTTCATGCGTAGTGCTCCCTTAAAAGAATGATGTATTTGTTGCAAGTTGTTTACCAATGTTGAATCTAAGTGCACATTCATCCCAATTTAGACTCTGAAGTGTGTTTTTTTTTTAAAGATTCTAATAAAAAAGCTATTACTTCTGCTACCTCAGTGAAAAAAAAATACATGTGCAAAATCCAGAAACATGTCTTTAGCGAGCCAGAAATAGGAGAGTGACAAAGTGGGATGGTGACAAAAAATATATCTGTGAATATGGTTGCACAAATGATTGGTTACACAAATTTGATGGTTAAATATTGGCCAAGGTTAACTTTTGATTACTTTAGAGCTGTGGCATGGTTCTGTAACTTGTCTACCACAACATAAGAATTAAATTACTTATAGTATATAGCCATTAGCTTATGCAGCCTAGTATGGAACACAATTGCTACATTAAAGGTCCCATTTTTCATATTCTGCATTTTTCAGACTTTTTGAAATAGTGTTGGACACCTTTGCATTAAGGTCGGTTTACACAACAACGCTGGCCAGGAAAACGGGAGAGTCTTGCCCCCCGCGATTTGCATTTACACGAAAATGCTTGAAGTGTGAAGAAAACTAAAGTAAACTGTAGTACCTGTATTTATCCAGCAAACAGCACTGTGGGCCCCAGAAATGCTCTACACCACAGTAGCAGAGGAAATACAGTTCCACTCTACAACTTCCCTACTACTTTTAGATCTTGTAGTTTTCTGGAGCCATTCTCATAAAGTCTTTGGTAAAAGTCAGTCCTGATACAGATATTACTGACAGCTACTGGACTAAATATGAATGTATGAGGCATAAAAGCCACTGACATGTGACCGGCAGTCAGCCAATAACAGTTCAGATTGGGGCTGGTACATCATTGTTTTCAGCGAGTCCTTTTCACAGTTTACACAAGAGTGGAGCGGCTCAGAGGGGCTACCGCTGTGAGACCAAAACACCTCTTCCAGCGTTTTCAAAAGATTGCAGTTTTGGAAAATAGAAACCCTGTCTTTGTGTAAACGAAAGGCCTAACCTTCAGGAAAGTGCCTTGTCGTCTAAACGGCTTCTTAGTATTTCACATTTTATAACTTAAATGTATGTATATGTATGGAAAACCTTTTCTTTGGGGGAGCTGTTACCTTGACTTTGCAGAGAACGCTTGGATCAGGTGTCTGTTGCCCCCTGCTGGCAATGGTGACTAATTAGCAACATGAGGCTAACAGATAGATAAATGAGCTGACTGCTTTCTAGTGACTGAAATTTAAGCATAGAAATGATCGAGGGTTGATGATGTTTTTGAGGTAGAAACAACCTTGTACCATGGTTAAATCTCCAAAAAGTCAATTTAGCAGAATAGGGGCTCTAAAAATTTCTAAGCACTGGTACATTTGCTTATGTTTCCTACCCAGGATCTAACATTACGTGCGTCCATTGGTTTGCCCAAACCATCTTGACTGTTCATCATTTGCGATATTTTAAGACTAACACTAATTCCTCTACAGAAAATGATGTGTGTCTGTTTAGATTTGGACACCATTCTTTAGATCAGAGTTTGCCAACCAGGGGTATGGGGACCCCTAGGGGTACGCAAGCACTTTGCAGGGGGTACGTGGAAATATTTCATAATATATTTCCAAGATGAAAAACATTTTCCATTCTTCTTATATTGAACAATTGAAACTTGTGAAAGACAAGCTCAAGTGATAAAAAGGAGGTGAAAATGCTAAAGAATATTATTAGAATATTATATTTAATTACATGTTTTTGTATTAGGTTTTTAATAGCTTGTTTCAAAGGCAAGTTATTCAAAAAAAAAAAATTCAGTAAATTTGTTATGAGTTTAGGATTTTATTTTATTATTTTTTATATTTTTAGGATCATTTTGAACATTAAAAAATAGTAAAATAAATGTAATAGGAGTTTATATTGTTATATATAAGGCAAGCAGATTATTACGTATTTAATTCTGAATTTGAGTTTCGCTAAAAAATGCAGCGGAATTAGCACTTATAATAAATGAAGTATAAATTGTCTAATAAAAAAAAAAAAGTCTAATAAACACTGATGTTTTAAAGTATTATCAAAATGTATGAGTGTGGGGGTATTCATGATATGACAAAAAAGCCCAGGGCGAGACAAAAACCTTAGAAACCACTGCTTTAGACCACAGCCATTCTGTTTACAAACACTAACAGGGTCATATGATGCTGGTCGCTAATGTTCTCTACCTATGCACTGATATTTCACAGTGCAGTTTGAAGCCATTTTCTAAAACCATCTTGTTCAAGGACAATTTGAGATTTTTAGCGGATAATTCAAAAATGTATCACAATTTGTATAATTTCTGAACATGACAAAAACAAAGTGTCTATAGTTCAGTATAGTGGAGACTAGAATAGCTAACTTCATATAAGATTACAGAATGAACAATGTAAGATCAAAGGTGCTACATGATGAGCAGTGGATTATACAGCAGATTATAATAAGCCACTGTTCACTTTGAAGACTCCATTTTGTCATCCATTTCCAAATACTTCAGCACTGGTCCCGGGAGAGTCAGAGCAGGGGGGTGAGGGCCAGCCAAGGCCAGGGGCTATTGATCCACAGAGGGTCAGATTAACTACTGGGAGGGTGTGGAGTACTGTCAGAGGGTCAGATCTGTGGTACTATGATGGCAGTGAGTATAAAGGAATGGGTGGAAAAGTTAGCATTACACACTGATCGTATAGTGATCATGTAAGTAGTGATTGTAGTAGTGAAAAATAGAGCTAAAAACAGTTTATTTTTAATAGGGTTTAGCAAGAGTTAACACAACTGTCTCCCACTCAATCTGTGTTACACTAGTCTCTTAGCCAAACTACGTATTTATTAACTTTTGTTAGGTTTAAGCACCACCTTTTTATTGTTCTTAAAACTAGTTTCTATTGTTCATACTTAGTTCCTTCAGTAATGTAAAGATGTGTGTGGAAGGTGGATATTAAATATTGTTATTAAACAGGTCCTGATGTCTGTACCAACACATGGCAGACTGTAGGGCAGCTGGACGACAACACATTTTGCCAATTCCATTGTGGATTGGGCTTTTGTTTACACAAGGTCGGAGTTTCTGTTTTTCAAAAAATGTAATTTCGCACGAGGGATCTGCTCAGGACGCTGCCCCCTTGTGTGTGCTGGGAAAATGACGTGTGCTCTGTCACAACAGTCCCATTCGCGTCCGCTAGAATGATTGCAAAACACTGTAATTTTACACTTCATTCATTCAGAATTACTGTTACTGTTATAGTAAAACATGTTTCAATCCTTAAAGATGCTTCAGAGTTTATCAGCTCTGCCCTGGGGGACCACCAGATGTAAAAGTTGTAGTGAAAGTTTAAGCTGTGACTTCTTTTGCAGTGGTGACTGTGTGTTTTTCCCACCTCGAGCATATCTGATGCAAATCAGAGACAGCATGACAGTTGCATTTTCCTGGCTAAGGATGTCGCGTAAATGGCCCCTGTGACATTCACAACAGCAGAAAAAGCTATGCTATTTTCAAAGGCTGGCAAAACCTTGTTTTTGAGGCAAAATTTATTGACATTGTCAAGTAGATGACTGTTTAATAAACTTTGATGAGGAAGCACTGGTCTGAAAAGCATCTATGCATCACTGTTGGACATTCAAGATTCTAGTACACAAGTCCTACGTAACAGCACACTCATAAACTCAAATGTATATTTCTTGTTTACAAATAGTTATAACTATCTTGGAATGTTGAATGGATTTATAATTCTTAACAATGGTAATGCTCATGCAAATAAGAGAAAACTTTTTATTAATAAATGACAACGTCATTTACACTGCCTGGCCAAAAAGAAAAGAAAAGAAAGAAAAAGTTGTCACCTGGATTCAACTTAGTAAATAGGTAAGAGCCTCCCTGCAGTTGGTCAGGTCTGGGTTGAGCAACGTTATGTGCCCAAAGAATGAGGTCAGCTGACCCCCTGAATATACTGAATGACCAGGTTATTCTATGGATTTTTTCTTCCCTGATGGCACAGGCTTATTCCCAGATGACAATGCCAGGATTCATTGAGCTCAAATTGTGAAAGAGTGGTTCAGGAGCATGAGACATCATTTTCTCACATGGACTGACCACCACAGAGTCCAGACCTTAACCACACTGAGAATCTATGGGATTCAGTATATAAACATATGTTGTTGTTGTTGTTTTCTAGATATTAGCAAACACAAAACAAAAGCACTACCATGTTTTTACAATGTTTCTTCAATATGACATCAGCTCTTGGTGACTTCATGGTTGCACATAGTGAGTGATATCAGTGTTTTGGGCCTCAGCTGTGGAGCAGAGTGGCAGGTGGAGTCTGGGGGAGCAAGGACCCTCCGGAGCACCCCCCCACAGGAGCCCCCACCCCTGACACCATGCTGTGTCATCTAGTGTCTGCTCCGAGTGTGTTAACTGAAGCAATCGCCGCATTTCTCACATCCTCTGCATGGGGGAGGGGCCCTTGATGCAAAAATGTGCGTATTTTTGAAGCTTTTTCCAAAATAATAATAGAAAAGATGCTTCAGTGATAGAAATAGTGTCAGGCCTTCTATGTGTCAAAATGTTGTGGTCTATCTGAGGGGCCATTAAGGGGTCAGCCCATTGTGAGTGTGCCCTGTCCACTTCCAGGAGACATCCATCATGCAGGGGGCCCGGACACCCCCCCCACCTTATTCTGCTTAACCCCAGGGGAGGCGCTTAATGAGGGCTAGATTGCTCCACCCGTCTGGGCCGTATGGTGATCAGTCCCGGTACAGTACAGGGACGGGGCGGACCACACCTGGACCCCCCAGAACATGCTCCAGAACAGGCTAAGAACAGACAAATGAATGTGATTCTGATGTGGTAATTATGTTTGTAGGGTCCAAAAAAGATGCTAATATGCTAAAATTCATTCAGAGCTTATTGTCTTCCTCTTTTGGGGTTGAAGCCTGTCCCTAATGCTAATGTAAGCTTCACCTTACACCGACAAATTACAGCATAGGCCATCCCACCAAAATGAAGTGCAATGTGTTATTTTGTCTGAAGACTGAAAATGGGCTTTAAATGAAACCAAGTCATTGTTTTGCATGTCACAAGTCTCAAGCTGTCCTCAAGGTCAAGTTGAGTCCAAAGTCCTACACAGAATTTCAAGTCCTTTCAACATCAAATAATGTTAAAATTAAACTACTTCATTCTGTATTTATTCGGAGGTTTTAATCATGTTATAACCTAAAAAACACACCACCTAAACTAAAATTTTGTAATCCTGTAATCTTTGAGTAATCCTGTCTGTATGTATTTCTGCGCTTAAATTGCTGGTGACAGAACCTATCTCTGTATCCCTCTGACTCCCTCTGACTCCCTCTGACTCCCTCTGACTCCCTCTGACTCCCTCTGACTAATGTAAAGGTGTCCAAAACTATTTCATAGCTGCAAGCTTAAAAAAAGCAATAATAGTAAATAATTAATAAAAAATATAAACTGGGTACAACTGGAAAGTGCTTGTATTTCTACAGAATACTGACTTAGTACAGATTGATCCATCTATACATTAATTTATACAATACAGTATATACAATTTAAAACTAACTAATTTCATTAATATAATGTTATTTTGGCCACTTAACATTTATTTATATGACTAAATGTTAAATTATTGCACTTTGATGCTTTGGTCTTAAACTGCTCACACAAAGGTGGACCTGACCAGGGCATTACATTATCATAACCTCACTACTAACATGAGTTTGATGCCATTTTTGGCTCCCAGAGAGTCGGTCTATAGAGAGAAACCCAGGTGGCTGTATCTTCAAGCTCTTTAAATGCAAAACTGAATCTAGGGGCAATCATACCCTCAGTGCTGCGGGGCATGGACTGCAGAATCTGTCCTGCAGTAAAATACAAATAGCATATATATATATATATATTACTCAAGCCATGCTCCAGTCATAATTAGTGAATAAGAGACTTTAGACAAGAATGTGTAACAACACAGGGTTAAGTCTATAGGGAATAAAATAGTTCCAAAGGTATCTAATGCTACCATCTGCTGTGCAATCTTTTATGTGTAATTAATAGACTTCTGTGTTTTACTGCCATTAAGCTTATATTTGAAGAGACTGATATTTTATGAGGTGGAACTTGTAGTGGACCCCTGGAGACTGGAGCAATGTTGTAAGGCAATAATGAACAATACACAGATTACATTCCCTGCATGTCACAAATATTATTAGAACATTGGTGTTTTGTGTTTATTCCCACCCCCTTTGACTCCCTCTGACTTTCTCTTAGGGCTGGGCGATATGGCTAAAAGTGAAAATCTAAAAAATTTTTGTTTCAATTCTCAGCCAATTTGCAATTTTAAGCCATTTTTTTCCTTGTGGCTGACTTTAAAAAATATTTAAATGTAGGTTTCATGTTTTTAAATGAGATTATAGCATAGGGTTATATATTTAATTTAACTATATATTCTAGTTGTCTGTACAAAAAAGCCCTCTCTGCTGCTAAAGACAAGGACTATTATAATTTATACACCAAACAAGGCCTGTGAAAAGACACTAACTCCAGAGCATGTGGCTAATTAGCATACATAAACAAAGACATGTAATTACTGCTGTTGCTGCTGCACATCGCACTAGACTGTTTGTGTGGTGCTTGGAGGACGCTAATTTCTGCTAAATTTGATTTGGCTATATTTTTGATATCGTCCAAAATTAAAAACATGGCTTAATCAAATTTCTTTGTTTTATCACCCAGCCCTAAGCGAACTAAGCGGCTGCTTAGGGCCCTCAGGACACCAGGGGGCCCCCAAAGAGCGCCTGAATTGTCAATACACGTATTCATTAAAAATATTCTATTATAATAATGCAAATTGTAGTGCATAGTTCAAATGTATAATGTGTATATGACTAAAAAAACAATTTTTATCATTTATTAATAATATTGACTCTAATATATTTTTGAACAGGTTCGTGTAGGACAGCTATGTGTTTACAACACCAGCACGGGCGTCCTTGTTATTGCTGTGGTGTGCACAAAAAAAGACAAAAGGCGACCCCAGTGCAGATTAACGTAGCGAGAGAACACAGAGGCAGCTTGATTTACTTCAGAATTACTGCTCTGTCAGTGTGGAGCTCACGAGACAAAGGTTTGCCTACCTCTTATTACTCCACACTGTGCTGATGCTGTCAACGTGCCAAGATAAAAGCAGGACTGGACTATTCATATTATCACAAAAATAATCTATTTTGGAGGGACATCATGAAGACAGCAGGGTAAGTTTTAGAACATTTTTCTGTTCTTAGGCAGACAAATATCAGACATCTGTTATCCTCTTGCTCAATGTTAGCTTACCTAAATCAATTAGAACAGGCTACAGCTCAAGTTCTCAGTTTTAAAGTACTGTTGATTATGGCCGAAGCCTCTCATCACACATCTGGACGAGTGAATGACGTAAATGAGGTGTAAATGGAGCACATTTCCATACGCAATACGCATATTAATTAGCCGCTAATTATTTGTCCATTTGCTGTCTGCCATTTGCGTTCTTTGTGGATGTTAACAGTGAAAACAAAGTAGTGGCAACCAATATCCATGAATCCATTTATTTGTTCAAAACAAGCTGCTGTTGAAGTGGAATTCATAAAAATGTACAGATTGTTTCATCCCAAGATTCCACTGTAAACTACCCACAACTGACTGAAGAACCTTTTAGTTTTGCCTTCTTTTTCACATTTTAAGATGAACCTGGAGGATTTGAAATTTTCCAAACAACTGCATAAAATATGCACAGAAGCAACTGATTACTATACCTTGGTTCACAGCTGTGCAATGTTTTGTTATTGCTTGAAGTTAAATATAATGTATATATAATTTATAGCATGAGTTTAGTAGAGCAGTTATCAGTGCTCATGTGCAGACTCTGCTAACTGAGAGGCTCTTAGACTATGTCATAAAAACAAAGATAAAGAAGCATGTTTTGTTAAAACAATGCTTTGACTCCTTCTGACACTCTCTGACTCCCCCTGTCTCTCTCTCTGACTCCTTTTGACATCCCCTCACTCTCCCCCTGACTCCCCCTGACTCTCTTTGACTTCCCCTCACTCTCCCCCTGATTTCCCCTGACTCCATCTGACTCCCCCTGACTCTCTTTAACTTCCTTTGCCTCTCTTTGACTCCTTCTGACACGCTCTGGCTTCTACTGTGTCTCTCTGACTTCCTTTGGTTTCACCCGACTCTTCCTCTGACTCCCTCTGATTTCCTTTGACTCACTTTGAACCCCTCTGACTCCCCCTGACTCTTTCTGACTCCCCTTGACTTCCCCTCACTCTCCCTCTGACTCTCTCTGACTCCCCCTGACTCTTTCTGACTCCCCTTGACTTCCCCTCACTCTCCCTCTGACTCTCTCTGACTCCCCCTGAGTCTCTCTGACTCCCCCTGACTCTTCCTGACTCCCCTTGACTCTCTCTGACTCCCCCTGACTCTCTCTGACTCCCCCTGACTCTCTCTGACTCCCCCTGACTCTCTCTGACTCCCCCTGACTCTTTCTGACTCCCCTTGACTTCCCCTCACTCTCCCTCTGACTCTCTCTGACTCTCTCTGACTCCCTCTGACTCTCTCTGACTCCCCTGGACTCTTTCTGACTCCTCTTGACTTCCCCTCACTCTCCCTCTGACTCCCTCAGACTCCCCCTGACTCTCTCTGACTCCCCCTGACTCTCTCTGACTCCCCCTGACTCTTTCTGACTCCCCTTGACTTCCCCTCACTCTCCCTCTGACTCTCTCTGACTCCCTCTGACTCTCTCTGACTCCCCTGGACTCTTTCTGACTCCCCTTGACTTCCCCTCACTCTCCCTCTGACTCCCTCAGACTCCCCCTGACTCCCTCTGACTTCCCCTGACTCTCTCTGACTCCCCCTGACTCTCTCTGACTCCCTTCGTGTGTTGGCAGCCACTCTGATGTGATTTCCATGCCTATTACTCTCCATTGTGTCAGCTGTAGCCCCATGTGCTGCGTCATGGCCACACAAAGGCCTGTGTGTATGGGTATGAATATCAAGCGCTCCCTTAATGACATGCAGATATGAATTGTAAATGAGGCGTGCCAGCAGAATGACTCGGGACGTCCCATCTTGTCATGACACGTCCACTGTGATGTTTCAGAGAATAATTTAAACAAATGCCTCACAGATGGGATGGGGGGCATTTTTGGACACTGGTTATTTAAAGGGACATTCTGGTGTTATGTAAAAGGGGGTCCCGCAGTTTTGAGAAGCAGACAGGAGCAATGATGCAGGCTTTGTGTTATGTGCGGAAAAATTCTGTGAAGATTTTTTTTTTTTTTTAGAGAAACAAAATAAAATTAAATATTTCCAGTCCTGATTTGAATTATTTTTTATTCCTAGTTTAAACCAGGACTTAACCATGTCTAAACCAGAACTGAATTAGAACAAAACCAGGGCTAAACTCAGATTAAACCAGGACTGAACCAGGACTAAACCAGGACTAAACCAGGACTAAACCATGACTTAACCATGTCTAAACCAGGCCTTAACCAGGACTGAACTAGGACTAAACCAGGACTAAACTGTGACAAACCTAGGGCTTAACCAGGACTTAACTAGGACTAACTCAGGACTTAACCAGGACTAAACCAGGACTTAACCATGTCTAAACCAAGGCAAACCCATGACTAACCTAGGACTCAACCAGGATGTAACCAGGATTGAACATGTACTAAACCAGGACAAAACTAGGACTAAACCAGGACTAAACCATGAACAACTCTGGACTTAACCAGGACTAAACCAGGACTTACCATGTCTAATCCAGGGCAAAACTAGGACAAATCCAGGATAAAACCAGGTCTAAACCAGGACTGAGTTAGGTCTTAACCAAGACTAAACCAAGACTAAATCTCGACGAGCCCAGGACAAAACCAGGACTGAACCAGGATTAAACCAGGTCTAAACCAGGACTGAGTTAGGTCTTAACCAGGACTAAACCATGACTAACCCAGGACAAAAGCCGGTCTGCCTCCTACTAAATCATGACTAAAACAGGAATAAAACTGTCTCTAAATAAGGGCTTGAACCGCAAAAGACTCTGCATCCCACCAGTAGTCCCTGTACCGCAGTTTGAGAACCATTCTTTTTGGTTAGGATAAGATTCCAAAACTTTCAGTAGACCCATTTGTAACAATAAATATCTTAGTCCCTGTGGTATCGCTCCTGTCTGCTTCTCCAAACTGTAGGAAATAAAATACTTCTAACAATATCCCCAAAAAAAGTTCATTTACAAGGTACTGTCCCTTTAAGTACACTCACCAAAAAAAGTGAAAGTGAGACTAAGGCAGTTTTGGAGAATACATCAATAAGCTGCAACTGAATCTCCAAGTCAGACCTATCCAACTGTTCCAGAAATACATATTTAATATATTATCAATATGTATTTACATTACAGGTACAGTTTATTCCTGGATTTGATGAAAGATTTATGAAAGATGATCATGAGAAGTGATGAGGCTGCATTGTATTTATATTGGCTTTTTTATACAATAACTACCCAAGGATAAATATAAAGAGATATCAAAACAGCTACCTCAAAATATCTCTGTCACAGACTAAATAAACAATTATGTTTCTTTAGCTGAAGTTCTCTTTGTTCATATTAGAGGGTTTGGAGGAAAAGTTTCCAGACTGACATGGTTTGGACATGCACAGAGAAGGATAGTGAGTATATTGGTAGAAAGATGCTGAGGCTAGAGCTGCCAGGAGGCCTCTGGAGGAAGACCAGAGAGGAGAATTATGGATGTAGTGGAAAAGGACATGGAGTTAGTCAGTGTGAGAGAAGAAGATGCAGAGGATAAGGTTAGATGGAGATAATTTAATTTAATTTTTTTACTGTGGTGACCCTTAAAGCTCCATTATGGTCTGAGCATCAGTCTACATTAAACCTGCATCAAACCCAAAAGGAAGTCAACTCTGCACATTGAAAACTATGTGTGAAATCCCTCCAGAATCAATACATTTCTATCTAAAGCTGGGGACACACTACACGATTTTTTGCCCGATTTTATAACGATTCACAGTTGCACCGAGTCTTTACCAGTCAACACTAGTTGAAGGGAATCGTAATCACATAGTGTGATGTTCAAAGACTCGAGTCGGCGCAAAAACCCAGCCTGACGTCAGTCGCAAGCAATCAAACATGTTTGAATTTTAAAGCCGACTCTGGACCACACTCCTGTAGTGTGGGCTGTTTACAGATCCAACTGGGAATTCATGGTGTCCAGTGGCCAATGAAAAACAGTTGATGGGACACAGGAAATAGCATCAGGATGCAGACGAAGAAACAGGAAGCGGCGGGAAAATATAAGCGGAAATTTGAAGAAGAAAGTTGAGTGCTATAGCGAAACTGGATACATGGCCCTTTTTTCTCTTTCCCTTTTTCCAAACAGATAGCTATGCACACAAATACAACAGCGACCCAGGTAGCGTCCATGTTTGTTTACCATTTAGTTCTCGCGAGTTCCCCGCAAGCGTTTGGTTGGCGTCAGTTGCAGTTACAGATCTTGTAGTGTGTGAGGCGCAGTCATTAAATGTGTGAGCCCCAGTCTTTCAGTCATCAGAACTAAATCTGCTGAAACCAGTCGGTTAGTGTGTGCTCCTAGTCTTTTCAGAATCTGTAACGACTGAGAAAATCATGTAGTGTGTCCCCAGCTTAAGACACAGTTCTGTTGTAGTCTCTCTGCTCACTGCTCACTGATGCTTGTGGCAGTATTACTCCTGCTCCGTGGTAACTCTTCTGTCTCTTCAGTTACAAGACATCATACAGGTTAGTTATACAGATTGTTCACTTATGTCAGACATGTCCAAAGTGCGGCCCAGGGGCCATTTGTGGCACAGAGTGAGATTTTATTTGGCCCTCAGCATTCATCATAAAATGTATTGTTTATAGCCCTTTAGCACCATTAAGCAGAATTTATATATATTTGTGTATCTCTATCAGTCTCAAGCAGATCTGAACTTTTTGTTGGTTGGTTTGAAATCAATTTCAATCTGAATTTATGAGCAACTATATTCTTTTAACTATAGGCTATATCATGACTATTAAAAAATGAACCTAAACCTACAACAAAATTATCAAGAAATTTAACAATTCTCAAGAAATATTGTTTTCCAAAGCCATTTAAAAAAAGAAAGTGTCTAGTATTGAAAACAAAATTCACATTCAACATTTATACTGTGTTATATAATACAACTGCCAGCCCTTGGACATTTTTGCATAGTCAAATCTGGCCCTCTTTGAAAAATGTTTGGACACCCCTGACTTATGTGAACAAAATATTATGAAATACATTTGCATAGATTTAGGCTACCTTCTGTCATTTATGTAACTTCAAAATAGCTACACAAGTTTTGAAGGATAGTGAGCTTTAAGTATCAGTTTCAAATGTACAGTTACTATTGCATACCAAGCATATGTTGATACTGTAAAAAAAAAAAAAAAAAAAAAAAAATTGCTTACTTTGTTATTTTCCACATGAATTCCCTGAAATGCAGACATTCCTAAACACTGAGCATGCAGGTTTAACATGTGACCGTAAATCATATCAATATCGTATCAATAAAACCATATGATCCTGTCACAGAGGCAGCCGCCATGTTGGAGCCTCCCTGACAAAAAAACGGCTCTGAGACAGTCAGGGGGTGAGCCAGAGGTCACCGAAATGTGTGCTAACACCGATTTGACCTTTGACCCCTGTTCACCCACACCTTATCACTGCTGGCTTTCCATTCATCCCCCTCAGTCACCTGTCAGACGGCTTTCTGCAGTAACTAAGTACATAAATAAAAAGAAGGGGGCGCTATAGGACATGTTAGTTTAGCATAAAATGAAAATAGGAACAATTAATTTTTATTTGGCCATGAAGAAACTTTTCAAACCATTCTTATACCTTTTTGTTGGAACTGAAGTTAGATTTCCATGAGGTAGAACATCTAAAAAAAATAATAATCTAGCCAATCAGAAAATAGAAGGCAGTACCAACAAGCAAACAAAACAAATCCAACTTTAAGACATCTCTGAAATAATACAGTCAGTAGGATCTTAATGGAAGACGATTTGAATGGGAGAGGTTCCAGACCCACTTCACTAACCCACTGGCAAGGTAGCAGTGTTATTCAAGAGCATAAAACTTTTAAATTCAATTCTTTTATATAGCGGCAAATTACAACAAAGTACCTCCAAGATGCTTTCCATGAGTCTATCCCCATGTGAAAATGTTAGTTCAAACTAAAGGAAGTGGTGTCCAGACAAAATTTTGACTTCATAAAATGACCTAACCTTGACTGGCCAGATGGTCTGTTACTCAGAATCCTAATGAATAGTTAGTAAACCACCCTGAAGTAACTTTCAAAAATACTGAGTGAGTATTTACTGTTTCTGTAGGGCCTAAGGATGCCATTGACAATACCCAACTGTCATGGTGTGAAGATAAGTCAAGTTTAAATGTAATACTTATACTCAAGTAAAACATTTGTTGAGTTTGAGTTATTTTGGAGTACAATATTTTTTACTTAATTACTTATTTAATTGTTTCAGTTTGATTCATGATATCAAAATTATTAATATAGATGCTTTTCTTTTTTTTATTGTTCATTGTTCATTTTATTTATGTTTTTGTGTATTTATTTATTGATTGATTGATTTTATTCATTATACTGCACTTGTATTGTTGAATGAATGTTGTGATGTCATCTTTCACTCCTCAGTCTCACTCAGTGGTGGTGAGTTACTTCTGTGTCCGCAGCTGCCCTGGGGCAGACTGATGGAAGCATGACTGGCAAAAGGCTTAGCACTCTCACCTCATAATAAAGGTCCTGGGTTCAATTCCCGGCCCTTTCTGTGTGGTGTTTGCATGTTCTCCCTGTCTGTGTGGGTTTCCTCTGGGTGCTTACAATAGGCTAATCCTCCAGCTAGGTACTCCTGACCAGGATCCTAGCTCAAGATCTGGAGAAGTGTTCCTGCGGCCCCCACTAACAGGTCGCCCCAGTGACATTAAAGGATGGGTCAAATGCAGAGGACAAATTTCCCTACAGGCACAGTAATGTCGACCTTAACCTTATCCCTCTGTTACCAAATAAACTCTATATTTATCCTTTATTACTTGTTCATCCAAGATAAGTAGACTTTAACAGTCACCAATCAAGTGAGTGATGATAAACTCCACCATTGAGTGAAATTCCTGTTTTTCAGTTAGTCCCAAAAACATTTATCCATTTGCTGACTAGAAACATTAGCATCTTGCCACTCTTTTTGTTTGTTTGTGTTACTTTCTCTGACATACTGTTTATTCTCATATTACAGTTCATGGGAATTGAATATATGTGGTGGTCAGATATGTTTCCATTAATAATAATAGCAACATAACCTGTATCACTGCACTGTAATAATAAAAAATAAATAAAAATTATTTTGTTATTTTTAGTTTGTTCCTGGTATAGTTCAAGTTTAGTTGTGGTTTAGCTGTGGTTTAGTTCTGGTTATGTTCTGTTTTTGTCCTGGTTCAGTCCTGGCTTTGTCCTAGTTTAGTCTGGTTTGGGTTTAGCCCTAGTTTCATCCTGGTTTAGCCTAGGCTTAGTCCTGGTTTAGCCTCGATTTAGTTCTGATTTAGTCCTAGTTTAGTCCGGACTTAGTCCTGTTTTAGTCTTGGTTTTAACCCTGGTTTAGTCCTGCTTTAGTTTTTAAATATTATCGATAATAATACTTTTTTTTTCTGAACTATGGATAGTCAGTTGGCTGTAAGTTAAAAAATATTGATGAGTTTGAGATTATGAGTAAAACTTAAAATTGAACATTTTTAGACATATGACCCTTAAATTGAACAAAAAATATATATTTGTTGAAAACTTGAGATTTTGAGTTGGCCCCAAAACTCAAAAATCTTGAGGGATGCTGTTACCTTGAGTTTTTTTAGTTTTCACAACATTATTTATTTTTTGTGTTTTGCCTTTTATGTGTCCTTACTCCACATGTCCTTGCACTGTGAATAAGACTTGAAGCCAACCGATTTTCCTGGATTCCTCTGGAGCCGTGTGTAACCGGACCCCCGCTCCCTTGCTGGTGCCGGGGGAAAGGGAAGGGGGGGGGGGCGCAGGATAGAGCTTCCTGCTAATTGTAACTGAAGCTGCGCTGACCACCGCTAACCGCGCTAATGCTCGAGTCACGCCAAGGTCACGGGAGTAGAGAGAGATACTATATAGAGCTATCGATCCCCCACAATGCACTGCACTATAGAGGAAACTTCCAAGTCCATCTACCCCAGCTACAAACACCATTAGCTTTGTCAGAGGCTGCCATCTCAATTGCCGCCGTGAATCTTTAAAAATTATTTCAGACTGAAAGAGGACGGGCCTGATGCGAGATGGGAGATACTTGTTATCTGTTGGGACCGTTGAGAGGTTTCTAGGATGGAGGCAGGAATGGGACGGTATAGTGGTGGAGGGCAGCAATCAGTATGTCTTGGAAGAAAGGTTGACATCTGAGATTGGCAGTGCCGTGACCTCTCTGGACATCTGAGCCCTCTGTTACAGAACAAAGAGAGACCAGATCCCGGGATGTGGTCGCAGAAAGATACCATAATGATCTGTCAGCGAGGGGGGTTTTAATTAGTGTTTGATGACAAGTGATGAGAAGTGGAGGCCATCTGGATGTGTTACCAATCAGAAATATTAAGATTTAGATTAAGATCCTGGGACGTCCTGGAGAGGTCTTCTCAAGAAGGCAACCATCAAGCATCACTGAGCTAGAGGCTTTTGCAGGTGAGGAATGGGCACAGAATCCAGTTGAGAGGTGTGAGAAGCTTGTTAGCAGTTGTCAAAAACATTTGTTAGAAGTTGCTCCACAAGATGCTCCTCAAAGTACTGAAGCTAAGGGCTAATACTCATGGGCCTGTGGTAAAAGAATCACATTTTTTTATTTCAACTTCTGAACTTGTGGTGTTTAAAGACCCTATATTATGCTTTTTTCTGGCTTTTTCAAATACTTTTGGACACCTTTCCATTAGTGTTTCAGGTTTTGTAACTTAAAATAGTGTATGTGTCTAAAAAATGTCTTCTTTTGGGGAGCTTACAAAAAGTAGAGTCACCACAATAACAAAATATATTCAGGCTTTTGAAGAAATGTTATCTCTGAAATGCACGATTCATTTTTCATGATTTTTAATGCAGCTCTGTAGTTCTTTCAAAGAGTTGTACGGATAATTCCTCAGTATAAAACTCTTACAGGTTAATGTTCTGTTGTTGACAAAATTTCACTCTGTAGCATTAAAAAGAGTTAAAAAGGTCTTAAATTTGAGGTGAGGGGCTGAATATTTCTGTGTGCAACTGTATTTACTTTAATTGTGACAACATTGCTTACAATTAATGAAAACCCCAAATTATATCCATATAAAGTTACATGTATACAGGGTCACTACAGCAAATCATCTGCCTCTACTGTGCAGGGATTCATATATTGATTTGCCATAGGTTTTGTGCCAGATGCCCTTCCTAAAACAACCCTCGCCATTTATCCAGGCTTGGGACCAGTACAAAGAGGACACTGGCTTGTGACCCCTTGTGGCTGCAGTATTATTTATTATTAAATAGATATTATCATCTCCTCTAAAAGAAATAAATGCTTAAAATACTTCACTCTGAACTGAACTGAACTGAGCTGTTCCATGATATTCTCATTTACTGAGATGTACTTCATATCTTTATGCACAGTATTTCAGCTTAGTTCAATCATATTTTTGTCCTGATTTTAACCACGTTTAGTCCTGGTTTAATCCTAGTTTAGTCGAATTTAGGCTTAGTCCTGGTTCTGTTATGGTTTTCTACTGGTGTGTTCTTGGTATAGGTTAAGGTTAAGTTGAGGTTTAGTCCTGGCTTAGTCCTAGTTTAGTCTGGTTTAGGTTTCATCCTGGTTTCATTCTGGTTTAGTCCAGGCTGAGTCCTGGTTTAGCCCTGATTTAGCCCTGGTTTAGCCCTGGTTTAGTCCTGGCTTAGTCCTGGTTTAGTCCTGGCTTAGTCCTGATTTAGCCCTGATTTAGCCCTGGTTTAGCCCTGGTTTAGTCCTGGTTTAGTCCTGGCTTAGTCCTGGTTTAGTCCTGGCTTAGTCCTGGTTTAGTCCTGGCTTAGTCCTGGTTTAGTCCTGGCTTAGTCCTGGTTTAGCCCTGGTTTAGTCCTGGTTTAGTCCTGGCTTAGTCCTGGTTTAGTCCTGGCTTAGTCCTGGTTTAGTCCTGGCTTAGTCCTGGTTTAGTCCTGGATTAGTCCTGGTTTGGTGCTGGCTTAGTCCTGGTTTAGTCTTGGTTTAGCCCTGGTTTAGCCTTAATTTAGTCCTGGTATAGCTCTGGTTTATTCCAGGCTTAGTCCTGGTTTAGCCTTGATTTAGTCCTGATTTAGCCCTGGTTTAGTCCAGTTTAGGTTTAGTCCTTGTTTTTTACTGACTGTGTAGTAAATCGCAGACATATCTGTAACACAGGGACACTCTCTCACAGCAGAAACCTCTCTTGCTTTGTCTGTGTGCGTTTCTTATTAAGAGCCAGCGAACACATCATTAACTCCAGAGCAGAGCGACCTGGGGTCAGAGGTCACAGCAGGGGTCAAGTGTGTGGACGTGTCCTGAACTCCATCTGGATCCTCCCCTGGGACACAGGACAATCTCTCTGCACCACCACTGCTCATAACTAACATAAGAGAGGCCTTTATCTGTCTGTGTTTTACATGTATGGACCAGTGAGCCCAGAGGTGCATGCTGGGTAAAGCTGTGTGGATTTGGGGACATGTTTGGGACTGTGGTTGGTTCTAGTCAAGCAATAAGCAGTGAATTATTAATATGAGTGACTATGTGATATCAGAGTCCATCTGAAGGCAACATGCGGTCTCTGGATCATCTCATCTGATACTGTTGTGGCAGGGCTGTCCAGAACACTTACTATCAGCTTTAGACTTTGGTGTCTTTTTTAAACAAAACCTAACCTGTTTTTTGGGCTCTTCTTACTTCTATCTTAGTAAAGAAATCAACTTCGACAGTTGCAAATGTTGGTTTTAAATGGGAAAATGTGTAGATCTAAGGTGTTATAGTGGCTGTATGAAGCACTGAAACCATTCTGCTCAGAACATAGGTCTTTTTTTTTTTCTTCAAAATATTAAGAGCTGAAAACGCTCTACATAGACAATGAAACCAGGAAGTGGTCCTGCGCTTTTCTAAAGCCCATACACCGTCACCGGACTTGTTCTGATCATTTCAGCCTTAAACTGCTGTCACTACAAAGCAATCAGCTCATTTATCTATCTGTTAGCTTCATGTCTAACACGGTGAAATTCAATTTGAACAATTTTAAACAAATACGACCTTTCATAACACTTGGTGCTGCTAGAATGTTTTTGCATTCAATGATTCTGTCACACATTGAATATTGTATCACATGTTGGTCCCTGGCAGGTGTAAATACAGGCAAAATCATAGAATCACTCTACAAAAAATCACTTAAGGTCTTTGATAGAAAACCAGTGTCATTCCATGTTTGTAATATTTTGAAAAAGTATAAGTTGTTGAGCTTCGAGAACTTTAAAAATTTTAAATTTGCTTGTTTGATGTACAAGGTGTTACATGGACTTGCCCCACCTCCCATGTCTGACGTTTTTAAAAAAAAAGGGGTCACAGTGGTCTCAGGACCAGGGCCTGCTGTAGAGGGGACTGTGAGGTCCCACACAGAAAAACAGCCTTTGGACAAAATGCTCCTTCTGTAAAGGCCAGCAACATCTGGAACAGTCTTCCACTCTCCATAAGGGAGTGTCCAACATTATCTACTTTCAAAACTCAGCTCAAGCAGTGGTTTAAAGCAAACCAGTCCTGTAACCACTGACTTTTAACTTCTTAATAATGTCCTGTTGTGATGTGCTCTTATTGTGATTTATTGTCTTCTTTTATGTCTTGTCATGTTTTTGTGTTACCTGCCTAGGGACTATGGATGCAAATTAGCATTGTTGCTATAATCCAGCATGTTTATATCTGTCACTGACTGAATAGATGTTCATTATTATGCACTGTCCCTATTAAATAAATAAATAAATAAATAAATGTTGCTAATAGCCGTGCTAATTGGCCATTACATGCTTTGTGAAATATTTTATAGCAATTTGTCCAGGCCCTGAGGCAGCAAAGCAGCCTCTAACCATGATGCTCCCTCCACCAGACTTCACAGTGGGGATGAGGTTTTGATGTTGGTGTGCTGTGCCTTTTTTTCTCCACACATAGCGTTGTGTGTTCCTTCCAAACAACTCAACTTTGGTTTCATCTGTCCACAGAATATTTTGCCAGTAGTGCTGTGGAACATCTAGGAGCTCTTCTGCAAACTTTCTTCAAATTTTTTGGACAGCAGTGGCTTCCTCCGTGGTGTCCTCCCATGAAGTTCATTCTCGTTTAATCTTTTACTCATTGTAGATTTGTTAACAAAGATGTTAGCTTGTGCCAGAGATCTTTAGCTGACACTCTAGGATTTTTCTTCACCTCATTTAGTATTCTACGCTGTGCTCTTGCAGTCATCTTTACAGGACAACCACTCCTAGGCAGCTTAGCAAAAGTGTTGAACTTTTTCCATTTATAGACAATCTGTTGTACCGACTCATGACTCATGAACATCAAGGCTTTTAGAGATACTTTTGTAACCCTTTCCAGCTTTATGCAAGTCAACAATTCTTACTCGTAGGTCTTCTGAGAGCTCTTTTATGCAAGACATGGTTCACATCAAGTAATGCTTCTTCAGAATAGCACATTCAAAACTTGGGGGCCGCAAAAAAAAGGTTAAAAAGCAGTCATCTGGACTTGGATTTTCAAGATGAGTCCTTTTTAGCCTTTTGTTGCAATGCAATTACCCTGGATGAATGAGAGTCTTCAAGGTCAAAGCTGGGGTGTGTTTTTTATTGGGCAGGGCCCCTTTAACCCACACCTCCAATCTTCTCACATTGATTGAACTCCAGGTTGGCTGACACCTAACTCCTATTAGCTCGTGAAGAGGTCATTAGCCTAGGGGTTCACATACTTTTTCAATCCTGCACTGTGAATGTTTACATAAATATTCAATAAACACATAACACAGCAGACTGTGTTTGTCTATTGTTGTGACTTAGATGAAGATCAGATCACATTTTTTAACCAAATCAAGAAGAAATCCAAGAAAATAGTGGTGTTTAGGTTTTAACAATTAAACAAGTAAATTGTTTTTTGCCCATTAACTCTGCATTTATTAAGGGACATTAGAATATTTATTCTTGACAAGAGAATTGATCAAGAGCTTTTCTGTAAGTCATTTTCACCATACATGCCATGCAGCTTTGGTCCTCAGGTCTTGGTAGTAAAGAAAATAAACAATATATTGTTAACTGTACTAGGCATCTGTATGACAGTAGCCTACTAAAATCTCAAGCCTATCTCAGCACTACCACCTGTTAAAGACTCCACGCACTGACATTGCTTGCTCTTTTTAAGTGAATTAAATGTAAAAAAAAACAATGACAATAAAAGATTAAGCCTCTGCTTCTGGTCCAGAAGACAGTAGGTGACTGTGTTTGACATGTTGTGCTCTCCATTCACCTGTCAGTGTGCTGTCAGTGTGCTGCTGTGTTCAGGCAGAACCAGTCTATTAAAACCTGACCAGTGGTGACCTACAAAGTGTGGCGTCTAACAAGCCACACAGATGTTAGCATGTCAAGCTAATATTTACTTGTGCAAGGTTGGCAGATCAAACCCTCCAAACCTTCTCAATATGCAAAATGTACCTGATGGTTGTGCCAAATGATCACCAACCTGGGAAGCTTTTGGAAAAAAAAAAAAATCCAAAAGAACTCAGACCATTTAAAGAGCCAATAAAAGGGTATCATTGTACTCTTTGACAGCCAAATATTTTCTGAAAAGGTTCTATAAATGATCATACAAATCCCCCACTCCTCACACACCAGTGTTGGGAAACACTGCTCCAGTCCACCAAAATCATGCCAAGTCCCCTTTTAAGTGACTGTAAAGTGCTTGATTGTGTGTCTCTCCTGAGTGAACACATTCTGAGCTAAGTCCAAGTCTTTCACAGAAACACAGCCACATGACAACAGCAACATCTGGCTCCAGAGATGATTACTGCTCTGTCCCTACTGTACACACACATAGACTTATACTGACACACGTGCACTCTCTCACTCTTTCTCGTGCACGCTCATGCGCAGATGGACAGATGGTAGTGTCTCTTGGACTGTCACCTAAAGCTGGAGACGTCCGGGTATGCAAACACTGACATGAGATCTGACACTGCGCCGAGATTAGCTGATCACTTAAAGAAAAGTTAGAGTCTGAAACAGCTGGAGGAGAGATGGAGTCAGACAGAAAAAGGTGCAGAAGAAGAGCTGAAGAGGCAGTTTTGCTGGTAAAACAATCTGACAAAAGTAAAGTGACTGAGTTTAAAAAAAAAAGGTGGCCCACACTGTACAAAAAAATTGCTGCGAAGACTCAAAAACTCAAGGCAAAAGTATCTCTCAAGATTTTTGAGTTTTGGGGCCAACTGAAAATCTCAAGTTTTCAAGTTTTGTTCACTTAATTTGATGTTCATATGTCTAAAAACTTTCAATTTTAGGTTTTATTCACTATCATTATTTTTTTAACTCATCTTACAGACAACTTATTATCCATTGTTCAGAAAAAGTATTATTCTTATGCTAAATTAAGTATATTTAGTTTTTATTGTTATAAATAATACTTGTTTCTGAACAATGTATAGTAAGTTGGTGGTAGAGTAAAACTTAAAATTTAAAGTTTTTAGACATGAACATCAAATTAGGTGAAAAAAAAATATTTCTTGAAATTTTGAGTTGACCCTAGAACTCAAAAATCTTGTCATCTTGAGTTTTTGAGTTTCCTCAGCAATTTTTTTTTTTTTTTTTTTTTTTTTTTTTTTACAGTGCATGCAGAAATGTCCTTACATTTCAGGAAGGTTTGAATTCTTAAAAACAGCAAACATCTGTGCCATTACAGGAACAGTATGGCCCTGTTCTGAAATAGTTCAACCTTCTGTAGTAGCAAAATAATGCTTCAGTCTTATATAGCACTCAAAGTGGCTTTACAGTCAGGTGCATCACTCCTCTGTCACACTCTGTGGTGGTGAGATGCTCTGGGGCAGAATGACCAAAACATGGCTGCCATTCTGTGCCTACAGCCTCTCCAACCACCACCACCAACAACACACAATCACACTAACAGGCAAGGTGGGGAAAGTGTCTTGCCCATGTGCACAGTGTCAGTATGCAATGCTGGTAGTGGGTTTTGAACCACAAACTTCTGGGTAGTGGGCGAACATCTCTATTGACTGAATTAGCAAAGAACTGTTAAATACTCACTGCACTGATTATCTTTTAACAGGCCACTAACCAGCAGTGTTTTACAGGAGCTAAGCACACTCAGAGAACTGGAGTTACATCCAGTAACTATTCCTTGGAGATGTTTATTTAATTTAGATCAGTCTGTGAGTGCACTGTGTGGCCAGTAAAGACTAAAGACAGAGGTTTATTTTAAGTCTATAGCATATTTTGGAAAACAGGGATAAAGTTTTATTTTAAAGGTCCTGTAAGCAGCAGCGCTCATACTGGTTTGCAAATGGTACTGCAGTCTAAATCAAAATAATGGTCTCTTTTCTGATTGGACAATCCACAATGCCCTTTTAGAACCAAAACAAAAAATATAAACAAAAACAACTTGGCCATTATGTAAAATCTATATTTACTTGTGAATAAATCAGCTGTACTATTGTTATCAGTAAAACATTAATATTTGATTTAAACATCCTACACCATATTGTGGCACACATGTGGGACACACTGTTGCAAAGTCATCTATGTGTTCTTTTATTGACTTTACATAACCTGATGTCAGCTGCCCAAAGAGCCACAAGAGCAGGGCTAAAGACCCACATGTGGCTCTATAACCATAGGCTGCAGATGTCTGGACTAAACTAAAATAATCACAAAATGAATTTAGAATGTTTGTATCTTTATTGCAGGACATTTGGTTTACAGTACAGCAAAGCTCATTAATCAGACTGACACTGGTAAACCTCATGATTCTCTCAAATAAAGGATACTGTTTCCAGTCCTGGATCACTTAGTTAGAACTCTATTGACTTGTGTTTAAATAGACTTATTTGATACCCATCCACTCTCCCAAAAGGAGAGTAACTTAAGCTCTATGTATCAGTCATTCTCAAACTTTTCAGTGCCACCTCAAAAAATATTTTGTTTTCTAAGTGCCATCTAAATTTAGCTGAAATCCTGACTAAATCAGGACTAAACTGGTATAAAACCAGGACAAACCCTGGACTAGTCTTAAACATGACTAAACCAAGAATAAACCAGGTCCAAACAAAGACTGCACTGAGTCTGAAACCAGGACTAATCCAGTTCCAGGACTAATCCAGTTCTAAACCAGGCCTAAACCAGGTCCAAACAAAGACTAAACCAGGCTTAAACCAGGCCTAAACCAGGACTAGCCCCAACTAAAACAGCACTAAAACATAAATAATAAACATTAATCAGACTTCACCACAAGATGCCTGCGTACCACCACAGGTACCCTTACCACAGTTTGAGAACCACTGCTCTATATAATATTCCATGTTAGTTTTGTCATTACATATCACTGACACAGTAATGAGCAGTCTAAGCATTTATTACACAGCAGAGCCATTAACATTGTGCAGAGCTGACTGCTGCTGATCTGCCTGGGTGCCAAGCAGCAGCTTTGTATGGAGGTTGAGTAAGAAAAAGTGGTTTGTCTTGGACCATACGTGGTTCTGAATGGCTGTATTCTGGTTATGTGCTTGGAGCCGAACTAGGTAAAGAACAGCCCCAAAGCTGTCTGATGAGTACAAGATTTGCAGAAAGAGAACTACTATTTAAAAAAAACTGAAAATCAGATAAATAGATAATTCTTTCAGTGCTAAACATAAAGCCACTTATTTTGTATCCACTCCAAAAACATAATGTGTTATATTTAACACAACTCATTAGGACAAACTCATAACACAAAATGTGTCCAGTCCACATTAGTCTTGTTCCGACCATGACTCAGAGGAACAGTGACACACATTTCTCCAGCATCAACTGGTCACACATTTTCTTTGAAACTCAAAAATTTCCTGTCCAAAAACAAAGACTAAAAAATAAAACACATCTTTAAAAACTAAACTTTTCTTTTTTTACATCAGCTCATGCCGCTGTAAAGAGGACAGTTTCTCCAGTCTCAGATTAGAAAGTACTTTTGCTGCTAGTGTCTCAAGTCAAGCTACACTGATAGATACATACTTCTGTTATAAAAACTAAAGACTGCATCCTCTTTTCTATCATGCTGAGTCACTCATGGTCTGATTCTCTCACCTAAAGTTTTAACACTAAAGAGAGTAAATAGAGTAACACTAACTCTTGAAAATTTAATGTGCAGCAATTACTTGCCTGCACCATTAAAAAAAAAAAAAAAAAAAAAAAAAAAACTTAAGTTCAAAACTGTTATTAGGAGAATTTGAATAAAGCAGTGCAACATGACTGGATGAGAGTCTAACCCTAACATATGTTGTGTATTTAATACATCTATGGGTTAATTTAACACAATGTGTGTTGAACAAACTCTAAATGTGTGGGAAATGAACCCATCCTTTCTAAGAGTGAACCAATGTGCTCTACTGGGTTAAAAGAATATGACTCAGTGATTTTGCTCTGGTGAATGTTGTTACTATGTTGTTATTATACACATATGATCTGCCTTGTGCTTTCTGAACAGATAGGTTATGTGGGACAGTACCTGTACCAGTCCAGCCCACGTGCGTAATGCCGGTCAAAGAAGTGCGGCTCGGAGCCCAGCGCGCGGATGTCCGGGTGTAACCTGAGGAACTCCAGCAGCGCCCGCGTGCCTCCCTTCTTCACCCCGATGATGAGCGCCTGGGGCAGTCTCCTCGTGGCGGTGTAGTCCTTCTCCAGACCGGGACCTCCCGTGGCGGCGGACGCGTTCCACGATCCAGCAGACGCGAACTCGCGCACGGGCGTTCTCACCTCGCTTCTTACGGCCGCGAGCTCTGTTTCGCAGCATCCCGTGAAGAGGTACACGAGCGAGAAGCAGATGACGCTCAGGGAAGACGCCAGGGCGAGGCGGTGGAACGTCGCCATCCCCGCGTGTCAGAGCGTGCCATTTCTACCGACAGTCCGGTCCACCGCGCGGCGTCATGGTCCAACAACTTCCAGAGTCAGGTCCCGCTCTTTCAGAAGTCAATCCATCTCCAAAACACAAATAATAGTTTCCTTACACTTGTGCGTAAAAGCGTTTTGTGCGTAAAATTGCGTCCAAAACACTAAATCACTCCGGTTTGGGTTCTGGGAAGAGTCTCGCCGCGCTCCACGGGATTACTGCGCGCCTGGGCCACGGCTCATCTCGCAGCGCTCCACGTACCCCCCCCCCCCCCACACACACACACACACACACACTCCCTCTCTCTCTCTCTCTCTCTCTCTCTCTCCCTCTCTCTCTCCCTCTCTCTCTCTCTCTCTCTCTCTCTCTCTCCGCAGATACCTTTAATTGCAGGGTCATGGCCTGAGGCTCGCGCATTATTTATCCAGGATAAGAGATGAATATTGCCTTTAATGAAATAAGGGATCATTACATCACTGTTTACTCGAATCAGCGCTGTAGTTTTCATAAGGACGTTTTAATATTATAAAGTGACAGGAATAGCTGGCTGTTATAGGGCTAGAGAATGATTTAGAGCACCTACACTTTTTGCACATTAACTTCATTTCACGTTATGGTTTGTTTTATTATCAGAGTTAAACAGCTTTTTTCAAGGAAAAATATTTTCTTCATATGCTATGATACAAAATATTAATGCTATTGACTTTCTTTTTGCTATTACAGGGGCCCAGAGAGGACAAACTGAGCACTGCAGGAGTAGATCTCGGACAGTGGTCTCAAACTGTGGTTTAGGTAGCACTGGTGGTACTTAGGAGTCTGTTTAGTCCTTACAATTTAGAGCCGCCAGTTTAATTCCTGATTTAGTACTTGATTTGTACTTTTTTAGTCCTGGTTTAGACCTCTTCCTCTGGTTTAGTAGTCTTAGTCCAAGTTTAGTCCCTGGCAGTGGTGGACAGTGACTAGATACTTTTACTCAAGTAGTTTACATAAGTGTATCTTTTGAAGAAGTACTTTCTGAGTACATTTTGTAGGACATACCGCTACTTTTACTTCAGTAAATTTTGGGTGATGTTTTTTGTACTTTTACTTGAGTAAAAGTTCAAACTGTTTAAAGAGTTAAAATAATAAATTAGTCTTTTATAGCCACTCTACAATTTGATGCATTAGTCATTCACATTCAGTGGCGGAAGCATGCCTGCCCTTGTGTGCCTACAGCCCCTCTGTGGTGGAGTGGGTGGCACATCTGACTGTGATCAGAAGGTTCTGGGTTAAAAACCAGGAAGGAGGAGAAGAAGAAGAAGAAGAAGAAGAAAAGGGATAATGTTTTGCAACATTCAAATGTATGTTAAGTTAATTCCATATGCATTACTTTTTTACCTTTACTGAAGATTTTTTTTATTTATTTATTTTTTGGTTGGGTACTTTTTTTCTACTTGATTAATATTATTTTTGAAGTAATAGTAATTTTACTTAAGTACAGATTTAGAGTACATCCACCATTGTTCCCTGGTTTGTCCATTTTTCAGTCTTTATCCTAATTTTGACCCTCCGTTTAAACCTGGGTTAGTCTAGATTCAGGCTCATTTTAGTCCACTTAAGATGAGACTTTTAAAGTTGCTGGTCTTTCTGTCACAACCAGCCACAAGAAACGCTAACCCTCCCCATTGCAGTGCATAGCTATCACAGCCAAATTCATATCCTGACAGAGTATAATGAGCTTATGAAGATGATTTCAATGCAATGTTCTCCAATTTGTTTGCAGAATATATTCAATTTTGAGACATCACTTGGTTAGAGTTTTCCCAGAATGAAATATTTTTCTCTGTATGTCTCTGAATAGTCGTACCTGTACAGTGTCATTTGGAACTGGGCTGATCCAAATCCAATCACATAATTAGCTTAGCGCTCCTCCGACAGCTGTCTACAGTCTACAACTCCTGACCTGCTGCACTCTCTGGACACTCCCAAGTCTCCCATCTTTGTTTTACTGCCACATTCGAAGTCTTTCCATCCTACTGCCAAGCCAAACTTTCCACTAAACGCCCTGAAACTCTCACAATAACCATCCCTCCTCCTCCTCTTCCTCCTCTTCCCTTTGGAGAGGTTATAAGTGGATGTTTTATCTGCGCATTAGCCGAGGTGCATTTGGTTAGGGAGCTGTGCCGTGTTAGCTTTTATGATTGCCGAGCGCGGGGCTGAGGTAAAGGATAATGGCTCATAGGAGACTCATTAGTCCCCCCACCCCCTCATCCAAGAGCGTGCACGAAGAGGGTGTGCACGTGAACACATAGACACAGGAGAGCGGCACACGTTCCATTTGGCTTAGGCCTGTCATTATCCAGCAGCAGATGTGACACACACCATAAAAAAAAAAAAAAAAAAAAAAAAACAGTGCATTGTCCTGCAATGGGATCGGAGAGGTCTGAGTTTGGTTTTGTCATGGAATGAACAGGACAGAGATAAATGGATGAAGTTCTTATTTTCTTCTGCTTCTTCTCTTTCTTGCCCTCTGCTATCAAACTTCTAAACTTTATACCCTGTTTCTCTGTTATGTTTACATTTCAATTTGCACATTGTTATTGCACATGGATCTGTTCCTACACCTTAAACTTGCACATGTAAATGTACTGTTTACATGTGTCAGTTTGCACGTGCAAGTCATTGATTCACTGCTGACTGTTGCACAACAGCTACCTCGCATATCTCTATTGTATAGTTTAAATAGTTTATATTTCTATAGAGCCTTCTCAGCCAGCTTCATCTGATCACGTGATTTCTGTGATGCACAGAGCAGCCATGTTGGATGGCAAAAGCCCATTGTCATGCCCCGATTTGGATCAGTCCTGCTGTCTGTTAGCCTAACAACATTAAATTTGTTTTACTCATCAAAAATAGTTTAACATGTCCTATATCTGTGATAGCATCTGCCAGCTGTCTGTAAGTAAAAAAGTTAATGTTGCACTGTTTCACAAAGTTTATTCTTTAAAAAAGTCACATAAAAGATTGTTCCTGCTGTAATCATCAAATAAAGTAAAAACTGATCTGAAGTCAGTTCTTACTGTCTGCTCAGGTTTATTAGCAGGGAAAACATGTTTTCACGGACATTTAGCAAACTGGGGAGGAAAAGAAAATACAACGATTTTGATTTCTGCATGAGGATATGGAGATTACAGGATTATTTTCACAACATACTTTTATGGAAATATATCTCTACATTTCCTTGTGGATTTATATGAACTGATTGAGCGTTATCCTGGATTGGACTGGTTTTGGACAGAACCAGTGTTGAAAGGTAAAAAGTCTGTTTTTTCGGTTTGGCATACTTAGGAATTGTCATTAATTACACATATGTTCTATTTTAAGCATAAAATTAACTTAATTCCCATTTTGTACAGAACATAAGCTTTCTAACGATGTATATCATGCCTGTATTGACAAAATAATAACTGTGCAAATTGTTTTCACAAAGTTTCTTTCTGAATCTGGTTGCCGCCAGATTGAAAGTAAATCCTAATTCTCCATATCTCAGCAAATTTGCGACTTTTTAAGGCCTTAAATTCTGATTTAGAATTTTAGACTTGTAAACCTCCGTGGAAAGCCTACTTTATTGAAGTATTTATATTGCCTTTTCACTAATCTGCGTCCCATCTGCCTACTCACATGGACAACAGTTGTTTTAGGGCCATACTTGAAGGTCTGTCACCATCCTGCCATAAAATATTGTTATGCCTCTAAGGAGCTCTCTGCCTCTTGTAAGCTTTTAATTGTGGCCCTACAAAGTGAGATTGGTGATTGGTTGACTAAATAATTGTAAATGTTGTGGTATTTCAAAGCAGACTGTGTGTTGAAGGCTGGTAAACAATAATTTTGACATCATATTGGTCTTAAGCATCGACAAGTGAACATTTCTCTAAATATCGCTGTCTGACCTGAACACTTAACGTTAAGTATTGAAACGGTGTAGAAAGTGGTAAATATGAACTCAATTTCTATGCATGATCGCTAATCGCTAGCCAGCTACACCGGCTTTTTGCCATCAAAAATGGCAGCGCCAACAAAACCAAGTCACGTGACTGAGAACGGTCTATTTTATTTGCATGCTACTGTTAAATTATTATTGTTTATTTTATACCTTTAAATCTAATGCAGCATTCAGTGTGGACAGCAAAGAAAGAATTTCATTGCACAGGGAAACACATTTCTTTACTGTGCATATGACAATAAACGCTTTGAATCTTGAATCTTCTGTTGAGTTTCAAACCCAGAACCTTCTAACTGCAAGTCAGATGTGCTACCCAATAAACCACAGAAACTACTCAAGTAAAAGTAAAAGTATGTTCCACAAAATTTACTCAGAAAGTACTTTTCTTCAAAAAATGTGCTTAAGTAAATGACTGTCCACCACTGCTTATTCATGAATTGATACAAAGATTAATGTGCAATGGAAAACACGCTATAATAGAGCCATAAACATTTTCTGATGCTGTAATAAAATAGCAAAACAAAGTCAATCCTAGCTATCTTAGCACATTAGTGAAATGAGCCATGTCTGCACCATCTCAGCAAGTAACTACATCTGTGTGATGTTGCTCAGGAGCACAAAGCCAGTAAAAATCCTTGGCAATTCCATGGCATCATCTTCCCCTCCACCTTCGCCTTAGTTCCTGGGGAATGTATGGTCTGTTCAGGGCCAGTATAGTGAGCTGGTCTGGGAATTCATTCATTGCAAGCTTAAAAAATGTACCATAGGCACAGGTACATACACACATGAGCAAAAGTATGCATGTACACATAAAATACATGCATTTTCATAAAAAATATATATATATATTTCCCATTGGCCAAAGGTGTAGGCAAAAGCTCAAGTTTATTATGCCTTTATCGCTCCACATACAGCATTCATCTAAATCAAAAACATAGATTATAGCATTATTAAGTAGAAGTATCAGTATTATTGTTCATATTATTCATTTATGTATCTTTTCATTACTATTGCTTTACATATGCTCAGAAAAAAAAGATCTGAGGAAGTTTGTGACTGTGGCCTTAAGCTGCCCAGTCTGGAGGAGGTCTGCTCAGAGAACCCTACGTGAGGCCAAAATCTGACCAAAGACATCGTCTCTTCTCCACTTTTGCTCTTATGCCATTCCGTCACCACTTCTGCCATTCATTACTTAAGAAAAACAGATCTAAGTTCTCATTCATTCTCCAAGAAATAAAGTTTTTCAATACTTAGGCCTTACCTCCTGATCAGATGGACTGGTACATCTCCTCTGCACCTGTATTCTTCTCTAGTGCCTGAAGTTTGCTTCTCTAAGGGGGCAAATAAAGTATTTTATTTAAAGTACAGTGCTGATCAAAATCTTAGGACAAGAAAAAAATGTGTAAAGTATTCACATTTTGCATAACCAAGTTGTAAGTAGAGCTTCAAAATGCAAAAAGAAAGACAATTTTTAGTTGGCAATTTATTCTTATTTCATTTAAAATGAAAGAGGCACTTCAGCAGCTGATCAAAATCTTAGGGCCACAGCCTTCAAAAGTCAGAATCTGTGATAGATTCATAAAAATTTCACCTGTGCTGAGCAGGAGGATTCGACAAGCTGTCTGTGAAGAACCAGGCTGATCCTTGACCCACATTAGTGACCTTATGATGCTGTGTGCTGCCCAATAACCATAAGACAGCATCTGTAAGAGAATAGATTAAAGAACAAAAAAAAACTGGCCTGTCAAGGAGGTCCCTCTGAAGATGTTTTCTACACAGCACAGTGTAGGAGGCTCCACCATGATATAAGGACCTTTTTCCTTCAGTGAAACAACAGAGCTTCAAGTTGTGTAGGGGCATCAAACATCAGCTGGCTGTGTGGAGATGAATCAGAAGTCATCTCTCTGGACTGAGGGCCCTCGTCTGTGAGGTGATGGCTAGATTCTCCAACAGGACACCGCTGAAGGTCACAACACAAGAGAAGTTTACAAAAAGGGGCATCAGTTCCAGACTGTGGATGCCTTCATGAAGCCATCTTCTCCACATGGAGCAACGTTCCCCCAGCCTCCTGGAGACAGTTTCATCGAGAATGCCTAAGCTAATTTTTAAAGAGATCAACAACAACAGCAATCGGGCTACTTTGATCCACCGGAGCTAAAGTCAAATACTTGTCCTTTTTTCTTGGCCCAAAATCTTGTAAATGGTGGCCCCCGCACTTGTCTTAGCGTGGTGGTCTTGAGCTCAATACTTGGGCCAGCTGTCACACTATCCCTCTGGATGGAGTCTGCATGTTCTCCCTGTGTTACCGTGGGTTCTCTCCAGGTACTCTGTCTTCCTCCCATCGTCCAAAGACATGCATGTGTGAACTGGTGACTCTAAATCAACCCTAGTGAATGAATGTGAGAGTGAATGGTTGTCTGTCTGTGTATGTGTCAGCCCTGAGACCAACTGGCCCCTGTTCAGCGTGCACCCCGCCTAAGGTTTAGCTCAAAGTAAAATATTGATGTATCCATACTGGCCATATTTCAGCAGGTGTGAATGCTGCTCCTAATAATGGCTTCAATGGTCATAGAGCAGTTAGTGGACAATTCCTTCTCCATGTTACTGGATGGTGCACAGTTTTCCACTGATGAATGCCTGAGTACATTAAGTAAAGCCAGTGTTAACGCTGAAACAACTGCACTCACTGCTCCACTGACCCTGGAACAAGGAAATCATTAGAAGATCCATTTATTAAAGCAGGCCAACATCAGCAGACCCATATCCATGCTTCCATCCACATTATGAGCTGTCCTAAAGCTTAAAACCAAAAATTGGCTTGTTATAATGAAATGTTAGAACAAATGGGCTAGTATATGTATTTATTCATCATCATTCTTCTTAGTAATGGGGTGACTGATGTGAGGCCCTCCTCTTGATTTGCTGAACATTTGTGCAACATTTTTTTAGCTCTAGGGCACTCTATTTGGCGATGAACCATGAACTCACAACCTCTGATTCTCTGTAATTCTCTCTAAATATCTTTAGGTAGGTAGCATTAGGATTTGACACCAGGCTCCAAAAAAACAGAGTAGTTCTAGAAGATTTTAGCTTGGAATTTCTGTTTATTTTAGGAGCATAGATGAATGCAAACTTGACGGCATTATCACCTGTTCCTCATCTCATCCTGTGGTTACTAGTCTAATGTCTGTAATGATTATTATCCAGTTGTTTCTGCCAAAAAGCTGCAGTCTATCAGGAGATTGTGGAATTATTATAATGATTCGAGGTATTTTTCCAGTTTTTCAGGCCAAATTTATGTTTAATAAAGCACTGTTTTGCATTTAACTTGCTGTCCCACATGTGAAATTGTAGTGTAAACTAACACTGTAAATAAGGATTTTTTTCTTAAAGGAGACATATTATGGGTTTTTTTTTTTTTTTTTGGTTTTTTTGTAATTTAGCAGAAATTTTTTTTTAATCGATTTAGCAGGATACCTTTAATGTTTTGCCCTAGTGAAATGAAGATCAAAATTTATAAAAGAATTGCACACTTTTGTAATAAAATCATAAAAAACTGTTGATAATAATTCAGTTTAGATTAAAAAAAATAAACCAGTGCTTTTTACAAGTACCACCTCAAAAAAAAAAAAAAAAAAAAAAAAAATGTATTTAGGAACTTGCCTAGAAAATTGCATTACTAAATAAGAACTAAGCATTGCATAAACCAAACTAAACCATGACTAACCCCAGGTTTACATTATTACCAGGACTTAACAGCTGTTATAAACCAGGACTTAGCAATGGTCAACACTTCACTTCACTACTCTAAATTAAACTAAATCAGGGCTTCAACTGCAAAATTCTCCTGAGTAGCACCAGAAGAGGGCCATGTACCACAGTTTGAGAACCAGTGATTTTGACAAAAGGGTACACCAAAGATGTAAAGGGGACTCATGGATCAACAAGTTGTAGAAATGAGATCAGGTGCAATGTAACACATTCATTAGGCAAACATTATAACATACAGGTAAATGAGAAACACCACGAATAGCCATTACATTATATTTCATGAATATTAAACAGTTCCTTTCTAAACATGGAAGCCAAATATACCAATACAAAAGATAATGTCTGCTAAGTCAGATGAACCTAATTAAAGTACACTTTTCCCTTCCAGGGTCACAGGAAATCATCTGCCCTCGTGTGCAGTGATTTACATTATGATTTAGCATAGGTTTTATGTCGGATGCCCTTAAGCTGGGAACACAGTACAAGATTTTTTGCCAGATTTGACTCTGGATTCATGGTTGGGCAGAGTAAGCACCAGTCAGTAGTAGTAGTAGAGTCAGCATGGCTAGTTGACATTCTGTTAGTGTGTGAGTGATCAGACCTGACCAAACCTCAGTAACAGTCAATCAAACAGGTTTGAACTGTCATGTACAGTCATATACTGTGTACAGATCACTGACCACACTCTTAAAAGTTTTTGCAAGAGTTTGAGTTGGTTTGACAAATCCTATAGTGGGTGATCTCTCATAAGGTCATTAAAGGGACTATATTTGGTAAAAATAAACTTTTCTGAGCTTTTGATCATATTATAAAGTTGTTCCCTCATCACAAAACATGCTGCTGGTCTAGAGGTGACCAAGATTTCTTTAAATATATCAGTACAAATAAATAGCCCCTTTATATACAAACGTTGCACACAAAGGTTTCATATATGACCTCCAGTAAATATATTTTGTGTGATTATACAATCAGTATACAGTATGTAATTGCACTACCATCTACATAGCAGGGGTGTAACGATATGTTTTTGCTGTTATGTTCGATTAGAATTATTTTGATCTGATTCAAGAACAATATTGGCTAATTTGGAACGATATGATTCAATACAATTCAACATCTTCATATCAATACAATTGATACAGCAACTTTTTGTCAAAAATCATAAACATTTACTCTCAAATGTAGAACCACAGCCGGGGTTGATTATGTCCAGCAAACAGAGAGCAAGAAAAGCTGTGTATAACATTTTATTTCATTAAAAACACAAAAATGACATCTAAAATGATGTATCTGGATTTATTTTAACATGCAAATATCTGTATTGATATTTCCGATATTATAAAAAAAAATTCAATGCATATCACTATTCACTTCCTAGAAAACAATACAATTCCATACAAG
This sequence comes from Bostrychus sinensis, assembly GCA_020698575.1. Lineage (NCBI taxonomy): Eukaryota > Metazoa > Chordata > Actinopteri > Gobiiformes > Eleotridae > Bostrychus > Bostrychus sinensis. Next base: position 4,014,387 of record CM036260.1, read on the forward strand.
GTAATATGTATTAATAAAGTTGTATCGCAGTAAAAAAAAATCCATGCATTGATATAGTAACTGTATTGTTACCCCCCTACTACATGTAATAAAGTGATAACATCTCTAAATTGCCATGTCTTGCTGTTTATTTGTTTATTCCCCGCCCCCTCCACTGATCAGGAGGTGGTCCGGTGAAGCCGCGTGTCTTTTGTCTGAGGCAGGCGCAGATTGTTCTGTGATAAAGTGCTCGTCCATAAAGAGCCGACCTTGGGGTCAGGGCCGAGGCACAGGCCATGATTCATGAGCTGACAATGGACCACGAGCGCTTCCAAATACTCCTCCACAACACAATAATGCAAAATAAAGCACTGTTCGGAGTGCTTTTGAGCATATAGGCAAGTCAATCCATCACTTATAGATACATTTATAGGAAGACGTTTTTAGTATTTTGCATTTTGGTGGTGGTCCGTGGTTCGGCAGTGGTCTCCAGGGGGAAACGTGCCAGCATCCTTCACCTCGCCATTGAGTGACAGTCTAATTAGAGTTAAACTAATGGGCGTGTGTAATCAAGGCTAAATTACAGCCATAAGTCACCGAGCAGAGGCCCCCATACACCCTCATACATACCTGGGAGCCAAACTAATGATCCGTAACCCGTGATGGCTACTGACCTCTCTGTCCGCAATAAAGGCCGCGACCACAGGCTGTAAAATGTGTTTTTGTAATGTGGCTGAAGGGTCAGACTCAAAAGATGAAATAAGACAAAAGGCAACTTAGGATTTATGATGGAATTAATACTAATGAAATAATGAGAAAAGAACTGGAATGATGCTAAGTCTTTTCAATATATTAAGAAATCCTTACACAAGCCAGCGTACTCCTTGTGCATGTGCCAAACCTGGATAAATAGAGAGGATTGCATCAGGAAGGGCATCTTCCTGTGTCAACTTCAGAAGGGAAAAGCCAAAAAAAAAAAAAGAAGAAAAGTAAAGTTCTTGATTCACAGGTCGATCTCTGTTCCTACTCTCACCTATGGTCATCAGCTGAAAAGACAAGATCCAGGATAAAATGAGGATGGGGACAAAAATAAATGGGGACAAAATGAGTTTCCTCAGCAGGGTGGCTGGGTGCTCCCTTAGAGATAGGGTGAGGAGCTTGGTCACCTGGGAGAAGCTTGGAGTAGAGCCACTGTTCCTCCACATCGAGAGGAGCCAGCTGAGGTGGCTCGGGCATCTGTTTCAGATGCCTTATGGATGCCTCCCTATGGAGGTGTTCTGTTGGCATGTTCCACCAGGATAAGGGCCTGAGGAAGACCTAGGACACACTGGAGGAACTATGGGTGTTTCTCAAAGCTCAGGTACCTTGCTTTTGCCCTGATTACATCACAGGAAGGAATCCAATGTCCATGTCCTTCCCAGGCAGCTGTCCTCCGTTTGGCTAACATGTGGCTAATTCACCAAGGATACATCAGTGGATCCTTTGCTGACTTGCACGGGCCAAAATCACCCATAATGCAGCATTTTTATTATGTATATGTATTTTATTGTTAAAAAGAGCTTTGTGTTTGTGACCGCTATGTTTAAAATGTAAACTTAGTGTCAGAACTTGGGTTTAGTTCATATATAAAAATTAAAAATAAAAAAAATAGCTTCTAGTGCAGCTGTGTCCAGTAGTCTTCAGTAGTGGCTCTGTCCATGGTCCTGAAGTTTTCACCAGCTCAGTAAAGCATCTAAGCAATTCTAAGGGTTAACTGACCCAGAGCATATTTGTGCAGCATGGTGGCACAGTGGTTAGCACTGTGGCCTCACTGCAAAAGGCAGCTGGATATGTTTTCTGTAGCTGTAGCTTGAATAGCATTTGTAACTTTACTGTATCACTGTATCAAACCTGACTGTTCTATTTTCTTCTCTCTACCTTGGCATTTTGTTGTGTCAGAGTCCCACCCAGACCTTCTGCCTCTCAGCGTCCACTCCACCTGTCATTGACCCCATACGGGCCTGTCCCACACACACACGCGCCAGTCCCACACACACACAGGCCCTGTCCCACGCACACACAGGCCAGTCCCATACTGTCTGCCTGTCAGAGTGTGTGGTGTGGCCCATGAGGTGAACTGGGATCAGACCTCCACAGGAACCAGCTCAGGATAAGCTCTTTAGGCTGCTGTGGGCGGGGCTTCTCGGTGTGTCAGAGGAGGGCTGAGAGGGGATCATTGAGTGGCACAAGTTGTGCTAATGTTAATTAGCATTTGAGAAATACAGAACATCTATATAATATTATTCTCAGTGTTCAGATAACATCATGTTTCACTGCTGGTGCTTATTTTCAATTCTGTGGCAGGGACCTACTGATTAGTATGAAAATAGAAGTACAAGTTTGAGACTGTACTAACACCAGCTCTTTTTTAAAGAAGACGTAAAACTCGGCTTTACAATCTTCCAGAAATAGATTTGGAGAAATTCCACTTTTTTTTTTACAGAGGTAGCTGTTACTTTCTCATACTGAAAAAGTTCAGATTAGATGCCTGTTGCTATAAAGCTGTCTCTCCCCCTGCTGGCCCACGACACTTCACTCCGTCAGCCCAAATCAGCATTAGCTATGCTGCAAACACTGGAAACTATAGTAAAAGGTTACGGTGGAACAGGTGCAGTTGCCTGCAGTACAGCTTAGCCTTTCCCTGACTAAAGCCCTCTACAGACACTACTGCCTCTTTGAGCTCACAAATAAATAAAGTTGGAAGGATATGAGTCCAGACATGAGAGGAGAATCTCTGAGTTTATCTAATTTGGAAGTATGAAGTAAATATTCAAGTAACTGACTAATTTTATCAACCTATTTATCAACCAAGGGCATAACAGAGTGCTTGTATTGAACGAGGGGAACGACAAAACAGAGTATGATGACTAATTAGCATTGTTAGCAACATGAAGCTAACAGATAAATGAACTAGGTCACGAAATAGGTCACAATAATTACTATATCAACTTACCGTTCCATTTGAAAAAAGAAATTTTGTTTGTAAACCAGTGACAACATTAATGAAACATGTGAGTTGTGGGTTGAATAAGCTAATGTTACATTACTATGGCTTGTTTCAGCTGCTAACACCCTCTGCTCCAGGGTGGAGCAGAGGCAGGAGATGTAGACTTTGCCCAAACCAGGCCTTTATTTGCCTCTTTGTGAACACAACAAATGTATTGGAGACTAAATATAAACTGTGGCTTTAGCTAGCTATCAGTGCACCTACAATTCCACCTACTTACAGTGACATACCAGGCCAGCAGAAGGCATAAATCAACTTTTTTTCAACGTTTTTCTTGTTGCAACTTTGTACTTTTTCTTAACCAGGTGGATGTTTCTCAGTATAGTGCCTCTAAATTAAAATATGTATACAGCACATGCATCTATAAAAAATATATATTAAAGTAATGAATAATATTCTAATTATTGACTTCATACACCATGCCAAAGTCCATTGTATTATATTTATTGTGCTTTGTATCCATTACTGCTTATGTTTTATTAATTAAATGAAATCTATTACTATTGAAAATGAATGAAACTGGAATTAAGTGGTCTTTAACTCAATATAATTTATGAAGATACTTTCTGGAATGTAAAGCCTATAAAAATGTGGTATAGTGAGAGGCCTACATCGGACAAACTTATGGGCGCACCAAACATCTGTGGTCTGTCAGTATTAAAGTTTATTTCATGTGTGGATTATTTTATTTATAGTGGCCATAAGTATACTGTATGGTAGTTGTTGATATTTATTAGTATTTAATTACTTGGTTTTGCTTCACCATAACACCCCATACATCTACCTAGGACCTACCCCCAGACCTTGTCCCCAGTGTGGACCCATATGAGGACAGATGTAAGTCATTAAATGTGAGTGTAAGGTTTGAGTAATGCCCTTTTAACACAGGGATAAAAGATGCAGTGAGTGTCAGAGGGACAGCTCGGGGCCCTTTTCTGTAGGTCTTAATGAGGAGGGGGCCGCGCTGACCTCTCCTGTGACAATGGGGGGGTGTTGTGTGGATGTAAAACACAGGTCATGGTCCACTGAGCCACTGAGCTTTTCCATTATGCAACATGGACGAGCTAACCTTTCAAGAACTGCTCCAAATATTTTAACTATCTGCGTTGGTGTATAGAAGTCTCCCACTGCATGTGTGAAGACGGGACTTTAATGGGCTTGCAGTAGTGCGACCCTAATCTGGACTAATGCCCTTCTGTTAGCACCAACAGATCTATCAGAGAGAGCAGAGCCTGGCTAATCACAGAGACACTGCTCTAACCCTGTAACACATGGATTAACACACTTCACTGGATCATACACAGGCCACAGTCACAGCTACAGGACATTCATCTTCTACTGAGGTCGCAGGGACTGAAGCCTAACGCAGTAATGTTGGGCCTTAGGTGGAGAACACACTGGATCCAGACTCCAGATAGTCACAGGGCTGACACAGAGACATACATTACACAGACAGACAACCATTCACTCAGGGTAGGTTAGAGTCAGCAGTTCTCCTGACACATGCATGTGTTTGGACGATGAGAGGAAGCCAGAGTATTGTAAAATACCTTTGGAAGTATGAAAAATAGTTACTATGTACATCATATGCGGTTAACACTTTACTGAACAAACGTTGGATGTTGGATTGATTTATATCTTCACAGGCTATCAATGAAGAACGAAACATTTCTATGGAAGTACTTTTTCCACTCACCTAAACAAAATATTAATCCTACAGAAAAAGTTTGTTAGTATTGCTACTTTGTGCAAACCTGATTCACCAAGTGCTCTTCTGTTCTTTAAATTACAGCTCTTGAATATTTTTGATAGACACCCTTCTGACATGTTCATTTGTGTTCAGAGCACTGTATTACTCAGATTGTCCCTCTTATATGAAAAATTATTTCCTTTACAATTCTCAGTTTCATAATTATCCCACTAGGCAGGTTGCAAATTTCCCTTATATAAAACCTCTCGTGATCAATTTTCAATCAAATATCATGGTGCTAAATTATGGAATACTCATATACAGTGGAAAGAAAAAGTATGTACCCTTCTTAGCATTTTTCCTTTATTGTTGGCTTACAATCTGGAGTTTAAATGGATCATTGAGAGGTTCATGTCAGTCACTTTACATCACATGACAACAACTATAAAAATGCAAAAAAAAACAAAAAAAACAGAAAAACAGAAAACTTGAGCATACAAAAGCATACACTGCCATCACCAGGCTTCATTTTAGTGACAGGGCACAGTCAGGTGCTAGGTTTGTGCTACACATAGCATCTTTCATTGATGGCTAATGTTAACAGTATCTGACAGAGGACCTTCTCATGATTGGGGAGTCTTCCACGTGCCTTTTGGCAAACATAAACATGTTTTGGTGTTATTTTCTTCAAGCAACTCCTCCACACAGCTCTGTGGAGTGTATGGTTCAGAGTGGTCCTGTGGACAGATACAACAGTCTCTGCTGTGGAGCTCTGCAGCTCTTTACCTTTGGTCTTATTGTTGCCTCTCTGATGAATGCACTCCTTTGGATGATCTAATGTGTCCTACTATTTGTTGAGTCAGATTGTTTTAAATATATTATTTTGTTTTTTAATTAATGTTTCTGTATAGTTTTTCCTGTTTGCCCCCTGCTTTTTGTCATGCATTAAATTTTCTTCACCACGATTCTAGTTTTGGGCCATATTTACTAATACAGATGCTAAATTGTGCGTGAGAGACACTCAAATAGTGGGGGCAACACTGCTCAGCTCCAACTGCATCTTTCCCTACAGTGATGCAACACACAAGTCATAATGAGAGTCCAGCCTTATTACAGGACGGACTGTAGTGGACTGAATATGTTCACTGCCTTTGAGGGATACTCATTTCATTGCATACTCTGTGTGAGACAAGTGAAGAGAGAGAGGAAAGTCATATTCACTGTCTGTCAGAGCCAGTAACCCTTTAAACAGTTATACAAACTGTATCATGTAGCCTCTATGCAGTGCTGATGGTGATGAAATAGATATAAATATTCTAAAATATTCTTGATGTCCTCCACTCGATCCAGAGCCAAATCCATGCAGAGCAGCCTTGAGCCACATAGGCCAAGCTGTCAAGGGTTGCAGCGAGCTTTGTGAGGCAATGGGATAAACACAATGGGACTGACACTGTTATCCTGTATGCAGCATTTTAAGACTGCTTAATCTAAGGATTTTAAAGTAGCCACCGTGAAACAGACTGAAAGCCCAGAGACAGGAGCTGTAAAAGACTGACGTTCAGTGAAATAAGAGCGAGAATCAAGGAAAAAGTGTTGCAGGTAAAGTCTGTCTAACATGTTAGTGTTGTATCTGTGTTAATGAGCTTATAACTTATTTTAAACAGCCCATCTGTGCACTAAAAGCTGAACTCTTTTCTCTGCAAAACCTTTGCACCTGCTCCTCCAACGTGCTAAATTTACAGCACTTTTAGCTCCCGTAGTTGTAATGAATCAAATAACAACTGCAAAGCGATTTCATTTGCATGCCTTGATTTAGGTGCGTTTTGGTGTTTTACATATTCATTGAGTCACCAGAGCAAAATCTGCACCGCTCTCATTTTAGCTGCAGTGATAGACGCTAACCTCAGCTGCACCTGGGTTTGTTCCACTTTTAGCACATCTTATTCATTTAGCGTGCACATAAACCTTTGATAAATCTGGCCCTTTCTGTATTAACACTAGTTTAATGTAATGTTAACAATAATTGCAATGTTTAGATTCACAAAGCAAAAGCTGTACAACGACGTCTAAAACCGGAAACAACTGTTGAAGATAAATGGTAGCTTATAGCCTCAGTCGCCGCTTGCAATCTTGGTAACTTTATATTAACTTTATGTTAAGTGTTAAATCTTGAAAACATGTCTGCATTTGTATATTTTTCATGTTGCAGCCCCGAAAATACCGCACATGTAAAAAAAAAAATCACACTTGGTGCAAACTGTAAATAAAAATGCCAGCTCGCACATGTGCTGAACTAATCCTGGTTCTGGGTACAAATCCTGTAGTGACCGCAAGATTAGCAACAGGTCCCAGTCCCCACACAGAGTCACAGAGTACACACTCACGGTAGTAATGGTGCGTGAGTGGAGAGAGGAGATTACCTGCTCAGAGCCTGTCCTGGTTTAGGACACACAGCTGTTGGTATTGTTGTAAAAGGAGTTGGATTATCGTCCCGGGACCTCAGTGCAGAGACGTGGATGTGATCCGGGATAAATCTGTTATCCAGAACAGGGATACTCTCCACACAGGGATTAAAGTCATGCACTACACCAATCTGAGGGTAATCCAGGCTTCCTGCTTCACCTTTGACTAATCTGCATTCATAAACATAATGATTTCCGCTGCTTTATTTCTGATGTGCACTATTGTCATGAACAGGTTACAGCAGTGGCACCAGGATGGTAGCATTAATGTACCACTTTAAATCAGAAATCACTGTGTTAGTCATCATAATAAAATATTATCATTTGATTAAACCATTGATATAATGTGTATGTAAACTGTGTGAGCAAAAGGTACCAGGTCACCTAAGCCCCATGTCTTTGGATGTTAAGTAACAGCAGTAGGGAGAGCCATTCGCCCACTGACTACCCAGACACTTCTGAATGTGATTTTGTATTTGGTGGTGGTCAGTGAGGCTGTAGGTGCACAATGGCAGCCACATCTCTGTCAGTCTGCCCCAGGGCAGCTGTGGCTTTTTTAAAGCCACTCTGAGTGTCCAGAAAAGTGCTATACTCTAAGACCAATGCATATAAATTGCACTTAGAGAGATTGCATGTCAGCCCCTTGATTAAACCCTCAATCTCCAAGCTGAGGTCCGGAGGTTTGTGATTTATTTATTTATTTATTTATTTATTTATTTAGTCTTATTCAGGCTTTTTGAAATCATTTTGGACATATTTGCATCAACATTTCACATTTTTTAACTTCAAATAATGTATATGTATGAAAAAGGTCTGCTTTTGAAGTGCTATTACTTTGAGTTTGCAGAGAACGCTAGGATTTGGTGCCTTTCCCTTTAAGGCCATGCTGGCCCCGCCCACTTTACCAACATCTTGAGCCCATAGTAGTTGATAACAGCTCTGCTGCAGTGAAGGACCACAGGGCTGAGGCATAGACACTACTGCCTTTTGATCTTCTCCTTATGCTTTTACATGTGAATAACGTTTGAAGAATTTGAGTTCAGACATGAGAGGAGAATCTCTGAGTGCTTGTACTGAATGGTACAGATAGAGCATTATAAAATGGCTAATTAGCACAGCTATTAGCAACATAGAGCTAGTGGTTAGATAAATGAATTAACTCTTTCATTATTTGCCACAGTATAACAGCTGAAATTATCAGTATGGGCCTGGTGTAAAGAGCTTTTTAACATGGTTAAAAGCTTAAAAAAAAGTCAAGAAAAGGTGACCTTTAATAACAAAATGCACATTCATTATTTTTTAATAACAGCAGATTTTAGCAGTTGTTTAAATGATAATGCACATAGCACATGGCTGCAGCTGCTGCAAGGTAATGCTGCTTAGATGTATGCAAGGTAAGGTTACAGCCAGTAAATCTATTTCAAATACTCTAAAATGAAAACCCTTTATATGAATGGATTGGTAAATTAATAATTGAAATCTTAATGTAAAGTAGTGCATTATATTGTGAATATTTGACATGAACTAAATTCTACTGCTGAAGACTGTAGCACTAAACACCAGATCCCCAAAAGCAGTTCCTCGGAGACATTTGGACATGAATTATTTACTGCTCAATGCAATTTCCCTGAGACGCATGGATCTGTCTGTGAGATCCATCTCTGTCGGCTTAATCAAGCTCAGTAAACACCGGCAAGGACAAGGTGTCTTAGAACTGGATAACTAAGAGAGAATTCAACTTGTTAGCCCCATACCTAGAACATACTTGAACTGAAGTGTGTTAGCATGTTTGGAACAAATATAAAACATATGTGTCACAGTTTGAAGGTATACTGTAGTGATGTGTAAATTCTGGAGAGAGAACAGATGCAACAATATAGAGTGGAAAGAAAAAAGTGTGAACCTTGGTTTTCTGTCTTTGATTTTGATCAAAGTCAAAGGTAATAATAAATAAAAAGTGCCTAAAATAATAAATTAAAAAACAGTCTGATCCATCATCCTGACTCATTATTGAACACACTTATTCAACTGAACACTTAGCCTGGAGAGCCAGACTCTCCTACTTGTTTTTCACAAGCAGGACAGTCTGGTTCCTTTCTCTGAGGAAAATGTTTCTGTCTGGTCGATTTGGAACTGGCCTATCACAGATGTTTATCTGCAGCGTGCCTTACAAAAGCTGAAGAGCTAACCAAGGTAGTGCTAACTACTGAGCTAATTTAATACATAAACTTCTCTGACCTGATTAACGGTGTCTAGTGCTTTTCTTTGTCATCTGTTGTTTCTGCTGAAGTCTGTGATATTATCCAGTCCTGTGGGATTTTTGGCTTTGTCTTGTGGACAGATTAAAAACAAACCTTTTTCCACAAGTTTTTGTACAACTGGCTTCTGCTGCTGTCCCTGTTCAGAAATACGTACAGAGCTTCTCATAATATGGCATATTCTGGTGTTTTACAAAAAAAAAAAAAAAAAAAAAAAAAAAAGAATGGCAGAAATCCATGTTTGTTTGGGTCAGCGGTGCACTGCTTATGTCCCACCCTTTGATTAGTTACTCCACCTCAGAAACAAAATGTTACCAAAAGGACCACACTAACTTTGTTGTATAGAATAGGAGAAGAGTTTGTCTGGCAGGCCAGGCTATTGAACCCCTGAAATGAATACCTTCATCTCCTGCTGCATCACTCAGCATCTACAGTTATCAAATAAACACTCTCACATTATCCTAAAGATTTTTTTTTTACACTTTGAAATTCAAATTTCCTTTAATAATTGCAATCTGACCAGGCCCTGATGTACCCAAGCAGGCCCAGGTCAGGATGTTTTTCTCCATCATACTTTGTGTTTTCATGATCAGATTCATGGCCTTTTGAACCATGTTTGGGTCAAGTCTGAGTTGAGTCATTGGCTTCTCTGAGTGGAGAAACTTCAGAGTCAAGGTCAGAGTCACCACTGATGAGAATGCCATCATGTATAAACCTATATCATAACAGAACAAAAATGGTGTTTGCCTTTGCTCAGGACTTACAGCTCTGTCTCTGCTTTCAGAGTAAGTGCGAGTCTGAGTCACTGTTACCCAAATCCTGGTGTGTGAGAAAGGATGTCTCAGATTCTCAAGAGCAAATTCTGTCAAAGTCTTAAAGGTCCCCTATTATGCTACATCAACTTTTCTGTTACAATGTTGTTTCCACTGTCCAGGTCAGAAACAAGCCCTCTACATCCAGTCTGCGCTCATTCATTTATCAAAAAAACTGTGTACAGCTCATGTCTCCACTGATTTGTCACAGACATTTTTCATTTTGGAGTAAAATGGCATTGTACAAAAAGTTTAAGGAAGCTTTTTTTCCTCTGTTTAAGTTCAAAAGAGCGCAAATGAACTGCACTCTGCTGGTTTCGTCACCTGATTTTTATGGCAGTAGTAAAGTAATTATTGGAAACATTTTTTTTTTAGTCAGATAATGTTTTTAAAGGTTGTAAAACATTCTGCTGTACTACAGGTGACCTAAACTGGTTTAACATTTTTAATAAAAGCATAATATTTAAATATTTAAAGTCCAATGACTTGTGTCCAAGGACTTAAGTATTCCATTTCTGTCACCGATATATAGGGTGGCTCACAACTAGAAAAGGTCATACACTGTAAAAATTCATTATTGGCATTAGTTAGAATTACTTGAATTCAGATTATTAATCCTGATTTAAGTTTGTTTTTTTACTACATTGGATTTATTTACTCCTTAGACTAGATTATTTGACTTTTTTAAAGTTATTTCTGTCATGTTTCAAGCCATTTTTTACTTATTTCGAGCCATTTCTTCCAATGGAGTAAGAAAATTCCATTTACCCCAATTGCAGATCATTTTGCTTGAAATAAGTAAAATGTCTTGAAATAAGTTAAATAATCTAGCCTAATGAGTAAATAAATTCAACTGAGTAAAAAAAAAAAATACTCAAATCAGGATTAATATTCTAAATTGAAATCATTCTTACTAATGCCAATAATGATGGTCAGGTATGTTTTTGAGAAGGAAACAACATTATAACATCGTAAAAGCTCAAAAAATGTTGATTTATAAATTAGGCCCAGTGTAGGAAAAACTGACAAAGAACATTTCTGATCATGGATGAATCTATTTACATAATCGTATTGCTTTGAGTTGGTATGTTTCCAGCTTAAAAGATACATTTTGTGATAAATACATAAACCCATTACTATGGATTGTAGCCATAGTTAAAGTACAGCAATAAATCCTACTGCTTTCATTACTTCGCATTACCAAGCCACTCCACCGAATTTTTCTCTGGATATATCAAACCCATATTTGAACATACATTAGCCCTCTTTAACATGTCGTATCACGGGAGAGGAATATTCTTAATCAAACATTTCCCATGCATGAGTGCAGCCGGATTAAGTTTGTCATGATTCCAGAGGATGACCCACCACTCTCCCTAATCCCAAACAGGATTACACTTTCTAACGCACTTAAGAGCCTTTCATCACATTTAGGAAACCTTCTACAAGTGAGGGTCCCAGTTTCACTTTTAAATCCATTCAGGTCCAGAGAGGCCACGGTTACATTCAGGACACAGTCTGATCCAAAGCTGTTTATTATTTAGTGCTTTCATGTCCCTGCTCTATGTTTATTGTTTATGGGGATGACATATGAGCTGCCCCAGGTGATGGTCAATACTAAAGGCCACGTACATGTCCAATTAAATCCACGTACGGACAAAGACTGATGAGGCAGCACATGGAGTGTGTCCTCAGGGCTGCAGCTCTCTGCTCATTTATTAGGAATTTATGGAAAAAGAATATTCAGAGAGTTTGTACACAGCAGTAGCCCTTTGTTCTTTCTACCATGTCTAATTTTAGACCTAAGACTAATAATGGCATTCTGATGTTAGAACTAAAAACATGACAAGACAACAGGACATGCAGGCAAATCTAAATGTTCCATAAAGTAAATGAATGAGAGTGGATGGTTGTCAGCTTTGTGACTTATTGGCCTTTGTCCAGGATGTACCCGCCTCAGGCCCAATGTAGCCACAATAGTCTCTAACCCTCCTTCTTCTTTTTCTTTTTCTTCTTCTTCTTCTTCTTCTTCTTCTTCTTCTTCTTCTTCTTCTTCTTCTTCTTCTTCTTCTTCTTCTTCAGCCTGGCTCTTTTCAAAGATTCTGCTCTTTGGGCTCAGCTCCCAAATGGCTCTTCATTTAGTATCACTCTGACCATTTTATTTAGACCTAATTTAGTGATTATTATTGGTTTGTGTGAAGAAAAAAAAAAGTGTTTTCATAAAAGCCTTATTTTTATGTGGTTTGCAAGCACAGAATGCAGCGAGATGCTTTTTTTTTTTTTTTTTTTTTTCAGAAATTTGGTTTTTGCTCATTTCTTTACTTTTTTCCCCACAAGCTTGCATATAAACCCATCTAACTCATCACCTGTCTCTCTCTGTTTCTCTGTGTACCTAGCCTGTACCACTACACTCACTGTCTTTGGAACCCACCTTACTTCTGTCCTAGTCTGTGCTCATGTGTTTGGCTGCATGCTGTGTCCATCAAAATAAAATTCTGGTCTGCTTGTGCAAATTTTTAGCAGAGCTGAGCAGGAGCAGCTGAAGATTCAGCTCTCATCTGTGGGAGTCGGCTCTTCTGATTCACTCCAAAGAACCAGCTCTTAGGGGCCCTTTAGACAACAACGTGTTTTGCAAAATCCGCAAAAGTTTGGCCTTTTGTTTACACAAAGACAAGGTTTACATTTTCCAAATCCGCAATCTTTTGAAAACGCTGGAAGAGGTGTTTTGGTCTCACAGCGGGAGCCCCTCTGAGCCGCTCCACTCTTGTGTAAACTGTGAAAACAGTGACTCACTGAAAACAATGATGTACCAGCTCCAATCTGAACTGTGATTGGTTGACTGCCGGGTGCACATCAGCTGACTTGTGAGCACAAAATATGAGGCTTTTATGTGTCGTATGTTCTTATTTAGTTCAGTAATTATCAGTAATATCTGTATCAGCAGTGACTTTTACTGAAGACTTTATGAGAAAACCACAAGATCTAAAAGTAGTAGGGAAGTTGTAGAGTGGAACTAAATTTCCTCTGCTGTTTACTCACTGTGTGGCGCAGAGCATGTGTGGGGCCCACAGTGCTTGGACAAACAAGGGTACTACAGTTTACTTTAGTTTTCTTCACACTCAAGCATTTTTGTGTAAATGTAAATTGCAGGCAGCCAGACTGTTGCATTTTCCTGGCCAGCGTTGTTATGTAAACAAGTTCTCAGAACCAGATCTTTCGCCAATAACACATCCCTCTTCTGTTGTATGGTCCATTATTCGTTCACTCCTCAGTCAGACTCTGTGGTGGTGATCTACTTCTGTATCCACAGCTGCCCTGGGACAGACTGACGACGACTTGGCTGCCATTTTGCATCTATGGCCTCTCCGATCACCACCAAACACACAATCACACACACACACACTCATATAGGTAAGGTATGTACAGCCACCTGGGCCCACCTCCTGCTCTGCCAAACACCAGTCACATTGATGAATGTGCTTTACAGTAACTGTGCCTGGGCTCAGTACAAATTTGAAGTGTGTGTAGAACTTCACTAGACAAAGTTTGAAACACAGACACTGAAAAAATAATGAATAAATACTACATAATCCAGCCACAGAAGGTCACAAGCCAGCGTACTTTATGCCAGTCCCAAGCCTGGATAAATGGAGAGGGTTGCGTCAGGAAGTACATCTGGTGTAAAGCTAATGCCAATTATACACTGTCTACAAGCCATGTGATTTGCTCTGGCAACCCCAGAAAATAAAAGTCGAAAGGAAAGAAGAAGAAGGATTGTGAAGTTTGTGACTTTTGGCAACATTTGGTGACAGCATTGCAGATTTCAACTCTATTTCAAATTTTTTTGTGTTTGGGGGGGGGGGGGGGGGGGTGCACACAGCCTGGACATATGCTGCTCTTACTCAATACACTGCTACTGTAAAAAAGAATTAGAATGGCTGGTCAGAAAGGAACATTTACCTAATAAGATAAGGAAATATCACAGTAAAATGATATTTTTTAACAGAGGTGGCGAACAGATACTTTTATGAAGTAGAAGTACAGATACTTTTATGAAGTGTGTCATGGTTGCAGGTGCAGATGCATGGTACAGCATTTCATTCAATTCTATTTAACCAAGTATTAATGACAATTTCAAAACAAAAGTACTAGAACCACTACTTGTACTACTAAATAATAATGCATTCCATTTATATAGCACCTTTCTACATACTCAGAGCTCTTTACATTGTATTATTCATTCACTCCTCAGTCACACTCGGTGGTGGCAAGCTACATTTCCAGCCACAGCTGCCCTGGGGCAGACTGACGGAAGCATGGCTGCTAGCGCTGGTCCTGTACATTTGGGGTCCCTAAGCAGGAAAAGGGCGGAGACCAACTGTCTCCGACATTTTTGAGACAATACAAATTTTACTATATTTTAATATAATTTTAATAAACCACTGACTGACTAATTGGGATGAATGCTTTAAGACATATTTTGACTTGCAAACTCAGCAAAGGGGGCCCAGGTAAAAAAGACAGTTAAACACATTAATATACAGACTGCATTGCCCCTGGCTTTCAGATAGACCCTTAGTAAAAATGACAACAACAATAGCAAGCAGAATATTATAAACAGAATATTAATAAAATAAAGTTGGCCAATTAATCAAATATGTAAATAACAAATAGCCACTGCAGCTGCTTAGTTTGCCTATAGGAAGGGCCGGCCCTGGTGGATGCCAATATGTGCCTATGGCCCCTCCCATCACCGCCAAACACGCAGTCACACTTCATACAGGAAAGGTGGGTGAAGTGTCTTGCCCAAGGACACAGTGACAGTATGCAATCCCGGTAGCAGGGCTTGAACCGCCAACCTTTGGGTTAGTGGGTAATCATCTACTGAGCTACTGCTGCCCCATACTAGTGCTGGTAACAACACTGGCAAAGGCCTCACAATATGGTGGACTTTTACAGAACTGAATAGAAACCTCCTGGGGATAATATTTATTGTTTTGTTGCAAACAATGAATATTATCCCCAGAATGGTAAAAGCAGAGGGAACTAAATAGACCATGATCCTTTGCTCTGTTTCAGTGCAGCCAACATGACAAAATGATTGGTATTAAACACTTACTCTTAATCTTTTGAAATATCACAATAATGAATGCACTAAAGGCATGTCAGGGCATTTTTAGAGAATATGTTTTGTTATTATGAGCATTTCTACAACACCCTACGACTCCTCACAATATTGCAATAAATATTGGTCTGTAAGGTTAATATTGTGATAATACTGTGACATTTGGATATTGTTACATCCCTAGTATTTACAGATTTTGACTTCTTCTTCCACCTCTGAGTTTAGGCCTAAGGATTGATGACCAAGAAGAAGGATTTTGAGCATAATGGGCCCTCACTGTACTTTGTCACATACAATATGTTCCATTAAACTACCTACCCACCCATTACATTTTCTCTGACTGTAAAATGAGTTTCTTGATCCCTGTTACTGCTGCCATGTTTTTGGGCAAGAAACAGACTGAAGTGAATGAAACACTTTTCATATTTGTGCTGCTGGAAATGTTGAGATATGGAACTCTCTCATGGTTATGGTTAAGTTCAGAGAGCCATGAGCTACAATCTACAGATGCATGCACAGACCAATACATTTTAATGTCCACTGGAAAGGAATATGGGAGAAATGTTTTTAACATTGCTTCACAGCTTCATCTATCATTTATTTTCCTGTCCAGTTTTACACATGCTTATGAAGGTAACGGTATGGCATGTAAGAAGTGGCAATTATCCTGGTATTTCTGACTAGTGACATTAGTCTTCCAATGGGCACTCTACTACCTGCACAGCAAGCTGGATTGTCGTGAAATTTGTGAGTTCACAACCTCATCCATCTTGTCAGACTTCCTGATTTGTTTGGGTCCAGACCTGTGGTGGCCTGGGCCAATGGTGTGGCAGTATTTCCGTGAGTGGCCGGGTTATAGGTTTGCCGACAGCATCAAGCACTTTTAGTGATACCACCTGTCCCACTTTTGGTTGTACTGCACAGCCATTTAGTCCTCTGTCCCCCCGTCCCACTTATTAAGATAATGTCCCACTTTTTCAATGGTGCTCAGAAGATCTTAGAAAAAGAGAGATTCAAGTTAAGAGCAACAAGGTAAGCTCAGTATTTCTTGTGTAAAATGTAGAATAAATATTTGTGGGAATCCTATGTTGATAGGTTGAATATGGTTGGTGTGTTGCTGCCCCTCTGTTTCAGGACAGGCCTCTCCTGGAGCTGTGAGCTGGTGTGGGTGCTGCTGAATTGTTTCAAGAAAAAGCAGACTGAGAGCTTTGATTTTTTTCTGTTGCACTTTTTTTACTTTATTGAATAAAGTCTCAGTAAAGACATTACTTTGCAAAATGTGTTTTTTTTGGGATAAAAACAGCACATCATATGTTTTATAGGCCCTAAACTGAAGCATCTTGTGTCTAAGCAAGTTGTAAGTTAGATTTGTTTATCAGTCCATTCCACCTTGTCCCACCAAATCGCACAACTTGGCCCACTTTTAGTACTTTTTGAGGTGGTCACCATGTCATGGTGACATGGAAAAACATAACGTATGCTGCTATGCATTTACAAAAACAACAAAAATCTCCTAACCACGTCTTTATAGTGTTGTTTGTTTTATTGTCATAAATGTTTGTTGTTTAGCTATGTAGCTGGCGCTTTATCCTCCAAGTAACCTCCAAGTATTCTACTGAAAGTCCTGCCTCTTTACAAACATTTTCAATGGGAGCCATTCCACATTGAAATAAAGTCAGCAACTCTGTGTTAATGTCATCGCAATCTGGCTTTTGCTTGGTCACACATTCTGTAGATAAGTGAGAAACCCTGCCTTCTCCAGAAAGTGCTGTTTCTAAAGCCTATACACCGTCACTGGACTCATTCTGATCATTTCAGCACTTAAACCTCAGCCACTACGAAGCAATCAGTTGATTGTTAGCCTAATGTTGCTAATAGCCATGCTAATTAGCCATTTTATCATGCTCTGTGTATCCTCCATCGTTCAAACACTCAGGGATTCTCCTCTCATGTGTGAATTCTAACCCTTACAACTTTGTGTGTGACTCAAAAGGAGAAGATCAAGAGGCAGTGGTGTCTGTAGAAGGCTTTAATCAGAGGAACCTCTGCACCTCTTAGCACTGTGAAATGCTAATGCAAAGGTGTTCTAATTTATTTTAGGTCCTATATGATGCTTTTTCTTTCTTTTTTTTTCTTTTTTTTTCTTTTTTTTTTACTTCTTTTCATCAGCATTTCAGGTTTTATAACTTAAAATAATGTATATGTTGGGGAGCTGTTATATTAACTTGCAGAGAACACTTGGATTAGAGGTTTATTGGGACGGTAGTAGCTCAGTTGGTAGAGATGCTTGCTCACCTTGCCTGTATGAATGTGTCAGTGTGGCTGTGTTTGGTAGTGGAGGGGCCGTAGGTGCAAAATGGCAGCCACACTTCTGTCAGTCTGCCCCAGGGCAGCTGTGCCTACAGAAGTAGCTCACTGTGACTGAGGAGTAAATGAATGATACACCAAATTGTAAGACGCCTTGAGGAGCTTGTAAAGCGCAATATAAATCTAATCCATTATTATTTTTGCTGGTAACTGTGGGGTATGGCTGTTTAGCACAGCTATTAGCAACATGATGCTAACAGAATAGATGAATGAGCTGACTGCTTCATAGTTTAAGGCTGAAATGATCAGAATGAGTCCGATGATGGTGAATGGGCTTTAGAAATGCACAGGAGCACTTACTGGTTTCACGTGTCTACGCAGAGCTGTGAGACCGAGCGTTTTCAGCTCTTGAGAAGGGCAGCGCCTCAGCATACAGGATTACTCAAACAAGCATGAATAAAACAAAACACTACTCCAGGTATGTTTTTGGAGGTACAAACAGCATTAAAACATGTTTGAAAAGCTCAACAAAGGTTGATTTTTTTTTCTTCATAATTTTTCATGACCTTTACAACTGCAGTCTTAAGCCTCAATTAAAGGAGAGGGTTGTCAGGAAGGGCAGCGGGCATAAAACAAATTAAAGTGATTAAGTGTCAACAGGTGCAACTTTTCTGTTATTTCTATTAAAAGCAATACTTTACGGGACTTGATCATCATGAGCTACATTGCTAAGTCAGTGTACATCTCTTCAATATTTTAAATATCTGGCAACTTGTTTCATCTGGCAACTTGTCTAAACAGGACAGTTATGGTTATTACTGTCCTTTTTGGTTTATAGAAAAAATCTGTCTAGACGCTTAAGTTCGAATATTATTAAACACATGCAAATTTGTTAAAAAATATTCCAGTAAGCACCTCTATAAGTCTGCTAACACCTCTGCCAGCCGCTCTAATGACTGACCCCACACAATAGAGCAGACTGAGTTAGGGCCATTGTACAGTGGGCTCCAGATTATCCAACACATGCTCCCCATTCACAAACCCAAAACACTCTGTCCCACAGGCGGCCAATCAGAGCGCAGCACTGGCGGGACGGTTATAGCAGGCACTCTTTAGAGGAGCACTGATCCGAGACCTGTTAGTGCTGAGGACACACAGAGCACAATGACAAGGATTTTTAAAACACAATTAAGGATTCTGGCTTCATTCTGCGTCATTCCAGACATTCCCGTTCTTATCCCAGTCTGCCATCCATGTCTTGTCCGCTTCCCCTGTCAGAGCCAGCTCAGATTTTTTTGTTTTGTTTTGTTTTTGTTTTGTTTTTGTTTTTGTTTTGTTTTTTTGTTCTTTTTTCGTAGTAGTAGTAGCAGTAGTAGTAGTAGTAGTAGTAGTAGTAGTAGTAGTAGTAGTAGTGTGTTGGTCCAGTTTTACTTTTTGTGTAAACACCTGCATGAAAGTCATTGTTGTAGCAATGCTGTTTTTTGGAGGAGCAGATGTAACTCAACCTATCTCACCCACTCTCGTCTGGATGAATCCTTACAGAGCTGATCTATGATCCTATAGATGAGCTAAGGGACTAACAGTCCTAGACGCATTGCCTGTCCGTCCTGGGAGAGGATCTCTCCTTCAGTTGGGCTCCATAAGGTTTCTTCTTTTTTCCCGTAGCTGTTTTTTTTTTAGGAGTTTTTCCTTACCGAGAAGGAGGGTCTAAGGACAGGAGTGTCCTGGGTCTGTTTAGTTTAGTGTAGTTATTGTTTGTGCTGATTGTGTGTTAAGTCTGATTGTGTGTTTATGTTTGATCAACTGTTTGTGAAGCCCTTTGAGGCGACTTTTGTTGTTATATTGGGCTATACAAATAAATCTGAATTGAATTGAATGTAAAAATGAGGATTAGCCTATTGTGGAGCATTTTTTTTTTTTTTTTTTTTTTTTTTTTTTTTGACGTTCCAGGGTTCAAACCATTGGGTCAAACCCCTGTTCAGATGAGGTTAACATTTTTCCTGAGAGCTACACTGAATCTGAAATTGCTAACTTTCCAACTGCTTAGCCTAACTCATGCCTGAAAAGGGTAATTACCCTGATAACATATGACCAAATATACTCACAAATCCAGACAATGGATAGTGTGAAGCAGCCTAAAGGGGTCAAAGGTGAACAATCACAACATTTTTTTTTATGGAAAAAGGTATAATGAAAGAATCACTGGTCTAAAAAATCAACTTGGTCCTAACAGCAATCAGCATTGTTAGCATTGTCCTTGATAGAAATCATTGCACTGAAGGAGTTCTGTGTGTGACCAAGTGTCAGCTCTGTTCCAACCAGGATTATATGACACTATTGTTCAGGCACTCCAGGATCAACTAGAAATCCTTCAGAACCTAATTTTTATTCTCAAAAGGGGCAAGAGTGCTATATGAGCAGGACATAGTACACCTGGGTTTATGGACCAAAGAGAATAATTACTTGGGGATAAGGAAAATGGAAATTCTCATGGAAATAGAAGAAAGAACTGCAGTGCAAGATGGGGGATGCAGAATGAGGGATACAGGGTGAGGGACGAGGGTGAGGGATGTGAAAGACATGGCCTGCAGGAGATGATGGCTGGCTGAGTTGAGACTCTGGATGGGGGGTTCCATTTAAGACAGTTCACCTGGCAGACCAGTGATCCCCTCTCTGGTTAACACATTAATTTAATTTGTCTTACAGCTTGTGATCAATTATGGGAATAAAGGAGATTCCAAACATTAAATGTGCACCGTTCAAATGCATTTCAAAATGCAGGGTTTATAGCACAGCACATGGTACAGTTGCTCACTACTAACTGCATTATGTGGCCAAGTCTACCCACACTGCTGAAAAAAAACAACTAAATACTACCCAAACGTTGGGACGTTTCTTAAATTTGAATAAAATGTAAACTAAAAGACTTTCAAATCGCATGAGACAATATTTTATTCACAATTGAACATAGATAACATAACTAATGTTTACACTGAGAAATTTGACACATTTATGTGCAAAATCAGTTTATTTTTAATTTGATGCCTGCTACAGATCTCAAAATAGACAGGGGCAGGTTTACCACGGGGTAGCATCTCCTCTTTTTATCAAAATAATTTGAAGATATCTGGGCATCGAGGTTATGAGTGTCTGGAGTTTTCGTGTTGGAATTTGGTCCTTTTTGCCTGATAAAGGTTTCCAGCTGAAGAGCGGCTGGGTTTTAGAGCACATGTTGCTCTTAAACCCTTATAAACCTTTCAACATTCATAGTTCCTTCCAAAACACACAAGCTGCCCATATGCACTTATGCTCCCATCCCATCAGAGATGCTGCTTTTAAACTAGACGCTGTTAATGTTGTTAAGGTTACTCAATACTCTATGGCAGATACCTGATGTTATGAATGGATGGATCTGCCAAGAACCACCTATCACCAGAGCATCAGACTTTTAATCTGGTCAAATATATGGAGATACAGTATTTGTCAGTAATAGATGGTATTAACATAGTTTATGCCTTTCAGTACCAGGACTTTCTGATAAAAACCTTAAAAACACCTTGTGGCTTTTTCAAAGCACGCTTGAATGCATGAAACTCACTTGGTTTATTACCATTGTCATATCATACTAGCTTTCTTAAACAAAATAACTGATCCCTTTTTAGCTCACTAGTAACAGTAGCATGCATTACTTGTAGTGAGTTTTATATACAATACATTTATATTTATGACAGATATTGTCTTTTCCTAAAAACAGAAAATGTGACACTGGGACCCAGTTTTAAATGCCTGACTAAATCAGTTTAACACACTGCCTCTGTCTGGAATCACTCAATCTAAGTCAAACATTTGACAAACTTGGTAGGGTCAAGAGCACCAAGATCAAGTTCAGAGTCACCAAAAAATGTAAAGCCAAACAAAATACACTTGCTTTTGATTACATGCAAACAAAGGTAAGCAGACATTATTTTTGGTAATAATCTAACCAAGCACCATTACTATATAAAATCACAATTTGTATGATTTATCCTTTTAGCCATTTATACATAAAGATATAATGTCATTTTACATCTGAATAGAATTTGCAAATGTAATATTTTTTAATGTTACGTTACAAATAATATTCTTTTTGACATTTAAAATTTTAACAAATTTTAACTTGTAATTTACAGCTGAAAGGACCTGTATTATGCGTTTGTCAGACTTTTTGAAATAGTTTTGGAAACCTTTGCATTAGTATTTCACATTTTAAAACTTAAAATAATTTATGGAAAACATCCTAATACAGAAAACTTAAGTGGGCCTAGGACTGTGCCTTGTGGTACACCAGAGTCACTGTACCTGTACTTACCCAACCAGTACTGTAGGACTTTACTGAGGCTGTTTATGTATGTTTTTATATTTTATTATTTTATTATTATTAATATGTATACTCTATAATATATAATTTTACCTTAGATTTGTTGTTCCTATTTGGAAATAAGTTTACATTGCACACTGGTTGACTTTTATTCCCATTTGTGTTTGTAGGTGACTGGAGCCCATCCCAGCAACTATGGGCATTAGGCGGGGTACAGCCTGGACAGTGGCCAGTTAGTCGCAGGTCTGACACAGAGACATACACAAACTCCCACATTTATTCACTATTGGGGCAATTTATATTCATTCATTTATTCATTTGGAGTTGCTAAAACTGTTTGCTGTTACAGGCTCCATACAGCCTTATCTTAATTATGACATGATATGATATTAAATTCTTAGCATATAATGTATTACAAAACAAAGCTAAATATGTTGTTATTTTCCAAAATATTAAGCTCTCATCAGCTCTGGATAATCCACAGAGACCTGAGAGGTGAGGGTCAAGGCATCACTGAATTCCTCCTTTAGAAATCCATCCCTTGTGTTTTATTAACAGCCCCTCCCCCCTTTGGACTACCCCCTTTGATTAGTCCAGGACATGGGACGGGGGTGTAGCTGTTTTGGTGTGATGTAACTCCAGCTCTTTCTTCTTCTTCTTCTTCTGCAGTGAGAATGTGTGCAGAGCTAACGACCCAGGTCTAATTGCACCGTGTCAATATAGTTGCATTTGGATTCCCCCAGCGCTCATACAATATGCACACAGAGGGAGGGGCCAACACTACTCCGTCTGCTTGGGTACTATCAAGTTACACTCTGTCACCTTCTGCAACACAAGACACTTTTCTTCAAATAAAAGCAGCTGCAGATGTCACACTTAGGGTCCTTAAAGCACCCCGTTAAAGTTTTAAGTTACAAATAAGATTAATGAGCTAATATTGGACTTTTATAGTTACAATTGATATTCTTTATCCTTTCAGTCATTTTAGACATTGGAATAAAGATATGGTAATACCTAGATTTAAATGCATGTATATATTATATCATATCAAATCTAATATATTTTCATTGTTACATGTTAGCATCTTCATGAAATAATATTCCTTCCAACTTATTTGTTTGTAATTTTAACAAATATAGGTAATATAAGTATTAGTATTAGTAACTGTCAGTTTAAAAATGTCCTTTAAAAAGCTGTTCCAGTACAGTCCGCCTTCTTCAAAACAGCGTCCTAGGTTTGAGACAGCATGTAGACACCCACGTCCTGGTTTACTGTCCCATACTTCAGTACAGTCAATCAATGTGTCAATTTTTATTTTATACACATTGATGCATGTTAATATAGTGTAACATTCTGCATCCCACATCTTGCCTTCTTCATCATGCATTCATCTTATCTCATCCCTCTCCCTGCTTCCCTTTCCCTGCATTCCTCATCCCACACCCTGCATCCTTCATTCTTCACCCCGCATCCCTCATCCTTCATCCCTCACCCTGCATCCCTCAACCCCCACCCTGTGCCCCTCATCCCTGACCCTGCATCCCTCACCCTGCTTCACTCAACCCCCACCCTGCATTCCACATTCCTCTCAGCCTTCATCCTTCACCCTGCATCCCTCATCCTTCACCCTGCATCCCTCAACCCCCACCCTGTGCCCCTCATCCCTGACCCTGCATCCTTCACCCTGCATCCCTCACCCTGCATCCCTCATTCCCCTCACCCTTCATCCTTCACCCTGCATCTCTCATTCCTCTCCCTTCATCCTTCACCCTGCATCCCTCATCCTTCACCCTGCATCACTCATTCCCCTCACCCTTTATCCTTCACCCTGCATCCCTCATCCTTCACCCTGCATCACTCATTCCCCTCACCCTTTATCCTTCACCCTGCATCCCTCAACCCCCACAGTGTGCCCCTCATCCCTGACCCTGCATCCTTCACCCTGCATCCCTCACCCTGCATCCCTCAACCCCCACCCTGTGCCCCTCTTCCCTGACCCTGCATCCCTTACCCTGCTTCACTCAACCCCCACCCTGCATCCCTCCTTCCTCACCCTGCATCTTTCACCATTATTCCTGACCCTGCATCCTTCATTCCCCTCACCCTTCATCCTTCACCCTGCATCCCTCATCCTTCACCCTGCATCTCTCATTCCTCTCCCTTCATCTCTCACCCTGCATCCCTCATTCTGCATCCCACATCCATCATCCCTCCATCATACACAGTCCATCCACCAATAAATGGTTCTAATCTAACCTGTTGTTGTGCCGTGGTCCTTGCTAGTAACTGGGCTCTCAATGAAAACCTCTTTAAAGCAACAGCAGAGCTTATAGTTTATTTATGGTCTGACTGTAAACAGGAGTCATTCACCAGGACAGCAGTAAAACTTTAAGATGGACACCGTACACTGAGTTACTGTCACATAGACAGATAATAGACAGAGGATCGATACATACCCTGACATCTGCAGTTAGAGTCATGTGATCAATAAAGACACAGTCAGCTGGCATTCTACACAAAGATCCCTTTAAGATTAAACAAAAAGCAATAAAGTCTGTTTAGGATAAGATGATTTTGGCTTTTCAAGGCTTTATTAGATAGCACAGAAGAGAACTGGGAAAAAATCATAGGGGAGAGAGCAAGGAGGGACATTTAGTAATGGCTGGAGTCTGGACTTAAACCCACGATGGCGAGGGGAGCTGTAGTGACTCTGACTTTGTGCCGCATGCTCTACCGACTGAGCTATATCACAACGCAAGATTTGTTTAATTACGAAAGAATCAAAAAATATACTTTGAAAGGTCTATCAAGGAAGGTGTGTTAATTATGAGAGATCCAATTGTTGGTCATTATGATTCCAATAACACTATGAGTACTTACAGTTATCAGGCATAACATTTTGACCAGTGGCAGTAAGACAGCGCCATCAACAGTCCGACTTATGCAAATCAGTGTGCCAGGTGTGAGACAGCAGGTTGGTTCCCTCGTCCCGTTTTACTGTCCCGTGAATGCTTTTTCGGATCTTGATGACCTCTGTGTTGCAACAGCGGTGCTTCTTCTCAGTGCCAAAGACTGTGAATGTCGTCCTACCACTCCAGATGGACATACAGCACCAAAACCTGGTTAAATTAGCTGACAAGACACATCCCAGCAACACAGCGTGATGCTTCTGAGGAAGACTGCAGGAAGAAGTCAAAATATGTCAAGGTACAATACAATAACACTGGTCTATCAATAGGAAAAGTGTTTTGGTTTCAAAATTTGAGGATACAAGCGGCCAAAATGAATCCATTAGGCATAGGGTGAGAAGCTCGGTCACCCGGGAAGAGCTTGGAGTAGAGACGCTGCTCCTTCACATCAAGAAGAGCCAGTTGTGGTGGCTCGGGCATCAGTTTCGGATGCCTCCTGGACGCTTCTCCAGGGAGGTATTCTGGGGAGGTGTTTCGGGCATGTCCCACAAGGCAGAGACACCAGGGAAGACCTAGGACATGCTGGAGGGACCATGTATGTTGGCTGGCCTGGGAACGCCTTGGGATTGTCCCAGTAGAGCTGAAAAAAGTGGCTGGGTTGAGGGGAGTCTGGGCATCTTTGCTTAGACTGCTGCCTTCTTGCCCCGGCCCCAGATAAGTGATAGAAAATCGATGGATGCTCTTCAAAGTTGATGGGTTAGAAGCAGAGAAAATGGGCAAGTTAGTGGGTTTCATAGAGGCAATTTGCTACTAACTGGTTCAGAGCATCTCCAAAAATGCAGCTTTTGTGGGATGTTCCCAGTCTGTAGTGGTCAGGAGCTATCAAAAGTGGTTCCAGAAAGTGACATTGATCAACCGGCGTGTGGTCCCATCCCACAGCTGAAAGAGCTAATGCTGGTTCTGATAGATAGTTTCTTGCATATGGGGCTGCATATTGGGCAGGTGGTCATAATGTTATGCCTGATTAGTGGCAATGAAACACTGACTTAAATAGTTGGACACTTTTGTATCCTACTTTTATGGCTCATCACATTGAGTTTGCCATTTTCCTAAGTTCACACTGCTCTAAATCTCTTCCTGAGAACACCATTACACTTGTGTTCTCTTGTATTTGATCTTCATGAGAAACATCACAAAGCTCCGTCCAAAACTCCAGGATTATCCCGCTCCACATTAGAAGTGTGTAATCTGTCAGCGACACGGCGGCCTCTGTCTGAGAGTGAGGGGAGATATGAAGAACACACCAGTGGGATTTATGAGATTAAAGAAAGTTTCCTCAAGATGAATATGTGTAATCTTACAGGGATTAGGAGAGTGGTACTAAAATCCCCTCTGCAGATGACATGATCGCAGATTATACCAGAGAAGAATGGTTTCATCTGTGCACTGAGCTGTCTCTGACCCAGTGCGTCAGACATACATTTAAACATGCATATAAGAATAGATGTTATCATCAAATTGAGGCCTCTTAAATTCAACATCAAAAAGCAAGATTAAGTTGAACCATGCAACCATGCTTGGACTGCTGCCGCCGTGACCTGGCACCGGACAAGTGTTGGAGGATGAATGATTTCCAAAAGTTATCAAAACATAACAGAAACAACATAACATATTTTACCAGACTGTGAAAAATAATAGCATATTTTGAAGTTGATGGCTGCAGAAAGCTTTTTTTTTTTATAGCATTTTTGTTATGATGTTGCTGCCATTGAATTCAAAATGTGCTAATGTTTTTCATGAATTTGTAAAATATCTCGGTTATATTCTCTTGTGATTTCATTGTTTTTATGAGATCTGCACTTTATAATATCATAACACAATGTACAGCAGTCTTCCTGTTGAGAATACTGAATATGCTTATGTGGTCATTACTACATTTTACAATCATTACTTTATTTAACTTATTCATCATTGGGGACCCCCTTCTTTCTTGGGGCTCCATTAAATTGTCCTGTTTACCCACCCTTATTTGAACACCCCAGGGCTTAATGAAAATAATGTTACATGGTGTCCAATTGCTACATAAAAACATAACATATATATATATATATATATATATATAAAGTAGAAAGACAAATCATAGAAAAGTAACTATAATTTTTAATAAAACCACTTTGTTATGACAATATTTTACAAGCCTGAATGTGAGGGATACATAGGTATAGCTCCGGGGCAGAACCTGCAGCCGGACAAAGTGGAGCCTATCAGAGACATTACTGTAGTATTAATAATAATCACTGCAGCCATAACGACCGCCATCAGCCAATATTTCAAAATAAGAGCGGGCCTCCGTGGAGTAGCGTGTGAAAGCCCAGGGAACCATTACCATAACCTCTGCATAACCTCCATAACTCAGATCAGTGTCAATAACCTGCTCTTTAAACATTGATAAGCCCAGTGCATGTATAAGTTATGATTATGAATATGACTGCAGGACTGTTAGACTGCTCGTGTTTGGGTTGAAAACATGATAGAGGGAAGTCAGATAGGACTACAGTCAAAATGCAGTTAAAATATATTCCTATGTGAAATATCAAAAACGTACAATTTACTTATGATGGCTTAGGCTTAGACTTTGCAGGCTCATGTTGGAATGCTAAAAACCCTTTCTCCAGGGCATTTTAATGTATTGTCCCCTAAAGAAGCTTATATAATTAAATTCAATTTTATTTCTATATTCACTGACGTTTTACGAGAAAGGATTAAGTAAATGCTACTTTGTTTACATCTTTCTGAACTATATTTTCAGAGAGCAGTGTACTTTCAAATCCAGTTGCAAGCGAACACAAGTCATTTTGTACAGAGGATAAAAAGTGCCAAATGACACATTTAAGTAATTATTTATGGGTTTTATTGCAATTTAAATTAAATATTGGCATTTAATTATTTCTTTAATGGTATATTTACTATTCACTTTTCATCCTCCATTATAAATAGCAAGTGTCCGCTTGCAACTGGATCTGAATGTACACTGCTTTCTTAAAATAAAGTTCAGTACTAACGAAGTAGCATTTATTCTCTGAATGAGTCTTTAGTGTAAAATGCCAGTGAATATGGAAATAAAATTTATATGAATTAAATAAACTTTTTTAATTTCAATTCAGTTCAATTTTATAGCCCAGCATCACAAAAAAAAAGTTGCCTCAAAGGGCTTCACAACAGTTGATCAAACATAAACACACAATCAGACTTAACACACAATCAACACAAACAATAACTACACTAAACTAAACAGACCCAGGACACTCCTGTCCTTAGACCCTCCTTCTCTTAAGGAAAAACTCCTAAAAAAAATCCAGCTGTGGGGAAAAAAAAAGAAGAAACCTTATGGAGCCCATATTGAAGGAGAGATCCTCTCCCAGGACGGACAGGCAACATGTGTCTAGGACTGGTAGTCTCTTAGCTCATCTATAGGATCATAGATCACTCTGTAAGGAGGTGGGCCTCATAAAGACAGGTGAGTAGGGGTGAGGTAGGGGTTACCTATACAAAAGCAATACACTAAATTCCTAAGAGAAAGGATTTTTAGCATTCCAACGTGAGCCTTCAATCTACTTATTATTTTACAATTTAAATTTTTAATTCTGCAGTGCTTCATGAATTAATTTTATCTGTCACCCTAATCCATCAAAGCCAGTAGGCGGGCCCTAACACCTGATTGGTTACCTGGCACAGCAAGTTATCACAGATCAGTCCCACATTAGACTAGGTCAGCGTTAGCCCCACTACTGGATTATGATATATACTATAAGATTATGACACTTTCATTTATTGCAAGCAAGTACTTTACAATGACATGCATTTTCCATCAAGACAGGGCAACTGCTATTTATTTTATTTTATTTTATTTACAAATCATTCATTACAAATAATTATTTTACAATGACATGTATTTTCTAGCAAGGATAACTGTTATTTTATTTTATATGAAAGAAACATTTGTTCATTCTTTTGCAGTCCAGCTTCCAATATTTCTTGCAGTAAGTGACAGAACAATTTCTTGACTCCTCCCCCTCCACCATTGACATATTTTATTCCCCTGTCCCCTCAGCTGACCTTTACCTTCTGCAGTCTAACATACATGTCCTGTCCTGTCCTGTCCCGTACGACACATGTAAATTCAGTTCAGATCAAAACGCCAATTTAAAACCTCCAGCTGAGAACTCTCCCCGTGCGCTGCATTCAAATGTCACCGAGCTGCTGGCATTATAGGCGTCGTGTACGGTGGCCATGAGCAGACAAAAGAGGTGAGGTCCCAGAGGAGGGTGATCTGGAGGACAGGCCCCGTACACCAGCTGACAGGAGGCCATTGTCTACACTCACACAGGGTCAGGACGGGAGATCTGTGAGGAGTTTTATTGAAATAATGCAGTGATGAAAGTATGGCCACCTTTAAACAGTTTAATCTATTTACACTGTTGTCCAAGAAGTTTGAATAATTTTGTTTTCAGACACCTTCCTCTTTTTATTCCTTTTATACACATCAGTAATGACCTTTGACCATGTGTAGTGATTCCTGAGTCCCACTTACCCAGGTGAAACCAAGTCAGGCTCAGGGGTGTGACATCAGGCAGTCCAGCCAGTGCAACTGCCCCAGGGCCCGGGAGGTTTAGGGGCCCATAAGAACTCGTCTTTTTCTGGTCACGTCTGGGTTTGAAATATTCATAATAAAAAAGAGCAGCACATGAGTCTGTTACAGAATAAAGCTGTTGCCATTAAATTAAATTCATGAACGTATTACAACATGTAAGTTCAGAATATATACAAACATGTTTATGTCTTTTAAAAAAATATAAAAGAAAAAGATTATTTAAAACAAAATGTCAAAAAAGTTGTAAAATTGTCCATTAATAAATATAAATTTTATTTGAATAAAGCTCTAGTAGTACCTGTTTTTGCAATAAACTGCAGTAAAAACATCTGATAGTTATGAAATTAAATTATTATAGATTAGACGTCTAATGCATGAGCTTAATGTACTCCAAATCTTTAGGGCCCATTCTTACAACTTACACTGGGGCCCCTCATTACCAAGTTACACCACTGGTCAGGCTTAACTATTGTTTGGCATTTCATGAGAAGAGGTAAAAATTCAAGGCTTCATATTAAAGAGCAACTCAACCCTAAACCACTTTTTTTTAGCTGGTTAGTTGTACAAACGGGGCTTTAGTGATACATCTCAATATTTATAGTTGTATCTTTGACCGTTTTATAAAAAAAAATGTCTAAATTCACATTTTGTGGTGAAAACCATCAGAGTGCTGCCCTCCTAGGGTCAAATGGTGGGTATTTCTGCTCAGTAGTTGCAGACAGACAAGTGTGATGTAGTATTTTATCTTGTTACCACACCTGTGCCAGGTGTCTCCTCCCACGGCCCTGCACTCGCCACGCCCTCGCCGCCTATCTCCCCTGCGTGCTCGTCCCAGTCCTGTAGTTGCCAGGTTTGGGTTGTTTTCCTAAAAACGCCACTCAGCCCTGCATTTCAGGAACGCCGGGCTTCCATTGTCCCATGTGTCAGCGCACAATAAGGTCTAATGAGCCTGCTCAACAACAATATATACCTGCAAAGTATGGACACTGGAGGGAGTTTTGAGTCCAGATGTGTGTTACTCTTGTCAAGCTTTAAGTCACTTTTCATTTGATGACAAGTGACCTCTTACTTGATCATAAACAGCTAATGAAATAATACCTGCAGTAATAAAGAATCGAAAGCGCACTTTACTGCGGCAGTGCATGTCATCTTTCTCACAACATTTTCGCTGCATCATCATAAAAACAGCATAAAACATTAATCCAGACATCCTGGTTTTTGTTGTTGTTGTTTTTGTTTTTTCTGTTTGTTTGTTTTTCTTTCTGGGACCTGGCAACCCTGCTGTGGAGGACGTCCATGACAGTCTCTGACAGCTGTCAGTCACAGGTCCATGCCTCGCTCCACCCTCTGTTCTTCCCCTCCGTGTCTGCCAGTTTCTTCCCACTTTTTGAGCAGTTTTCAATCTCTGGCAGTGGGTGGAGTAAGGCCTGGGCCAAGGTTGAGTTGCTCTTTAAAAATGTATAATTTCAAGATTCAAAGAAAAGTTATTTTATGTATATCTATAAATCTTAAAATGGAAAAATATATCGTAAACATATAAAATTAAATAAAAACATCCAAAATAAGGCACTTGTTCAAAGGCAGCATGGTATGTGAAAATAAATATACTATACAATAGAAATGTGAACTTTGCAGAAATATAAACTATGTTATGTAGAAATGTGACATCAGCTGTAGTGCAAATATACAAGTGAAAAAGTATATAATTTATAATGAACAGTACAGAAAAATGTTTCCAAATAAATGAGCACTGATTATCCAGGAGCATTAAAAATAAACCACAGGCTGGTACCTTGTATTATGTAACACACAAATGATCAAGAGGCTCAGCGCCAAAGCTGTGGCAATTTGGTGCAATAGTGCTGCCATCTGGAGGCCAATAGAAAAATGACATCCACAATTGATCGAATTTATTTTATTTCAAGTATTTGCACTGGACATATAGGACATAGATATTCATGCTGCCATATTCATATAGCAATAACTGAAATACAATTATGGCTTAAATCTTATGTATGATATGGAAGCTGATATAGTTTTTTATAAGACAATCTTTTCTTATAAACACTACACACAAACAGATTTGCAGAGACACAACTTTTTATGAGAATATCACACTTGAAGCACTGTGTCTTTTTAATGTGATTTTTTTTATGATCAATTGTAACCTTCCAGGCAATATAGCTACCCAAACATTTTTTTGTTCCATACTAACACACTGACCTTGGTAAGACACAATGAATTGTGTAAGACTTAGTACCATTGTATAGACTGCAAACTCAAAGCACATTGTAATCTTTTTTTTTTTTTTTTTTTTAGTCAGGTGACAATACAGTATTTACAAGTGAACCCTAATTCATATTCAGCCATAATTACATTCCATACAATTGACACATCATACATAAAGACACAAGATGTGCACCAGGGAAAGAAGGGGAAAAAAAAGAAAAGAAGAAGAAAAAAAAAAAAAAAAGGTATGTGTGTGTTTATGTGTGCGAGCAGGCATGTGTGCGTGCGCGTGTATGTGTGTGCGAATGTACACAGAGGCACAAAGGCACAGAGGTCATAAACAAAAACAGAAAAAAAAAAAGAAGCAAATAAATGAATGAGTAAGCAAACCATAAATCAGAAGAAAAAGTAAATAAATAAATAAAAACAGACCTAACTGTGAAAAAGTGCTCCGGGTCACCACGCAGAGGCACCACAGAAGCCCAGAGAGCCATCCCACCCACCGTGCCAAACACCGATGGCCGGCCGCCCACCCCTCTACCTCATGCTATAAATGTGATTCTTTTTTCTTTTTTCTTTTTTTTTCCTTTCCTTCCTCCTCCTCTTTTTCCCCCTTCTCTTTTCCCTTTTTCTCTTCCTTTTCTTTCCCTTTCCTTCCTCCCCTCCTTTCCTTCCTTCCTTCCTTCCTTCCTCTTTCTGTGGTGCATTAAAAGAAACAAGGAGTGATGAGCCAGGTTTGCTCCTGTACCAGCCACCCACATGTCATCCTTGATAAAGCACATTGTAATCTGACTTTTTACATTCACATGTAAATAGGTTGCCGTGTACATTTTAAAAGTCAAAAAACAACTCATACTGACAGTCTTAAAACCATTTAGAGAAACACTGTCAATTACCATTAAGTTTATAATCAGCATGAGGTACCACATTCTATCACTTTTTATAAGGTAGTTTCTAAAAGGAAACTTGTTCTCTGCCTTTGACCCATCCTCCTAATGACAGTGGGGCAGTGGGTCAGGAGCAGTGGGCAAAATGAACTCAGGAGGAGTACCTAGCTGGACCCAGATCTGAGCCAGGATCCTGGTTAGGAGTACCTAGCTGAAGGATAAGCCTATTGAGCATGTTTTATGCTGATGTGGGAAATCGGGGAGGCCCCATTGCTAACCACTTTGCCACCAAGCCGCCTTTTAATTGTGTGTCTATGGCTAGAAATAATCATAGCACTGTAATAACATGTTAATATATACATGCTCAAACGTCCAATTTTACTCAGATTCACAATATGAGATTTTTTCCCCATAAAGTAACTGATATTGCTGCAATTTGTTTCAACCAACAGCTACTATCAAAGTAAATATAATGAGACTGACAGTAGGAGACATTAGAATTTAGTTGAATGTTTGTATTTTCTGCCTACTGGACCTGCTCAGCCAGGGCAGAGTCGCTGACCCCCGCAGACAGGACAGAGAAGAGCAGCGGGGGTACGAGGGAGCGTAGGTACAGGGCCACTCTGGGGATGGGGTGGGCCAGCAGCACCTCCTTCCTCTTCCTGTTCACCGTCAAGATGATCTCGTTGGCCAGGACAGAGGGGCGGACACCATGGGTCAGGTGACGGGAGATATCTGCACCGCAACACATTACGTACATACAGTGTTTGAGATAGTTTTGATTATACATGATGTTACATATAGCTTGTTGATGGAAATACAAAAGAAAGCATGTACATGTCTCTTAATATCATTTTCCACACCAGTATTCTTTAGATGTGATAGTCTGAAACAGAAATTCTATCTGGAGGTTATGATTGGTTGCAGCCAAAATGTTAATATTTTTTTCATTACAATATATCATCATGTTTTGGTACAAATAGGGAACTTTAACAATAAGGAATATATATGTAAGCTATTAATTAAAGTGCATTGTGATAATAAATAAATAAACAAACAAACAAATAAATAAATAAATAAATAAATACTCTCAATATAAAGAAAAAAGTTATCAACCAGAGAGAACAAACTGAGCACAGCTGGAAGAGAAGCACATTTTTCAAGCACACATTAAGAACTACATTTTAACTTAAATGACATTTTATTCAATATTTTCAAAGGTGAAATATTATTTTTTGTATGTTCATACTCAGCACTATGGATTTGAAGATAAAATACTTGAGTTCTGGACCAAAGCTCAAATAGCTGACAAGATCCAAACACACAAACGAAGCTGTTCTGAGATTCTTAACTTTCTCAAAGAACATATCTGTGCAGAGACATATTTACTGTACAGAGACTGGGGAGCTTCATCTGGAAAAGCGTCAGACTTTTTTTTCTTTATTTTATTTATTTATTTATTTTGGAGGGTGGGGGCTTTTTTGACTTTATTGTATAGTGCAGTTGACAGTGACAGGAAATCATGAGGAGAGACTGGGTAAAACTCCTGTCAAAAAAGAGCTAAAATTTCTCTATACGCCTCTCTGGCCTTATGGTTTAGATACATTTGCTGTTATTCTTCCAGGGTTTTGTCCTGGGTCCTCATCAGGTCTTTTGCTTGGTCTGGCTGTTGATATTGAGCCCCAGAGTGACCCAACATACACACAAACACTTCTCACAGGAGATGTTTCCACTGAGGATATAGTGGTTGGTCTTTCATCACTATGAGGTAGACATGACTGAATACTGATAAGATTATAGCAGAAGGGAGGAATGGTTAGCTGAGGTTTTAAACAGGGACTGATATTTGCAATATTTTTTTTTTTTAAAAGGACAAAAGTTTTCATCAGAGCCTGTGGAGCTCAGCTGATAGAACATCAGACTCTTAATCTGTGTGTCGAGGGTTCAATCCCCTGTCCAGGCAAACATTATACAACTGCTGGACCCACTACGCAACCTCAGTCCTCTCAGGTATGGGGTTAAAATCCTATTGAAATACATTATCCAGCGCCACGATACATTCAAGCAAATGAATAATGCAGAATATATAATAACTGAAAATCCTCCAAACACTTTAGGATAGGAGCAACTTCTGCCAATTTCAGTATTAGGTAGATGGTGGTTGTACTACAGGCTCCATGCCCTGTACCACACCATACCACACCAGCTTCCAAGGTATGAACATTTGTGGTGGCATGACCACATCTCCAACAAAGAACATCATCCTCCTCATTGCCACCGGGTCATCAGTTAGTTAGTGCAAGTAAAATGTTGGCTGTTGAAGTTAAAATCCTCACAAAATGTGTTGCATTTTGCATGGTCATCTTTTTGGGGAATGGGAATGGTATTTATATAGCACTTTACCTATTTACCTTCCACAGAAGAGAAGGGGTATTTCATTCACTCCAGTAGTCGGTGGTGAGCTATATTTTGTAGCCACAGTGTCCCCTGGGGGAGACTGACAGAAGCACCTGCACACATCTGCACCAACCGACCCTCCGACCACCACCAACCACTCACTCACACCGGCTTCCTGGTGGTCCCCAGTGGTCTCCCATCCAGGTACTGACCAGGCCCTACCCTGCTTAGCTTCTGAGGTCTGACTGGGGTCAGGCGCCCACAAGGCGGTATTGGCCTTTTTATTAATTATTACCACCTTTAGAGCTGTAACTAACAATTATTTTGAAAATGTATTAATCTGTTGATTTTTTTTTATTAATCAATTAATAATCATACAGTAAAGCCTGAGTGAATGTGTGATTTATTCAAAATTTTACCCAGATGAAGATGAAGCACTTGAGGACTTTTGGTAGAGAATATATACAGACAAAGACATTTTTTTAATCAAAAACACAAAATGTTTTGCTGTTTTGTTGAATTTACTGCGCTTCTTGATAATAAAACCTCCTCAATCAGCACATTGTATGTTTCAAAATCTATGTATATATACTCCAGTTAGCGTTACTAAATTACAAATAAATTGACAATTATTTTAACAATCTATTATAATAGATTCATTTGATTAGTTGTTACAGCCCTAACCACCGCCTTCATGTTTTAAAGTCAGCTTCAAACATGTTTTTATCTTATTTAATAACACAACTTTTGCACTAATGGGAATGGAGGATGTCGGGCGATTTCTGGGAACACATGATTCCAGTACCCTGCAGCATCAGTGTGATACTCTGGCCAAACATTTTGCTTCAGCTTGGAGCCAAGTGGACCAGACATTGCTACTTAAGGAGGATGTCACTCATAAGCTGTCACACGGTGTCGTACCACTTTTGAGTATTGGCCAAGTTAAAACTAGGCTCCGCAAAGTTAATGCATCTAAGGCAGCTGGTCCTGCTTGTATTCCGTCTTGGGTCTTAGAAACATTTTATGAAGAGCTGGCTCCTGTGTTGTGTGATGTTTTTAACTCACGCATCCAACACAGCATCTTTCCAGCAACTTGGAAAAAGGCTCTAGTCAAGGCCCTTCCTAAAAAGCCTAAGCCCAGTTTTCCATCTGACTACCGTCAAATTTCCCTGGTTAGCTGTGTTGGTAAAGTCTATGAAGGGATTCTGAGGGATGCTTTACTACAGGACACAGCCTCTAAAATTACCCCCACTCAACATGGCTTTAGGAGCAGCAGATCAACTGTTACAGCACTAATTCACACCCTCCAGCAGTGGCATGAAGCTCTTAATAACAATCCCAAACGGATGTGCATGCTGCTTTTGTAGATTTTTCTCGTGCCTTTGACACAATAAATCACTGTCAGCTACTTAAGGCATTGGCTGAAATGCAGGTGAGACGCCCCTTGTGGCTCAGTGTAAAGAGCTACCTGAGTGACCAAGAACAAAGAGTGCAGTGGGGCTCCTATATTTCATCTCCATGCAGTATTCCAGCAGGTGTCCCCCAGGGGGGGCTGTTGTCTCCTTTACTCTTTGTAATATGCATTAATAGCTTGGATTCGTGTCTTCCCTCTTCTGTTTTTCCTGTGAAGTATGCAGATGACCTCACACTGACTGAGCTCCTGATGGGGTCGTTGCCTGGCTTGATGCAGAAGGCCCTGGACTCTGTGGATGAGTGGGGACAGGAGTTCTCACTGGCAATTAATGGAGTAAAAACTATGGACATGGTCATTAGTGCTAGAAGGGAGCCTAACATCCCCTACCCTCCTCCTCCTGTAGTCGGTGGTCAAATGATCCACAGAGTCTCCACATTTAAACTTCTTGGCGTTCTAATATCCTCAGATTTATCCTGGGACGCACATGTCAGATACATGCTCTCCAAAATACGCCCAAGGATACATTATCTTAGTGTGGCCAGAAGAGCAGGACTTCCACCTGATGTCCTCAAACAGATCTATCTGACTTTCATTAGACCTGTTCTGGAGTATGCCAGCCCAGTGTGGAGCGGGCTGACAAAAGGCCTCTCCGATGAATTAGAAAGTGTGCAAAAAAGATGCTGCAGGATAATTGGGATCTCACCCTCTTCCATCCCTGTGTGAGAGCCGGGATGTGGCCACACTGCACCCCCTCCATAATGTCCTGAAAGACAGGTCCTCCCCTCTGCATGCTTTTATAACTCAGGCCCCCTCTAGTGAATATGAGTTGAGACACCAGAGACAGTTTTTAGCAAACAAGAGCAAGACTAAAAAACATGAAATGTCTTTTATTCTGCGTGCTCTTAGATTGTTTTATAGGTAATTTTTATGGTTAATTTAGAATGATTTTTATTTTTTTTTATCATTTATGATGTGATTGATGCATTTCAGGTTTCACATTGTATGTTGTCTCCTGCCATGTCAATCTTTTAATAAATCTAATCTAATCTTGTTGCTCTTGTGTGACGTCAGTGTTTACGTAACAGATATCCTCATGGAAACACCAGCAGGTGTTGGGGCGACACGAACCACTAGTGGAAATGCATTTTTTTCAGATGGTGTCTCTCAAGCCATGTTTCTACAATTACAGTTTGCAACATCACAACAAAAATACAATTTTGACCATTTTAATTTTGTACATTTAGAAAACCTGCTATTGGAGATTTTAGTTTTCAGGCCCTATGCTTTTTACCAGTGTTGACAACTAAAATATCTGAGACAACACTCCACCAGTGTGACGGCTAGACTTCAAAAAAGTACTACTATATCATTATCCATCCAGTCAGTGTGTAAGTATCTGCAGTATTTGTACTCACATGCCAGCAGGCTGTTTTGCTTCGGGGCAGGTTCCTCGACAGGCGCGGGCTCTGATGCGTTGATGAAGGTGTGGCTGATGGTGCTGACTGTTATCCCGTACTCCTCCACCTCAGCCCTCAGGCAGTCGAAGAAGGCCTGCGCTGCGTGTTTGGAGGCAGCGTCTGCAGTCATAAAAATATACAGTGGGGCAAAAAAGTATTTAGTCAGCCACCAATTGTGCAAGTTCTCCCACTTAAAAAGATGAGAGAGGCCTGTAATTTTCATCATAGGTATACCTCAACTATGAGAGACAAAATGAGAAAAAAAAATCCAGAAAATCACATTGTCTGATTTTTAAAGAATTTATTTGCAAATTATGGTGGAAAATAAGTATTTGGTCAATAACAAAAGTTCATCTCAATACTTTGTTTTATACCCTTTGTTGGCAATGACAGAGGTCAAACGTTTTCTGTAAGTCTTCACAAGGTTTTCACAAACTGTTGCTGGTATTTTGGCCCATTCCTCCATGCAGATCTCCTCTAGAGCAGTGATGTTTTGGGGCTGTCGCTGGGCAACACGGACTTTCAACTCCCTCCAAAGATTTTCTATGGGGTTGAGATCTGGAGACTGGCTAGGCCACTCCAGGACCTTGAAATGCTTCTTACGAAGCCACTCCTTCGTTACCCGGGCAGTGTGTTTGGGATCATTGTCATGCTGAAAGACCCAGCCACGTTTCATCTTCAATGCCCTTGCTGATGGAAGGAGGTTTTCACTCAAAATCTGACGATACATGGCCCCATTCATTCTTTCCTTTACACGGATCAGTCGTCCTGGTCCCTTTGCTGAAAAACAGCCCCAAAGCATGATGTTCCCACCCCCATGCTTTACAGTAGGTATGGTGTTTTTTGGATGCAACTCAGCATTCTTTCTCCTCCAAACACGACAAGTAGAGTTTTTACCAAAAAGTTCTATTTTGGTTTCATCTGACCATATGACATTCTCCCAGTCCTCTTCTGGATCATCCAAATGCTCTCTAACAAACTTCAGACGGGCCTGCACATGTACTGGGTTTAGCAGGGGGACACGTCTGGCACTGCAGGATTTGAGTCCCTGGCGGCGTAGTGTGTTACTGATGGTAGCCTTTGTTACTTTGGTCCCAGCTCTCTGCAGGTCATTCACTAGGTCCCCCGTGTGGTTCTGGGATTTTTGCTCACCGTTCTTGTGATCATTTTGACCACGGGGTGAGATCTTGCGGGGAGCCCCAGATTGAGGGAGATTATGAGTGGTCTTGTATGTCTTCCATTTCCTAATAATTGCTCCCACAGTTGATTTCTTCACACCAAGCTGCTTACCTATTGCAGATTCAGTCTTCCCAGCCTGGTGCAGGTCTATAATTTTGTTTCTGGTGTCCTTTGACAGCTCTTTGGTCTTGGCCATAGTGGAGTTTGGAGTATGACTGTTTGAGGTTGTGGACAGGTGTCTTTTATATAGATAACCAGTTCAAACAGGTGCCATTAATACAGGTAATGAGTGGAGGACAGAGAGAGCCTCTTACAGAAGAAGTTACAGGTCTGTGAGAGCCAGAAATCTTGCTTGTTTGTAGGTGACCAAATACTTATTTTCCACCATAATTTCCAAATAAATTCTTTAAAAATAAGACAATGTGATTTTCTGGATTTTTTTTTCTCATTTTGTCTCTCATAGTTGAGGTATACCTATGATGAAAATTACAGGCCTCTCTCATCTTTTTAAGTGGGAGAACTTGCACAATTGGTGGCTGACTAAATACTTTTTTGCCCCACTGTAAATCATTTTGGAGCAGACAACAAAAAGGCATGCAGAAGTGTTTCATTCCTCACATAGCACAAAGTCATACTCAGGTTAATTGTTTTCCAGGTTGATGTTATCATCTGTGTTACGTCATGTTATGTTAGAGAATCCCTGTCTGACACTGAGATAAAAGTTGGTTACTTTTAAGCACTTAGCATTAAGGTCACATGACCCAATACAATTTTAGGTTTAGAGTTCTGGATTTACAACCAAAAACAGACCTTTCTATTCATTCAGTCAACTTTGATAATATTCACAGTGATGTACAATGCAAAAACTCATTATTGGCATTAGTTAAAATGACTTGAATTCAGATTATTAATCTTGATTTGAGTAATTTTTTTTACTAGATTGGATTTATTTATTTGTTTCAAGCTAAATTATCTGTCAAAGGGATAAGAAAATTTCACTTACTTAGAAAAAATCAATTGTAATACTGTATACTAAAAATATTTTACTCATGTAAATTCATAGGTGTACCAATAATTGTGCCACATCTGTTAGCCTTCATGATACTTTGATACTATGCTGTTTGCAGTGCTGGCTTGAGCTGCTGGAGTGAAGTGGGCGGGGCCAGCAGAGCCTTAAACGGACAGGCACTTTAGTGTTTTCAGTAGAGGGAAAGCAAAAGCTCCAAAAAAGAAGACATTTTCAATTCAACTACTAATCTAGAGGTGTCCAGAATTATTTTTTAAATCTTGCATCATATGTCCCCTTTTAGAGAAAAAACAAAAGATAAGTATTGGCTGACACCGTCTAAATATAGACTTTAACCTGTTCAATAGTAAAATGTCTGTACTCACATGAACTTCTGAAAGGGACTGCCAGTTTGCCATGGACACTGTTGACCAACACAATCTGTCCAGCTCTTCTGGACATCATTGATGGAAGAACACCTGTTGAAGACATATTAACCTCTCTAAAACATGAACCAACACACCAGCACATTTTCTAAAATTCATTCTGTGTGTACCTTTAGCCAGAGTACTGGGGCCAAAGTAGTTGATGTCCATGATGTTGCGGTCCACCTCCAGGGAGATGCTCTGTGCTGGGCCCTTGATTTTGATGCTGCTGTTGCAGATGAGGACATCCACATATCCGTAACAGTCCACCACCTCGGTCACCACCTCCTCCATACTGTCCACGTCACTGAAGTCAAGGATCACCAGTTTTGGGGCAAACGTCTGGAGACACAGAGGGAGGGCATGGAAAAGTGGCATTGACTGAAGCTTTTGTGTGTTGATTCAAAGGCTAATGTAAGATAAATGTGATTATACTTGACTTATTTTCTGAAAACCTTTTAGAGACTTCAGATTTGTCACTGTGGGCCACTAGTTAGAGAAATAAATGAAGAATACATTTTTAATTTATTTCATTCATAATTTGAAAGAAAAAAACATAGAAAATTCTTATGATTTTACATGTCCTCAAAATAAAATCAAAAGGAACAGATATATTCTCTATTTCATCCTTACAGAGTTATCTCAGTCTAAATATACAATATCAGTTCTAGTCATTTGTGCATAAGAAATCAATCCATTATAATTCATTTACCAGTTTCAAACTTACTTAATATATTAGATTTTTTATTTTTTATTTTTTTAATACAATAATTGTTCTTGATTCTTTTATTTCTTTGTTTAGATTGTTCCATAAATCCACCCCTTTCACTGTAATAATATGTTATCACTTTGGTTTTGAAGCTGTTTTTTTTTTAAGATTTCTATTTCTCTTTTTTGAAACCTTTTCTGAATATTTGTCGGTAATGTTTTATGTCATTCGCTTTATACATAACTTGCAGAATACTAAAATCAACTAAATCATTACATTTCAATAACTTAAAATTGCTGAATAATGGGTTTGCAGAATCTCTATACTGACTATTACTAATGATCTCAGAGCTCTTTTCTGTGAAATAATTATCGGCTGTATGTACGTTTTTAATGTCCGCCCCCAAATTACCACACAGTAAGTCAAATATGGAACAATCATTGCGTTGTATAATGTGAACAATGCAGAATTATTTAGAAAATATTGTACTTTATGTAACACAGCAATGGCTTTGGCTTTTTTTTCCCTTTTGTGTAATCTACTGTATATGTGACTTCCAGCCTTCTGTCTTCATCAATCATGACTCCTAATGACTCAAAATAATAAATATTTTGTTTTCTTTCACCCTATGAATTTCAATCCCATCTATTTTACTGACATATGTGACATTTATCATACCAAAAAAAAAAAAAAAAAAAAAAAAAAAAAGGAAAAAGGAATTAACGGTTGCCAATGCATGTACAGGATTTCATTTCAAACCATTTCTGAAAATGTTTCACCAAAGAATCCATATGTTTTACACCTATTTATTGTTTGTAATATTGATATTTTTATTTGGGTCACACCTCCTCTTGTCTCATACTGTATGGTGAAGACACACAAAGGACAATGTGCTGTCAGAGAGGATATCCAGCTATTGTGTCGTGCAGGACAGGAAGTGCTCTTAATCTGGGACCAGAGAGTGCTGATAAAAACAAGACAAGGACAAAATCTGCTCTGAACCAGTCAATGTCATTCCAGCTTTACTGTCATTTCAGGGACTGGATATTTGCTGTTTCTTGTCACCCAGGTTTACAGAAGAAAAAATCTAATTAGAAATCAATTGGAATATACTAGAAATATGTTGTTCATGTGAATTCACACATATCTATGACATTATTATTTTTTCATAAAGAAAATTGTTTTGTTTTTTTATTAGCAATATTTTGAGGAAAAAAAAAGAAATGTTAAAACAATAAGTTAATTTTTTACAGCTTTTTTTGGTCATATTTGCCAAAGGTGCCAGTAGTCTTGAAATGTTATGGAATATTGATTGCAACATGCATACACACATGCAAGCAAATGGTATGCATGGGTGTGTGCAGGCATGTGCATAGGAAATGACATTTTGACATGTTATAGCATATTGATTGCATTAGTGATTGTTGCAGGCATGCACACATGCACGCCGATGGTATGCACATGCATGCTAGTGACACATTTTTTGTTACGTTATGGTAAATGGATTGATATTGTATGGCATCAGTATTGTTATTTAATATCTCTTTGTTGAATGTATGTATGTGCATATGCTCATTTTGTCATTTTGTAAAGGGGGTACTACACAAGTCTGCTCTTTTTCCTACTCCTTTTGAGCATTGTAAAAAAAAGAGAGAAGGATACATTGTGTCACAGCAAATCCTCACATATATTATCTGCTCAAATGAATAAATTAAATAAAAATAGAAGCGGCACTGTACTTGACATTGCTGCTATAGACACTTGCATTTTCAACTACTATTGATTCAATATTATCAAGTTATATAGACCTAAAAT